>JALIRH010000033.1:5877144-6552069 GCA_023055505.1 Callipepla californica brunnescens | reverse complement strand
CCCTAACCCTAACCCCTTAACCCTAACCCGTAACCCGAATTACCCTCCCCCTCCCCACCCACCCCTACCCCCACCCCCCACCCCCTCACCCAACCCCCACCCCCTCCCCCCACCCCCACCACCCTCCCCCACCCCAACCACCACCCCCACCCCCACCCCACCCCCCAACCCCACCCCCCCACCTCCACTCCCCACACCCCCCCACACCCTAACCCTCAACCCTAACCCTAACCCCCTCACCCTACCCTACCCTACCCTAACACCTACCCTACCCCCACCCTAACCCTACACCCTAACCCCTAACCCTAACCCTAACCCTACCCTAACCCTAACCCCCTAACCCTAACCCTAACCCTAACCCTACCCTAACCCTACCCCCTAACCCACCACCCTAACCCCTAACCCTAACCCTACCCCTAACCCAAACCCTAACCCTAACCCGAACCCCTAACCCTACCCCCTACCCTAACCCTAACCCTAACCCAACCCTAACCCTAACCCTAACCCTAAACCCTAACCCTAACCCTAACCCTAACCCTAACCCTAACCCTAACCCTAACCCTAACCCTAACCCTAACCCTAACCCTAACCCTAACCCTAACCCTAACCCTAACCCTAACCCTAACCCTAACCCTAACCCTAACCCTAACCCTAACCCTAACCCTAACCCTAACCCTAACCCTAACCCTAACCCTAACCCTAACCCTAACCCTAACCCTAACCCTAACCCTAACCCTAACCCTAACCCTAACCCTAACCCTAACCCTAACCCTAACCCTAACCCTAACCCTAACCCTAACCCTAACCCTAACCCTAACCCTAACCCTAACCCTAACCCTAACCCTAACCCTAACCCTAACCCTAACCCTAACCCTAACCCTAACCCTAACCCTAACCCTAACCCTAACCCTAACCCTAACCCTAACCCTAACCCTAACCCTAACCCTAACCCTAACCCTAACCCTAACCCTAACCCTAACCCTAACCCTAACCCTAACCCTAACCCTAACCCTAACCCTAACCCTAACCCTAACCCTAACCCTAACCCTAACCCTAACCCTAACCCTAACCCTAACCCTAACCCTAACCCTAACCCTAACCCTAACCCTAACCCTAACCCTAACCCTAACCCTAACCCTAACCCTAACCCTAACCCTAACCCTAACCCTAACCCTAACCCTAACCCTAACCCTAACCCTAACCCTAACCCTAACCCTAACCCTAACCCTAACCCTAACCCTAACCCTAACCCTAACCCTAACCCTAACCCTAACCCTAACCCTAACCCTAACCCTAACCCTAACCCTAACCCTAACCCTAACCCTAACCCTAACCCTAACCCTAACCCTAACCCTAACCCTAACCCTAACCCTAACCCTAACCCTAACCCTAACCCTAACCCTAACCCTAACCCTAACCCTAACCCTAACCCTAACCCTAACCCAACCAACCAGGCGCTAAGTTCTACCAGCAACCAACTACGCGCTAAGTTCTACCAGCAACCAAGAACAACCAACCAGGCGCTAAGTTCTACCAGCAACCTACTACGCGCTAAGTTCTACCAGCAACCAACCAGGCGCTAAGTTCTACCAGCAACCAACTACACGCTAAGTTCTACCAGCAACCAAGAACAACCAACCAGGCGCTAAGTTCTACCAGCAACCAACTACGCGCTAAGTTCTACCAGCAACCAACCAGGCGCTAAGTTCTACCAGCAACCAACTACGCGCTAAGTTCTACCAGCAACCAAGAACAACCAACCAGGCGCTAAGTTCTACCAGCAACCAACTACGCGCTAAGTTCTACCAGCAACCAAGAACAACCAACCAGGCGCTAAGTTCTACCAGCAACCAACTACACGCTAAGTTCTACCAGCAACCAAGAACAACCAACCAGGCGCTAAGTTCTACCAGCAACCAACTACGCGCTAAGTTCTACCAGCAACCAACCAGGCGCTAAGTTCTACCAGCAACCAACTACACGCTAAGTTCTACCAGCAACCAAGAACAACCAACCAGGCGCTAAGTTCTACCAGCAACCAACTACGCGCTAAGTTCTACCAGCAACCAAGAACAACCAACCAGGCGCTAAGTTCTACCAGCAACCAACTACGCGCTAAGTTCTACCAGCAACCAAGAACAACCAACCAGGCGCTAAGTTCTACCAGCAATTAACCAGGCGCTAAGTTCTACCAGCAACCAAGAACAACCAACCAGGCACTAAGTTCTACCAGCAACCAACTACGCGCTAAGTTCTACCAGCAACCAACCAGGCACTAAGTTCTACCAGCAACCAAGAACAACCAACCAGGCACTAAGTTCTACCAGCAACCAACCAGGCGCTAAGTTCTACCAGCAACCAACCAGGCGCTAAGTTCTACCAGCAACCAAGAACAACCAACCAGGCACTAAGTTCTACCAGCAACCAACCAGGCGCTAAGTTCTACCAGCAACCAAGAACAACCAACCAGGCACTAAGTACTACCAGCAACCAACTACGCGCTAAGTTCTACCAGCAACCAACCAGGCGCTAAGTTCTACCAGCAACCAAGAACAACCAACCAGGCACTAAGTTCTACCAGCAACCAACCAGGCGCTAAGTTCTACCAGCAACCAACTACGCGCTAAGTTCTACCAGCAACCAAGAACAACCAACCAGGCGCTAAGTTCTACCAGCAACCAACTACGCGCTAAGTTCTACCAGCAACCAACTACGCGCTAAGTTCTACCAGCAACCAAGAACAACCAACTAACTAACCACTAAGCTTAGTCTAGCTAGAGACTCAATCTAACCCCACACTTACCTGTCACACCTACCTTGGAATGGTGATGTGCTCCTGGTGCAGAAAATGTAACACAACACTCAGTTCAGTGTGACAAATATTCCTTTATTCCATCACAACACACACAAGACATTGCTCGTATATCAGCAATATACATCACAGAGCAGTGCAAACAATACACATTTACAGGCACAGCATACACAGTGTCTGCATCAGTGCAAGTGACAATTATAGCAAATACATATACAGAGTGCGTTCCAGATATCATTGTTGGCATACAGAGACTCAGAGCAGGTCTGAGAAACAGTTACAGCCACAGCATACACAGCATCAGAGCGGGTCCATCATTGTACACAGCATCAGAGCGGGTCCGTCATTGTACACAGCATCAGAGCGGGTCCGTCATTGTACACAGCATCAGAGCGGGTGCCACACAACATCATTGTACACAGCATCAGAGCAGTCCCATCATTGTACACAGCATCAGAGCAGGTCCATCGTTGTACACAGCATCAGAGCGGGTCCATCGTTGTACACAGCATCAGAGCAGATCCCACACAGCATCATTGTACACAGCATCAGAGCAGGTCCATCGTTGTACACAGCATCAGAGCGGGTCCATCGTTGTACACAGCATCAGAGCAGATCCCACACAGCATCATTGTACACAGCATCAGAGCAGTCCCATCATTGTACACAGCATCAGAGCAGGTCCCACATCAAAATCAACACAGACCTCAGGTCAAATGGACAGAACTCAAGTCTCAGAGTGGCCGCAAACCGGCACGAGTCTCAGAGTGGCCGGGAAGAGGCAAAAGGCCTCCAACCAACGGCCGTGCATTGGTTACGGGGTTGGGTTAGCCTACTCTACAAGGAAAAACTGAGCAAGCTAACCCAACCCCGTAAGCAAGGCCTAACTAAACTCAATTTGGGAGAGGCAAAAGCCTCTGCTGCGCTGAAATCAGCGCTGGTAGCCAATTGGCCGCAATCAAATCAAATCAAATCAAATCAGAGAGGAGTGCAAGAAGACTCTGTGTGAGATGGAGGTGTTGGTGACAGGGTTGGGTTAGCCTGCTGGACAAGCAAACTCACAGCAAAGCTAACTCAACCCTCTAAGTGAAGCCTGAAATCAATTTGGAAGAGGCAAAAATCACTGCGTGAGCAGAAATCAGCATCTATCTATGGCCGCAAACCGGCACGAGTCTCAGAGTGGCCGCAAACCGGCACAAGTCTCAGAGTGGCCGGGAAGAGGCAAAAGGCCTCCAACCAACGGCCATGCGTTGGTTACGGGGTTGGGTTAGCCTACTCTACAAGGAAAAACTGAGCAAGCTAACCCAACCCCGTAAGCAAGGCCTAACTAAACTCAATTTGGGAGAGGCAAAAGCCTCTGCTGCGCTGAAATCAGCGCTGGTAGCCAATTGGCCGCAATCAAATCAAATCAAATCAAATCAGAGAGGAGTGCAAGAGGACTCTGTGTGAGATGGGGGTGACAGTTATGGGGTTGGGTTAGCCTGCTGGACAAGCAAACTCACAGCAAAGCTAACTCAACCCTCTAAGTGAAGCCTGAAATCAATTTGGAAGAGGCAGAAATCACTGCATGAGCAGAAATCAGCATCTATCTGTGGCCGCAAACCGGCACGAGTCTCAGAGTGGCCGCAAACCGGCACAAGTCTCAGAGTGGCCGGGAAGAGGCAAAAGGCCTCCAACCAACGGCCGTGCGTTGGTTACGGGGTTGGGTTAGCCTACTCTACAAGGAAAAACTGAGCAAGCTAACCCAACCCCATAAGCAAGGCCTAACTAAACTCAATTTGGGAGAGGCAAAAGCCTCTGCTGTGCTGAAATCAGCACTGGTAGCCAATTGGCCACAATCAAATCAAATCAAATCAAATCAAATCAGAGAGGAGTGCAAGAGGACTCTGTGTGAGATAGGGGTGTTGGTTGTGGGGTTGGGTTAGCCTGCTCAACAAGAAAATTCAAAGCAAAGCTAACTCAACCCCGTAAGTGAGACAAAGTAGTGGACGTGATGACCCACGGGATTCTCCAGGAGAAGAGTGCAGGTGGGCAGTGAGATGGGGACAATATTGGCTGGATAAAGAACAAGTGCCGTGGCCGGGACCGTAGGGTGGAGCTAAAAACCGTTACACGCAGCCGGTGGGTGCTCTGTCCCGAGTGGAAGTGGGGTCTGTCCCATATCTTTATTAGTGACCGCAGTGAGGGCACGGAGCACACCTGCAGAAGTTGGAAGAGGACATCACGGCAGAAGAAAGCGTCGGTCGGTCCGGGAGGAGGAAGGCCCCGTGGAAGGACATGGATGTGCTGGATCACCACGATGAGGGCAATGGAAAGAAGTACAAGTGCACTGAGAAACAGTCACCTGTAAACAACAAGGAACATAGTTACAAAGGAAACACTGGTAATTCTACAAGTGCTGAGGGTTAGAGCTACATCGTGTGTGAATACAATCATCTTTGGAGCTCCCATTAAGCTGCAGAGTCAGGTGAAGATAAACAGCAAAGCTGCCTCCCAGCTGATCCCAGGGAACCAAAAGCAAAGCAAAATCCCAAGAAAAAACAAAGCAATGAAAGTGCGCAAGAAAGCCCAGGCAAAGGGTATGGAGAACAGCACAGAAAAATCCACACTAAAACTAAGGGAGAACACAAGAAAAACACTGCAGAGAACACCAAGAGCAAACACAAGGAGAACACACAAGTGAACAACCAAAGAACGGGAACGGGAATGGCACAAAGAATGCGCTGACGGCATCGAGAGTATGGCGCCAAGAGATGAGCACGAGCTGGGCCAAGGATATGGCACAAAGAGACAAGCCCGGGCTGGGCCAAGAGTAAAACATCGAGGGATGAGCCCGGGCTGGGCTATAAGTACAATGCCAGAAGAAGAGCCCAAGTTGGGCTAAGAGCACGACGCCAAAAGAACCCGAGCTGGGCCAAGAGAAGAGCCCAAATTGGGCAAAGGATATGGCTCAAAGAGACGAACCCGAGCGGGGCCAAGAGCACGGTGCCAAGGGATGAGACCGAGCCGGGCCAAGAGTATGGCACCAAGAGATGAGTCTGAGTTGGGCCAAGAGAAGAGCCCCAGTTGGGCTAAGAGTACAATGCCAAAAGAAAGTTCAACAAAAGAAGAACACTGCAGGGTAAGGGCAAAGGCAAAAGGGAAGGAGATGAAATAGGGAAAGCTGAAGGAAGGAAGGGGAACAGAGCAGAGAAAGCCAAGGGGAAATGCAAAGAAAACACTACAGAGAAACGCCAGAAGCAAGGACAGCACCCAAGAGAAAAAGGAAAAGCACAGGCAGCTTTTGGGAGCCCTAAAGCACTGGGAGAACCACACTGTGCACAATGGACAAACACCGGTGAGTGCGCGCTGTCCTTACCTGTGTGGGCGACCAGTTACCATCAGCACAGTGCGGTTCTGAGCCGTCCCAGGAGATGCAGCTTCCCGTTCCTCACCGCTTCCACGGAGCACCCCACCGTCCTCAGTGCAGCCGTTATATCCCCGGGAGTGCTGCGGATCTCCACAGCCACCTGTTCGACACAGAACAGCAATGAGGGCGCTGCCCCACACTTGTAGGGCAGCAGCTCTTACACAAACGCGCTCCTCTGAGAAAGAAGCGCTCGTAACCCCCATTTCATCTCTTACCGCGGCCAGCAGAAAACCTGCCTGCGTACAAGCGATGCGCAAACGAGGGGCTCGTGATGCTCCATCTCCTGCTCTGCAGATCCCACAATACTTACACCATCCATCGGAGCAGTCCCAGCAAGCCTTAAACACCACTGAGCTGCAAAAAGAGATCAAAGAAACACAGAACTTAATTCATGATGGGATAACGAGTCACAAAATGCCTTCAAACAATACCTGAGCTGATGTAGGGCACCATTTACCACCACTGTGAAACAGGCTGGGATGATGCGGGAACAGACAAAGTTCAGCACCCCAGGGTAGAAATGATGGTGTAAAAACTGTGGAAAAAGAAACAAAGGCTGAACCAGGAAAAAAAAAAAACAAATAACAAATAGGAAACAGACAATTAGTATTAGGTTTGGGGTTACACTGCACATGAATACCATCACCTTCAAAGCTCCCATTAAGATTATGGTTCAGGTGACTCTTAAAATCAAAGTTGTCTCCAGCCCATCACAGAGAGGCAAAGGCAAGCGCAACACCCAGGCAAGGCAAAGACAAAGTGAAATCCCAGGGAAAGACAAAGCAAAGGGAAGGTGAAGAGAACTGTGCAGAAAAGGCAAGGGGAAGAACAAAGGAGAGCAGCACAGGGAATGCCCTGGGGATGGAACGAGAACGGCGCAAGGAGTACACTACAGGAACGAGAGAGTGATGCCAAAAGGATCAGAGCTGGGACAAGAGAACGGCGCTAAAATGCCCAGGAAACGGCAAAGAACAAAGAGGAGAAACAGGGAAAGCGCAGGGAATGCGCTATGGGGCAAAGAGAGCGATGCCAAAAACATCAGAGCTGGGATAAGAGAACGGCGCTGAAATGCCCAGAGAAAGGGCAAAGAACAAAGAGGAGAAACAAGGGAAGCCTGGGGGATGGAAGGGGAACAGTGCAAGGAATGCACTACGGGGACAAGAGCGCAATGCCAAAAGGATCAGAGCTGGGATAAGAGAATGGCACTAAAATGCCCAGGGAAAGGGCAAAGACAAAGAGGAGAAACACGGGAAAGCGCAGGGAATGCGCTATGGGGCAAAGAGAGCGACGCCAAAAGGATGAGAGCTGGGACAAGAGATCGGTGCTAAAATGCCCAGGGAAAGGGCAAAGAACAAAAACGAGAAACACGGAATGCACTATGGGACATGGGAGGGGAACAGCGCAAGGAAAAAGCTCAGGAATGGAAGGGAAACGGCACAGGGAATGCACTATGAGGCCAAGAGAACGATGCCAGGGGAAAGACCAGGCAAAAGTAAGAAAACAGCACAAAGAGAAGGAGAATAAGGCAAGGAAAGACCAGGGGAAGGGCAAGGACAGCACCCAAGTGTGAAAGGAAAAGGACAGGCAACTTTTGGGAACCCTAAAGCTCTTGGGAGAACCACACTGTGCACAATGGACAAACACCGGTGAGTGCGCGCTGTCCTTACCTGTGTGGGCGACCAGTTACCATCAGCACAGTGCGGTTCTGAGCCGTCCCAGGAGATGCAGCTTCCCGTTCCTCACCGCTTCCACAGAGCAACCCACGGTCCTCAGTGCAGCCGTTATATCCCCGGGAGTGCTGCGGATCTCCACGGCCACCTGTTCGACACAGAACAGCAATGAGGGCGCTGCCCCACACTTGTAGGGCAGCAGCTCTTACACAAACGCGCTCCTCTGAGAAAGAAGCGCTCGTAACCCCCATTTCATCTCTTACCGCGGCCAGCAGAAAACCTGCCTGCGTACAAGCGATGCGCAAACGAGGGGCTCGTGATGCTCCATCTCCTGCTCTGCAGATCCCACAATACTTACACCATCCATCGGAGCAGTCCCAGCAAGCCTTAAACACCGCTGAGCTGCAAAAAGAGATCAAAGAAACACAGAACTTAATTCATGATGGGATAACGAGTCACAAAATGCCTTCAAACAATACTCCACCTGAGCTGATGTAGAGCACCATTTACCACCGCCGTGAAACAGGCTGGGATGATGCGGGAGCAGACAAAGTTCAGCACCCCAGGGTAGAAATGATGGTGTAAAACTGTGGAAAAAGAAACAAAGGCTGAACCAGGAAAAAAACAGAAAACAAACGGGGAAAAGAAAATTAGCATTAGGTTTGGTGTAAAAACTGTGAAAAAGAAACAGAGGCTGAACCAGGAAAAAACAAGCACAAAAAAGATTGTGAGAACACTGAACCCCTTTATAGAGAAGGATAAAAGCTGCAGCGCTCCATCAGCTGAGCATCATTACCCTGGGGCTGAGTGAAGCACTCCAGAAGTGAGGCGGTGCTGAAAGAAAGGGGTTAAACAGCAGCTCCTCCATCACCAGCTCAGAGAAAAAGAAAGAGCCCCACCATCTCCCTTACAGAGAAAAGGAAGAGCAGAGAGGACACACAGAGCAGACACAGCACCAAAAAAACAGAATCAGTGCTCAAAGAAACAGAAATCATAACCCAAAGCAGAGAGAGAACGCACAGAGCAGACACAGCACCAATAAACCAGAACCAGAGCCCCAAAGAGACAGAAATCATAAACCAGAGCAGAGAGAGAACACACAAAGCAGACATAGCACCAATAAACCAGAATCAGAGCCCAAAGAGACAGAGAGAATAACCCAGACCAGAAAGAGAATACACAGTGCAGACACAGCACCAATAAACCAGAGCCCAAAAAGACAGAGAGCATAACCCAGAATCCAAAGAGAACACACAAAACAAACACAGCACCAATAAACCAGAACCCCAAAACAACAGAGAGCATAACCCCAAAGCAAAAAAGAGCTCACTGACCTCACTCCAAGCCGCGGAACTTACCCCAGAACTCCATAGGAAGCAGCTCCAGGCTGAGATGCTGCCCCTGCGGAAGCCGGCCCTTAAATGAGGGCAGGGGGGGGTGGAGCCAGGTATCCCCTCCAATCCCCTCCCACGGCCTAACTGCTCCCACCTGTGCTCCCAGGGCTGGCCACGCCCCCTCCCCAGGTGCGCCATCACCGCTCTGTGACTGACAGTTCCCATACAGGTGGGAATTAATTAATGAACAAACCGGGTCTGCCTGCCCAGCAGAGATCGATGGATGAGCTGCTTCACTGCTGTCCCCACGTCCCCCAGTGCTCCGCGATGTCCCCCCAACATCCACAGCGTCCCCATGTCCCCCTGGATCCCCACGATGTCACTCTCCATGTCCCCATGCCCCAATGTCACCACAACACCAACACACCCACAATGTCCCCTCATGATCTCCCCACTGTCCTCAATGTCCACATGTCCCCAGTGTCACCCCCAGTGTCTCCACATTCCCCCCAGGGGCACGTCCCCGGTGCCCGTCAGTTGTGGGGCGGTGGCGGTCACAGCGCTGGTGACAGCAGGGACAGAGGTGGGGACACTGCTGTGCCACGTGGGGCACCCCGTGCTGTGTGAGGTCATTGGGGGGCACGAGGGCACAGAGGGGACACGGGGACATGGGGGGACGGGGGGAGATACAGCAGGGGCTGGGGGCTGGGGAGGGATGGAGGGACAGAGGGACAGCGTGGGGATTGAGGACGGGGGACGGTGTGGGTGACAGCAGCAGAGATGTGTGGTGATGCTGGGGAGTGACACCAGGGAGTGACGGGGGGGGATTTGGGGTGACAACGGGAAGTGGCGCTGAGATGACATCTGGGTGATGTTGAGGAGTGATTTTGGGGTGACACTGTAGTGGTAATGTTGGGGTGAAGCTGTTGGGGTGACACTGGGCAGTGTATTGGAAGTGCTGAGGGAGGACTTGGAGCAGTGATGGAGCACCTGGTGGGGGGCGGGGCCAAGCCAGGGGGCACAGGTGAGATTGGGGGGCGGGGCCAAGCCAGGGGGGCTCAGGTGAGATTGGGGGGCGGGGCCAAGCTCAGGTGTATGCAATTGTGCTGATTACAGGAAGGGGAGGAGCCGGGACCGCCCCTCCCCAGCCCTCATTTAAGGGCTGGGAGCGGAGCTGGGCAGTTCTTCCTGGAGCTCTGTGTGGACCGGAGATCTTCCAAGGTAAGGCTGATTTTTTTCTTTGGTGTTTTTGTTCACGTTTGCTGTATTCGGGCATGTTTTCACTCGATGGGAGTTGGTTGTTATGTTGTTATGCTGTGTTTTCATCCTGTTATGGGGAGATGCTGCCGCTTTGCTGCGGGGAGATGCTGCCGCTTTGCTGCGGGGAGATGCTGCCGCTTTGCTGCGGGGAGATGCTGCCGCTTTGCTGCGGGGAGATGCTGCCGCTTTGCTGCGGGGAGATGCTGCCGCTTTGCTGTGCGGAGATGCTGCCACTTTGCTGTGCGGAGATGCTGTTGCTGGGGGGAGATGCTGCCGCTTTGCTGTGGGGAGATGCTGTTGCTGGGGGGAGATGCTGCCGCTTTGCTGGGGGGAGATGCTGTTGTTGTGGGGAGATGCTGCCGCTTTGCTGGGGGGAGATGCTGCCGCTTTGCTGGGGGGAGATGCTGTTGTTGTGGGGAGATGTTAGGCTGCTGCTGAAGGACTGCCACCAGGAAGGGATGTGGGGGGAGGATGCTGGGGGCTGACAGTGTTAGGGTCCTGCAAGGCAGTGACACTTTGGGCTGATGTTGTTGGGGTGATGTGGGGCACGGATGATGGGGGGGACTTTAGGGCATCACTGGGGGGAGCACATCAGGGAGTAATGTTGGGGTGACACCTTGGGCTGAACCTTGAGACACGAAGCACAACTTGTGCACGCAGGAGTTCCACTTGGGTTTCGTGTCATGCGCTGGCCACGCAGATGCGGTGCAGCAATGGAACAAACCCTGCAGACCCCGGGGAGAAGCACAGCTGGAGAGAGGCAGCGGTGGGGGAGGGGTACAGTGCCCTTTGGTGCAGGGGACGCCCTGCTGGCACTGCCTGTCCCGTCCCCCACTGCCAGGTTCCTACTCTCTGTTTGCGGTGTTTTGCCGCCTCCTGGGGTCACAAATAATGGGGCACTGTGGGGCAGTTATGGGTCACAGTGAGGAGAGATGCTGGGGGAGAGGTGGGGTGACACTGGGGTGATGTAGGGCAGTGACACTGGGGGTTCCGTTGGAGAATCAGTGGGGGCTGAAGGCAAGGAGTGACCCTGGGATGATGCTGCGGGACAGGCGTTGTTAGGGGGACACTGGGGGATGATATCAGGGAGCCACACTGAGAGAAGACGTGGAGGTGGGGGTGACGGGGGTGGGAGACCAAGGGGGTGGGGGGAGATGTCGTTGTGGTTGGTGTTGGTTGGGGGGAGATGTCGTTGTTGGTGGTGTTGGTTGGGGGGAGATGTTGTTGCCGGTGCTCTTGGTTGGAAGCAGATGTCGCTGCTCATGGTTGGGGGGAGATGCTGTTGTTGCTCATAGTTGGAAGCAGATGTTGGTGATCATGGTTGGGGGGAGATGCTGTTGTTGCTCATAGTTGGAAGCAGATGTTGGTGATCATGGTTGGGGGGAGACGCCATTCCTCATGGTTGTGGAGAGATGCCAATGTCGTTGCTCTTGATTGGGGGGGAGATGCTGTTACTCGAGGTTGGGGGAATATGTCGCTCTCGTTGCTCTTGGTTGGAGGGAGACTTTGGTGCCGTTGCTAACGGTTGGGAGGGAGACTTTGGTACAGTTGCTCATGGTTGGGAGGGAGATGTTGGTGCCGTTGCTCATGGTTGGGAGGGAGATGTTGGTGTCGTTGCTATTGGTTGGGGGGGAGATGTTGGTGCCGTTGTTCATGGTTGGGAGGGAGATGTTGTTGCTCTTGGTTGGGGGGGAGATGTTGGTGCCGTTGTTCTTGGTTGGGGGGGAGATGTTGGTGCCGTTGCTCATGGTTGGGGGGGAGATGTTGGTGCCGTTACTCATGGTTGGGAGGAAGACGTTGGTGCCGTTGGTCTTGGTTGGGGGGGAGACCTTGGTGCCGTTGCTCATGGTTGGGGGGGAGATGTTGGTGCCGTTGTTCTTGGTTGGGGGGGAGATGTTGGTGCCGTTGCTCATGGTTGGGAGGGAGATGTTGGTGCCGTTGCTCACGGTTGGGGGGGAGATGTTGGTGCCGTTGCTCATGGTTGGGAGGGAGATGTTGGTGCCGTTGCTCATGGTTGGGAGGGAGATGTTGGTGCCGTTGCTCTTGGTTGGGAGGGAGATGTTGTTGCTCTTGGCTGGGGGGGGATGTTGCTGCTGTTGCTCTTGGTTGGGGGGAGACGTTGTTGCTCTTGGTTGGGGGGGAGATGTTGGTGCCGTTGCTCATGGTTGGGAGGGAGATGTTGGTGCTGTTGCTCTTGGTTGGGGGGAGATGCTGTTACTCCAGGTTGGGGGAAGATGTCGCTGTCGTTGCTCTTGGTTGGGGGGGAGATGTCGTTGCTCTTATTTGGGAGGGAAATGTTGGTGCCGTTCCTCTTGGTTGGGTGGGAGATGTTGATGCCGTTGCTCATGGTTGGGAGGGAGATGTTGGTGCCGTTGCTCATGGTTGGGAGGGAGATGTTGGTGTCGTTGCTATTGGTTGGGGGGGAGATGTTGGTGCCGTTGTTCATGGTTGGGAGGGAGATGTTGTTGCTCTTGGTTGGGGGGGAGATGTTGGTGCCGTTGTTCTTGGTTGGGGGGGAGATGTTGGTGCCGTTGCTCATGGTTGGGGGGGAGATGTTGGTGCCGTTACTCATGGTTGGGAGGAAGACGTTGGTGCCGTTGGTCTTGGTTGGGGGGGAGACCTTGGTGCCGTTGCTCATGGTTGGGGGGGAGATGTTGGTGCCGTTGTTCTTGGTTGGGGGGGAGATGTTGGTGCCGTTGCTCATGGTTGGGAGGGAGATGTTGGTGCCGTTGCTCACGGTTGGGGGGGAGATGTTGGTGCCGTTGCTCATGGTTGGGAGGGAGATGTTGGTGCCGTTGCTCATGGTTGGGAGGGAGATGTTGGTGTCGTTGCTCTTGGTTGGGAGGGAGATGTTGTTGCTCTTGGCTGGGGGGGGATGTTGCTGCTGTTGCTCTTGGTTGGGGGGAGACGTTGTTGCTCTTGGTTGGGGGGGAGATGTTGGTGCCGTTGCTCATGGTTGGGAGGGAGATGTTGGTGCTGTTGCTCTTGGTTGGGGGGAGATGCTGTTACTCCAGGTTGGGGGAAGATGTCGGTGCCGTTGCTCTTGGTTGGGGGGGAGATGTCGTTGCTCTTATTTGGGAGGGAAATGTTGGTGCCGTTCCTCTTGGTTGGGTGGGAGATGTTGGTGCCGTTGCTCTTGCTTGGGGGAGAGATGTTGGTGCTGTTGCTCTTGGTTGGGGGGGAGATGTTGGTGTCGTTGCTCTTGGTTGGGGGGGAGATGCTGTTACTATTGGTAGGGGAATAAGTGCCGTTCTCCTTGGTTGGGGGGAGATGCTGTTGTCATTGCTCATAGTTGGGGGGAGATGTTGTTGCTCCTGGTTGGGGGGAGTTGTTGCTGTCGTTGCTCTTGGCTGGGGGGGAGATGTCGCTGTGGCTGATCCAGGATGGGTGGGGATGCTGTTGCTCTTGGCTGGGGGGGAGGTGTCGTTGTTGGTGCTCTGGGTTGGGAGGAGATGCCGTTGCTCGTGGTTGGGGAGGAAGTGCCGTTGCTCGTGGCTGGGGGGTAGATATCACTGTTCCGCTCCTTTATTGCTTGCTCAATAAATTCCTTACTACTGACAACGGTGTGTATTGTTCTTCACACCTATAACAATTTGGTGCCGTGACTCTGCTGCGGAGTTCCCACCCCAAGAGGGGCACCCCATCTCCGGCCGGCCCCTGGGCTGGGTGATTCCTGTGCCGAGACCTGCAGCTCCGAGCTCTAAATTCAGTAAACGAGCGAAAGAAACCACAGTACCCCGTAATTCTTGTGCACGAAGAACAAAGACTCAGCATTGAGTAAGTAGTTGCGTGGATCTGTTCGGTCGGGGTGGGTATCCCGGAGCACGCCTGACTGAGACGTCCTGTAGGGGCGAAGCGAGTGCGGACCCTCTAGTAGTGCAGTTCCCATTGCCCGCGAGGGCGTGGGTCACGACCGAGGGGCGCGAGTGTGTGTGAGTGTGAGAGTGCTCCGGAAGATGGGACAGAGGCCGAGTGAGCCCTCTGACCCCATGGGTGGCTCGCAGGTGAAGCTAGCAGACATACCACTAGAAAGCCCCCTTGGTTGGGGGCAGATGTTGCTCTTGGCTGGGGGCGAGGTGTCGGTGCCGTCGCTCTGTGTAGGGGGGAGATGCGGTTCGTATTGGTTGGGGAATAAGTGCCGTTCTTCTTGGTTGGGGGGGAGACGTCGTTGCCCTTAGTTGGGGGGGAGATGTTGGTGCCGTTGCTCTTGGTTGGGGGGGAGATGTTGGTGCCGTTGCTCATGGTTGGGGGGGAGATGTTGGTGCCGTTGCTCATGATTGGGGGGAGATGTTGGTGCCGTTGCTCTTGGTTGGGGGGGAGATGTTGGTGCCGTTGCTCATGGTTGGGGGGGAGATGTCGGTGCCGTTGCTCTCGGTTGGGGGGAGATGTTGGTGCCGTTGCTCTTGGTTGGGGGAGAAACGTCGGTGCCGTTGCTCTTGATTGGGGGGAGATGTCGGGGCCGTTGCTCATGGTTGGGGGGAGATGTTGGTGTCGTTCCTCCTGGTTGGGGGGGAGATGTTGGTGCCGTTGCTCTTGGTTGGGGGGGAAACGTCGGTGTTGTTGCTCTTGATGGGGGGAGATGTCGGTGCCGTTGCTCATGGTTGGGGGTAGATGTTGGTGCCGTTGCTCTTGGCTGGGGGGGAGATGTTGGTGTCGTTGCTCTTGGTTGGGGGGAGACGTCAGTGCCGTTGCTCTTGGCTGGGGTGGAGATGTCATTGATCATGGTTGGGGGGGAGATGCCGTTGTCATTGCTCATGGTTGGGGGGAGATGTTGTTGCTCTTAGTTGGGGGGAGTTGTTGCTGTCGTTGCTCTTGGCTGGGGGGGAGATATCGCTGAGGCTGATCCTGGATGGGTGGGGATGCCATTGCTCTTGGCTGGGGGGAGATGCTGTTGCTATTGGTTGGGGAATAAGTGCCGTTCTTCTTGGTTGGGGGGAGATGTTGGTGCCGTTGCTTTTTGTTGGGGGGAGATGTCAGTACCGTTGCTCTCGGTTGGGGGGATATGTCAGTGCCGTTGCTCTTGGTTGGGAGGAGATGTCGGTGCCGTTGCTCTTGGCTGGGGGGGAGTTGTCGTTGTTGGTGTTCTGGGTTGGGAGGAGATGCCGTTGCTTGTGGTTGGGGAGGAAGAAACGTTGATCTTGGTTGGGGGGTAGATATCACTGTTCCGCTCCTTTATTGCTTGCTCAATAAATTCCTTACTACTGACAACGGTGTGTATTGTTCTTCACACCTATAACAATTTGGTGCCGTGACTCTGCTGCGGAGTTCCCACCCCAAGAGGGGCACCCCATCTCCGGCCGGCCCCTGGGCTGGGTGATTCCTGTGCCGAGACCTGCAGCTCCGAGCTCTAAATTCAGTAAACGAGCGAAAGAAACCGCAGTACCCCGTAATTCTTGTGCACGAAGAACAAAGACTCAGCATTGAGTAAGTAGTTGCGTGGATCTGTTTGGTCGGGGTGGGTATCCCGGAGCACGCCTGACTGAGACGTCCCGTAGGGGCGAAGCGAGTGCGGACCCTCTAGTAGTGCAGTTCCCATTGCCCGCGAGGGCGTGGGTCACGACCGAGGGGCGCGAGTGTGTGTGAGTGTGAGAGTGCTCCGGAAGATGGGACAGAGGCCGAGTGAGCCCTCTGACCCCATGGGTGGCTCGCAGGTGAAGCTAGCAGACATACCACTAGAAAGCCCCCTTGGTTGGGGGCAGATGTTGCTCTTGGCTGGGGGCGAGGTGTCGGTGCCGTCGCTCTGTGTAGGGGGGAGATGCGGTTCGTATTGGTTGGGGAATAAGTGCCGTTCTTCTTGGTTGGGGGGGAGACGTCGTTGCCCTTAGTTGGGGGGGAGATGTTGGTGCCGTTGCTCTTGGTTGGGGGGGAGATGTTGGTGCCGTTGCTCATGGTTGGGGGGGAGATGTTGGTGCCGTTGCTCATGATTGGGGGGAGATGTTGGTGCCGTTGCTCATGGTTGGGGGGAGATGTCGGTGCCGTTGCTCATGGTTGGGGGGGAGATGTTGTTGCCGTTGCTCATGGTTGGGGGGAGATGTTGGTGCCGTTGCTCATGGTTGGGGGGTAGATGTTGGTGCCGTTGCTCACGGTTGGGGGGGAGATGTCGGTGCCATTGCTCTTGGTTGGGGGGAGATGTTGGTGCCGTTGCTCTTGGTTGGGGGAGAAACGTCGGTGCCGTTGCTCTTGATTGGGGGGAGATGTCGGGGCCGTTGCTCATGGTTGGGGGTAGATGTTGGTGCCGTTGCTCTTGGTTGGGGGGGAGATGTTGGTGCCGTTGCTCTTGGTTGGGGGGAGACGTCGGTGCCGTTGCTCTTGGCTGGGGGGAGACGTCAGTGCCGTTGCTCTTGGCTGGGGGGGAGATGTCATTGATCATGGTTGGGGGGGAGATGTCGGTGCCGTTGCTCTTGGTTGGGGGGGGAGATGTTGTTGCTCTTAGTTGGGGGGAGTTGTTGCTGTCGTTGCTCTTGGCTGGGGGGGAGATATCGCTGAGGCTGATCCAGGATGGGTGGGGATGCCGTTGCTCTTGGCTGGGGGGAGATGCTGTTGCT
This sequence comes from Callipepla californica brunnescens, assembly GCA_023055505.1. NCBI lineage: Eukaryota > Metazoa > Chordata > Aves > Galliformes > Odontophoridae > Callipepla > Callipepla californica. The sequence continues at coordinate 6,535,039 of JALIRH010000033.1, read as the reverse complement.
ATTGGTTGGGGAATAAGTGCCGTTCTTCTTGGTTGGGGGGAGATGTTGGTGCCGTTGCTTTTTGTTGGGGGGAGATGTCAGTACCGTTGCTCTCGGTTGGGGGGATATGTCAGTGCCGTTGCTCTTGGTTGGGAGGAGATGTCGGTGCCGTTGCTCTTGGCTGGGGGGGAGTTGTCGTTGTTGGTGTTCTGGGTTGGGAGGAGATGCCGTTGCTTGTGGTTGGGGAGGAAGAAACGTTGATCTTGGTTGGGGGGTAGATATCACTGTTCCGCTCCTTTATTGCTTGCTCAATAAATTCCTTACTACTGACAACGGTGTGTATTGATCTTCACACCTATAACAATTTGGTGCCGTGACTCTGCTGCGGAGTTCCCACCCCAAGAGGGGCACCCCATCTCCGGCCGGCCCCTGGGCTGGGTGATTCCTGTGCCGAGACCTGCAGCTCCGAGCTCTAAATTCAGTAAACGAGCGAAAGAAACCACAGTACCCCGTAATTCTTGTGCACGAAGAACAAAGACTCAGCACTGAGTAAGTAGTTGCGTGGATCTGTTCGGTCGGGGTGGGTATCCCGGAGCACGCCTGACTGAGACGTCCCATAGGGGCGAAGCGAGTGCGGACCCTCTAGTAGTGCAGTTCCCATTGCCCGCGAGGGCGTGGGTCACGACCGAGGGGCGCGAGTGTGTGTGAGTGTGAGGGTGCTCCGGAAGATGAGACAGAGGCCGAGTGAGCCCTCTGAACCCATGGGTGGCTCGCAGGTGAAGCTAGCAGACATACCTCTAGAAAGCCCCCTTGGTTTGGGGGAGATGTTGCTCTTGGCTGGGGGCGAGGTGTCGGTGCCGTCGCTCTGTGTAGGGGGGAGATGCGGTTCGTATTGGTTGGGGAATAAGTGCCGTTCTTCTTGGTTGGGGGGGAGACGTCATTGCTCTTAGTTGGGGGGGAGATGTTGGTGCCGTTGCTCTTGGTTGGGGGGAGATGTTGGTGCCGTTGCTCATGGTTGGGGGGAGATGTCGGTGCTGTTGCTCATGGTTGGGGGGGAGATGTTGTTGCCGTTGCTCATGGTTGGGGGGAGATGTTGGTGCCGTTGCTCATGGTTGGGGGGTAGATGTTGGTGCCGTTGCTCACGGTTGGGGGGGAGATGTCGGTGCCGTTGCTCTTGGTTGGGGGGAGATGTTGGTGCCGTTGCTCTTGGTTGGGGGAGAAACGTCGGTGCCGTTGCTCTTGATTGCGGGGAGATGTCGGGGCCGTTGCTCATGGTTGGGGGTAGATGTTGGTGCCGTTGCTCTTGGTTGGGGGGGAGATGTTGGTGCCGTTGCTCTTGGTTGGGGGGAGACGTCGGTGCCGTTGCTCTTGGCTGGGGGGAGACGTCAGTGCCGTTGCTCTTGGCTGGGGGGGAGATGTCATTGATCATGGTTGGGGGGGAGATGTCGGTGCCGTTGCTCTTGGTTGGGGGGGGAGATGTTGTTGCTCTTAGTTGGGGGGAGTTGTTGCTGTCGTTGCTCTTGGCTGGGGGGGAGATATCGCTGAGGCTGATCCAGGATGGGTGGGGATGCCGTTGCTCTTGGCTGGGGGGAGATGCTGTTGCTATTGGTTGGGGAATAAGTGCCGTTCTTCTTGGTTGGGGGGAGATGTTGGTGCCGTTGCTTTTTGTTGGGGGGAGATGTCAGTACCGTTGCTCTCGGTTGGGGGGATATGTCAGTGCCGTTGCTCTTGGTTGGGAGGAGATGTCGGTGCCGTTGCTCTTGGCTGGGGGGGAGTTGTCGTTGTTGGTGTTCTGGGTTGGGAGGAGATGCCGTTGCTTGTGGTTGGGGAGGAAGAAACGTTGATCTTGGTTGGGGGGTAGATATCACTGTTCCGCTCCTTTATTGCTTGCTCAATAAATTCCTTACTACTGACAACGGTGTGTATTGTTCTTCACACCTATAACAATTTGGTGCCGTGAATCTGCTGCGGAGTTCCCACCCCAAGAGGGGCACCCCATCTCCGGCCGGCCCCTGGGCTGGGTGATTCCTGTGCCGAGACCTGCAGCTCCGAGCTCTAAATTCAGTAAACGAGCGAAAGAAACCACAGTACCCCGTAATTCTTGTGCACGAAGAACAAAGACTCAGCATTGAGTAAGTAGTTGCGTGGATCTGTTCGGTCGGGGTGGGTATCCCGGAGCACGCCTGACTGAGACGTCCCGTAGGGGCGAAGCGAGTGCGGACCCTCTAGTAGTGCAGTTCCCATTGCCCGCGAGGGCGTGGGTCACGACCGAGGGGCGCGAGTGTGTGTGAGTGTGAGGGTGCTCCGGAAGATGAGACAGAGGCCGAGTGAGCCCTCTGAACCCATGGGTGGCTCGCAGGTGAAGCTAGCAGACATACCTCCAGAAAGCCCCCTTGGTTGGGGGGAGATGTTGCTCTTGGCTGGGGGCGAGGTGTCGGTGCCGTCGCTCTGTGTAGGGGGGAGATGCGGTTCGTATTGGTTGGGGAATAAGTGCCGTTCTTCTTGGTTGGGGGGGAGACGTCATTGCTCTTAGTTGGGGGGGAGATGTTGGTGCCGTTGCTCTTGGTTGGGGGGAGATGTTGGTGCCGTTGCTCATGGTTGGGGGGAGATGTCGGTGCCGTTGCTCATGGTTGGGGGGGAGATGTTGTTGCCGTTGCTCATGGTTGGGGGGAGATGTTGGTGCCGTTGCTCATGGTTGGGGGGGAGATGTTGGTGCCGTTGCTCACGGTTGGGGGGGAGATGTCGGTGCCGTTGCTCTTGGTTGGGGGGAGATGTTGGTGCCGTTGCTCTTGGTTGGGGGAGAAACGTTGGTGCCGTTGCTCTTGATTGGGGGGAGATGTCGGTGCCGTTGCTCATGGTTGGGGGGAGATGTCGGTGCCGTTGCTCACGCTTGGGGGGGAGATGTCGGTGCCGTTGCTCACGGTTGGGGGGGAGACGTCGGTGCCGTTGCTCACGGTTGGGGGGGAGATGTCGGTGCCGTTGCTCACAGTTGGGGGGGAGATGTCGGTGCCGTTGCTCATGGTTGGGGGGGGAGATGTCGGTGCCGTTGATCTTGGTTGGGGGGGAGATGTCGGTGCCGTTGCTCATGGTTGGGGGAAGATGTCGGTGCCGTTGCTCTTGGTTGGGGGGGAACTTCGGTGCCGTTGCTCTTGATTGGGGGGAGATGTCGGTGCCGTTGCTCATGGTTGGGGGGGAGATGTTGGTGCCGTTGCTCATGGTTGGGGGGGAGATGTTGGTGCCGTTGCTCATGGTTGGGGGGAGATGTTGTTGCCGTTGCTCATGGTTGGGGGGGAGATGTTGGTGCCATTGCTCATGGTTGGGGGGGAGATGTTGGTGCCGTTGCTCATGGTTGGGGGGAGATGTTGGTGCCGTTGCTCTTGGTTGGGGGGGAGATGTTGGTGCCGTTGCTCTTGGTTGGGGGGAGATGTCGGTGCCGTTGCTCATGGTTGGGGGGAGATGTTGGTACCGTTCCTCCTGGTTGGGGGGGAGTTGTTGGTGCCGTTGCTCTTGGTTGGGGGGGAAACGTCGGTGTTGTTGCTCTTGATTGTGGGGAGATGTCGGTGCCGTTGCTCTCGGTTGGGGGGATATGTCAGTGCCGTTGCTCTTGGCTGGGGGGGAGATGTCAGTGCCGTTGCTCTTGGTTGGGTGGAGATGTCGGTGCCGTTGCTCTTGGTTGGGAGGAGATGTCGGTGCCGTTGCTCTTGGCTGGGGGGGAGTGGTCGTTGTTGGTGTTCTGGGTTGAGAGGAGATGCCGTTGCTTGTGGTTGGGGAGGAAGAAACGTTGATCTTGGTTGGGGGGTAGATATCACTCTTCCGCTCCTTTATTGCTTGCTCAATAAATTCCTTACTACTGACAACGGTGTGTATTGTTCTTCACACCTATAACAATTTGGTGCCGTGACTCTGCTGCGGAGTTCCCACCCCAAGAGGGGCACCCCATCTCCGGCCGGCCCCTGGCTGGGTGATTCCTGTGCCGAGACCTGCAGCTCCAAGCTCTAAATTCAGTAAACGAGCGAAAGAAACCACAGTACCCCGTAATTCTTGTGCACGAAGAACAAAGACTCAGCACTGAGTAAGTAGTTGCGTGGATCTGTTCGGTCGGGGTGGGTATCCCGGAGCACGCCTGACTGAGACGTCCCGTAGGGGCGAAGCGAGTGCGGACCCTCTAGTAGTGCAGTTCCCATTGCCCGCGAGGGCGTGGGTCACGACCGAGGGGCGCGAGTGTGTGTGAGTGTGAGAGTGCTCCGGAAGATGGGACAGAGGCCGAGTGAGCCCTCTGACCCCATGGGTGGCTCGCAGGTGAAGCTAGCAGACATACCACTAGAAAGCCCCCTTGGTTGGGGGCAGATGTTGCTCTTGGCTGGGGGCGAGGTGCCGGTGCCGTTGCTCTGTGTAGGGGGGAGATGACATTGCTCTTGGTTGGGGAATAAGTGCCGTTCTTCTTCGTTTGGGGGGAGTTGCTGCCGTTGCTGTTGGTTGGGGGGGCAGGCGCCGTTCCTCTTGGTTTGGGGGGAGATATCGGTGTCATTGCTCGTGGTTGGGGGGGAGATGTCTCTCCCGTTCCTCCACGCAGGGGGGTAGATGCTGTTTCTCTTGGTTGGGGGGAGATGCCTTTTGGTTGGGGGGAGATGCTGCTCTTAGCTGGGGGTGAGGCGTCGGTGCCGTTGCTCTGTGTAGGAGGGAGATGACATTGCTCTTGGTTGAGGGGAGATGCCAATGCCGTTGGTCTTGGTTGGGGGGGAAATGTCATTGATCAAGGCTGGGGGGAGCTGTCGGTGCCGTTCTTCTTGGTTGGGGAATAAAAGTGCCGTTCTTCTTGGTTGGGGAAAAAAAAAGTGCCGTTCTTCTTGGTTGGGGAATAAAAAAGTGCCGTTCTTCTTGTTTGGGGAATAAAAAAGTGCCGTTCTTCTTGGTTGGGGAATAAAAAAGTGCCGTTCTTCTTGTTTGGGGAATAAAAAAGTGCCGTTCTTCTTGGTTGGGGAATAAAAAAGTGCCGTTCTTCTTGGTTGGGGGGAGATGTCGTTGTCGTTGCTCCTGGCTGGGGGGAGATGTCGTTGCCCTTGGCTGGGGGGAGTTGTTGCTGTCGTTGCTCTTGGTTGGGGGGCAGGCGTCTTTCCTCTTGGTCTGGGGGGAGATGCTGGTGCCGTTGCACTGTGTAGGGGGGATATGACCTTGCTCTTGGTTGGGGGGAGATGCCAATGTGGTTGCTCTTGGTTGGTGGGGAGACGTCGGTGCCGTTGCTCTTGGTTGGGGGGGAGACATCGGTGCCGTTGCTCTTGGTTGGGGGGGAGATGTCGGTGCCGTTGCTCTTGGTTGGGGGGGGATGCTGTTCCTATTGGTTGGTGAATAAGTGCCGTTCTTGGCTGGGGGGGAGATGCTAATGTCATTGCTCTTGGTTGGGTGGGAGATGTCATTGATCATGGTTGAGGGTGAGATGCTGTTGTCGTTGCTCCTGGTTGGGGAGAGTTGTTGCTGTCATTGCTCTTGGTTGGGGGGGAGATGTCGCTGAGGCTGATCCAGGATGGGTGGGGATGCCGTTGCTCATGGCTGGGGGTAGATGCTGTTCCTATTGGTTGGGGAATAAGTGCCATTCTTCTTGGTTGGGGGGAGATGTTGGTGCCGTTCTTCTTGGTTGGGGGGGGAGATGTCGGTGCCGTTGCTCTTGGTTGGGGGGGGAGATGTCGGTGCCGTTGCTCTTGGTTGGGGGGGGGAGATGTCGGTGCCGTTGCTCTTGGTTGGGGGCGGAGATGTCGGTGCCGTTGCTCTTGGTTGGGGGGGGAGGTGTTGTTGGTGCTCTGGGTTGGGAGGAGATGCCGTTGCTCGTGGTTGGGGAGGAAGTGCTGCTGCTCGAGGCTGGGGGGTAGATATCACTGTTCCGCTCCTTTATTGCTTGCTCAATAAATTCCTTACTATTGACAACGGTGTGTATTGTTCTTCACACCTCCAACAATTTGGTGCCGTGACTCTGCTGCGGAGTTCCCACCCCAGGAGGGACACCCCATCTCTGGACGGCCCCTGGGCTGGGTGATTCCTGCGCCGAGACCTGTAGCTCCAACCTCTAAATTTGGTAAATGAGCGAAAGAAACCGCAGTACCCCGTAATTCTTGTGCACAAAGAACAAAGACTCAGCATTGAGTAAGTAGTTGCGTGGATCTGTTCGGTCGGGGTGGGTATCCCGGAGCACGCCTGACTGAGACGTCCCGTAGGGGCGAAGCGAGTGCGGACCCTCTAGTAGTGCAGTTCCCATTGCCCGCGAGGGCGTGGGTCACGACCGAGGGGCGCGAGTGTGTGTGAGTGTGAGAGTGCTCCGGAAGATGGGACAGAGGCTGAGTGAGCCCTCTGACCCCATGGGTGGCTCGCAGGTGAAGCTAGCAGACATACCACTAGAAAGCCCCCTTGGTTGGGGGCAGATGTTGCTCTTGGCTGGGGGCGAGGTGCCGGTGCCGTTGCTCTGTGTAGGGGGGAGATGACATTGCTCTTGGTTGGGGAATAAGTGCCGTTCTTCTTCGTTTGGGGGGAGTTGCTGCCGTTGCTGTTGGTTGGGGGGGCAGGCGCCGTTCCTCTTGGTTTGGGGGGAGATATCGGTGTCATTGCTCGTGGTTGGGGGGGAGATGTCTCTCCCGTTCCTCCACGCAGGGGGGTAGATGCTGTTTCTCTTGGTTGGAGGGAGATGCCTTTTGGTTGGGGGGAGATGCTGCTCTTAGCTGGGGGCGAGGTGTCGGTGCCGTTGCTCTGTGTAGGAGGGAGATGACATTGCTCTTGGTTGAGGGGAGATGCCAATGCCGTTGGTCTTGGTTGGGGGGGAAATGTCATTGATCAAGGCTGGGGGGAGCTGTCGGTGCCGTTCTTCTTGGTTGGGGAATAAAAAAGTGCCATTCTTCTTGGTTGGGGAATAAAAAAGTGCCGTTCTTCTTGGTTGGGGGGAGATGTCGTTGTCGTTGCTCCTGGCTGGGGGGAGTTGTTGCTGTCGTTGCTATTGGTTGGGGGGCAGGCGTCTTTCCTCTTAGTCTGGGGGGAGATGCCGGTGCCGTTGCACTGTGTAGGGGGGATATGACCTTGCTCTTGGTTGGGGGGAGATGCCAATGTCGTTGCTCTTGGTTTGGGGAGAGATGTCGCTGCCATTGCTCGTGGTTGGGGGGAGATGCCATTGTCATTGCTCGTGTTTGGGGGGGCAGGTGCCGTTCCTCTTGGTTGGGGGGGAGATGCCGGAGCAATTGCTCGTGGCTGGGGGGGAGATGCTGTTGCTCTTGACTGGGGAGGAAGTGCCGTTGTTGGTGCTCGTGGGTGGGAGGAGATGCCATTGCTCGTGGTTGGGGGAGGGAGATATCGCTGTTCCGCTCCTTTATTGCTTGCTCAATAAATTCCTTACTACTGACAACGGTGTGTACTGTTCTTCACACCTACAACAATTTGGTGCCGTGACTCGGATCCAGGCGACTCTGCTGTGGAATTCTCACTCCAGGGGGGGCGCCCCGTCTCCGGACGGCCCCTGGGCTGGGTAATTCCTGCGCGAGACCTGCAGCTTCGAACTCTAAATTCGGTAAACGAGCAAAAGAAACTGCAGTACCCCGTAATTCTTGTGCACAAAGACCCAAACAAAGACTCAGGATTGAGGAAGTATTGGCGTGGATCTGTTCGGTCGGGGTGGGTATCCCAGAGCACGCCTGACTGAGACATCCCGTAGGGGCGAAGCGAGTGCAGACCCTCTAGTAGTGCAGTTCCCATTGCCGGCGAGGGCATGGGTCACGACCGAGGGGCACGAGTGTGTGTGAGTGTGAGAGTGCTCCGGAAGATGGGACAGAGGCTGAGTGAGCCCTCTGACCCCATGGGTGGCTCGCAGGTGAAGCTAGCAGACATACCACTAGAAAGCCCCCTTGGTTGGGGGGAGATGCTGCTCTTGGCTGGGGGTGATGTGCCGGTGCCGTTGCTCTGTGTAGGGGGGAGATGACATTGCTCTTGGTTGGGGAATAAGTGCCGTTCTTCTTGGCCGGGGGGGAGATATCACTGCCGTTGCTGTTGGTCGGGGGGACATGCCGTGTGTCCTGTTTGGGGGCGAGATGTTGTTGCTCATGGTTGGGGGGAGATGTCACTGTCGCTCTCTTCGCTGGGGGGAGACGTGTCCGTGTCAATGCTCATGGTTGCGGGGAGATGCCATTTCTCCTGTTGGGATGGGAGATGCCATTGTTGGTGCTCTTGTTTGGGAGCAGATGCCGTTCCTCTCAGTTGTGGAAGAAGTGTTGTTCCTCTTGGCTGAAGGGCAGACGTCGCTGCTCTCAGCTGGGGGTCGGTGTCCCCATGCTGTTCCCATGGCCGTAACACGGTGATGTTACCATCAGCGCAGTGCGGTTCTGAGCTGTTCCAGGAGATGTAGCTTCCCATTCCTCAACGCTTCCATGGAGCACCCCACAGTCCTCAGTGCAGCTGTAATGTCCACAGGAGGAGTGCTGCAGTGCTCCGCGGCCACCTGAGGGACATGAAGAGGACGCGTGCGCATTTTAGGGCACATGCGAAGAGGACGTGTGCGCGTTTTAGGGCACACGTGAAGAGCAGGGGTGCAGGCATTAGGGCAGACGTGAAGAGGAGGGGTGCAGGCTTTAGGGCAGACGTGAAGAGGAGGGGTGCAGGCTTTAGGGCAGGCGCAAGGAGCGGGGGCCGGGGATTGAGGGCCATAGCAAAGACAATGGGCCAGGGATCAAGTGATCAAGGATTGACATTGGGGTGATGCTGGGGGACAGGCGTTGTTGGGGGGACACTGCTGTCACTGGGGTGATGTTGATGTATTACTGGGGGATGATATTGGAGAGTCACACTGAGATATGATATGGAGGGGAGTTGATGGGGCGATGCCATCGCTGCTCTCTGTTGGGGGGCGGTGTTCCTGTAATGTTCCCATGGATGTAACACTGTGACGTTACCAGTCAGCACAGTGCGGTTCTGAGCCATCCCAGGAGATGCAGCTTCCCGTTCCTCACCGCTTTCACGGAGCACCCCACATTCCTCAGTGCAGCCATTATATCCCCAGGAGTGCTGCAGATCTCCACAGCCACTTAGCGGCCTCCCGGGATCACCAAGTAATGGTGCACTTACACCGTGGGGACTGTTATGGGTCACAATGAGGAAAGATTCTGGGGGAGATGTGGAGTGTTGCTGGGGTGACGTAAGGCAATGACATAGAGGGTTATGTTGAGGAATGAGTGGGGGCTGAAGTCAAGGAGTGACATTGGGTGATGGTGGGGGACAGTCATTGTTGGGGGACATTGTTTGGTATTACCGGGGTGCTGCCATTGCCGTTGCGCCTGGTTCGGGGCGGAGATGCCGTTGCCATTGCGCGCCTGGTTCGGGGCGGAGATGCCGAAGAAAAGAGAGATAGAAATAAATAAGTAAACAAAGAAGAGGAGAAGGGGAGAGATGAAGAGAGAGAGAAAAATAAATACATAAATAAGATGGAGAAGGAGGGAGAGATGGAGAGAAAAATGAATAGAGAAAGAACGGGGAGAATGGGGGAGAGATAGATAGACAGAAATAAATAAACGTAAATAAGAGGGAGAAGGGGGGAGAGATAATTGATAAATAAATAATAGGGAGCAAGGGGAGAGTTGAAGACAGAGAGAAATAAAGAAAAAACTGGAAGAAAGGGGAAGAGAAAGACTGAGGGAGAACAATAAATAAATAACAAAGGTGGAGAATGGGGGAGAGATGCAGACAGAGGCAGAGAAATAAAAGAATAAATAAATGGGAGAACGGGGACAGATGAAGAGAGAGATGAATAAATAAAAGTAAGAATAATAGGGAGAAGAGGGGAGAGATGAAGAGAGAGAGGGAGAGAGAAATAATTAAATACATAAATAATAGGAAGCAGGGGGAGAGTTGAAGAGAGAGATAGAGAGAAATAAAGAAAAAAATGGGGAGAAGGGGGAGAGATGAAGAGAGATAGAATAATAAAAAATAAAGTAAATGGGATATTGGGGCAGAGATAGAGAAAAATAAATACATATCTCTCCCCTGACACCCTCTTATATAAGAGATACAGAATAACATATAAAGAAGAGGAAGAAGATGGAGAGATGAAGAGAGAGTAGGAGAGAAATAAATAGATACAGAAATAAGAGGGAGAAGGAGGGAGAGATGGTGAGAGAGAAAAATAAATAAAGAAAGAATGGGGAGAATGGGGGAGAGATGCAGACAGACGGAGAAATAAATGAATAAATAAATGGGAGACAAGGGACAGATGAAGAGAGAGATGACTAAATAAAAATATAAATAAATAATAGGGAGAAGAGGGGAGAGATGAAGGGAGAGAGGGAGAGAGAAATAAATAAATGGGAGAATGTGGGAGCGATGGAGAGAGAGAGACAGAGAGAGAAATAAAGAATACTGAGAAGGGGGAGAGATGATGAGAGAGAGAAATAAAGAAGAGGGATATGGTGGGAGGGAATAAGAGAGAGATTGAAACAGTAAAGAAAGAAAGAACAGGGAGAAAGAGTGAGAGATGGAGAGAGAGAGAATAAAAATAATGAAACAACTAAATAAGGAGAAGAAGGGAGAGATGAGGAGAGAGTAGCGGAGAAATAAAAATTTAAGTAAGTGGGAGAAAGTGGGAGAGATGAAGACAGAGAGAGCAGTAAATAGATACATATATAAAGAAGAGGGAGTGATGGAGAGAGAGAAAAAGAAAGAAAGAATGGGGAGAATAGGGGAGAGATGAGAGATACAGAATAAATAAATAAATAATATGGTGTAGGGTGGAGAGATGGAGAACAAGAGTGGAAAATAAAGAACGTAGAGAATGGGGGAGAGATGAAGACAGAGAGATAGAGAAGTATATAAATAAATGGGAGAAAGGGGACAGATGAAGAGAGATGAATAAAAAAATAATAGGGAGAATGTGGGAAAGATGAAGGGAGAGAGGGAGAGAGAAATAAATAAGTGGGAGAATGTGGGAGTGATGGAGAGAGACCGAAATAATGAAAGAATAGACAGAAGGGGGAGAGATGATAAATAAATGGGAGAAGGGGGACAAATGAAGAGAGAGATGACTAAATAAAAATTTAAATAAATAATAGGGAAAAGAGGGGAGAGATGAGGGGAGAGAGGGAGAGAGAAACAAAGACAAAAATGGGAAGGAAGGGGAAGAGATGAAGACTGAGGGAGAAAAAAAAAAAACAAAGGTGGAGAATGGGGGTGAGACAGAGAGAGAGAAAAATAAATACGTAAGCGGGTGCCGGGGGAGAGATCAAGAGGGACTAAGAATAAATAATGAAGAGTGAGAAGGGGGGGGACAGAAGACGGGAGAGAGAGGGAAATAAATAAAGAAAAAAGAGGTAGAAGGGGAGAGCTGAAGAGATAGTGAAAAATAAGTAAATAAATAATAGGGAGCGGGGGGAGAGTTGAAGAAAGAGAGAAATAAATACGTAAGAGGTAGAAGGGAGAGAGATGAGAGTAGGAGAGAGAAGTAAATACATACATGAAGAAGAGGGAGAAGGAGGGAGAGATGGAGAGCGAGAGAAACAAAGAATTGGAAGAATGGGGGAGAGATGAAGACAGAGAGAAATTAGTAAATAATAGAGCAAGAAGAAAGAGAATGGGAGAGATGAATAGAGTGAGAGAAATAAAAGTAAATAAAAAAGGGAGAAGGGGGAGAGATGAAGAGAGAGATAGAAAGAATTAAAGAAGGAACGAGGAGAAGGGGGGCGATGAGGAGAGACAAATAAAGAATGGGGAGAATGTGGGAGCAATGGAGAGAGAGATGGAGATAGAAATAAATAAAGAATATGGAGAAGGGGGAGAGATGAGGGGAGAGAGAGAGAGAAAGAAATAAAGAAGAAGGATATGGTGGGGAGGGAATAAGGGAGATCAAAATAATAAATTAAGAAAGAAAGAGCAGGGAGAAAGGGCGAGAGTTTGAGAGAGAGAGAGAGAGAGAGAATAAATAAATACATAAGAGGGTGCCGGGAGAGAGCTCAAGAGAGACAGAATAAATAATGAAGAGTGAGAAGGGAGGAGAGAAGAAGGGAGAGAGAAAAATAAATAAAAAAAGAATGGGGAGAATGGGGGAGAGATGCAGACAGAGACAGAGAAATAAAAGAATAAATAAATGGGAGAAGGGGGACAGATGAAGAGAGAGATGACTAAATAAAAATATAAATAAATAATAGGGAGAAGAGGGGAGAGATGAAGGGAGAGAGGGAGAGAGAAATAAATACATAAATACTAGGGAGCAGGGGGGAGAGTTGAAGAGAGATAGAGAGAAATAAAGAAAAAAATGGGGAGAAGGAGGGAGAGATGAAGAGAGATAGAATAATAAAAAATAAAATAAATGGGATATTGGGGCAGATATAGAGGAAAATGAATACATATATAAGAGGGTGTCAGGGGAGAGATAAGAGATACAGAATTATATATAAAGAAGAGGGAGAAGATGAAGAGATGAAGAGAGAGTAGGAGAGAAATAAATAGATACAGAAATAAGAGGGAGAAGGAGGGAGAGATGGTGAGAGAGAAAAATAAATAAAGAAGGAATGGGGAGAATGGGGGAGAGATGCAGACAGATGGAGAAATAAATGAAAGAGAAGGAAGAAAGAGGGAACAGGGTGAACGGAGAAAGAGAAGGAAGAAAGAGGGAACAGAATTATAGTGAAACTGTAAGAAGAGAGGACAGATAAAGAGAGAAACAAAACCGAGGGAAAAGATTATTATGTAACGATAAAGAAGAGGGAACTGGTAAACAGAAAAAAGAATAAAAAGGGAACAGGTAAATGGGGAAACAGAATAAAGAGAGAAAGGGTAAATGGAGAGATAGAGTAAAGAGGGAACAGGTTAATGGAGAAATAGGATAAAGAGGGAACAAGTTAATAGAGAAATAGAGTGAACAGATGTATAGGGACATAGGATAGTGGGAACAGATGTGTAGGGATATCATAGAAGAGGGAACAGATGTATAGGGATATCATAGAAGAGGGAACAGATGTGTAGGGATATCATAGAAGAGGGAACAGATGTATAAGGACGTAGAAAGAGAAGGGAAAATAAATTAATAGATTTATATAGCGAAGTTGGTAGAGATTATTACTTAATAGAGAGAAGAGGGCACAGATTAATAGATAAATAAAATATTCAGCACAGATTAAAAGAGGAATGGGATAGAATTAACAGATAAATATTGAAATAGTATTGAGGGAACAGATAAATAGAGAAATAGATTAGTTGGGACAGATTAATAGTAAATAGATTAAAGTGAGATGATTAGTAGATAAATAGATTGGAGAGAACAGAAAAATGAATAACATAATAGCGGGAAAAGATGAATAGATATATAGATTAGCAGGAACACATGATTAGATAATCAGAATATATAGGGAATAGATGAATAAAGAAATAGAATAGAGGAAACAGCTAAGGAGAGAAATAGAAAGAAGAGTGAACAGAATTATAGTGAAATAGGAAGAAGAGAGAACAGATAAGAGTAACAGAATCAAGGGGAAAGAGTATTATGGAAAGAGAAAGAAGAGGGAACTGATAAATAGAGAAATAGAATAAAGAGGGAAGAGGTAAATCGAAAACAGTATAAAGAGAGAACTGGTAAATAGAGCAATAGAATAAAGAGGGAATGGTTGTATAGGGACATAGAATAGCGGGAAAAGATGGACAGGGACATAGAAAGAAGAGGGAACAGACGCACAGGGACATCATAGAATAAGGAACGGATTGAGGGAAATAGTGTTGTGGGAACAGATAAAGAGAGAAATATATCAATGGGAAGAGATAAATAGAGAAATAGATTAGCAGGAACAGATGATTAGATAATCAGAATGGATGTGAATAGACGAATAGATAATCAAAATCAATGGGAACAGATGAATAAAGAAATAGAATCAAGGGAACAAATAAGGAGAAACAGAAAGACGAGAGCAGAGACAAAGAGAGAAATAGAATCGAGGGAAAAGATTAATTTGGAAAGAGAAAGAAGAGGGAGCAGGTAAATAGAGAAACAGAATAAAGAGGGAGCAGGCAAATAGGGACACAGAACAAAGAGGGAGTAAATTAATAGATTTATAAAGAGAAGTTGGAACAGATTATGTGTTTAATAAAGAGAAGAGAGAAGAGATTAACAGATAAATAAAATACTGGGCACAGATTAATAGAGGAATGGGATAGAGTAAACAGATAAATAGTATTGAGGGAACAGATAAATAGAGACATAGTATAAAGAGGGAAGAGGTAAACAGAGAAACAAAATGAATAGGGACATCATAGAAAGAAGAGGGAGCAGGTAAATAGGGACACAGAAATAAAAGGGAAGAGTAAATTAAGAGATTTATAGGGCTAAGTTGGAACAGATTATTTCATTAATAGAGAAAAGAGGGAACAGATTAATAGAGAGATAAAATATTGGGCACAGATTAATAGAGGAATGGAATAAACAGATAAATAGTGAAACACAGTGTCCCCATAGAGATACGGAGACAGAGCGACACCCAGTGGTGGGATACGGGTACTGCAACGCCATAGCGCTGCCTTGTGGCCGTATAGAAATACTGCACTTCCATAGTGATATGTAGCAAACACATAGAAACCCCATACCGACGCCATAGAGACCCAAAGAACGACGACCCCGAAAGTGGTATTGGGTACAGATGAATAGAGGAATGGAATAGAGTAAACAGATAAATAGTGAAATAGCGTTGAGGGAATAGATAAATAGAGAAATAGTTTAGTGGGGACAGATTAACAGAGAAATAATAGAATACAGGGAACTGATAAATATGCAAATAGGACCGAGGGGGCGGGTTGATATGCAAATCGGACGAGAGAATTGATTAATATGGAAATAGAGGTGCTATGGGGCCGCGCTTTTGAAGCCCTCCCCGATCCACCCCCGCAATCAGCAGCCATTAATGAATTAATTAAGCCGCTCTGTAAAGGGCGCATGTGCAGAGGTACATAGAGACACATAAATATACATAGAGACACAGTGAACCTATAGTGACAGCGACACACAGTGGTGATATATGGGTACTGCAACTCCATAGAGATACATAGCGACCGCATAGAGACCCCAAATGTGAACCCCACAGAGACCCCAGTCACGCTCCAATATAAAGGAGGAAGACGAGGCTCTTCAGATTACATGCATACCCGGCGTGAGATTAAGAAACAACGGTTCAGATGTTGGTCAGAGCAGTTTATTACCAATATTGAGTAGGGAGATGGGGAAGGGGGACACTGTTAAGGGCAGCGAGCGGTTGTCCTGGAGAAGCAGCGAGGGAGTCAAACCCGAGAGGGGCAGCAGCAAACAGGAATCAGCTCGGGAAGTCTCTCCAAAGAGAAAACCCCAACGGCTGCAGAGAAAAAGCCTAGAGGGATTGGAATTACAGAGAGAAGAGGGAACAGATAAACAGAGAAATGGAAGAGAGGGTAGAGATAAATAGGGAAATAGATCAGAGGGAATAGGTTAAGAGAGAAATAGCACAGAGGATACAGATTAATACAGAAAAATAAGAATAGAATGAAAGGATGAATAGAGAGAAGAGGGTACAGATTAATAGAGAAAAAAAATTGGGGGAATATATTAATAGGGAGAAGAAAGAACATATTAATAGAGAAACTGAATAAAAGAAAAAGGTTAATAGGAATACAGAATAGGGAGAACAAATAAATAGAGAAATGGAAAGAAAGGAGAAAAGATAAACAGAGAAATAGAACAGAGACACATAGAGACACATAGAGATGCATAGACAGTGACACAGCGACACCCTGTGGTGATATATGGGTACTGCACCTCCGTAGCGATGCATAGCGACCCCATAGAGACACATAGAGACAGCGACACACAGTGGTGGGATATGGGTACTGCAACGCCATAGCGCCGCCTTGTGGCCGGATAGAAATACTGCACCTCCAAAGCGATACATAGCGACCCCATAGCGACCCCATCCCAGAAGAGATATTAGGCACAGATAAATAGAGGAATGGGATAGAGTAAACAGATAAATAGTGAAATAGTATTGAGGGAAGAGATAGATAGAGAAATAGATTAGTGGGGACAGGAAAAAGATGAATAGATCTATAGATCAGTGGGAACAGATGATTAGATAATCAGAATCGATGGGAATAGATGAATAGATAATCAAAATCAATGGGAACAGATGAAAAGAGAAATGGAATCGAGGGAACGGATAAGGAGAGAAAGAGAAAGAAGAGCGTACAGATTTATGGTGAAATAGTAAAAAGAGAGAACAGATAAAGAGAAATAGGATCAAGGAAAAAGATTAATATGGAAAGAGAAAGAAGCAGGAACAGAAAAATAGAGAAATAGAATAAAGCGGGAACTGGTAAATACAGCAAAGAATAACGAGGGAAAGGGTAAATAGAGAAATAGAACAAAGGGGGAACAGAGAAGCAGAGAAATAGTAAGAAGAGAGAACAGAAAGAGAGAAATAGAATCGAGGGAAAAGATTAATTTGGAAAGAGAAAGAAGAGGGAGCAGGTAAATAGAGAAAGAGAAAGAAGAGCGAACAGGTAAATAAATGGAGAAACAGAATAAAGAGGGAACAGGGAAATACGGGCAGAGAAAGAAGAGGGGAGAATTAAGGAGAGAAATAGAAGAGCAAGAAGAGATAATGAGAGAGGGAATGAAGAGGGAGTAAATTGATAGATTTATAGAGAGAAGTTTGGAACAGATTATTTCAATAATAGAGAGAAGAGGGATCAGATTAATAGAGAGATAAAATATTGGGCAAAGATGAATAGAGGAATGGAACAGAGGAAACAGATAAATAGTGAAACACAGTGACCCCACAGAGACACAGGGACACAGCGATTCCCAGTGGTGGGATATGGGTACTGCATCTCCATGGAGATACATAGCGACCCCCTAGAGACACATAGAGACAGCGACACACAGTGGTGAAATATGGGTACTGCAACGCCATAGCGCCGCCTTGTGGCCGTATAGAAATACTGCACGTCCAGAGCGATACATAGCGACGACCCCAAAAGAGATATTGGGCACAGATAAATAAATAGAGGAATGGGATAAAGTATACAGATAAATAGTGAAATTGTATTGAGGGAACAGATAAAGAGAGAAATAGAATCTAGGGAAAAAATGATATGGAAAGAAAAAGAAGAGGGAACAGATAAATACAGAAACAGAATAAAGAGGGAAAAAGGTAAATAGAGCAATAGAATAAAGAGGGAACAGTTGTATAGGGACATAGAATAGCTGGAAGCGATGTACAGGGACATCATAGAAAGAAGCGGGAACGCATGTATAGGGACATAGAAAGAAGAGGGAAGAGTAAATTAATAGAATTATATAGAGAAGGTGGAACAGATTATTTGATTAATAGAAAGAAGAGGGAACAGATTAATAGATAAAATATTGGGCACAGATTAATAGAGGAATGGAATAGAGTAAACAGATAGATAGTGAAATAGTATTGAGGGAACAGATAAATAGAGACATAGATTAGTGGGGACAGATCAATAGAGAAATATAATAGCAGGAATAGATGAATAGATATATAGATTAGCGGGAAGAGATGATTAGATAATCAGAATCGATGGGAATAGATGAATAAAGAAATACAATCGAGGGAACAGATAAAGAGAGAAACAGATTAGCAGGATATTAGGGTGGAACAGCGAGAAGTTAGGGCTAGAGATTTGGGAGGAACAGCGAGGATTTGGACGGAGCAATTGCCTGTGCAGCATCCAGCAGCTGAGACCAAATCCATGGAGCACTCTTAGTCCTACCTGACCCCAAACATGCACAGGTCCGCCGGTCCCGATGGACGCAGTACGGAGTGCGGAGGGAATTCTCCGTTGCGATCAGCAGGCTGCTCTGTGGAAGAGCTGAGATGGCGTGGCAGCCAGCGCACGGCCAGAGGAAGCAGAAAGGAGAAATCAGGAACACACAAAATGCCCCAAAAATCCCCCTTAAAAAAATCTCTAAAATATCCCCAAAAAAATCCACTCCAAAATCCCTAAAAATATCCCCAAAAAATATTCCCCAAAAAATCCGAAAAAATACCTGAAAAAAAAAAAAATACGAAAAAATCCCCCCCAAAAAAATCCCCGAAAAAATACCAAAAAAAACAAAAAACAAACAAAAAAATCCCATAAAAATCTCCAAAAAAGTCCCCCCCAAAAAATCTGAATTGGGGCAGCGCGATTGGGCAGGGAGCAGCGCTGTGGGGCAATACTATAGGGAGGGCAGCGGCTCTATGGGGCCGCGCTTTTGAAGCCCTCCCCGCTCTGCCCCCGCAATCAGCCGCCATTGATTAATTAAGCCGCTCTGTAAAGGACACATGCACAGAGATACATAGAGACACACAGAGATGCATAGACAGTGACACAGCGACACCCTGTGGTGATATATGGGTACTGCACCTCCGTAGCGATGCATAGCGACCCCATAGAGACACATAGAGACAGCGACACACAGTGGTGGGATATGGGTACTGCAACGCCATAGCGCCGCCTTGTGGCCGGATAGAAATACTGCACCTCCAAAGCGATACATAGCGACCCCATAGCGACCCCATCCCAGAAGAGATATTAGGCACAGATAAATAGAGGAATGGGATAGAGTAAACAGATAAATAGTGAAATAGTATTGAGGGAAGAGATAGATAGAGAAATAGATTAGTGGGGACAGATTAGTAGAGAAATAGATTAGAGTGAACAGGAAAAAGATGAATAGATCTATAGATCAGTGGGAACAGATGATTAGATAATCAGAATCGATGGGAATAGATGAATAGATAATCAAAATCAATGGGAACAGATGAAAAGAGAAATGGAATCGAGGGAACGGATAAGGAGAGAAAGAGAAAGAAGAGCGTACAGATTTATGGTGAAATAGTAAAAAGAGAGAACAGATAAAGAGAAATAGGATCAAGGAAAAAGATTAATATGGAAAGAGAAAGAAGCAGGAACAGAAAAATAGAGAAATAGAATAAAGCGGGAACTGGTAAATACAGCAAAGAATAACGAGGGAAAGGGTAAATAGAGAAATAGAACAAAGGGGGAACAGAGAAGCAGAGAAATAGTAAGAAGAGAGAACAGAAAGAGAGAAATAGAATCGAGGGAAAAGATTAATTTGGAAAGAGAAAGAAGAGGGAGCAGGTAAATAGAGAAAGAGAAAGAAGAGCGAACAGGTAAATAAATGGAGAAACAGAATAAAGAGGGAACAGGGAAATACGGGCAGAGAAAGAAGAGGGGAGAATTAAGGAGAGAAATAGAAGAGCAAGAAGAGATAATGAGAGAGGGAATGAAGAGGGAGTAAATTGATAGATTTATAGAGAGAAGTTTGGAACAGATTATTTCAATAATAGAGAGAAGAGGGATCAGATTAATAGAGAGATAAAATATTGGGCAAAGATGAATAGAGGAATGGAACAGAGGAAACAGATAAATAGTGAAACACAGTGACCCCACAGAGACACAGGGACACAGCGATTCCCAGTGGTGGGATATGGGTACTGCATCTCCATAGAGATACATAGCGACCCCCTAGAGACACATAGAGACAGCGACACACAGTGGTGAAATATGGGTACTGCAACGCCATAGCGCCGCCTTGTGGCCGTATAGAAATACTGCACGTCCAGAGCGATACATAGCGACGACCCCAAAAGAGATATTGGGCACAGATAAATAAATAGAGGAATGGGATAAAGTATACAGATAAATAGTGAAATTGTATTGAGGGAACAGATAAAGAGAGAAATAGAATCTAGGGAAAAAATGATATGGAAAGAAAAAGAAGAGGGAACAGGTAAATACAGAAACAGAATAAAGAGGGAAAAAGGTAAATAGAGCAATAGAATAAAGAGGGAATAGTTGTATAGGGACATAGAATAGCTGGAAGCGATGTACAGGGACATCATAGAAAGAAGCGGGAACGCATGTATAGGGACATAGAAAGAAGAGGGAAGAGTAAATTAATAGAATTATATAGAGAAGGTGGAACAGATTATTTGATTAATAGAAAGAAGAGGGAACAGATTAATAGATAAAATATTGGGCACAGAATAATAGAGGAATGGAATAGAGTAAACAGATAGATAGTGAAATAGTATTGAGGGAACAGATAAATAGAGACATAGATTAGTGGGGACAGATCAGTAGTGAAATATAATAGCAGGAATAGATGAATAGATATATAGATTAGCGGGAAGAGATGATTAGATAATCAGAATCGATGGGAATAGATGAATAAAGAAATACAATCGAGGGAACAGATAAAGAGAGAAACAGATTAGCAGGATATTAGGGTGGAACAGCGAGAAGTTAGGGCTAGAGATTTGGGAGGAACAGCGAGGATTTGGACGGAGCAATTGCCTGTGCAGCATCCAGCAGCTGAGACCAAATCCATGGAGCACTCTTAGTCCTACCTGACCCCAAACATGCACAGGTCCGCCGGTCCCGATGGACGCAGTACGGAGTGCGGAGGGAATTCTCCGTTGCGATCAGCAGGCTGCTCTGTGGAAGAGCTGAGATGGCGTGGCAGCCAGCGCACGGCCAGAGGAAGCAGAAAGGAGAAATCAGGAACACACAAAATGCCCCAAAAATCCCCCTTAAAAAAATCTCTAAAATATCCCCCAAAAAATCCACTCCAAAATCCCTAAAAATATCCCCCAAAAATATTCCCCAAAAAATCCGAAAAAATACCTGAAAAAAAAAAAATACGAAAAAAATCCCCCCCAAAAAAATCCCCGAAAAAATACCAAAAAAACCAAAAAACAAAAAAATCCCATAAAAATCTCCAAAAAAGTCCCCCCCAAAAAATCTGAAAAAGATTTGAAAAAAATCAGAGAAAAAAAAAAAAAAAAAAAAAGAAAAAAAGCCGAAAAAATATCTCCCAAAAATTTACCAAAAAAAACCCCAAAACCAACCAAAAATTCTTAAAAATTCCCCCAAAATTCCCAAAAATTACTCAAAAAAATCCCATAAAAATCCCCTAAAAATCCCCCAAAATTGGGGCAGCGCGATTGGGCAGGGAGCAGCGCTGTGGGGCAATACTATAGGGAGGGCAGCGGCTCTATGGGGCCGCGCTTTTGAAGCCCTCCCCGCTCTGCCCCCGCAATCAGCCGCCATTGATTAATTAAGCCGCTCTGTAAAGGACACATGCACAGAGATACATAGAGACACACAGAGATGCATAGACAGTGACACAGCGACACCCTGTGGTGATATATGGGTACTGCACCTCCGTAGCGATGCATAGCGACCCCATAGAGACACATAGAGACAGCGACACACAGTGGTGGGATATGGGTACTGCAACGCCATAGCGCCGCCTTGTGGCCGGATAGAAATACTGCACCTCCAAAGCGATACATAGCGACCCCATAGCGACCCCATCCCAGAAGAGATATTAGGCACAGATAAATAGAGGAATGGGATAGAGTAAACAGATAAATAGTGAAATAGTATTGAGGGAAGAGATAGATAGAGAAATAGATTAGTGGGGACAGATTAGTAGAGAAATAGATTCATAGATTCATAGATTCATAGATACATTAGGTTGGAAAGGACCTACAAGATCATCTAGTCCAACCTTCCTCACACCACCATCCCTACCCACCAAGCTACTAAATCAAATCCCTCAGCACCTCATCTAAACGCTTCTTGAACAGCGCTAGGGACGGTGCCTCAACCACCTCCCTAGGCAGGCCATTCCAGTGCCGGACCACTCTCTCAGAGAAAAAATTTTTCCTCAAGTCTAATCTAAATCTTCCCCGGCACAACTTGTGGCCATTCCCTCTCGTCCTGTCATTAGTTACCTGGGAGAAGAGGCCGACCCCCTCCTTACCACAGCCTCCCTTCAGGAAGTGGTAGAGTGCAATGAGGTCTCCTCTGAGCCTCCTTTTCCCCAAACTAAACAATCCCAGCTCCTTCAGCCGCTCCTCGTAAGACCTGTGCTCCAGACCCCTCACCAGTTTTGTTGCCCTTCTCTGAACACGCTCCAGGGCCTCGATGTCTCTCTTGTAGTGAGGGGCCCAAAACTGAACACAGTACTCGAGGTGCGGCCGCACCAGAGCTGAGTACAGGGGGATGATCACCTCCCTGCTCCTGCTGGCCACACTATTCCTAATACAGGCCAGGATGCCATTGGCCTTCTTGGCCACCTGGGCACACTGCCGGCTCATGCTGAGCCGAGCATCAACCAACACCCCCAGGTCCTTTTCCTCTATACACTCCTCAAGCCATTCTGCCCCAAGCCTATAGCTTTGCATGGGGTTATTGTGGCCAAAGTGCAGGACCCGGCACTTGGCCTTATTGAACCTCATCCCATTGACCTCAGCCCAACTGTCCAGCCTATCCAGATCCCGCTGAAGGGCCTCCCTACCCTCAGGCAGATCGACACATCCTCCCAACTTGGTGTCATCCGCAAACTTACTGAGGGTACACTCAATCCCCTCATCCAGGTCATCAATAAAGATATTAAACAAGACGGGCCCCAATACCGACCCTTGGGGGACACCACTCGTGACAGGACGCCAGCTGGACTTGACTCCATTAACCACTACCCGCTGGGCACGGCCCTCAAGCCAATTCTCAACCCAGAGAAGAGTGAACCTGTCCACACCATGGGCTGCCAGCTTCTGCAGGAGAATACTGTGGGAGACCGTGTCAAAGGCTTTGCTGAAGTCCAGGTAGACTACATCAACAGCCTTTCCCTCATCTACCAGTCTGGTCACCCAGTCGTAGAAGGAGATGAGGTTGGACAAGCACGACCTGCCCTTTGTGAACCCGTGCTGGCTGGGTCTGATCCCCTGATTGCCATGCACGTGCCGTGTGATCTCCCTCAAGATCAATTGCTCCATAACTTTCCCTGATACCGAGGTCAGGCTGACAGGCCTGTAGTTCCCCAGATCTTCCTTACGGCCTTTCTTGTAGATGGGAGTCACATCAGCAAGCCTCCAATCTTGCGGGACCTCTCCAGATGACCAGGAATGCTGATAGATGGCAGAAAGCGGCTTGGCAATCACCTCTGCCAGCTCCCTCAGCACCCTTGGGTGGATCCCATCTGGCCCCATGGACTTGTGGCAGTTCAGATGGAGGAGCAGGTCTCTGACTGTCTCTGCTGGGATCACAGGGGGTGTATGATGCGCTTCGTCCCAGACTTCCAGGTCAGGGCGAGGAGTATCCTGAGGATAACTGGTCTGTCTGTTAAAGACAGACGTGAAGAAGGCATTGAGAACCTCAGCCTTTTCCTTATTTTAAATAGATAGAGTGAACTAGAGTGAATAGATAGAGTGAAATAGATAGAGTGAATAAATAGATTAGAGTGAACAGGAAAAAGATGAATAGATCTATAGATCAGTGGGAACAGATGATTAGATAATCAGAATCGATGGGAATAGATGAATAGATAATCAAAATCAATGGGAACAGATGAAAAGAGAAATGGAATCGAGGGAACGGATAAGGAGAGAAAGAGAAAGAAGAGCGTACAGATTTATGGTGAAATAGTAAAAAGAGAGAACAGATAAAGAGAAATAGGATCAAGGAAAAAGATTAATATGGAAAGAGAAAGAAGCAGGAACAGAAAAATAGAGAAATAGAATAAAGCGGGAACTGGTAAATACAGCAAAGAATAACGAGGGAAAGGGTAAATAGAGAAATAGAACAAAGGGGGAACAGAGAAGCAGAGAAATAGTAAGAAGAGAGAACAGAAAGAGAGAAATAGAATCGAGGGAAAAGATTAATTTGGAAAGAGAAAGAAGAGGGAGCAGGTAAATAGAGAAAGAGAAAGAAGAGCGAACAGGTAAATAAATGGAGAAACAGAATAAAGAGGGAACAGGGAAATACGGGCAGAGAAAGAAGAGGGGAGAATTAAGGAGAGAAATAGAAGAGCAAGAAGAGATAATGAGAGAGGGAATGAAGAGGGAGTAAATTGATAGATTTATAGAGAGAAGTTTGGAACAGATTATTTCAATAATAGAGAGAAGAGGGATCAGATTAATAGAGAGATAAAATATTGGGCAAAGATGAATAGAGGAATGGAACAGAGGAAACAGATAAATAGTGAAACACAGTGACCCCACAGAGACACAGGGACACAGCGATTCCCAGTGGTGGGATATGGGTACTGCATCTCCATAGAGATACATAGCGACCCCCTAGAGACACATAGAGACAGCGACACACAGTGGTGAAATATGGGTACTGCAACGCCATAGCGCCGCCTTGTGGCCGTATAGAAATACTGCACGTCCAGAGCGATACATAGCGACGACCCCAAAAGAGATATTGGGCACAGATAAATAAATAGAGGAATGGGATAAAGTATACAGATAAATAGTGAAATTGTATTGAGGGAACAGATAAAGAGAGAAATAGAATCTAGGGAAAAAATGATATGGAAAGAAAAAGAAGAGGGAACAGGTAAATACAGAAACAGAATAAAGAGGGAAAAAGGTAAATAGAGCAATAGAATAAAGAGGGAATAGTTGTATAGGGACATAGAATAGCTGGAAGCGATGTACAGGGACATCATAGAAAGAAGCGGGAACGCATGTATAGGGACATAGAAAGAAGAGGGAAGAGTAAATTAATAGAATTATATAGAGAAGGTGGAACAGATTATTTGATTAATAGAAAGAAGAGGGAACAGATTAATAGATAAAATATTGGGCACAGATTAATAGAGGAATGGAATAGAGTAAACAGATAGATAGTGAAATAGTATTGAGGGAACAGATAAATAGAGACATAGATTAGTGGGGACAGATCAGTAGTGAAATATAATAGCAGGAATAGATGAATAGATATATAGATTAGCGGGAAGAGATGATTAGATAATCAGAATCGATGGGAATAGATGAATAAAGAAATACAATCGAGGGAACAGATAAAGAGAGAAACAGATTAGCAGGATATTAGGGTGGAACAGCGAGAAGTTAGGGCTAGAGATTTGGGAGGAACAGCGAGGATTTGGACGGAGCAATTGCCTGTGCAGCATCCAGCAGCTGAGACCAAATCCATGGAGCACTCTTAGTCCTACCTGACCCCAAACATGCACAGGTCCGCCGGTCCCGATGGACGCAGTACGGAGTGCGGAGGGAATTCTCCGTTGCGATCAGCAGGCTGCTCTGTGGAAGAGCTGAGATGGCGTGGCAGCCAGCGCACGGCCAGAGGAAGCAGAAAGGAGAAATCAGGAACACACAAAATGCCCCAAAAATCCCCCTTAAAAAAATCTCTAAAATATCCCCAAAAAAATCCACTCCAAAATCCCTAAAAATATCCCCCAAAAATATTCCCCAAAAAATCCGAAAAAATACCTGAAAAAAAAAAAAATACGAAAAAAATCCCCCCCAAAAAAATCCCCGAAAAAATACCAAAAAAACCAAAAAACAAAAAAATCCCATAAAAATCTCCAAAAAAGTCCCCCCCAAAAAATCTGAAAAAGATTTGAAAAAAATCAGAGAAAAAAAAAAAAAAAAAAGAAAAAAAGCCGAAAAAATATCTCCCAAAAATTTACCAAAAAAAACCCCAAAACCAACCAAAAATTCTTAAAAATTCCCCCAAAATTCCCAAAAATTACTCAAAAAAATCCCCCCAAAATCCCCTAAAAATCCCCCAAAATTGGGGCAGCGCGATTGGGCAGGGAGCAGCGCTGTGGGGCAATACTATAGGGAGGGCAGCGGCTCTATGGGGCCGCGCTTTTGAAGCCCTCCCCGCTCTGCCCCCGCAATCAGCCGCCATTGATTAATTAAGCCGCTCTGTAAAGGACACATGCACAGAGATACATAGAGACACACAGAGATGCATAGACAGTGACACAGCGACACCCTGTGGTGATATATGGGTACTGCACCTCCGTAGCGATGCATAGCGACCCCATAGAGACACATAGAGACAGCGACACACAGTGGTGGGATATGGGTACTGCAACGCCATAGCGCCGCCTTGTGGCCGGATAGAAATACTGCACCTCCAAAGCGATACATAGCGACCCCATAGCGACCCCATCCCAGAAGAGATATTAGGCACAGATAAATAGAGGAATGGGATAGAGTAAACAGATAAATAGTGAAATAGTATTGAGGGAAGAGATAGATAGAGAAATAGATTAGTGGGGACAGATTAGTAGAGAAATAGATTAGAGTGAACAGGAAAAAGATGAATAGATCTATAGATCAGTGGGAACAGATGATTAGATAATCAGAATCGATGGGAATAGATGAATAGATAATCAAAATCAATGGGAACAGATGAAAAGAGAAATGGAATCGAGGGAACGGATAAGGAGAGAAAGAGAAAGAAGAGCGTACAGATTTATGGTGAAATAGTAAAAAGAGAGAACAGATAAAGAGAAATAGGATCAAGGAAAAAGATTAATATGGAAAGAGAAAGAAGCAGGAACAGAAAAATAGAGAAATAGAATAAAGCGGGAACTGGTAAATACAGCAAAGAATAACGAGGGAAAGGGTAAATAGAGAAATAGAACAAAGGGGGAACAGAGAAGCAGAGAAATAGTAAGAAGAGAGAACAGAAAGAGAGAAATAGAATCGAGGGAAAAGATTAATTTGGAAAGAGAAAGAAGAGGGAGCAGGTAAATAGAGAAAGAGAAAGAAGAGCGAACAGGTAAATAAATGGAGAAACAGAATAAAGAGGGAACAGGGAAATACGGGCAGAGAAAGAAGAGGGGAGAATTAAGGAGAGAAATAGAAGAGCAAGAAGAGATAATGAGAGAGGGAATGAAGAGGGAGTAAATTGATAGATTTATAGAGAGAAGTTTGGAACAGATTATTTCAATAATAGAGAGAAGAGGGATCAGATTAATAGAGAGATAAAATATTGGGCAAAGATGAATAGAGGAATGGAACAGAGGAAACAGATAAATAGTGAAACACAGTGACCCCACAGAGACACAGGGACACAGCGATTCCCAGTGGTGGGATATGGGTACTGCATCTCCATGGAGATACATAGCGACCCCCTAGAGACACATAGAGACAGCGACACACAGTGGTGAAATATGGGTACTGCAACGCCATAGCGCCGCCTTGTGGCCGTATAGAAATACTGCACGTCCAGAGCGATACATAGCGACGACCCCAAAAGAGATATTGGGCACAGATAAATAAATAGAGGAATGGGATAAAGTATACAGATAAATAGTGAAATTGTATTGAGGGAACAGATAAAGAGAGAAATAGAATCTAGGGAAAAAATGATATGGAAAGAAAAAGAAGAGGGAACAGATAAATACAGAAACAGAATAAAGAGGGAAAAAGGTAAATAGAGCAATAGAATAAAGAGGGAACAGTTGTATAGGGACATAGAATAGCTGGAAGCGATGTACAGGGACATCATAGAAAGAAGCGGGAACGCATGTATAGGGACATAGAAAGAAGAGGGAAGAGTAAATTAATAGAATTATATAGAGAAGGTGGAACAGATTATTTGATTAATAGAAAGAAGAGGGAACAGATTAATAGATAAAATATTGGGCACAGAATAATAGAGGAATGGAATAGAGTAAACAGATAGATAGTGAAATAGTATTGAGGGAACAGATAAATAGAGACATAGATTAGTGGGGACAGATCAGTAGTGAAATATAATAGCAGGAATAGATGAATAGATATATAGATTAGCGGGAAGAGATGATTAGATAATCAGAATCGATGGGAATAGATGAATAAAGAAATACAATCGAGGGAACAGATAAAGAGAGAAACAGATTAGCAGGATATTAGGGTGGAACAGCGAGAAGTTAGGGCTAGAGATTTGGGAGGAACAGCGAGGATTTGGACGGAGCAATTGCCTGTGCAGCATCCAGCAGCTGAGACCAAATCCATGGAGCACTCTTAGTCCTACCTGACCCCAAACATGCACAGGTCCGCCGGTCCCGATGGACGCAGTACGGAGTGCGGAGGGAATTCTCCGTTGCGATCAGCAGGCTGCTCTGTGGAAGAGCTGAGATGGCGTGGCAGCCAGCGCACGGCCAGAGGAAGCAGAAAGGAGAAATCAGGAACACACAAAATGCCCCAAAAATCCCCCTTAAAAAAATCTCTAAAATATCCCCAAAAAAATCCCCCCAAAAAATCCACTCCAAAATCCCTAAAAATATCCCCCAAAAATATTCCCCAAAAAATCCGAAAAAATACCTGAAAAAAAAAAATATGAAAAAATCCCCCCCCAAAAAATCCCCGAAAAAATACCAAAAAAACCAAAAAACAAACAAAAAAATCCCATAAAAATCTCCAAAAAAGTCCCCCCCAAAAAATCTGAATTGGGGCAGCGCGATTGGGCAGGGAGCAGCGCTGTGGGGCAATACTATAGGGAGGGCAGCGGCTTTATGGGGCCGCGCTTTTGAAGCCCTCCCCGCTCTGCCCCCGCAATCAGCCGCCATTGATTAATTAAGCCGCTCTGTAAAGGACACATGCACAGAGATACATAGAGACACACAGAGATGCATAGACAGTGACACAGCGACACCCTGTGGTGATATATGGGTACTGCACCTCCGTAGCGATGCATAGCGACGCCATAGAGACACATAGAGACAGCGACACACAGTGGTGGGATATGGGTACTGCAACGCCATAGCGCCGCCTTGTGGCCGGATAGAAATACTGCACCTCCAAAGCGATACATAGCGACCCCATAGCGACCCCATCCCAGAAGAGATATTAGGCACAGATAAATAGAGGAATGGGATAGAGTAAACAGATAAATAGTGAAATAGTATTGAGGGAAGAGATAGATAGAGAAATAGATTAGTGGGGACAGATTAGTAGAGAAATAGATTAGAGTGAACAGGAAAAAGATGAATAGATCTATAGATCAGTGGGAACAGATGATTAGATAATCAGAATCGATGGGAATAGATGAATAGATAATCAAAATCAATGGGAACAGATGAAAAGAGAAATGGAATCGAGGGAACGGATAAGGAGAGAAAGAGAAAGAAGAGCGTACAGATTTATGGTGAAATAGTAAAAAGAGAGAACAGATAAAGAGAAATAGGATCAAGGAAAAAGATTAATATGGAAAGAGAAAGAAGCAGGAACAGAAAAATAGAGAAATAGAATAAAGCGGGAACTGGTAAATACAGCAAAGAATAACGAGGGAAAGGGTAAATAGAGAAATAGAACAAAGGGGGAACAGAGAAGCAGAGAAATAGTAAGAAGAGAGAACAGAAAGAGAGAAATAGAATCGAGGGAAAAGATTAATTTGGAAAGAGAAAGAAGAGGGAGCAGGTAAATAGAGAAAGAGAAAGAAGAGCGAACAGGTAAATAAATGGAGAAACAGAATAAAGAGGGAACAGGGAAATACGGGCAGAGAAAGAAGAGGGGAGAATTAAGGAGAGAAATAGAAGAGCAAGAAGAGATAATGAGAGAGGGAATGAAGAGGGAGTAAATTGATAGATTTATAGAGAGAAGTTTGGAACAGATTATTTCAATAATAGAGAGAAGAGGGATCAGATTAATAGAGAGATAAAATATTGGGCAAAGATGAATAGAGGAATGGAACAGAGGAAACAGATAAATAGTGAAACACAGTGACCCCACAGAGACACAGGGACACAGCGATTCCCAGTGGTGGGATATGGGTACTGCATCTCCATAGAGATACATAGCGACCCCCTAGAGACACATAGAGACAGCGACACACAGTGGTGAAATATGGGTACTGCAACGCCATAGCGCCGCCTTGTGGCCGTATAGAAATACTGCACGTCCAGAGCGATACATAGCGACGACCCCAAAAGAGATATTGGGCACAGATAAATAAATAGAGGAATGGGATAAAGTATACAGATAAATAGTGAAATTGTATTGAGGGAACAGATAAAGAGAGAAATAGAATCTAGGGAAAAAATGATATGGAAAGAAAAAGAAGAGGGAACAGGTAAATACAGAAACAGAATAAAGAGGGAAAAAGGTAAATAGAGCAATAGAATAAAGAGGGAACAGTTGTATAGGGACATAGAATAGCTGGAAGCGATGTACAGGGACATCATAGAAAGAAGCGGGAACGCATGTATAGGGACATAGAAAGAAGAGGGAAGAGTAAATTAATAGAATTATATAGAGAAGGTGGAACAGATTATTTGATTAATAGAAAGAAGAGGGAACAGATTAATAGATAAAATATTGGGCACAGATTAATAGAGGAATGGAATAGAGTAAACAGATAGATAGTGAAATAGTATTGAGGGAACAGATAAATAGAGACATAGATTAGTGGGGACAGATCAATAGAGAAATATAATAGCAGGAATAGATGAATAGATATATAGATTAGCGGGAAGAGATGATTAGATAATCAGAATCGATGGGAATAGATGAATAAAGAAATACAATCGAGGGAACAGATAAAGAGAGAAACAGATTAGCAGGATATTAGGGTGGAACAGCGAGAAGTTAGGGCTAGAGATTTGGGAGGAACAGCGAGGATTTGGACGGAGCAATTGCCTGTGCAGCATCCAGCAGCTGAGACCAAATCCATGGAGCACTCTTAGTCCTACCTGACCCCAAACATGCACAGGTCCGCCGGTCCCGATGGACGCAGTACGGAGTGCGGAGGGAATTCTCCGTTGCGATCAGCAGGCTGCTCTGTGGAAGAGCTGAGATGGCGTGGCAGCCAGCGCACGGCCAGAGGAAGCAGAAAGGAGAAATCAGGAACACACAAAATGCCCCAAAAATCCCCCTTAAAAAAATCTCTAAAATATCCCCAAAAAAATCCACTCCAAAATCCCTAAAAATATCCCCCAAAAATATTCCCCAAAAAATCCGAAAAAATACCTGAAAAAAAAAAAAATACGAAAAAATCCCCCCCAAAAAAATCCCCGAAAAAATACCAAAAAAAACAAAAAACAAACAAAAAAATCCCATAAAAATCTCCAAAAAAGTCCCCCCCAAAAAATCTGAATTGGGGCAGCGCGATTGGGCAGGGAGCAGCGCTGTGGGGCAATACTATAGGGAGGGCAGCGGCTCTATGGGGCCGCGCTTTTGAAGCCCTCCCCGCTCTGCCCCCGCAATCAGCCGCCATTGATTAATTAAGCCGCTCTGTAAAGGACACATGCACAGAGATACATAGAGACACACAGAGATGCATAGACAGTGACACAGCGACACCCTGTGGTGATATATGGGTACTGCACCTCCGTAGCGATGCATAGCGACGCCATAGAGACACATAGAGACAGCGACACACAGTGGTGGGATATGGGTACTGCAACGCCATAGCGCCGCCTTGTGGCCGGATAGAAATACTGCACCTCCAAAGCGATACATAGCGACCCCATAGCGACCCCATCCCAGAAGAGATATTAGGCACAGATAAATAGAGGAATGGGATAGAGTAAACAGATAAATAGTGAAATAGTATTGAGGGAAGAGATAGATAGAGAAATAGATTAGTGGGGACAGATTAGTAGAGAAATAGATTAGAGTGAACAGGAAAAAGATGAATAGATCTATAGATCAGTGGGAACAGATGATTAGATAATCAGAATCGATGGGAATAGATGAATAGATAATCAAAATCAATGGGAACAGATGAAAAGAGAAATGGAATCGAGGGAACGGATAAGGAGAGAAAGAGAAAGAAGAGCGTACAGATTTATGGTGAAATAGTAAAAAGAGAGAACAGATAAAGAGAAATAGGATCAAGGAAAAAGATTAATATGGAAAGAGAAAGAAGCAGGAACAGAAAAATAGAGAAATAGAATAAAGCGGGAACTGGTAAATACAGCAAAGAATAACGAGGGAAAGGGTAAATAGAGAAATAGAACAAAGGGGGAACAGAGAAGCAGAGAAATAGTAAGAAGAGAGAACAGAAAGAGAGAAATAGAATCGAGGGAAAAGATTAATTTGGAAAGAGAAAGAAGAGGGAGCAGGTAAATAGAGAAAGAGAAAGAAGAGCGAACAGGTAAATAAATGGAGAAACAGAATAAAGAGGGAACAGGGAAATACGGGCAGAGAAAGAAGAGGGGAGAATTAAGGAGAGAAATAGAAGAGCAAGAAGAGATAATGAGAGAGGGAATGAAGAGGGAGTAAATTGATAGATTTATAGAGAGAAGTTTGGAACAGATTATTTCAATAATAGAGAGAAGAGGGATCAGATTAATAGAGAGATAAAATATTGGGCAAAGATGAATAGAGGAATGGAACAGAGGAAACAGATAAATAGTGAAACACAGTGACCCCACAGAGACACAGGGACACAGCGATTCCCAGTGGTGGGATATGGGTACTGCATCTCCATAGAGATACATAGCGACCCCCTAGAGACACATAGAGACAGCGACACACAGTGGTGAAATATGGGTACTGCAACGCCATAGCGCCGCCTTGTGGCCGTATAGAAATACTGCACGTCCAGAGCGATACATAGCGACGACCCCAAAAGAGATATTGGGCACAGATAAATAAATAGAGGAATGGGATAAAGTATACAGATAAATAGTGAAATTGTATTGAGGGAACAGATAAAGAGAGAAATAGAATCTAGGGAAAAAATGATATGGAAAGAAAAAGAAGAGGGAACAGGTAAATACAGAAACAGAATAAAGAGGGAAAAAGGTAAATAGAGCAATAGAATAAAGAGGGAATAGTTGTATAGGGACATAGAATAGCTGGAAGCGATGTACAGGGACATCATAGAAAGAAGCGGGAACGCATGTATAGGGACATAGAAAGAAGAGGGAAGAGTAAATTAATAGAATTATATAGAGAAGGTGGAACAGATTATTTGATTAATAGAAAGAAGAGGGAACAGATTAATAGATAAAATATTGGGCACAGATTAATAGAGGAATGGAATAGAGTAAACAGATAGATAGTGAAATAGTATTGAGGGAACAGATAAATAGAGACATAGATTAGTGGGGACAGATCAATAGAGAAATATAATAGCAGGAATAGATGAATAGATATATAGATTAGCGGGAAGAGATGATTAGATAATCAGAATCGATGGGAATAGATGAATAAAGAAATACAATCGAGGGAACAGATAAAGAGAGAAACAGATTAGCAGGATATTAGGGTGGAACAGCGAGAAGTTAGGGCTAGAGATTTGGGAGGAACAGCGAGGATTTGGACGGAGCAATTGCCTGTGCAGCATCCAGCAGCTGAGACCAAATCCATGGAGCACTCTTAGTCCTACCTGACCCCAAACATGCACAGGTCCGCCGGTCCCGATGGACGCAGTACGGAGTGCGGAGGGAATTCTCCGTTGCGATCAGCAGGCTGCTCTGTGGAAGAGCTGAGATGGCGTGGCAGCCAGCGCACGGCCAGAGGAAGCAGAAAGGAGAAATCAGGAACACACAAAATGCCCCAAAAATCCCCCTTAAAAAAATCTCTAAAATATCCCCAAAAAAATCCACTCCAAAATCCCTAAAAATATCCCCCAAAAATATTCCCCAAAAAATCCGAAAAAATACCTGAAAAAAAAAAAAAACGAAAAAAATCCCCCCCAAAAAAATCCCCGAAAAAATACCAAAAAAAACAAAAAACAAAAAAATCCCATAAAAATCTCCAAAAAAGTCCCCCCCAAAAAATCTGAAAAAGATTTGAAAAAAATCAGAGAAAAAAAAAAAAAAAAAAAAGAAAAAAAGCCGAAAAAATATCTCCCAAAAATTTACCAAAAAAAACCCCAAAACCAACCAAAAATTCTTAAAAATTCCCCCAAAATTCCCAAAAATTACTCAAAAAAATCCCCCCAAAATCCCCTAAAAATCCCCCAAAATTGGGGCAGCGCGATTGGGCAGGGAGCAGCGCTGTGGGGCAATACTATAGGGAGGGCAGCGGCTCTATGGGGCCGCGCTTTTGAAGCCCTCCCCGCTCTGCCCCCGCAATCAGCCGCCATTGATTAATTAAGCCGCTCTGTAAAGGACACATGCACAGAGATACATAGAGACACACAGAGATGCATAGACAGTGACACAGCGACACCCTGTGGTGATATATGGGTACTGCACCTCCGTAGCGATGCATAGCGACCCCATAGAGACACATAGAGACAGCGACACACAGTGGTGGGATATGGGTACTGCAACGCCATAGCGCCGCCTTGTGGCCGGATAGAAATACTGCACCTCCAAAGCGATACATAGCGACCCCATAGCGACCCCATCCCAGAAGAGATATTAGGCACAGATAAATAGAGGAATGGGATAGAGTAAACAGATAAATAGTGAAATAGTATTGAGGGAAGAGATAGATAGAGAAATAGATTAGTGGGGACAGATTAGTAGAGAAATAGATTAGAGTGAACAGGAAAAAGATGAATAGATCTATAGATCAGTGGGAACAGATGATTAGATAATCAGAATCGATGGGAATAGATGAATAGATAATCAAAATCAATGGGAACAGATGAAAAGAGAAATGGAATCGAGGGAACGGATAAGGAGAGAAAGAGAAAGAAGAGCGTACAGATTTATGGTGAAATAGTAAAAAGAGAGAACAGATAAAGAGAAATAGGATCAAGGAAAAAGATTAATATGGAAAGAGAAAGAAGCAGGAACAGAAAAATAGAGAAATAGAATAAAGCGGGAACTGGTAAATACAGCAAAGAATAACGAGGGAAAGGGTAAATAGAGAAATAGAACAAAGGGGGAACAGAGAAGCAGAGAAATAGTAAGAAGAGAGAACAGAAAGAGAGAAATAGAATCGAGGGAAAAGATTAATTTGGAAAGAGAAAGAAGAGGGAGCAGGTAAATAGAGAAAGAGAAAGAAGAGCGAACAGGTAAATAAATGGAGAAACAGAATAAAGAGGGAACAGGGAAATACGGGCAGAGAAAGAAGAGGGGAGAATTAAGGAGAGAAATAGAAGAGCAAGAAGAGATAATGAGAGAGGGAATGAAGAGGGAGTAAATTGATAGATTTATAGAGAGAAGTTTGGAACAGATTATTTCAATAATAGAGAGAAGAGGGATCAGATTAATAGAGAGATAAAATATTGGGCAAAGATGAATAGAGGAATGGAACAGAGGAAACAGATAAATAGTGAAACACAGTGACCCCACAGAGACACAGGGACACAGCGATTCCCAGTGGTGGGATATGGGTACTGCATCTCCATGGAGATACATAGCGACCCCCTAGAGACACAGAGACAGCGACACACAGTGGTGAAATATGGGTACTGCAACGCCATAGCGCCGCCTTGTGGCCGTATAGAAATACTGCACGTCCAGAGCGATACATAGCGACGACCCCAAAAGAGATATTGGGCACAGATAAATAAATAGAGGAATGGGATAAAGTATACAGATAAATAGTGAAATTGTATTGAGGGAACAGATAAAGAGAGAAATAGAATCTAGGGAAAAAATGATATGGAAAGAAAAAGAAGAGGGAACAGGTAAATACAGAAACAGAATAAAGAGGGAAAAAGGTAAATAGAGCAATAGAATAAAGAGGGAATAGTTGTATAGGGACATAGAATAGCTGGAAGCGATGTACAGGGACATCATAGAAAGAAGCGGGAACGCATGTATAGGGACATAGAAAGAAGAGGGAAGAGTAAATTAATAGAATTATATAGAGAAGGTGGAACAGATTATTTGATTAATAGAAAGAAGAGGGAACAGATTAATAGATAAAATATTGGGCACAGATTAATAGAGGAATGGAATAGAGTAAACAGATAGATAGTGAAATAGTATTGAGGGAACAGATAAATAGAGACATAGATTAGTGGGGACAGATCAATAGAGAAATATAATAGCAGGAATAGATGAATAGATATATAGATTAGCGGGAAGAGATGATTAGATAATCAGAATCGATGGGAATAGATGAATAAAGAAATACAATCGAGGGAACAGATAAAGAGAGAAACAGATTAGCAGGATATTAGGGTGGAACAGCGAGAAGTTAGGGCTAGAGATTTGGGAGGAACAGCGAGGATTTGGACGGAGCAATTGCCTGTGCAGCATCCAGCAGCTGAGACCAAATCCATGGAGCACTCTTAGTCCTACCTGACCCCAAACATGCACAGGTCCGCCGGTCCCGATGGACGCAGTACGGAGTGCGGAGGGAATTCTCCGTTGCGATCAGCAGGCTGCTCTGTGGAAGAGCTGAGATGGCGTGGCAGCCAGCGCACGGCCAGAGGAAGCAGAAAGGAGAAATCAGGAACACACAAAATGCCCCAAAAATCCCCCTTAAAAAAATCTCTAAAATATCCCCAAAAAAATCCACTCCAAAATCCCTAAAAATATCCCCCAAAAATATTCCCCAAAAAATCCGAAAAAATACCTGAAAAAAAAAAAAATACGAAAAAATCCCCCCCAAAAAAATCCCCGAAAAAATACCAAAAAAAACAAAAAACAAACAAAAAAATCCCATAAAAATCTCCAAAAAAGTCCCCCCCAAAAAATCTGAATTGGGGCAGCGCGATTGGGCAGGGAGCAGCGCTGTGGGGCAATACTATAGGGAGGGCAGCGGCTCTATGGGGCCGCGCTTTTGAAGCCCTCCCCGCTCTGCCCCCGCAATCAGCCGCCATTGATTAATTAAGCCGCTCTGTAAAGGACACATGCACAGAGATACATAGAGACACACAGAGATGCATAGACAGTGACACAGCGACACCCTGTGGTGATATATGGGTACTGCACCTCCGTAGCGATGCATAGCGACGCCATAGAGACACATAGAGACAGCGACACACAGTGGTGGGATATGGGTACTGCAACGCCATAGCGCCGCCTTGTGGCCGGATAGAAATACTGCACCTCCAAAGCGATACATAGCGACCCCATAGCGACCCCATCCCAGAAGAGATATTAGGCACAGATAAATAGAGGAATGGGATAGAGTAAACAGATAAATAGTGAAATAGTATTGAGGGAAGAGATAGATAGAGAAATAGATTAGTGGGGACAGATTAGTAGAGAAATAGATTAGAGTGAACAGGAAAAAGATGAATAGATCTATAGATCAGTGGGAACAGATGATTAGATAATCAGAATCGATGGGAATAGATGAATAGATAATCAAAATCAATGGGAACAGATGAAAAGAGAAATGGAATCGAGGGAACGGATAAGGAGAGAAAGAGAAAGAAGAGCGTACAGATTTATGGTGAAATAGTAAAAAGAGAGAACAGATAAAGAGAAATAGGATCAAGGAAAAAGATTAATATGGAAAGAGAAAGAAGCAGGAACAGAAAAATAGAGAAATAGAATAAAGCGGGAACTGGTAAATACAGCAAAGAATAACGAGGGAAAGGGTAAATAGAGAAATAGAACAAAGGGGGAACAGAGAAGCAGAGAAATAGTAAGAAGAGAGAACAGAAAGAGAGAAATAGAATCGAGGGAAAAGATTAATTTGGAAAGAGAAAGAAGAGGGAGCAGGTAAATAGAGAAAGAGAAAGAAGAGCGAACAGGTAAATAAATGGAGAAACAGAATAAAGAGGGAACAGGGAAATACGGGCAGAGAAAGAAGAGGGGAGAATTAAGGAGAGAAATAGAAGAGCAAGAAGAGATAATGAGAGAGGGAATGAAGAGGGAGTAAATTGATAGATTTATAGAGAGAAGTTTGGAACAGATTATTTCAATAATAGAGAGAAGAGGGATCAGATTAATAGAGAGATAAAATATTGGGCAAAGATGAATAGAGGAATGGAACAGAGGAAACAGATAAATAGTGAAACACAGTGACCCCACAGAGACACAGGGACACAGCGATTCCCAGTGGTGGGATATGGGTACTGCATCTCCATAGAGATACATAGCGACCCCCTAGAGACACATAGAGACAGCGACACACAGTGGTGAAATATGGGTACTGCAACGCCATAGCGCCGCCTTGTGGCCGTATAGAAATACTGCACGTCCAGAGCGATACATAGCGACGACCCCAAAAGAGATATTGGGCACAGATAAATAAATAGAGGAATGGGATAAAGTATACAGATAAATAGTGAAATTGTATTGAGGGAACAGATAAAGAGAGAAATAGAATCTAGGGAAAAAATGATATGGAAAGAAAAAGAAGAGGGAACAGGTAAATACAGAAACAGAATAAAGAGGGAAAAAGGTAAATAGAGCAATAGAATAAAGAGGGAATAGTTGTATAGGGACATAGAATAGCTGGAAGCGATGTACAGGGACATCATAGAAAGAAGCGGGAACGCATGTATAGGGACATAGAAAGAAGAGGGAAGAGTAAATTAATAGAATTATATAGAGAAGGTGGAACAGATTATTTGATTAATAGAAAGAAGAGGGAACAGATTAATAGATAAAATATTGGGCACAGATTAATAGAGGAATGGAATAGAGTAAACAGATAGATAGTGAAATAGTATTGAGGGAACAGATAAATAGAGACATAGATTAGTGGGGACAGATCAATAGAGAAATATAATAGCAGGAATAGATGAATAGATATATAGATTAGCGGGAAGAGATGATTAGATAATCAGAATCGATGGGAATAGATGAATAAAGAAATACAATCGAGGGAACAGATAAAGAGAGAAACAGATTAGCAGGATATTAGGGTGGAACAGCGAGAAGTTAGGGCTAGAGATTTGGGAGGAACAGCGAGGATTTGGACGGAGCAATTGCCTGTGCAGCATCCAGCAGCTGAGACCAAATCCATGGAGCACTCTTAGTCCTACCTGACCCCAAACATGCACAGGTCCGCCGGTCCCGATGGACGCAGTACGGAGTGCGGAGGGAATTCTCCGTTGCGATCAGCAGGCTGCTCTGTGGAAGAGCTGAGATGGCGTGGCAGCCAGCGCACGGCCAGAGGAAGCAGAAAGGAGAAATCAGGAACACACAAAATGCCCCAAAAATCCCCCTTAAAAAAATCTCTAAAATATCCCCAAAAAAATCCACTCCAAAATCCCTAAAAATATCCCCCAAAAATATTCCCCAAAAAATCCGAAAAAATACCTGAAAAAAAAAAAATACGAAAAAAATCCCCCCCAAAAAAATCCCCGAAAAAATACCAAAAAAAACAAAAAACAAAAAAATCCCATAAAAATCTCCAAAAAAGTCCCCCCCAAAAAATCTGAAAAAGATTTGAAAAAAATCAGAGAAAAAAAAAAAAAAAAAAAAGAAAAAAAGCCGAAAAAATATCTCCCAAAAATTTACCAAAAAAAACCCCAAAACCAACCAAAAATTCTTAAAAATTCCCCCAAAATTCCCAAAAATTACTCAAAAAAATCCCCCCAAAATCCCCTAAAAATCCCCCAAAATTGGGGCAGCGCGATTGGGCAGGGAGCAGCGCTGTGGGGCAATACTATAGGGAGGGCAGCGGCTCTATGGGGCCGCGCTTTTGAAGCCCTCCCCGCTCTGCCCCCGCAATCAGCCGCCATTGATTAATTAAGCCGCTCTGTAAAGGACACATGCACAGAGATACATAGAGACACACAGAGATGCATAGACAGTGACACAGCGACACCCTGTGGTGATATATGGGTACTGCACCTCCGTAGCGATGCATAGCGACCCCATAGAGACACATAGAGACAGCGACACACAGTGGTGGGATATGGGTACTGCAACGCCATAGCGCCGCCTTGTGGCCGGATAGAAATACTGCACCTCCAAAGCGATACATAGCGACCCCATAGCGACCCCATCCCAGAAGAGATATTAGGCACAGATAAATAGAGGAATGGGATAGAGTAAACAGATAAATAGTGAAATAGTATTGAGGGAAGAGATAGATAGAGAAATAGATTAGTGGGGACAGATTAGTAGAGAAATAGATTAGAGTGAACAGGAAAAAGATGAATAGATCTATAGATCAGTGGGAACAGATGATTAGATAATCAGAATCGATGGGAATAGATGAATAGATAATCAAAATCAATGGGAACAGATGAAAAGAGAAATGGAATCGAGGGAACGGATAAGGAGAGAAAGAGAAAGAAGAGCGTACAGATTTATGGTGAAATAGTAAAAAGAGAGAACAGATAAAGAGAAATAGGATCAAGGAAAAAGATTAATATGGAAAGAGAAAGAAGCAGGAACAGAAAAATAGAGAAATAGAATAAAGCGGGAACTGGTAAATACAGCAAAGAATAACGAGGGAAAGGGTAAATAGAGAAATAGAACAAAGGGGGAACAGAGAAGCAGAGAAATAGTAAGAAGAGAGAACAGAAAGAGAGAAATAGAATCGAGGGAAAAGATTAATTTGGAAAGAGAAAGAAGAGGGAGCAGGTAAATAGAGAAAGAGAAAGAAGAGCGAACAGGTAAATAAATGGAGAAACAGAATAAAGAGGGAACAGGGAAATACGGGCAGAGAAAGAAGAGGGGAGAATTAAGGAGAGAAATAGAAGAGCAAGAAGAGATAATGAGAGAGGGAATGAAGAGGGAGTAAATTGATAGATTTATAGAGAGAAGTTTGGAACAGATTATTTCAATAATAGAGAGAAGAGGGATCAGATTAATAGAGAGATAAAATATTGGGCAAAGATGAATAGAGGAATGGAACAGAGGAAACAGATAAATAGTGAAACACAGTGACCCCACAGAGACACAGGGACACAGCGATTCCCAGTGGTGGGATATGGGTACTGCATCTCCATGGAGATACATAGCGACCCCCTAGAGACACAGAGACAGCGACACACAGTGGTGAAATATGGGTACTGCAACGCCATAGCGCCGCCTTGTGGCCGTATAGAAATACTGCACGTCCAGAGCGATACATAGCGACGACCCCAAAAGAGATATTGGGCACAGATAAATAAA
Source organism: Callipepla californica brunnescens (assembly GCA_023055505.1). Taxonomy (NCBI): domain Eukaryota; kingdom Metazoa; phylum Chordata; class Aves; order Galliformes; family Odontophoridae; genus Callipepla; species Callipepla californica. Next base: position 6,494,364 of record JALIRH010000033.1, on the reverse strand, counting down.
TAGAGGAATGGGATAAAGTATACAGATAAATAGTGAAATTGTATTGAGGGAACAGATAAAGAGAGAAATAGAATCTAGGGAAAAAATGATATGGAAAGAAAAAGAAGAGGGAACAGGTAAATACAGAAACAGAATAAAGAGGGAAAAAGGTAAATAGAGCAATAGAATAAAGAGGGAATAGTTGTATAGGGACATAGAATAGCTGGAAGCGATGTACAGGGACATCATAGAAAGAAGCGGGAACGCATGTATAGGGACATAGAAAGAAGAGGGAAGAGTAAATTAATAGAATTATATAGAGAAGGTGGAACAGATTATTTGATTAATAGAAAGAAGAGGGAACAGATTAATAGATAAAATATTGGGCACAGATTAATAGAGGAATGGAATAGAGTAAACAGATAGATAGTGAAATAGTATTGAGGGAACAGATAAATAGAGACATAGATTAGTGGGGACAGATCAATAGAGAAATATAATAGCAGGAATAGATGAATAGATATATAGATTAATAGATTAGCGGGAAGAGATGATTAGATAATCAGAATCGATGGGAATAGATGAATAAAGAAATACAATCGAGGGAACAGATAAAGAGAGAAACAGATTAGCAGGATATTAGGGTGGAACAGCGAGAAGTTAGGGCTAGAGATTTGGGAGGAACAGCGAGGATTTGGACGGAGCAATTGCCTGTGCAGCATCCAGCAGCTGAGACCAAATCCATGGAGCACTCTTAGTCCTACCTGACCCCAAACATGCACAGGTCCGCCGGTCCCGATGGACGCAGTACGGAGTGCGGAGGGAATTCTCCGTTGCGATCAGCAGGCTGCTCTGTGGAAGAGCTGAGATGGCGTGGCAGCCAGCGCACGGCCAGAGGAAGCAGAAAGGAGAAATCAGGAACACACAAAATGCCCCAAAAATCCCCCTTAAAAAAATCTCTAAAATATCCCCAAAAAAATCCACTCCAAAATCCCTAAAAATATCCCCCAAAAATATTCCCCAAAAAATCCGAAAAAATACCTGAAAAAAAAAAAAAATACGAAAAAATCCCCCCCAAAAAAATCCCCGAAAAAATACCAAAAAAACCAAAAAACAAACAAAAAAATCCCATAAAAATCTCCAAAAAAGTCCCCCCCAAAAAATCTGAATTGGGGCAGCGCGATTGGGCAGGGAGCAGCGCTGTGGGGCAATACTATAGGGAGGGCAGCGGCTCTATGGGGCCGCGCTTTTGAAGCCCTCCCCGCTCTGCCCCCGCAATCAGCCGCCATTGATTAATTAAGCCGCTCTGTAAAGGACACATGCACAGAGATACATAGAGACACACAGAGATGCATAGACAGTGACACAGCGACACCCTGTGGTGATATATGGGTACTGCACCTCCGTAGCGATGCATAGCGACCCCATAGAGACACATAGAGACAGCGACACACAGTGGTGGGATATGGGTACTGCAACGCCATAGCGCCGCCTTGTGGCCGGATAGAAATACTGCACCTCCAAAGCGATACATAGCGACCCCATAGCGACCCCATCCCAGAAGAGATATTAGGCACAGATAAATAGAGGAATGGGATAGAGTAAACAGATAAATAGTGAAATAGTATTGAGGGAAGAGATAGATAGAGAAATAGATTAGTGGGGACAGATTAGTAGAGAAATAGATTAGAGTGAACAGGAAAAAGATGAATAGATCTATAGATCAGTGGGAACAGATGATTAGATAATCAGAATCGATGGGAATAGATGAATAGATAATCAAAATCAATGGGAACAGATGAAAAGAGAAATGGAATCGAGGGAACGGATAAGGAGAGAAAGAGAAAGAAGAGCGTACAGATTTATGGTGAAATAGTAAAAAGAGAGAACAGATAAAGAGAAATAGGATCAAGGAAAAAGATTAATATGGAAAGAGAAAGAAGCAGGAACAGAAAAATAGAGAAATAGAATAAAGCGGGAACTGGTAAATACAGCAAAGAATAACGAGGGAAAGGGTAAATAGAGAAATAGAACAAAGGGGGAACAGAGAAGCAGAGAAATAGTAAGAAGAGAGAACAGAAAGAGAGAAATAGAATCGAGGGAAAAGATTAATTTGGAAAGAGAAAGAAGAGGGAGCAGGTAAATAGAGAAAGAGAAAGAAGAGCAAACAGGTAAATAAATGGAGAAACAGAATAAAGAGGGAACAGGGAAATACGGGCAGAGAAAGAAGAGGGGAGAATTAAGGAGAGAAATAGAAGAGCAAGAAGAGATAATGAGAGAGGGAATGAAGAGGGAGTAAATTGATAGATTTATAGAGAGAAGTTTGGAACAGATTATTTCAATAATAGAGAGAAGAGGGATCAGATTAATAGAGAGATAAAATATTGGGCAAAGATGAATAGAGGAATGGAACAGAGGAAACAGATAAATGGTGAAACACAGTGACCCCACAGAGACACAGGGACACAGCGATTCCCAGTGGTGGGATATGGGTACTGCATCTCCATAGAGATACATAGCGACCCCCTAGAGACACATAGAGACAGCGACACACAGTGGTGAAATATGGGTACTGCAACGCCATAGCGCCGCCTTGTGGCCGTATAGAAATACTGCACGTCCAGAGCGATACATAGCGACGACCCCAAAAGAGATATTGGGCACAGATAAATAAATAGAGGAATGGGATAAAGTATACAGATAAATAGTGAAATTGTATTGAGGGAACAGATAAAGAGAGAAATAGAATCTAGGGAAAAAATGATATGGAAAGAAAAAGAAGAGGGAACAGGTAAATACAGAAACAGAATAAAGAGGGAAAAAGGTAAATAGAGCAATAGAATAAAGAGGGAACAGTTGTATAGGGACATAGAATAGCTGGAAGCGATGTACAGGGACATCATAGAAAGAAGCGGGAACGCATGTATAGGGACATAGAAAGAAGAGGGAAGAGTAAATTAATAGAATTATATAGAGAAGGTGGAACAGATTATTTGATTAATAGAAAGAAGAGGGAACAGATTAATAGATAAAATATTGGGCACAGATTAATAGAGGAATGGAATAGAGTAAACAGATAGATAGTGAAATAGTATTGAGGGAACAGATAAATAGAGACATAGATTAGTGGGGACAGATCAATAGAGAAATATAATAGCAGGAATAGATGAATAGATATATAGATTAGCGGGAAGAGATGATTAGATAATCAGAATCGATGGGAATAGATGAATAAAGAAATACAATCGAGGGAACAGATAAAGAGAGAAACAGATTAGCAGGATATTAGGGTGGAACAGCGAGAAGTTAGGGCTAGAGATTTGGGAGGAACAGCGAGGATTTGGACGGAGCAATTGCCTGTGCAGCATCCAGCAGCTGAGACCAAATCCATGGAGCACTCTTAGTCCTACCTGACCCCAAACATGCACAGGTCCGCCGGTCCCGATGGACGCAGTACGGAGTGCGGAGGGAATTCTCCGTTGCGATCAGCAGGCTGCTCTGTGGAAGAGCTGAGATGGCGTGGCAACCAGCGCACGGCCAGAGGAAGCAGAAAGGAGAAATCAGGAACACACAAAATGCCCCAAAAATCCCCCTTAAAAAAATCTCTAAAATATCCCCCAAAAAATCCCCCCAAAAAATCCACTCCAAAATCCCTAAAAATATCCCCCAAAAATATTCCCCAAAAAATCCGAAAAAATACCTGAAAAAAAAAAAAATACGAAAAAAATCCCCCCCCAAAAAATCCCCGAAAAAATACCAAAAAAAACAAAAAACAAAAAAATCCCATAAAAATCTCCAAAAAAGTCCCCCCCAAAAAATCTGAAAAAGATTTGAAAAAAAATCAGAGAAAAAAAAAAAAAAAAAGAAAAAAAGCCGAAAAAATATCTCCCAAAAATTTACCAAAAAAAACCCCAAAACCAACCAAAAATTCTTAAAAATTCCCCCAAAATTCCCAAAAATTACTCAAAAAAATCCCCCCAAAATCCCCTAAAAATCCCCCAAAATTGGGGCAGCGCGATTGGGCAGGGAGCAGCGCTGTGGGGCAATACTATAGGGAGGGCAGCGGCTCTATGGGGCCGCGCTTTTGAAGCCCTCCCCGCTCTGCCCCCGCAATCAGCCGCCATTGATTAATTAAGCCGCTCTGTAAAGGACACATGCACAGAGATACATAGAGACACACAGAGATGCATAGACAGTGACACAGCGACACCCTGTGGTGATATATGGGTACTGCACCTCCGTAGCGATGCATAGCGACCCCATAGAGACACATAGAGACAGCGACACACAGTGGTGGGATATGGGTACTGCAACGCCATAGCGCCGCCTTGTGGCCGGATAGAAATACTGCACCTCCAAAGCGATACATAGCGACCCCATAGCGACCCCATCCCAGAAGAGATATTAGGCACAGATAAATAGAGGAATGGGATAGAGTAAACAGATAAATAGTGAAATAGTATTGAGGGAAGAGATAGATAGAGAAATAGATTAGTGGGGACAGATTAGTAGAGAAATAGATTAGAGTGAACAGGAAAAAGATGAATAGATCTATAGATCAGTGGGAACAGATGATTAGATAATCAGAATCGATGGGAATAGATGAATAGATAATCAAAATCAATGGGAACAGATGAAAAGAGAAATGGAATCGAGGGAACGGATAAGGAGAGAAAGAGAAAGAAGAGCGTACAGATTTATGGTGAAATAGTAAAAAGAGAGAACAGATAAAGAGAAATAGGATCAAGGAAAAAGATTAATATGGAAAGAGAAAGAAGCAGGAACAGAAAAATAGAGAAATAGAATAAAGCGGGAACTGGTAAATACAGCAAAGAATAACGAGGGAAAGGGTAAATAGAGAAATAGAACAAAGGGGGAACAGAGAAGCAGAGAAATAGTAAGAAGAGAGAACAGAAAGAGAGAAATAGAATCGAGGGAAAAGATTAATTTGGAAAGAGAAAGAAGAGGGAGCAGGTAAATAGAGAAAGAGAAAGAAGAGCGAACAGGTAAATAAATGGAGAAACAGAATAAAGAGGGAACAGGGAAATACGGGCAGAGAAAGAAGAGGGGAGAATTAAGGAGAGAAATAGAAGAGCAAGAAGAGATAATGAGAGAGGGAATGAAGAGGGAGTAAATTGATAGATTTATAGAGAGAAGTTTGGAACAGATTATTTCAATAATAGAGAGAAGAGGGATCAGATTAATAGAGAGATAAAATATTGGGCAAAGATGAATAGAGGAATGGAACAGAGGAAACAGATAAATAGTGAAACACAGTGACCCCACAGAGACACAGGGACACAGCGATTCCCAGTGGTGGGATATGGGTACTGCATCTCCATGGAGATACATAGCGACCCCCTAGAGACACATAGAGACAGCGACACACAGTGGTGAAATATGGGTACTGCAACGCCATAGCGCCGCCTTGTGGCCGTATAGAAATACTGCACGTCCAGAGCGATACATAGCGACGACCCCAAAAGAGATATTGGGCACAGATAAATAAATAGAGGAATGGGATAAAGTATACAGATAAATAGTGAAATTGTATTGAGGGAACAGATAAAGAGAGAAATAGAATCTAGGGAAAAAATGATATGGAAAGAAAAAGAAGAGGGAACAGGTAAATACAGAAACAGAATAAAGAGGGAAAAAGGTAAATAGAGCAATAGAATAAAGAGGGAACAGTTGTATAGGGACATAGAATAGCTGGAAGCGATGTACAGGGACATCATAGAAAGAAGCGGGAACGCATGTATAGGGACATAGAAAGAAGAGGGAAGAGTAAATTAATAGAATTATATAGAGAAGGTGGAACAGATTATTTGATTAATAGAAAGAAGAGGGAACAGATTAATAGATAAAATATTGGGCACAGATTAATAGAGGAATGGAATAGAGTAAACAGATAGATAGTGAAATAGTATTGAGGGAACAGATAAATAGAGACATAGATTAGTGGGGACAGATCAATAGAGAAATATAATAGCAGGAATAGATGAATAGATATATAGATTAGCGGGAAGAGATGATTAGATAATCAGAATCGATGGGAATAGATGAATAAAGAAATACAATCGAGGGAACAGATAAAGAGAGAAACAGATTAGCAGGATATTAGGGTGGAACAGCGAGAAGTTAGGGCTAGAGATTTGGGAGGAACAGCGAGGATTTGGATGGAGCAATTGCCTGTGCAGCATCCAGCAGCTGAGACCAAATCCATGGAGCACTCTTAGTCCTACCTGACCCCAAACATGCACAGGTCCGCCGGTCCCGATGGACGCAGTACGGAGTGCGGAGGGAATTCTCCGTTGCGATCAGCAGGCTGCTCTGTGGAAGAGCTGAGATGGCGTGGCAGCCAGCGCACGGCCAGAGGAAGCAGAAAGGAGAAATCAGGAACACACAAAATGCCCCAAAAATCCCCCTTAAAAAAATCTCTAAAATATCCCCAAAAAAATCCACTCCAAAATCCCTAAAAATATCCCCCAAAAATATTCCCCAAAAAATCCGAAAAAATACCTGAAAAAAAAAAAAAATACGAAAAAAATCCCCCCCCAAAAAATCCCCGAAAAAATACCAAAAAAACCAAAAAACAAAAAAATCCCATAAAAATCTCCAAAAAAGTCCCCCCCAAAAAATCTGAAAAAGATTTGAAAAAAATCAGAGAAAAAAAAAAAAAAAGAAAAAAAGCCGAAAAAATATCTCCCAAAAATTTACCAAAAAAAACCCCAAAACCAACCAAAAATTCTTAAAAATTCCCCCAAAATTCCCAAAAATTACTCAAAAAAATCCCCCCAAAATCCCCTAAAAATCCCCCAAAATTGGGGCAGCGCGATTGGGCAGGGAGCAGCGCTGTGGGGCAATACTATAGGGAGGGCAGCGGCTCTATGGGGCCGCGCTTTTGAAGCCCTCCCCGCTCTGCCCCCGCAATCAGCCGCCATTGATTAATTAAGCCGCTCTGTAAAGGACACATGCACAGAGATACATAGAGACACACAGAGATGCATAGACAGTGACACAGCGACACCCTGTGGTGATATATGGGTACTGCACCTCCGTAGCGATGCATAGCGACCCCATAGAGACACATAGAGACAGCGACACACAGTGGTGGGATATGGGTACTGCAACGCCATAGCGCCGCCTTGTGGCCGGATAGAAATACTGCACCTCCAAAGCGATACATAGCGACCCCATAGCGACCCCATCCCAGAAGAGATATTAGGCACAGATAAATAGAGGAATGGGATAGAGTAAACAGATAAATAGTGAAATAGTATTGAGGGAAGAGATAGATAGAGAAATAGATTAGTGGGGACAGATTAGTAGAGAAATAGATTAGAGTGAACAGGAAAAAGATGAATAGATCTATAGATCAGTGGGAACAGATGATTAGATAATCAGAATCGATGGGAATAGATGAATAGATAATCAAAATCAATGGGAACAGATGAAAAGAGAAATGGAATCGAGGGAACGGATAAGGAGAGAAAGAGAAAGAAGAGCGTACAGATTTATGGTGAAATAGTAAAAAGAGAGAACAGATAAAGAGAAATAGGATCAAGGAAAAAGATTAATATGGAAAGAGAAAGAAGCAGGAACAGAAAAATAGAGAAATAGAATAAAGCGGGAACTGGTAAATACAGCAAAGAATAACGAGGGAAAGGGTAAATAGAGAAATAGAACAAAGGGGGAACAGAGAAGCAGAGAAATAGTAAGAAGAGAGAACAGAAAGAGAGAAATAGAATCGAGGGAAAAGATTAATTTGGAAAGAGAAAGAAGAGGGAGCAGGTAAATAGAGAAAGAGAAAGAAGAGCGAACAGGTAAATAAATGGAGAAACAGAATAAAGAGGGAACAGGGAAATACGGGCAGAGAAAGAAGAGGGGAGAATTAAGGAGAGAAATAGAAGAGCAAGAAGAGATAATGAGAGAGGGAATGAAGAGGGAGTAAATTGATAGATTTATAGAGAGAAGTTTGGAACAGATTATTTCAATAATAGAGAGAAGAGGGATCAGATTAATAGAGAGATAAAATATTGGGCAAAGATGAATAGAGGAATGGAACAGAGGAAACAGATAAATAGTGAAACACAGTGACCCCACAGAGACACAGGGACACAGCGATTCCCAGTGGTGGGATATGGGTACTGCATCTCCATAGAGATACATAGCGACCCCCTAGAGACACATAGAGACAGCGACACACAGTGGTGAAATATGGGTACTGCAACGCCATAGCGCCGCCTTGTGGCCGTATAGAAATACTGCACGTCCAGAGCGATACATAGCGACGACCCCAAAAGAGATATTGGGCACAGATAAATAAATAGAGGAATGGGATAAAGTATACAGATAAATAGTGAAATTGTATTGAGGGAACAGATAAAGAGAGAAATAGAATCTAGGGAAAAAATGATATGGAAAGAAAAAGAAGAGGGAACAGGTAAATACAGAAACAGAATAAAGAGGGAAAAAGGTAAATAGAGCAATAGAATAAAGAGGGAACAGTTGTATAGGGACATAGAATAGCTGGAAGCGATGTACAGGGACATCATAGAAAGAAGCGGGAACGCATGTATAGGGACATAGAAAGAAGAGGGAAGAGTAAATTAATAGAATTATATAGAGAAGGTGGAACAGATTATTTGATTAATAGAAAGAAGAGGGAACAGATTAATAGATAAAATATTGGGCACAGATTAATAGAGGAATGGAATAGAGTAAACAGATAGATAGTGAAATAGTATTGAGGGAACAGATAAATAGAGACATAGATTAGTGGGGACAGATCAATAGAGAAATATAATAGCAGGAATAGATGAATAGATATATAGATTAGCGGGAAGAGATGATTAGATAATCAGAATCGATGGGAATAGATGAATAAAGAAATACAATCGAGGGAACAGATAAAGAGAGAAACAGATTAGCAGGATATTAGGGTGGAACAGCGAGAAGTTAGGGCTAGAGATTTGGGAGGAACAGCGAGGATTTGGACGGAGCAATTGCCTGTGCAGCATCCAGCAGCTGAGACCAAATCCATGGAGCACTCTTAGTCCTACCTGACCCCAAACATGCACAGGTCCGCCGGTCCCGATGGACGCAGTACGGAGTGCGGAGGGAATTCTCCGTTGCGATCAGCAGGCTGCTCTGTGGAAGAGCTGAGATGGCGTGGCAACCAGCGCACGGCCAGAGGAAGCAGAAAGGAGAAATCAGGAACACACAAAATGCCCCAAAAATCCCCCTTAAAAAAATCTCTAAAATATCCCCCAAAAAATCCCCCCAAAAAATCCACTCCAAAATCCCTAAAAATATCCCCCAAAAATATTCCCCAAAAAATCCGAAAAAATACCTGAAAAAAAAAAAAATACGAAAAAAATCCCCCCCCAAAAAATCCCCGAAAAAATACCAAAAAAAACAAAAAACAAAAAAATCCCATAAAAATCTCCAAAAAAGTCCCCCCCAAAAAATCTGAAAAAGATTTGAAAAAAATCAGAGAAAAAAAAAAAAAAAAAGAAAAAAAGCCGAAAAAATATCTCCCAAAAATTTACCAAAAAAAACCCCAAAACCAACCAAAAATTCTTAAAAATTCCCCCAAAATTCCCAAAAATTACTCAAAAAAATCCCCCCAAAATCCCCTAAAAATCCCCCAAAATTGGGGCAGCGCGATTGGGCAGGGAGCAGCGCTGTGGGGCAATACTATAGGGAGGGCAGCGGCTCTATGGGGCCGCGCTTTTGAAGCCCTCCCCGCTCTGCCCCCGCAATCAGCCGCCATTGATTAATTAAGCCGCTCTGTAAAGGACACATGCACAGAGATACATAGAGACACACAGAGATGCATAGACAGTGACACAGCGACACCCTGTGGTGATATATGGGTACTGCACCTCCGTAGCGATGCATAGCGACCCCATAGAGACACATAGAGACAGCGACACACAGTGGTGGGATATGGGTACTGCAACGCCATAGCGCCGCCTTGTGGCCGGATAGAAATACTGCACCTCCAAAGCGATACATAGCGACCCCATAGCGACCCCATCCCAGAAGAGATATTAGGCACAGATAAATAGAGGAATGGGATAGAGTAAACAGATAAATAGTGAAATAGTATTGAGGGAAGAGATAGATAGAGAAATAGATTAGTGGGGACAGATTAGTAGAGAAATAGATTAGAGTGAACAGGAAAAAGATGAATAGATCTATAGATCAGTGGGAACAGATGATTAGATAATCAGCATCGATGGGAATAGATGAATAGATAATCAAAATCAATGGGAACAGATGAAAAGAGAAATGGAATCGAGGGAACGGATAAGGAGAGAAAGAGAAAGAAGAGCGTACAGATTTATGGTGAAATAGTAAAAAGAGAGAACAGATAAAGAGAAATAGGATCAAGGAAAAAGATTAATATGGAAAGAGAAAGAAGCAGGAACAGAAAAATAGAGAAATAGAATAAAGCGGGAACTGGTAAATACAGCAAAGAATAACGAGGGAAAGGGTAAATAGAGAAATAGAACAAAGGGGGAACAGAGAAGCAGAGAAATAGTAAGAAGAGAGAACAGAAAGAGAGAAATAGAATCGAGGGAAAAGATTAATTTGGAAAGAGAAAGAAGAGGGAGCAGGTAAATAGAGAAAGAGAAAGAAGAGCGAACAGGTAAATAAATGGAGAAACAGAATAAAGAGGGAACAGGGAAATACGGGCAGAGAAAGAAGAGGGGAGAATTAAGGAGAGAAATAGAAGAGCAAGAAGAGATAATGAGAGAGGGAATGAAGAGGGAGTAAATTGATAGATTTATAGAGAGAAGTTTGGAACAGATTATTTCAATAATAGAGAGAAGAGGGATCAGATTAATAGAGAGATAAAATATTGGGCAAAGATGAATAGAGGAATGGAACAGAGGAAACAGATAAATAGTGAAACACAGTGACCCCACAGAGACACAGGGACACAGCGATTCCCAGTGGTGGGATATGGGTACTGCATCTCCATAGAGATACATAGCGACCCCCTAGAGACACATAGAGACAGCGACACACAGTGGTGAAATATGGGTACTGCAACGCCATAGCGCCGCCTTGTGGCCGTATAGAAATACTGCACGTCCAGAGCGATACATAGCGACGACCCCAAAAGAGATATTGGGCACAGATAAATAAATAGAGGAATGGGATAAAGTATACAGATAAATAGTGAAATTGTATTGAGGGAACAGATAAAGAGAGAAATAGAATCTAGGGAAAAAATGATATGGAAAGAAAAAGAAGAGGGAACAGGTAAATACAGAAACAGAATAAAGAGGGAAAAAGGTAAATAGAGCAATAGAATAAAGAGGGAACAGTTGTATAGGGACATAGAATAGCTGGAAGCGATGTACAGGGACATCATAGAAAGAAGCGGGAACGCATGTATAGGGACATAGAAAGAAGAGGGAAGAGTAAATTAATAGAATTATATAGAGAAGGTGGAACAGATTATTTGATTAATAGAAAGAAGAGGGAACAGATTAATAGATAAAATATTGGGCACAGATTAATAGAGGAATGGAATAGAGTAAACAGATAGATAGTGAAATAGTATTGAGGGAACAGATAAATAGAGACATAGATTAGTGGGGACAGATCAATAGAGAAATATAATAGCAGGAATAGATGAATAGATATATAGATTAGCGGGAAGAGATGATTAGATAATCAGAATCGATGGGAATAGATGAATAAAGAAATACAATCGAGGGAACAGATAAAGAGAGAAACAGATTAGCAGGATATTAGGGTGGAACAGCGAGAAGTTAGGGCTAGAGATTTGGGAGGAACAGCGAGGATTTGGACGGAGCAATTGCCTGTGCAGCATCCAGCAGCTGAGACCAAATCCATGGAGCACTCTTAGTCCTACCTGACCCCAAACATGCACAGGTCCGCCGGTCCCGATGGACGCAGTACGGAGTGCGGAGGGAATTCTCCGTTGCGATCAGCAGGCTGCTCTGTGGAAGAGCTGAGATGGCGTGGCAACCAGCGCACGGCCAGAGGAAGCAGAAAGGAGAAATCAGGAACACACAAAATGCCCCAAAAATCCCCCTTAAAAAAATCTCTAAAATATCCCCCAAAAAATCCCCCCAAAAAATCCACTCCAAAATCCCTAAAAATATCCCCCAAAAATATTCCCCAAAAAATCCGAAAAAATACCTGAAAAAAAAAAAAAATACGAAAAAAATCCCCCCCCAAAAAATCCCCGAAAAAATACCAAAAAAAACAAAAAACAAAAAAATCCCATAAAAATCTCCAAAAAAGTCCCCCCCAAAAAATCTGAAAAAGATTTGAAAAAAATCAGAGAAAAAAAAAAAAAAAAAAGAAAAAAAGCCGAAAAAATATCTCCCAAAAATTTACCAAAAAAAACCCCAAAACCAACCAAAAATTCTTAAAAATTCCCCCAAAATTCCCAAAAATTACTCAAAAAAATCCCCCCAAAATCCCCTAAAAATCCCCCAAAATTGGGGCAGCGCGATTGGGCAGGGAGCAGCGCTGTGGGGCAATACTATAGGGAGGGCAGCGGCTCTATGGGGCCGCGCTTTTGAAGCCCTCCCCGCTCTGCCCCCGCAATCAGCCGCCATTGATTAATTAAGCCGCTCTGTAAAGGACACATGCACAGAGATACATAGAGACACACAGAGATGCATAGACAGTGACACAGCGACACCCTGTGGTGATATATGGGTACTGCACCTCCGTAGCGATGCATAGCGACCCCATAGAGACACATAGAGACAGCGACACACAGTGGTGGGATATGGGTACTGCAACGCCATAGCGCCGCCTTGTGGCCGGATAGAAATACTGCACCTCCAAAGCGATACATAGCGACCCCATAGCGACCCCATCCCAGAAGAGATATTAGGCACAGATAAATAGAGGAATGGGATAGAGTAAACAGATAAATAGTGAAATAGTATTGAGGGAAGAGATAGATAGAGAAATAGATTAGTGGGGACAGATTAGTAGAGAAATAGATTAGAGTGAACAGGAAAAAGATGAATAGATCTATAGATCAGTGGGAACAGATGATTAGATAATTAGAATCGATGGGAATAGATGAATAGATAATCAAAATCAATGGGAACAGATGAAAAGAGAAATGGAATCGAGGGAACGGATAAGGAGAGAAAGAGAAAGAAGAGCGTACAGATTTATGGTGAAATAGTAAAAAGAGAGAACAGATAAAGAGAAATAGGATCAAGGAAAAAGATTAATATGGAAAGAGAAAGAAGCAGGAACAGAAAAATAGAGAAATAGAATAAAGCGGGAACTGGTAAATACAGCAAAGAATAACGAGGGAAAGGGTAAATAGAGAAATAGAACAAAGGGGGAACAGAGAAGCAGAGAAATAGTAAGAAGAGAGAACAGAAAGAGAGAAATAGAATCGAGGGAAAAGATTAATTTGGAAAGAGAAAGAAGAGGGAGCAGGTAAATAGAGAAAGAGAAAGAAGAGCGAACAGGTAAATAAATGGAGAAACAGAATAAAGAGGGAACAGGGAAATACGGGCAGAGAAAGAAGAGGGGAGAATTAAGGAGAGAAATAGAAGAGCAAGAAGAGATAATGAGAGAGGGAATGAAGAGGGAGTAAATTGATAGATTTATAGAGAGAAGTTTGGAACAGATTATTTCAATAATAGAGAGAAGAGGGATCAGATTAATAGAGAGATAAAATATTGGGCAAAGATGAATAGAGGAATGGAACAGAGGAAACAGATAAATAGTGAAACACAGTGACCCCACAGAGACACAGGGACACAGCGATTCCCAGTGGTGGGATATGGGTACTGCATCTCCATAGAGATACATAGCGACCCCCTAGAGACACATAGAGACAGCGACACACAGTGGTGAAATATGGGTACTGCAACGCCATAGCGCCGCCTTGTGGCCGTATAGAAATACTGCACGTCCAGAGCGATACATAGCGACGACCCCAAAAGAGATATTGGGCACAGATAAATAAATAGAGGAATGGGATAAAGTATACAGATAAATAGTGAAATTGTATTGAGGGAACAGATAAAGAGAGAAATAGAATCTAGGGAAAAAATGATATGGAAAGAAAAAGAAGAGGGAACAGGTAAATACAGAAACAGAATAAAGAGGGAAAAAGGTAAATAGAGCAATAGAATAAAGAGGGAACAGTTGTATAGGGACATAGAATAGCTGGAAGCGATGTACAGGGACATCATAGAAAGAAGCGGGAACGCATGTATAGGGACATAGAAAGAAGAGGGAAGAGTAAATTAATAGAATTATATAGAGAAGGTGGAACAGATTATTTGATTAATAGAAAGAAGAGGGAACAGATTAATAGATAAAATATTGGGCACAGATTAATAGAGGAATGGAATAGAGTAAACAGATAGATAGTGAAATAGTATTGAGGGAACAGATAAATAGAGACATAGATTAGTGGGGACAGATCAATAGAGAAATATAATAGCAGGAATAGATGAATAGATATATAGATTAGCGGGAAGAGATGATTAGATAATCAGAATCGATGGGAATAGATGAATAAAGAAATACAATCGAGGGAACAGATAAAGAGAGAAACAGATTAGCAGGATATTAGGGTGGAACAGCGAGAAGTTAGGGCTAGAGATTTGGGAGGAACAGCGAGGATTTGGACGGAGCAATTGCCTGTGCAGCATCCAGCAGCTGAGACCAAATCCATGGAGCACTCTTAGTCCTACCTGACCCCAAACATGCACAGGTCCGCCGGTCCCGATGGACGCAGTACGGAGTGCGGAGGGAATTCTCCGTTGCGATCAGCAGGCTGCTCTGTGGAAGAGCTGAGATGGCGTGGCAACCAGCGCACGGCCAGAGGAAGCAGAAAGGAGAAATCAGGAACACACAAAATGCCCCAAAAATCCCCCTTAAAAAAATCTCTAAAATATCCCCAAAAAAATCCCCCCAAAAAATCCACTCCAAAATCCCTAAAAATATCCCCCAAAAATATTCCCCAAAAAATCCGAAAAAATACCTGAAAAAAAAAAAAATACGAAAAAAATCCCCCCCCAAAAAATCCCCGAAAAAATACCAAAAAAAACAAAAAACAAAAAAATCCCATAAAAATCTCCAAAAAAGTCCCCCCCAAAAAATCTGAAAAAGATTTGAAAAAAATCAGAGAAAAAAAAAAAAAAAAAGAAAAAAAGCCGAAAAAATATCTCCCAAAAATTTACCAAAAAAAACCCCAAAACCAACCAAAAATTCTTAAAAATTCCCCCAAAATTCCCAAAAATTACTCAAAAAAATCCCCCCAAAATCCCCTAAAAATCCCCCAAAATTGGGGCAGCGCGATTGGGCAGGGAGCAGCGCTGTGGGGCAATACTATAGGGAGGGCAGCGGCTCTATGGGGCCGCGCTTTTGAAGCCCTCCCCGCTCTGCCCCCGCAATCAGCCGCCATTGATTAATTAAGCCGCTCTGTAAAGGACACATGCACAGAGATACATAGAGACACACAGAGATGCATAGACAGTGACACAGCGACACCCTGTGGTGATATATGGGTACTGCACCTCCGTAGCGATGCATAGCGACCCCATAGAGACACATAGAGACAGCGACACACAGTGGTGGGATATGGGTACTGCAACGCCATAGCGCCGCCTTGTGGCCGGATAGAAATACTGCACCTCCAAAGCGATACATAGCGACCCCATAGCGACCCCATCCCAGAAGAGATATTAGGCACAGATAAATAGAGGAATGGGATAGAGTAAACAGATAAATAGTGAAATAGTATTGAGGGAAGAGATAGATAGAGAAATAGATTAGTGGGGACAGATTAGTAGAGAAATAGATTAGAGTGAACAGGAAAAAGATGAATAGATCTATAGATCAGTGGGAACAGATGATTAGATAATCAGCATCGATGGGAATAGATGAATAGATAATCAAAATCAATGGGAACAGATGAAAAGAGAAATGGAATCGAGGGAACGGATAAGGAGAGAAAGAGAAAGAAGAGCGTACAGATTTATGGTGAAATAGTAAAAAGAGAGAACAGATAAAGAGAAATAGGATCAAGGAAAAAGATTAATATGGAAAGAGAAAGAAGCAGGAACAGAAAAATAGAGAAATAGAATAAAGCGGGAACTGGTAAATACAGCAAAGAATAACGAGGGAAAGGGTAAATAGAGAAATAGAACAAAGGGGGAACAGAGAAGCAGAGAAATAGTAAGAAGAGAGAACAGAAAGAGAGAAATAGAATCGAGGGAAAAGATTAATTTGGAAAGAGAAAGAAGAGGGAGCAGGTAAATAGAGAAAGAGAAAGAAGAGCGAACAGGTAAATAAATGGAGAAACAGAATAAAGAGGGAACAGGGAAATACGGGCAGAGAAAGAAGAGGGGAGAATTAAGGAGAGAAATAGAAGAGCAAGAAGAGATAATGAGAGAGGGAATGAAGAGGGAGTAAATTGATAGATTTATAGAGAGAAGTTTGGAACAGATTATTTCAATAATAGAGAGAAGAGGGATCAGATTAATAGAGAGATAAAATATTGGGCAAAGATGAATAGAGGAATGGAACAGAGGAAACAGATAAATAGTGAAACACAGTGACCCCACAGAGACACAGGGACACAGCGATTCCCAGTGGTGGGATATGGGTACTGCATCTCCATAGAGATACATAGCGACCCCCTAGAGACACATAGAGACAGCGACACACAGTGGTGAAATATGGGTACTGCAACGCCATAGCGCCGCCTTGTGGCCGTATAGAAATACTGCACGTCCAGAGCGATACATAGCGACGACCCCAAAAGAGATATTGGGCACAGATAAATAAATAGAGGAATGGGATAAAGTATACAGATAAATAGTGAAATTGTATTGAGGGAACAGATAAAGAGAGAAATAGAATCTAGGGAAAAAATGATATGGAAAGAAAAAGAAGAGGGAACAGGTAAATACAGAAACAGAATAAAGAGGGAAAAAGGTAAATAGAGCAATAGAATAAAGAGGGAACAGTTGTATAGGGACATAGAATAGCTGGAAGCGATGTACAGGGACATCATAGAAAGAAGCGGGAACGCATGTATAGGGACATAGAAAGAAGAGGGAAGAGTAAATTAATAGAATTATATAGAGAAGGTGGAACAGATTATTTGATTAATAGAAAGAAGAGGGAACAGATTAATAGATAAAATATTGGGCACAGATTAATAGAGGAATGGAATAGAGTAAACAGATAGATAGTGAAATAGTATTGAGGGAACAGATAAATAGAGACATAGATTAGTGGGGACAGATCAATAGAGAAATATAATAGCAGGAATAGATGAATAGATATATAGATTAGCGGGAAGAGATGATTAGATAATCAGAATCGATGGGAATAGATGAATAAAGAAATACAATCGAGGGAACAGATAAAGAGAGAAACAGATTAGCAGGATATTAGGGTGGAACAGCGAGAAGTTAGGGCTAGAGATTTGGGAGGAACAGCGAGGATTTGGACGGAGCAATTGCCTGTGCAGCATCCAGCAGCTGAGACCAAATCCATGGAGCACTCTTAGTCCTACCTGACCCCAAACATGCACAGGTCCGCCGGTCCCGATGGACGCAGTACGGAGTGCGGAGGGAATTCTCCGTTGCGATCAGCAGGCTGCTCTGTGGAAGAGCTGAGATGGCGTGGCAACCAGCGCACGGCCAGAGGAAGCAGAAAGGAGAAATCAGGAACACACAAAATGCCCCAAAAATCCCCCTTAAAAAAATCTCTAAAATATCCCCCAAAAAATCCCCCCAAAAAATCCACTCCAAAATCCCTAAAAATATCCCCCAAAATATTCCCCAAAAAATCCGAAAAAATACCTGAAAAAAAAAAAATACGAAAAAAATCCCCCCCAAAAAAATCCCCGAAAAAATACCAAAAAAAACAAAAAACAAAAAAATCCCATAAAAATCTCCAAAAAAGTCCCCCCCAAAAAATCTGAAAAAGATTTGAAAAAAATCAGAGAAAAAAAAAAAAAAAAGAAAAAAAGCCGAAAAAATATCTCCCAAAAAATTACCAAAAAAAACCCCAAAACCAACCAAAAATTCTTAAAAATTCCCCCAAAATTCCCAAAAATTACTCAAAAAAATCCCCCCAAAATCCCCTAAAAATCCCCCAAAATTGGGGCAGCGCGATTGGGCAGGGAGCAGCGCTGTGGGGCAATACTATAGGGAGGGCAGCGGCTCTATGGGGCCGCGCTTTTGAAGCCCTCCCCGCTCTGCCCCCGCAATCAGCCGCCGTTGATTAATTAAGCCGCTCTGTAAAGGACACATGCACAGAGATACATAGAGACACATAGAGATGCATAGACAGTGACACAGCGACACCCTGTGGTGATATATGGGTACTGCACCTCCGTAGCGATGCATAGCGACCCCATAGAGACACATAGAGACAGCGACACACAGTGGTGGGATATGGGTACTGCAACGCCATAGCGCCGCCTTGTGGCCGGATAGAAATACTGCACCTCCAAAGCGATACATAGCGACCCCATAGCGACCCCATCCCAGAAGAGATATTAGGCACAGATAAATAGAGGAATGGGATAGAGTAAACAGATAAATAGTGAAATAGTATTGAGGGAAGAGATAGATAGAGAAATAGATTAGTGGGGACAGATTAGTAGAGAAATAGATTAGAGTGAACAGGAAAAAGATGAATAGATCTATAGATCAGTGGGAACAGATGATTAGATAATCAGAATCGATGGGAATAGATGAATAGATAATCAAAATCAATGGGAACAGATGAAAAGAGAAATGGAATCGAGGGAACGGATAAGGAGAGAAAGAGAAAGAAGAGCGTACAGATTTATGGTGAAATAGTAAAAAGAGAGAACAGATAAAGAGAAATAGAATCAAGGAAAAAGATTAATATGGAAAGAGAAAGAAGCAGGAACAGAAAAATAGAGAAATAGAATAAAGCGGGAACTGGTAAATACAGCAAAGAATAACGAGGGAAAGGGTAAATAGAGAAATAGAACAAAGGGGGAACAGAGAAGCAGAGAAATAGTAAGAAGAGAGAACAGAAAGAGAGAAATAGAATCGAGGGAAAAGATTAATTTGGAAAGAGAAAGAAGAGGGAGCAGGTAAATAGAGAAAGAGAAAGAAGAGCGAACAGGTAAATAAATGGAGAAACAGAATAAAGAGGGAACAGGGAAATACGGGCAGAGAAAGAAGAGGGGAGAATTAAAGAGAGAAATAGAAGAGCAAGAAGAGATAATGAGAGAGGGAATGAAGAGGGAGTAAATTGATAGATTTATAGAGAGAAGTTTGGAACAGATTATTTCAATAATAGAGAGAAGAGGGATCAGATTAATAGAGAGATAAAATATTGGGCAAAGATGAATAGAGGAATGGAACAGAGGAAACAGATAAATAGTGAAACACAGTGACCCCACAGAGACACAGCGATTCCCAGTGGTGGGATATGGGTACTGCAACGCCATAGCGCTGCCTTGTGGCCGTATAAAAATACTGCACCTCCAAAGCGATACATAGCGACCCCATCGCGATGACCCCAGAAGAGATATTGGTCACAGATAAATAGAGGAATGGGATAGAGTAAACAGATAAATAGTGAAATAGTATTGAGGGAACAGATAAATAGAGAAATAGAGTAGTGGGGACAGATTAATAGAGAAATTGATTAGAGGGAACAGATAAATAGAACAATTTAATAGCGGGAAAAGATGAATAGATATATAGATTAGCGGGAACAGACGATTAGATAATCAGAATCGATGGGAATAAATGAACGGATAATCAGAACCAAATGGAATCAGAAAAATAGAGAAATACAATAGCAAGAAAAGGAAAGTAGAGAAATAAAAAAAGAGGGAAAAGAGTAACAGAGAAATAAAATTGAGGGAATAAATTAATAGGGAGAAGAGGGAACAAATAAAGAGGGAAATACAAAGTAGAGTGAAGACACTAATAGGAATATATAAAGAAGTGGGAAGAGATAAATAGAACAATAGAATAAGGAGGGAACAGTTAAATACAGAAGTAGAAATAACCAGGAATAATTTAATAGATTTATAGAGAGGAGTTGGAACAGATTATTAGATCGATAGAGAGAGGAGGGAACAGAGAAGCGGAGAAACGGCGTCACGGGATCTGAATAATAGTAAGAAGTGGAAATAGATAAACAGACAAATAAAGTCGAGGAAATAGAATAATAGGGAGAAGAGGGAACAGAGAAATAAAGAAATTGTATAGACGGAACTGATTAATAGAGAAACAGAATAGAGGAAAAAGATTAACAGAGAGAAGAGGGAATAGATTAAAAGTGAAATAGAACAGAGTGAATAGAATAATGTGGAGAAGAGGGAACAGATAAATAGTAGAACAGAATAAATGGAACCGAAAAATATAGAAATAGAATCGACAGAAAAGATAGAGATATAGAATAGAGGGAACTGATTAATAGAGAAACAGATAGAAGAGGGAATAAATTAATAGACTTATAGAGAGAAGTTGGAACATATTATTAGATTTATACTGAGAAGAGGGAACAGATTAATAGAGAAAGAGAATAAAGGGAATGGATAAATAGACAGAAGTAATCGAGGGAACAGAAAAATAGAAAAATGGAATCAAGGGAACAGATTAAATAGAGAAATAGAATAGCGGGACAGATAAATAGAGATATAGAGAGAAGAGGGAACAGGTTAAGAAAGAGAAGAGGGATAAGATTAAGAGAGAAATAGATTAGAGGTAAGAGATTAAAAGATTAATAGAGAGAAGTGGGAGCAGATTAAGAGAGAAATAGAATGGATTGAACAGGTTAAGAGACAAATAGAATAGAGGGAAGAGATAAGGAGAGCAGTAGAGAAAAGAGGGAACGGATTAAGAGAGAAATAGAATTATGGGAACAGGTAAAGAGAGAAATATAATAGAGGGAGAAGAGTAAGAGATGAATAGAATATATAATTAGAATAGAGGGAACGAATAAAGAGAGAAACAGTATAGAGGGAACAGATTAATAGAGAGAAGAGGGAACAGATTCATAGAGAGAAGAGGGAACAGATTAATAGAGAAATAGAATCGAGGGAACGCGTAGATAGCGAATTAGAAAGAAGAAAGAACAGAGAAATGGATAAATAGAATTGAGGAAATAGAATAATAGGGAGAAGGGGAAACAGAAAAATAGGGAAATAGAATCGAGGAAACAGATTAAAAGATTAATAGATTGAAGATGTATAGATTAAGAGAGAAATAGAAGAGAGGGAACCGATTAATAGAGAGAAAGGGAGATGAGGAAATGGATTAATAGAGAAATAGAGAGAAGAGGGAACAGATGATTAGATCAATAGAGAGAAGTTGGAACAGATTATTTGATAAGTAGAGTATTGGGAACAGATGAATAGAGAAATGGAATCGAGGGCACAGATAAATACAGGAATGAATCGAGGGCACAGATAAACAGAGAAATAGAATCGAGGGTATAGATTAATGGAGGAATAGAATTCAGGAAACAGACATAGAGAGAAATAGAATGGAGGGAATAAATTAATAGAGAGAAGAGGGAACAGATAATGAGAGGAATGGAAAGAAGAGGGAAGAGATGAAGGGAGGAATAGAATCGAGGGAACAGAAATATAGAACTAAAATCAAGGGAACAAATAAATAGAGAAATAGAAAGAAGAGGGAACAGATAAATAGGGCAATAGAATAAAGAGAGAACAGGTAAATAGAGCAAGAGAATAGCGGGAACAGATAAATAGAGAAGCAGAAAGAACCGGCAATAATTTAATAGATTTATAGAGAAATGTTGGAACAGATTATTAGTTCTATAGAGAGAAGAGGGAACAGATTATTAGATAAATAGAATATTGGGAACAGATGAATGGAGGAATGGAGTCGAAAGAAAAGTTTAATACAGGAATGGAATCGAGGGAACAGATAGAGAAAAGGTTTTGAGGAAAAAGATAAGTAGAGAAATAGAATAGCGGGAATGGATAAGTAGAGATAGAGAAAGAAGCAGGAAGAGATAAATAGAGAAATGGAATCGATGGGAACAGATAAAGAGAGAAATAGTATAGGGGAAACATAAATATGGAAATAGAATAACGGGAACAGATTAACAGTGAAATAGAATGGAGGGAATAAATTAATAGTGAGAAGAGGAAAACAGATTAATAGAGAAATCAATTAGAGGGAACAGATCAAGAGAGAAATTGATTAGGGGGAACAGAATAAACTGAGAAATAGAATTGCGGGAAGAGATACATAAATAGAATGGCAGGATCAGATAAATAGAGAAATCAACTAGCGGGAACAGATAAATACAGAAATAGAAGAGGGAGTAAATTTATAGATTTGTAGAATCGAGGAAAAAGATTAATATGGAAAGAGAAAGAAGAGGGAACAGATAAATAGAGAAATAGAATAGGGAGGGAACAGGTCAATAGAGCAGTAGAATAAAGAGGGAAGAGGTAAATAGGGAAAGAGAATAAAGAGGAAACAGGTTAATAGACAAACAGAATAGCGGGAACAGATGTACAAGGACATAGGATAGCGGGAACAGATATATAGGGACATCATAGAAGAGGGACCAGATGTATAGGGACATAGAAAGAAGAGTTTAAATTAATAGAATTACATAGAGAAGTTGGAACAGATTATTTGATTAATAGAGAAGAGGGAACAGATTAATAGATAAATAAAATATTGGGCACAGATTAATAGAGGAATAGAATAAACAGATAAATAGTGAAATAGTATTGAGGGAAGAGATAAATAGAGAAATAGATTAGTGGGGACAGATTAATAGAGAAATAGATTAGAGGGAAGAGAAAAAAATATATAATAGTGGGAAAAGATGAATGGATATATAGATTAGCAGAAACAGATGATTAGATAATCAGAATCAATGGGAACAGATGTATACGGAAATACAATTGAGGGAACAGACAAAGAGAGAAATAGAAATATGAGGGAATGGATGAATAGAGCAATAGAACAGTGGGATATTAGGGTGGAACAACGAGGAGTTAGGGCTAGAGATTTGGGAGGAACAGTGAGGATTTGGACGGAGCAATTGCCTGTGCAGCATCCAGCAGCTGAGACCAAATCCATGGAGCACTCTTAGTCCTAACTGACCCCAAACATGCACAGGTCCGCCGGTCCCACTGGATGCAGCATGGAGTGCGGAGGGAATTCTCCGTTGCGGTCAGCAGGCTGCTCTGTGGAAGAGCTGAGATGGTGTGGCAGCCAGCGCACGGCCAGAGGAAGCAGAAAGGAGAAATCAGGAACACCCAAAATCACCCCAAAAAATCCCCCCAAAATTCCTCAAAAAATATCCCCCAAAAATACCTCCAAAATTCACCCTAAAAAATCCCCCCAAAATGGGGCAGCGCTGTGAGGTAATACTATAGGAAGGGTAGCGGCACTCTGAAGCCGCGCTTTTGAAGCCCTACCCATCGGTCCCCTCAATCAGCCGCCATTAATGAATTAATTAAGCCACAATTAATTAATTAAGCTGCCTTATAAAGGGCACATGCGCAGAGATACATAGAGACACAGTGACCCCATAGAGACACTCAGACACAGCGACACCCTGTGGTGGTATATGTGTACTGCACCTCCATAGAGATACATAGAGACACCATAGAGACCCCAAACGTGAACCCCACAGAGACCCCAAACGTGAACCCCACAGAGACCCCCAGTCACGCTCCAATACAAAGGAGGCAGACGAGGCTCTTCAGATTACGTGCATACCCGGCGTGAGATTAAGAAACAACAGTTCAGATGTTGGTCCGAGCAGTTTATTACCAATATTGAGTAGGGAGATGGGGAAGGGGGACACTGTTAAGGGCAGCGAGCGGTTGTCCTGGAGAAGCAGCGAGGTGTCAGCACCGGAGAAGCAGCGAGGGAGTCAACCCCGAGAGGGGCAGCAGCCAACAGGGATCAGCTCGGGAAGTCTCTCCAAAGAGAAAACCCCAACGGCTGCAGAGAAAAAGCCTAGAGGGATTGGAATTACAGAGAGAAGAGGGAACAGATAAACAGAGAAATGGAAGAGCGGGTAGAGATAAATAGGGAAATAGATCAGAGGGAATAGGTTAAGAGAGATAGGATAGAGGATACAGATTAATACAGAAAAGTAAGAATAGAATGAAAGGATTAATAGAGAGGAGAGGGTATAGATTAATAGAGAAATAAAATTGAGGGAATAAATTGATAGGGAGAAGAGGGAACAGATCAACTGAGATATAGATTAGAGGGAACAGATGAACAGAGTAATAGAATTGAGAAAACACAAAGAGAGAAATAGGTTTGAGGGAACTGATAAATATAAAAAAAAACTGAGGGAACAGATTAAATGAGAAATAGAATGAAGGAAATAAATTAATAGTGAGAAGAAGGGAACAGATACATAGAGAAATCTATTAGAGGGAACGGAATAAACGAAGTGATGGAATCACGGGAACTGATAAAGAGAGAAATAGAATCGAGGGAAAAGATTAATATGGAAAGAGAATGAAGAGGGAACAGATAAAAAGAGAAAAAGTCTAAAGAGAGGACAGGTAAAAAGTGCAAAAGAATAGCAGGAACAGGTAAATACAGAAGTAGAAAGAATTTAAAAGAATTTAATAGATATATAGAGAGAAGTTGGAACAGATTATTAGATCTATAGAGAGTAGAGGGAACACATTATAAGATAAATAGAATAATGCAAACCGTTTAATAGGGGAATGGAATCAAGGGAATAGTTTAATAGAGGAATGGAATTGAGAGAGCAGATAAATAGAGAAATAGTATTGAGGGAACAGATAAATAGAGAGATAGTATTGAGGCAAATGATAAGTAGAGAAATAGAATAGTGGGAACGGATAAGTAGAGAGAGAATGTAGCGGGAAGAAATAAATAGAGAAATAGATTAGCAGGAACAGATTAATAGATACATTGATTAGCGGGAGCAGATGAATAGAGAAATAGAATCGATGGGAACAGATTTATAGAGAAAAAGAATTTATGGGAAGTTGTATAGGGAAAGAGAATCGAGGGAAAAGATGTATAGGGAAGTAAAATGAAGGGAACAGATTAATAGTCAGAAGAGGGAACAGATAAATAGAAAAATAGAATCGAGGGAACAGATAAATAGGGGCATAGAAAGAAGAGGGAAGAGATAAAGAGAGAAACAGAAGAGCGGGAAGAGATAAAGAGAAGAGAACATATAAATATGGAAATAGAATAGCGGGAACAGATTTACAGTGAAATAGGATGGAGGGAATAAATTAATAGTGAGAAGAGGAAGCAGATTAACTAGAGAAAATGAATAGAGGCAACAGATAAAGAGAGAAATCTATTAGAGGGAACAGAATAAATGGAGAAATAGAATCAGGGGAACAGATAAATAGAGAAATTAACTACCGGGAACAGATAAATACAGAAATAGACAGAAGAGGGAGTAAATTAATAAATTTATAGAGAGAAGTTGGAACAGATTATTTGATTAGTATAGAGAAGAGGGAAAAGATTAACAGATAAATAAAATATTGGGCACAGATTAATAGAGGAATGGAATAGAGTAAACAGAAGGATAGTGAAATAGTATTGAGGGAACAGATAAATAGAGGAATAGATTAGTGGGGACAGATTAATAGAGAAATAGATAAGCGGGAACAGAAGATTAGATTATCAGAATCGATGAATAGATAATCAGAATCTATGGGAACAGATGAATAGAGAAATAGAAGTGAGAGAACAGATAAAGAGAGAAATAGAATAGAGAGAAAAAAATAATATGGAAAGAGAAAGAAAAGGGAACAGGTAAATAGGGAAATAGTATAGGGGAAACAGAGAAATAGGGACATAGAAGAGCGGGAACAGAGAAATAGGGACATAGAAAGAAGAGGGAACGGATAAATAGGGAAACAGAACAGCGGGACAAGATAAAGAGAGAAATAGAAGAGGGGGTAAATTAATAGATTTATAAGGAGAAAAGAATGATATAAATATAGATTAGGGAATAGATGATTAGATAATCAGAATTAATGGGAATAAATGAATAGAGGAATAGAGAAATAGCATCGAGAGAACAGATAGAGAGAAATTGAATCGAGGGAACGGATAAATAGGGAAATAGAAAGAAGAGGGAACAGATAATCTGAAATAGAATTGAGGGAACTGATTAATAAAGAAATAGATATAAGAGGAAATAAAGTAATAATTTTATAGAAAGAAGAGGGAACTGATTAATAGAGAAATGGAATTGAGGGCACAGGGAAATAGAGGAATGGAACTGAGGGAACAGATAAATAGAGGAATGAATCGAGGGAACAGATAAATAGAGAAATAGAATCCAGGGTATAGATTAATGGAGGGATAAAATTCAGGAAACACATATAGAGAAATAGAATAGAGGGAAAAAAATAATAGAGAGAAGAGGGAACAGATAACGAGAGGAATAGAATGGAGGGAACTGATCAAGGGAGAAATAAAATTGAGGGAATAAATTCATAGTGAGAAGACGTAACTGATAACTAGAGAAAAAGAATCGAGGGAACAGATAACTAGAGAAATAGAATCGAGGGAACAGATAAATAGCAAGAAGAGGTGTTTTAGGTGTGAAGAATGATACACACCGATCGTTGCCAACAGTAAGGAATTTATTGAGCAAGCAATGAAGGAGTGGAACAGCGCTGGGCGGCCAGGAGTCTGCTCTCCACCAGAGGCACGCACCAGGGGACCTCCCGACCCCTCTTTTTATTGGCTCTTATCTCTGCATTCATGGTTTCTCTTTTCTTCCTGGGCTGCGCTGGCTGCTATTTGGGAGTCATTCTCTGTCTCCTCGCAGAGAAGAGATGAAGACTGCGGTCCTCTTCAGCTCCAATTACGCACATTTAAGAGGAGATTCCCACTTCTTTTCCTTTTGCAGTTCCTTAGAAGGTCACTGCTATCTGTTGTTCATTGTCCAGGTTTTAGAATGAGATGCTATGGCTCCAATTTACAAAAACATTTCTACATCTATTTTAAGACTTCTACAAACTACACAGTTCTAAGAAAAATGCGAGCTGAAAAACACTGACCCATCTGTCTTGAGTCGGTTTGATTAACAAGTATAGAAAGTACAGAACTCATTTTCTATCACAATCACTCCTTTTCCTTTTCTCATCTTGTTCATCAAGCCATATCACCGCATCCTGGCCTAAAACATGACCTTTTCCTTTCAATTGTTTCAGACAGTGTTTTCTGGTTCCAATTATCTGGTGGAGCGCAGACTCCCGGCTGCCCAGTGCTGTTTCGCTCATTTATTGCTTACTCAATAAATTCCTTACTACTGGCAATGATCGGTGTGTATTGCTCTCTTCACACGTATAACAGAGGGAGTAGATGTAGAGAGAAATAGAATCGATGGGAACAGTTGTATGGGGAAATAGAATCAAGGGAAGAGATTAATAGTGAGATGAGGGGACTGTTTAATAGAGAAATAGAATCTAGGGAACAGATACAGAGAGAAATAAAATAGCAGGTAGAGATAAATAGGGAAATAGATCAGAGGGAATAGGTTAAGAGAGAAATAGCATAGAAGATACAGATTAATATAGAAAAATAAGAATAGAAAAGATTAATAGAGAGAAGAGGGTATAGATTAATATAGGAATAAAATTGAGGGAATAGATTAATAGGGAGAAGAGGGAAGAAGTAACGAGAGGAATGGAGAGAAGAGGGAAGAGACAAAGGGAAGAATAGTACCAAGGGAACGGACAAAGAGAGAAGTAAAAGAGGGAATAAATTAATAGATTTATAGAGAGAAGAGGGAACAGATTAATAATGCGATAGAAAGAAGAAGGTACAGATTAATAGAGAAATAGAATCGAGAGAACAGAAAAATAGAGAAATAGAATAGCGGGAAGAGATAAATAGAGAAATAGAAAGCAGACAGAACAGATAAATAGAGAAGTCGAATATCGGGAATACAAAAATAGGGAAATAGATATATGAGGGAACAGAAAAATAGAGAAATAGAAAGAAGAGGGAACAGAAATAGAGAAATAGAATAGTGAGAACAGAAATTTAAAGAAATAGAATAGAAGGAATAAAAAATAGAGAAATAAAATCGAGGGAACATATAAATAGTGATATAGAATAGAGGAAAAAGAATTATATAGAGAAGAGGTAATATATTAATAAAGAAATTGAATAGAGGGAATAGATTAATAGGGAGTAGACGGAACAGATAAATAGAGAAATGGAACAGAGGGAACAGATCCATAGAGAAATGGAACAGAGGGAAGAGATCCATAGAGAAATGGAACAGAGGGAAGAGATCCATAGAGAAATGGAACAGAGGGAAGAGATGAATAGATGTAGGATCTAATAGGACCTAGGGACAGAGTATGGGGTGGAATATCGAGGATTTAGGGATGAAGTTTGGGGAGGAAGAAGGAGGAGTTGGGGCTGGAGTTCAGAGTGAGATGTGAGGAGATCATTCTGGATTTTGTGGTGAGATAATGAGGATATTAGGGTGGAACAGCGAGGAGTTAAGGACAGAGTTTTGTGAGGAACAGTAAGGATTCGGATGGAGCAATTGTCTGTGCAGTGTCCAGCAACTGAGACCAAATCCATGGAGCACTCTTAGTCCTACCTGACCACAAACATGCACAGGTCCACCGGTCCCGATGGATGCAGCACGGAGTGCAGAGGGAATTATCCGTCGCAGTCAGCAGACCGCTCTGTGTAAGAGCTGAGACGGCGTGGCGTCCAGCGCATGGCCACGGGAAGCAGAAAGGAGAAATAATTAACACCTAAAATCCCCCCCGCCAAAAAAAACAAAACAATCCCCCCAAAAATACCACATGCGGAGGGAATCAGCCGCTGCAGTCAACAGGCCGCTCTTAGTCAGATCTGAGACGTCGTGGCATCCAGGGCAAGTCCACGGTCAGCAGAACCTAAGGCCAAAGTCCCACCCATTTCCAACCAGGGCAAAAAAGGCAACCCTGGGAAATGCCGATCTGTCAGCAGGCCGAGATCTACAGGAGCCCAAAAGCTTAATTAAGGGCAAAAGTGTGATGTGGAGCAATGAGGATTTGGGGCCTGAGTTTGGGGTGAGATAGTGAGGATTTAAAGCTAGAGTTAGAGGTGAGATAGCAAAGCTAGAGTTCAGGGGGAGATAGCAAGGATTTAAAGCCAGAGTTTGGGGTGAGATAGTGAGGATTTAGGGCTGGAATATGGGGTTGAACAGCGAGGATTTGGGACTGGAGTTTGGGGTGAATGAGGGTAGGTTTGGGACTCAAATTTGGGGTGAAAGAGCGATAATATGGGACAGCAGTTTAGGGTGAAAGAATACAAATGTAAGGCTATAGCCTGGTGTGGAATGGAGAGAAGTTGGCATTGAGTCTGGAATGAATGAACTAGATCTGGCACGTGAGCCTGGGCTGGAAATGCAAGGAATTGGGTGAGGAAAACTTTTGACTCATATTTGAGAGCAAATAGTGAGGGTATGCAGCTGGAGATCAAAGGGAAACAGCAAGGGTTTAGGGCAGGAGAGTTTAGGGTGAGACAGTGTGGGTTTGGGGTTGAATTTGGGGGTAAAGAGTAAGAATTTGGCTCTCGAGATCGGGGTGAGGTGGTGAGGATTCAGGGCTCAGTTTTATTTTCGGGAGGGGAGAAATGGGGGGGGTAAATAGTAAGAATTTGGTACTAAATTATAGAGTGAAAAAACAGGGATGCTGGGACTGGAGCTTGGGGTGAAAGCCAGGATTCTGTACTCATGATTGTGGTGAAATAGAAAGGATTACCTGAGATTGAGGGTAATACTGAGAAGGGACTAACGTATGAGAGGTAAATTGTGAGGGTTTGGGGCAGAAATGTGAGGTAGAATAGCAAGGACTGGGGCTAGACTTTGAAGTGAAATAGCGAGGATTTTGGGATAGGATTTGAAGAGAAATAGAGAGGAATTACAGATGGACTTTGGGAGAGACGGTGAGGATTTGGGGCTGAAGGATGGGGAGAAATACTGAGGAATGGGGATTTGATTTTTGAGAAGAGACGCTGAGGGTTTTGTTCTGCAGTTCAGGGTGAAATAGAAAGGGTTAGAGGCTAGAGTTTGGGGTGAATTAGCCAGAAGTTGGCACTTCCATCTGGGGTGAAATAGTGAGGATTCAGGAAAGGAGCTTAGGGTGAAATAGCGAAGACACAGGACTGGAGCTTGGGCAAAAATACCAAGGATTTGGGACAGGACCTTAGGGTGAAAGAGCAAAGATTCAGGACTGGAGCTTGGGGTGAATTAGCCAGGATTTAGCACTTGAGCCTGGGGGGAAATTGTAAGGATTAAGGGACTGAGTTTGTGGGTAATAGTGAGGATTAGGGACTACTGTTCTGGAGGAAATATCAAGGACTAGGAGCTAGAGTTTGGGGTGAAAAAGTGAGGATTTAGAGCTGAAGTTTGGGGCAAAATAGTGAGGACTCGTGGCTGGAATCAAAGGTGAAACAGTGAGGATGTAAGGCTGGAGTTTGGGGTGAATGAGCAAGATTTCAGGGGTGAAACAATGAGGATTGAAGGCTGGAGGATTGGGGGCTGGAGATTGGGGTGAAGCAGCAGGTATTTGGGGCAGGGTCTTTTTTCAGTAAAGATCAATAATTTTGGACTAAATTATGGAATGAAATACCAGGGATTTGGGGACTCAAGTTTGAGGTGAAATAGTGAGGATACGGGAGTGAAGTTTGCAATGAAATAGTGAGGATTTAGGGCTGGAATTGGAGGAGAAACAGCTCCAATTTGGGGATGGAGTTTAGTGCTAAATCAAGAGGGCCTTGGGTTGGACTTTACCACAGAAAAAGCAAGGGTTAGGGGCTAGAATTTAGGACGAAATTGTGAGGATAGGGGGCTCGATGTTAGTGTGAGACAGCCAAACATGGGACTGAAATTCAGGGAGAAATAGCAAGGCTGAAATATAGGGTATAATTGTGAGGATTTGGGCCTCAAAATTGTGAGGCTGAAGTTCGGGGTGAAACAGCAAGAAGTTGGGATGGAGTTTTGGCTGAATGAGCCTGGATTTTAGAGTTTAGTTTGGAAGGAAATAGCGAGCATTTGGGGCCAGAGTTTAAGGGTAAAAATGAAGATTTGTGACTACTGATTGGAAAGAAATAGGAAAGGTTTGGGGCAAGAATTTGGAGTGGAATAGCAAGGACTAGGAGCTAGGCTTTGGGGTGAAAAAGCAAGGATTAAGAGCTGAAGTTTACGGTGTGTACAGTAAATACCCCAAAAGAATAGTACCCACACAAAACAATGAAGGTGGACAGTATATTTTTATAAGGTTTGTCCAAGTGGGATAAAGACAACCAGTAAATAAGGAAAGGCTCACCTGCCACTGATGGTCAAGGCTTGCCTGGACCTCCACAGGGGAGGGATCTCCAACAAAAAATCCTTCCCCAGCAGAGGTCAGTCCTTAAGTGGGGTCTGGGAGAGGTGGAGCCTGACTCCACCCCTTGCAGCCACAGGTGCATTGCCTTCACCTGTGCTCCTGCAGCTGAGTCTGTGCTCACCTCGGGTGATCCATCAGTGCTTCAGGCCACAATTCAACAGTTCCCATCCACTGCACCCCTTTACAGCGTGAACCACTGACCAAGTAAACTATAGGGTGAGCCTTCCTTCATACAGAGATCCAACGCATACTGAGATCATCTGGGATGAGCGATGATGGGGAGGAATAGAGGTGTCTCAAGGGTACCAAGAGGGACTGGAGCTTGAGGTGAATGAGCAAGAATTCAAGGCTGAAGCTTGGGGGTGAAAATGCTGAGGGGTTGGGACGGGAGTCCATCGAGAAAGTGTGAGGATTTGTGGCTGCAGATTGAGGCAGCGAAGGCTTGGGGCTAGAATTTGGAGAGAAATTGCAAGCGTTTGAGGCTGGAGGATATTTAGAAATAGTGAGGATTGAACACTGAGCAGCATCGGCACAACGGTGGGCAGGCAACGGGCCGGAGGCATTTCCTGGCGCCCTCCTGTGGCCATGGGAGGTACTGCATGTACTGCACGCACAGGAGCGCTGCCGATTGGGGTTGGAAAAAAGGGAGTGCAAGTGATGATCGAGTGTTGGAAAATAGGGTGAGAAAGTGAGGATATAGGGCCGGAATCTGGGGAGGAATACTAAGGAGTTGGTTAAGAGTTAGGGCTGGAATAGCGAGGATTTAGGTGTGGGTTTTTTAATTAGAAGACGAGGAAGAGTGAGCAGAGTTTAAAGGGTGAGAATGAGGAGTAAGGGCCACAGTCTGGGGTGAGTGTGTGAGGATTTGTATCAGAGGTTGGTGGGAAAGAATGAGGAATCAGGGCCAGAGATTTGGGTGAGATAAATAAGAGAGGGAAGTCGACTAGACAGCGAGGATCACGGGCTGGAGAACTGTGTGAAACAGTGAAAATCAGGGGCTGGACAAATGGGCAAGACAGAAAGGATCAGGGGCCAGAATTTGAGAGGATTAGTGAGGAGCTGGGTCCAGAGCTGGTGCTGGAATAGCGATGATATGGGTTTGGAGTTTGGGGTGAGAGAGAGAGGATTTAAAGCTGGAGTTTGGCATGAGAGAGCGAGGATCTGGATCTAAAGTTTGGCAAGGAAGAGCGAGGTGTTGGGGCCAGAGATTGGTGTGGAATTGCGAGGCGTTTTTGCAGGAGTTTGGAGTGAAAAAAATTCCCCAAAAATTCCCCCCCAGAACTTTCCCCCCAAAAACAGTTTGGCAAGAAAGAGTGAGGAGCTGTGGCCAGAGGTTGGCAAGGAAGAGGAAGGATTTAGGGCCAGAGATTGGTGTGGAACTGCGAGGAGTTTTTGTAGGAGTTTAGAACAAGAGAGTCAGCATTCACGGGCAGAGTTTGGTGTGAGAGAGCGTGAATTTAAAGCTGGAGTTTGGGGTGGGAGAGTGAGGATTTAGGGCCAGAGTTTGGGGTGTAACATGGAGGATTTAGGGCCAGAGTGTGGGGTGGAAATGTGAAGAGTTGGGACAGAGATTGTAGAGGAACAACGAGGAGTTATGGACAGAGATTAGGGTGGAATGGCAAATATTGGAAGCCAGAAGATGGGCTGAGATAGCGAGTAGTTAAGGAGGGAGTATGAGTTGCAATAGCAAGGTTTGAAAGACAGAGGCTGGGGTGGAATTGAAAGGAGTATTGGTAAAAGTTTAATAGAGGGGACAGATTAAGAGAGAGATAGAGAGAGGAGGGAACAAATTAATAGAGAAATAGAAAGGAGGATACAGATTAAGAGATAGAAGAGGGAACAGACTAATAGAAATATAATAGAGGGAATAGATTAATAGATGTAGGATCTAATTGGATTTAGGGCCAGATTTTCGGACATAATAGCGAGGATTTAGGGCCGGAGTTTGGGGTGGAATAGCAAGGATTTAGGGATGAAGTCTGGGGAAGAAGAGGGAGGAGTTCAGGCTGGAGTTCAGAGTGAGATGTGAGGAGATCATTCTGGAATTCGTGGTGAGATAGCGAAGATATTATGGTGAAACAGTGAGGAGTTAGGGACAGAGATTGGGGAGGAACAGCGAGGATTTGCACGGAGCAAATGTCTGTGCAGCACACAGCAACTGAGAACAAATCAATATTGCATTCTTAGTCCTACCTGATCCCAAACATGCACAGGTCCGCCGGTCTCGATGGATGCAGCACGGAGTGTGGAGGGAATTATCCGTCGCAGTCAGCAGGCCGCTCTGTGTAAGAGCTGAGACGGCGTGGCGTCCAGGACACGGCCACGGGAAGCAGAAAAGAAGAAAAAAATATGTGAACCCAAAAAAGACCATGAAAGAGACCCCAAACGTGAACTCCATAGAGACCACCCCCAAAAAAATCCTGCCCAAAAATTCCCCAAAAAAATCCCCCCCAAAAAACAAAAAAAAATTCCCATAAAAATTCCCAAAAAATCCCCCCAAAAAAGTTTGGCAAGGAAGAGCGAGGAGCTGGGGCCAGACATTGGTGTGGAATTGTGAGGAGTTTTTGCAGAAGTTTGGAGTGAAAAAAAATCCTCAATAAATCCCCCCCCAAAAATCCCATGGGGTCTGGGAGAGGTGGGCTCAGACTCTGCCCCTTCTGGTCACGCCGTGCAGTGCCTTCACCTGCGCTCCTGCGGTGAGTCTGTGCTCAGCTCAGGTGCTCCAGCACTGCTTCAGGACACTGTGTAACAGTGCCCAGACACCGAAGCCCTTCAAGGGACCCCCAAAAACATATTGAATGTGACCCCAAAAGCAACCCCAAAACGAGTGACAGACCCCAAAGAGAGTGACAGAGCCCAAAACAGACCCCAAAATTGACGCCAAATGAGACCTGAAAAAGATCCTAAAAGAGACAACCCCAAAAGGAAAGAGACGACCCCAAAAAGAGCAGTGACCCCCAAAAGATCCCAAAAGTTACCCCAAAAAGAGTGAGAGACCCCAAAGGGGACCGAAAAACGGACCTGAAAAAAGATCCCAGGAGTGACTCCAAAAAGAAAGAGACGACCCCAAAAAAAGAGCTGCAGCCCCAAATGAGACCCGAAAAAGATCCCAAAAGTGAACCAAAAAAGACACAAAAAGCAACCCCAAAAGAGAACCCCAAAAGAGAACCCCAAAAGAGAACCCCAAAAGAGAACCCCAAAAGAGAACCCCAAAAGAGAACCCCAAAAGAGAACCCCAAAAGAGAACCCCAAAAGAGAACCCCAAAAGAGAACCCCAAAAAGCAATCGACTGAAAAAGGATCCCAAGAGCAACCCCAAAAAGAGCCCCAAAAAGACCCCAGAATTGACCCCAAAAAGAGCCAACCCCAAATGAGAGTCATAAAATACTGCAGCTTTTAGGGGTGACAGAGCCGGGAGTCAGCAGTGGGGTTTTGGGGGACCCTAAAACTAAAAAAAAAAAAAAAACATAAAGGCAAAAAAAAAAACCCTTAAAAAAATCTTAAAAAAAAAAAATACCCCCCCTCTCAAGCCCCCCCAAAAAACCCCAAAAGATCCCTAAAAAAAAACAAAACACCCCCCCCAAAAAAAATCTCCAAGAAAAGCCCACCCCCCCCACACAAAAACCAAAACAACCTGAAAAACAAACCCTAAAAAAAAATATCCCAAATAACCATAAAAGAACCCCAAAAAACTCCTAATAGCTAAAAACAAAAAAACAAAAAAACTGAAAAAACGTAAAAAAGAAATCCCAAGAAAACTCTAAGAATAAACTAATAAAAAAATACACACACAAAAAAAAACATTTAAGCCCCAAAGAACCCCCCCCCCCCAAAAAAAGCGAAAAAGAAATTTAAAAAAAACCGCAAAAAACCCTAAAAGAAAAACAAAAATGAGCCCCCAAAAATCCCACAAACAAAACCCCCCAAAAAATCGAAAATACCCCAAAAACTTCAAAACTGAACCCCGTCAAGAAAACTTGAAAAAAAAAAAAGAAAAACCAAAAACCAACACTTAAAATACCCCTCCTACAAAAAAAAAACTAAAAACCCCCAAAAAACCCAAAACACCCCAAACCCCCCCTCAAACCCCAAAAAAACAAAAACAAAAAACAAAGAAAAAGCCACCAAAAAAAAGACCCCCAAAAACACGAGAACCCTCCCCCAAAAGAAAACAAACAAACAAAAAAAAACAAAAATTCCAAAAAAATCCCAAGAAACCCCAAACCCCTCCAAAAAAGAAACAGAGAGAAAAACAAAAAAATCCCTCCCCCCAAAAAAAACACCCAAAAAAATCCCCCAAAAATCTCTCAACAAAGAGTGGGGACCCCAAAAGCAACGGCGCTGTGGGGCGGGATGTGGGGCGAGGAGGAGCGCTGTAGGACGTGGAGATGTGGGGCTATGGAGCAGCACTGTGGGGCAACACTATAGGGAGGGCAGCAGCGCTATGGGGCTGCGCTTTTGAAGCCCTCCCCGCTCCGCCCCCGCAATCAGCCGCCGTTAATTAACGGAGCGGCGGTGAATGAATTAATTGCGGCGCCAATAATGAATTAATTAAGCCGCAATTAATTAAGCCGCCCTGTAAAGGGCACAGGCGCGCAGATACATAGAGACACATAGAGATACATAGAGACACAGTGGCCCCATAGAGACACGTAGACACAGCGACACCCAGTGGTGGTATATGGGTACTGCACCTCCATAGAGATACATAGCGACCCCATACAGACACATAGACACAGCGACACCCAGTGGCTGTATTTTTGCATTGCAACTCCATAGCGCCTCCTTGTGGCCATATAGAGGTACTGCACAACCATAGAAACACATAGCGACCCCATAGAGATCCAGCGACGCCACAGCGACCCCAGGAGAAGCGGAGCGGGGTCGTCAGCTCGTGAGGGTTCAGATGGCAGAACGCCTCGAAGGATCGGCGAGGTCGAGGAGGAAAAAAACAAAACAAAACAAAAAAACCCTCCAAATAAACCCTAAAAAAGAGCGGGGACCCCAAAAGTGACGGCGCTGCGGGGTGGGATGTGGTGTTTGGAGGAGCGCTGTGGGACGCGGAGATGTGGGGCTATGGGGCAGCGCTATGGGACAGGAATTAAGCTCCACGGGGCAGGGAGCCACGCTATGGGGCGGCACTATGCGGCAAGGAGCGGAGCTATAGGGCAGAGAGAGAAGGGGAGCTAGGGGGCAGTGCTATAGGGCAGGGAACAGACTCGCTCTGTAACTACAGCGCTTAATTACAGCGTTTAATTACATTTTAGAGAGCAGATACTGCCCAGAGCGCACGAACACACTGCGCATGCGCGGGCACTGTGGCGGACGCGTGCGCATTGCGTACCAAGGCAGCGTATGCGCTGAGCTTATCTCGGTAATACGCATGTGTGGGAACAGCAGAGTACGCATGCGCAATGCGAATCGCAAAGCAGGGCATGCGCACTTAGCGTCCGTAGTTCACGCATGCGCATTTAGCGGCAATAGCTAACGCATGCGCGGTAAGGGTCTGTAGTTAACGCATGCGCAGTAAGGGGCCGCAGTTAACGCATGCGCAGTAAGGGTCCGCAGTTAACGCATGCGCATTTAGCAGCAATAGCAAACGCATGCGCACTTAGCGTCCGTAGTTAACGCATGCGCAGTAAGGGTCCGCACTTCACGCATGCGCAGTAAGGGTCCGCAGTTAACGCATGCGCATTTAGCAGCAATAGCAAACGCATGCGCACTTAGCGTCCGTAGTTAACGCATGCGCAGTAAGGGTCCGTAGTTAACGCATGCGCAGTAAGGGTCCGCACTTCACGCATGCGCAGTAAGGGTCCCCAGTTAACGCATGCGCAGTAAGGGTCCGCAGTTAACGCATGCGCACTAAGGGTCCGCAGTTAACGCATGCGCAGTAAGGGTCCGTAGTTAACGCATGCGCAGTAAGGGTCCGCAGTTAACGCATGCGCAGTAAGGGTCCCCGGTTAACGCATGCGCAGTAAGGGTCCGTAGTTAACGCATGCGCAGTAAGGCTCCGTACTTAACGCATGCGCAGTAAGGGTCCGTAGTAAACGCATGCGCAGTAAGGGTCCGTAGTGAACGCATGCGCAGTAAGGGTCCGCAGTTAACGCATGCGCAGTAAGGGTCCCCGGTTAACGCATGCGCAGTAAGGGTCCGTAGTTAACGCATGCGCAGTAAGGCTCCGTACTTAACGCATGCGCAGTAAGGGTCCGTAGTAAACGCATGCGCAGTAAGGGTCCGTAGTTAACGCATGCGCAGTAAGGGTCCGCAGTTAACGCATGCGCAGTAAGGGTCCGTAGTTAACGCATGCGCAGTAAGGGTCCGCACTTCACGCATGCGCAGTAAGGTTCCGAAGTTAACGCATGCGCAGTAAGGGTCCGCAGTTAACGCATGCGCAGTAAGGGTCCGCAGTTAACGCATGCGCACTAAGGGTCCGCAGTTAACGCATGCGCAGTAAGGGTCCGTAGTTAACGCATGCGCAGTAAGGGTCCGCAGTCAACGCATGCGCTCTAAGCGTCTGCAGTTAACGCATGCGCAGTAAGGGTTCGCAGTTAACGCATGCGCAGTAAGGTTGCGCAGATAACGCATGCGCACTAAGCGTCCGTAGTTAACGCATGCGCACTAAGCGTCCGCAGTTAACGCATGCGCAGTAAGCGTCCGCAGTCAACGCATGCGCAGTAAGGGTCCGCAGTCAACGCATGCGCTCTAAGCGTCTGCAGTTAACGCATGCGCAGTAAAGGTCCGCAGTTAACGCATGCGCAGTAAGGGTCCGCAGTAAACGCATGCGCAGTAAGGATCCCCAGTTAACGCATGCGCAGTAAGGGTCCGCAGTAAACGCATACGCAGTAAGGGTCCGTAGTAAACGCTTGCGCCCTAATCGTCTTATAACGTTCTCTCGCGCATGCGCACTATTGTTCGGAGGCCCGAGCACCATCGAGATGGGCGGAGTCGCTGTGCAGTGCGGGCCGCAGTTTACGTACGCCGCTCCCCGCGTTTCGGCGCGCATGCGCAGTGCCGCCCGGAGGACCGAACCGCGGCTGCTGCAGTTCCGAGCATCGGCCCGCGCGGGGGGCGGCACACACCGCGGAAACCGCTTCTCCCGCAGCGCTCAGAGCGCCCGCGGTGACACAGCCAGGATTCAGGAGTGCAGCTTGGGGTGACATAGCCAGGATATGACCCTTCAGAATGGGCTGAGATTGCAAGGATTTATGGCCAGAGTTTGAGGGTAATGGTGAGGATTAGGAACTACTGCATGGGAGGGAAACAGTGAGGTTTTGGGGTAGGAATCTGGGATGGAATAGCAAGGAAAGGGGCTAGAGTTTGGGGTGAAATAGTGACGATTTAGGGCAGGAGTTTAGGGTGACATAGTGAGGGTTTGGGACTGAATTCATGGGTGAAGAGCAAGAATTTGGGACTGAAGTATGGGGTGAAACAGTGAGGATTTTGGACTGGAGCTTGGGGTGAAATGCTGAGAGTCAATTGTGATAGCGTGAGGATGAAGGGCTGCAGATTGGGGTGAGGCAGCGAGGGCTTGGGGCTGGAATTCGGGGTGGAATAGCGAGGATTTGGGAGCTGATTTTTGAGACAAGATGCTGAGGGGTCTGGTCCGCAGTTTGGGGTGAAATAACGAGGGCTTGGGGCTGCGGAATAGCAAGAAGCTGGGACTGAGTTTTGGCTGAATCAGGATTTGGCACTCGAGTCTTGCAATTTCCCTCCAGGATTCAGGGCCCAAGATCGAGGGTAATAGTGAGGATGTGGGACTACAGCATGGGACAAAATAGTGAGGAGCTGAACTAATTCACTGCATTTGGGCCCTTCTTACATTAAATAAATAAATAAATAAAATCTGTTGTATTTTTATTTGGTACTTTTTCTTGCAGAAAACAACACCTCAAACTGCCTGTCTCCTCAGGGTATGTTTTTTCCAGCTGTGTTCAACTGGAGAAAATAGCACAGAGAATAATAATAATCACACACTCATCAGAGAGTATTTCAGCCGCGGGCCTTGCAGGGCTGAGTGGTGACAGAAATGCAGCAGGATCATTCGGTGTTGTTGTTCACAGAAGACACTCCAGCTCATGACTCTCAGTCTGTCTGCTTTTGCTGTAGTACTGTTGCCTGGCAGTTGTTTCCTCACTCTGTACCTGTTCTTAGTGCTAAGCTTCGTGTTTATTTCACTCCTTCCACAGCACTGCTCCAATTGACAAAGATCGTTTTGAATTCCAGTCCTGTCCCGGTACAGCTCTGTGCCACCTGCAAGCATCGAGTCACACACTGTGTGTTATTCACATATACCACAAAGCCAGATGTGCTGCGGACTGAATGCAGTGAAAGGTTCATCGCCAAGTTCGTTTCCCACACCTACAGATCCGTGGTGAATATTGCTGAATTTGCATGCTACAAAACATAGCAGGTTAACTGTGAGAAACAGTTTGTTGTGCAAATACAGGCAGGTATTTTGTGAGCTGTTTCAAGAGCATCAGCTAAAAAGTCACTGCAAGTCAACATGAGTTCCAAGTGTTACTTGCATATACGAACTAAATACAAGATGCAACAATCTTCTCTCTCTCTCCCATCTCAAACAGTGCACAGCAACTTCATGCCTCACAGAACCATCAGCCAGGTGAGCAGAGGCCCCAGGTGCTGTACCACGGGACTGCTCAGCTCCAGCAGTCGCTGCCAGCACTGTGCTGTCACCTGCAGCTCTGCTCCCAGCAATTCCTGCTGTCCACCCGCAGGAATCCAAACAAGCACTCGGTGTTACAGCTGACGTTGGCGTTCTCTCACAGCTCACAGTGGTGTTCTCCACCTGGATCCTGACAGTGCCACCTCCTCTTGGAGAGAGGGACTTCTGAAAGGAAATAAAGAGATTTTTCTGACAAACATTTCAATCCATCTTCCCTCCTGGGAATAATTAAAGTCGAAATTGATTCTGCCCAGAAGAAGGAAATGAATTGGGTGAGCTCCTGAGATTCCTTTCTAATCCCCCTCTGCCTGACTTTAAACATGGAAATAACCTTTCTAGATTCCACGGCACACTGTCATTCAAAATGCAATCCCACTGATGAACAAAGTACTGCACTTTCAAACTTATTCAGCTTTGAGGGCATTCTGCTCCTCATAAACATCTTTTGCATTTCGTTGTGAGTTTGACATATGGAATACTTACAAGATTATGCACAAGATTGTTTATGGGTATTTTTAACGCTTCAGAACTAACCGGTAAAGCTATTCAAAGAACTGAAGAATGCCATCTATTTAGAGACAAAACATCCTGACAGCTTAAAGGAGGAGCAAATGAAATCAAGTACAATATTAAATACGGCACTGTGCCTTCAACCTAACTGTGTCAAAGTTGAAAGAATTAAAATTGTCTACAGCTCAGTCGGGCAATCAGAGGATGCACCACTTTGCTATGAGCATATTTTGTTATTATTCTCCCTCATATAAAAATAACCTCCTGATAAATGCAGCTTTTGATTGTAGTTAACTCCAAAATATGTATTCCTCACACTCATCTATGTTATTAGACTTCTATAGAAGTTGCACTTAACCCTCTGTTCCCCTTTAAATAATCAAATCAAATCCTATTCTTTCAGGCTGAGACCGATTATCTCTGGTCCAGCCCTCAGGTCTGACTGCCTCTATGTAAGCAGCCCATCAGTCTCAACTATCAATGAACTGCCAGTGGAAATCACTCTGCACCCAAACAACACCTCCCAGGTGTCAGAGCAAAGCTTCAGTTCTGATGCAGCAATTTACAGGCAGAAAACCAACCTGGACTTTGCAAGAAAGCAAAATGACCTGAGGTATCAATTTCAGTTAAACAAAAATGCAGCACAGTACAAGCAGTGAGCAGAACAGGCCACGGCCTGTGGGAATCTCAGTCACACCTTCTGTGTCTGAGCTGTCCTCTGTGATCACAGGCATCCCAACGCAGTGGGTAACAGTCTCCTTTCCTGCCCGCATCTCACCTGCAGAGAGATTTTTAGGAGGAAACATCAGCATTGGGTTGTTGGTGGTGTTTTTTTTTTTGTTTGCTTTTTCACTTCTGTATCTCAGATTGAGCAGTTAGAAGACTGTTCACTTGCATCTGTATAGACTTTCTCCATAGCCTTTGCCTGGAGAAATCTGTTTTCCCAGTATCTCCATACGGCTCACTAGGAAAACCCTCAACAACAAGGAACTAACAGCATTCATCGCCAGCTCAGTTAGAGATTATTCAAATCTCTTCTCCTTATTCCCTCCCCAGCACCACATCTCCTGTTCTGAAGTGAGGCAAAGGCGACGTGGCCCAATGCCCACCTCTGAAGAGCACAGAATTCTCTCAGAAGCAAAGTACAGGAAGACAGACTTTGGAACTTTGAAATCATCGCCTTACATCACAGTTAATTCAAAACTTCAGTGCTCAATTTTTGTTAACCTTTAATGAGCAGTAAGTCAAATGGAAGACTGAAATGGCTGAGCAACTGTTACCGCTTAGAAGTCGGACATTAGAAAGCTGACTTCCTTCAGAAAACAAAAGCCACTCCCCAGGCCTTCAGGACTGGCACAGAGAGCTAAGCAGCATTTTCCAAGTCCAAAGGGGAAAATAAAAAATAAAAAGCTGCACAAGCAGAGATGTGCAAATACTTCGGATGTACCTAAGTGCTGCAAACTATACCAGTTCAGTTTCTTGAGATCCAGAAATGAATCACAGAATCACAAAATGGTTTTGCTTTGCAGGGACCTTTAAGATCACCCAGCCCCAGCCCCCATTGCTCACAGCCCCGTCCAGCCCGGCCTGGAGTGCTTCCAGGGCACACCCACA
Organism: Callipepla californica brunnescens; assembly: GCA_023055505.1. Taxonomy (NCBI): domain Eukaryota; kingdom Metazoa; phylum Chordata; class Aves; order Galliformes; family Odontophoridae; genus Callipepla; species Callipepla californica. Next base: position 6,452,162 of record JALIRH010000033.1, on the reverse strand, counting down.
GCCGCCCTGGGCACCCTGCTCCAGTGTCTCACCACCTTCACAGGAAAGAACTTCTTCCTAAATGCAATGGAAAAGCACCTCTGATTTCCAGAGATCCTCTTCTTCATGCTGGCTGTGTTCTCCTGCTGCTTCTTTTACTTTGTCTTGGAGATTCCCCATAATCCGAGCGTGATTCGGAAGATTCAAACATTACTTGACGATGTCTTCTGGATTTGGAGGCCTGGAAGGTAAATATATTTATCAATTATTACAAATGAAGTTAAATGATATAGCTGTGTGTTACTGTACATCACCTGGTACTTCATTCATAGCTCTGAACTGCTGCACGTTCCAGAGCTCTGTTTCACTTGATAATGAACTCTTCAATAAACAATTTAAATAAACAAAGAAGGACATCATGTTTATGGTAGGTCTGCCAGAGGAAGATTATTCAACAATATTTTTTGAATAGCACTCAGAGAAACAACGTTTCAGTGATTTCCAACTGGCTTTAAACCCCCAAGGTCCATTTCTGCAAGAATCCTCACAGCTTCAAACACCAAAGCCCCACGGAACCATCAGACTCCAGGACTGTTTTAATTCCATTTAAATTCCATCTTCTTAAAAACAGAGCACAGACACAGAAAGAAACCTTGGGAATGAAAACCCTCCAGGCACAGAGCGTTCCGGCATTGTTTCCATGAATAATCAGAACTTCACTTTTTCCCCATATGTCAGATATGGAAACTCGAACATTCAAAAGCTGAGTGTAATTTTAACTCCTTCCCTTCTGATCAACTGTTTACTCTGAACTATCATTTAGAAAGGAATACATCTCTATCATTAAATTTGATACCTACCTCACAGGGACCGGAGTTTGTGATGAATGAGCGAGGATTCGGGACTGCAGTTTGGGGTGAAAGAGGGTAGGGTTGGGACTCGAATTTGGCGTGAAAGAGGGAAGACGTGGGCCAGTAGTATAGAGTGGAATAATGAACGTTGAAGGCTGTAGCATGGTGTGGAATACTGAGAAGCTAGGATGGAGTTCTGAGCAAATAAGCTAGATCGGGCACTTGAGCCCGGGCTGGAAATGCAAGGAATCAGTTCTTGAGTGTGAGGACAATAAGGAAGACCTTGGACTCCTGTTTGGGGAGGACACAGTGAGGGTTTGCAGCTGCAGTTTGGGGTGAAATAGGGAGGATTTGGGGCAGGAGTTAAAGGGGAGAGAGTGAGGGTTTGGGACTGAATTGATAGGTGAAGAGCGAGGGACTGCGACTAAAGAATGGGGTGAAAACAGGCAAGATTCAGGAGTGGAGCTTGGGGTGAAATAGCCAGTATTTGAGCATTCAGAATGCGGTGAAATTGTGAGAATTTAGCGCCAAGAGTTTGAGGGTAATGGTGAGGATTAGGAACTACTGCATGGGAGGGAAATAGTGAGGGTTTGGGGCAGGAATCTGGGATGGAATAGCAAGGAAAGAGGCTAGAGTTTGGGGTGGAAGAGCGATGATTTTGGGCTGGAGTTTGAGGTGAAATGCTGAGGCATTTGGCCTGAAGTCTGATGTGTAATAGCGGGGATTTGGGGCTAGAATTAATTGTGAAAGTGTGAGGATTTGGAGCTGGAGATTGGGTTGAGGCAGCAAAGATCTGGGTGCTGATTTTTGAGACAAGATACTGAGGGTTTTGGTCAACAGTTTTGAATGAAATAGTGAGAATTTACCGAGGATGAATAGTGAGGATAAAGGGCAGGAGTGTAGGGTGAGAGTGTGAGGGTTTGGGACTGAATTTATCGGTGAAGAGCAAGAATTTGGGACTAAAGAATGGTGTGAAATAGCCAGGATCCAGGACTGGAGCTTGGGGTGAAACAGCCAGGATATGACCCTTCAGAATAGGGTGAAATTGCAAGGATTTAGGGCCAGGGACAGCCGGTAATAGTGAGGATTAAAAACTACTGCATGTGAGGGAAACAGTGAGGATTTGGGGGTAAGATTTTGGGGTGCAATAACAAGGATAACAGCTAGAATTTGCAGTGAAACAGTGAGAGTTTAGGGCAGGAGTGTAAGGGGGAGAAAGTGAGGGTTTGAGACTGAATTTATGGGTGAAGAGCGAGAATTCAGGACTAAATAAAGGGGTGAAATAGCCAGGATGCAGGACTGTAGCTTGCTTGGGGTCACAGAGCCAGGATTTGACCCTTCAGAATGGGCTGAGATTGCAAGGGTTTAGGGCCAGAGTTTGAGGGTAATGGTGAGGATTTGGGACTACTGCATGGGAGGGAAATAGTGAGGTTTTGGGGCAGGATGTTAAGGATAGTAGCAAGAGCTTGGGGGTGAAATAGTGAGGGATTAGCTTGGGAGTTTAGGGTGAGATAGTGACGGTTTGGGACTGAATTTATGGGTGATAAGCAAGAATTTGGGAATAAAGCATGGGGCGAAACAGTGAGGATTTTGGAATGAAGACTGAGGTGAAATGCTGAGAGGTTGGGACTGAAGCCTGATGTGTAATAGCGGTGATTTGGGGCTGGAATTAATTGTGAAAGTATGAGGATTTGGAGCTAGAGATTGGGTTGAGGCAGCGAGGATCTGGGAGCTGATTTTTGAGACAAGATACTGAGGGTTTTGGTCAACAGTTTGGGATGAAACAGTGAGGGTCAGAGGCTGAAGTTTGGGCTGAAAGAGAGAGAAGCTGGGATGGAGTTTGGATGAATTAGCCCAGATTTAGTACTGCAGTCTGGGGTGAAATCGCAGGATTTAAGGCCAGAGTTTAGGGGAAATAATGAGGACTGGGGACTGCTGACTGGGAGGAAACAGGGAGGATTTAAGGCAGGAATTAATGGCCAAAGTTTAGTGTGAGACAGCAAGAGTTTGGGGCTGAATTTTGGGAGAAAGAGCAAGAATTCAGTGCTAGAGCCTGGGGTGAAATAGCGAGGAGTCGTGGCTGGAATCAAGGGAGAAATAGCGAGGGTCTGGGACTGTACTATGGGTGGAAGAGGAAGGATCTGGAGCCGGATCTCGGGGTGAAAGAGTGAGGGTTATCGACAGGAGTTTGAGAAGAAATATGGCACGAGAGTGAAGTTGGAGGTGAAAGCATTAGGGTTAGGGGCTGGACCGGGGGATGAAATAGCGAGGGCAGTGAGCCGGGGCTGGGGTGAGACAGAAGATTCGGGGGGGGGAGCAGAGATTGGGGGCAAAGGAGAGGAGCGGGAGGTGCCGGGGAGGGGGCAGCGCCCATCGCAGGGGCAGAAAGGCGCGGATGCGGGGCCGTACCTGCAGCAGCGGAGCGCGGCTGACGGTGCGGGAGAAGCAGGCGGACGGAGCTCGAACGCGACAACGGGGAACGTCGCCGTGCCCCCCCCACTACACCTAATTAGCGCCGGACTCCACGGAAGAGGACTCCCTCGCGCATGCGCGCTACGCTTCGGAGCAGCGATCACCATCGAGACGGGCGGCATCGCCGCGCAGAGCGGCCGCAATTTACGTAAGCCGCGATTCACGTACGCCGCTTCCGGGTTTCGGCGCGCATGCGCAGTGCCGCCCGGAGGACCGAACCGCGGCTGCTGCAGTTCCGAGCATCGGCCGCGCGGGGGGCGGCACACACCGCGGAAACCGCTTCTCCCGCAGCGCTCAGAGCGCCCGCACCCCACGCCCGCGCGTTCCGTCCTCTCTTCCTTCCCACGGCAGCGGGTTTGCAGCTGCAGTTTGGGGTGAAATAGGGAGGGTTTGGGGCAGGAGTTTTAGGGGAGAGACTGAGGGTTTGGGATTGAATTCATAGGCGAAGAACAAGGGTTTGGGACAAAGGAATGGGGTGAAATAGCCAGGTGTGACATAGCCAGGATTTTAACCTGCAGAAATGGGGTCAAATTGCAAGGATTTAGGGCCAGAGTTTGAGGGTAATAGTGAGGATTAGGAACTACTGCATGGGAGGGAAATAGTGAGGGTCTGGGGCAGGAATTTAAGGTGGAATAGCAAGGATTGGGGCTAGAGTCTGGAGTGAGATCGTGAGGATTTAGGGCTGGAGATTGAGGTGAAATGCTGAGGTGTTTGGCCTGGAGTTTGGGGTGAAACAGCGAGGATTTGGGGCTGGAATTCATTGTGAAAGTGTGAGGATTTAGGGCTTGAAATAATGGTGAGGCAGAGAGGATCTGGGAGCTGATTTTGGAGACAAGATTCTGAGTGTTTTCGTCAGCAGTCTGGAATGAAATAGTGAGGATTTAATGAGGATGAATAGTGAGGATTTAGGGCAGGAGTCTAAGAAGAGGGAGTGTAGGTTGGGGACTGAATTTATGGGTGAAGAGCAAGAATTCGGGACTAAAGAATGGGGTGAAATAGCCAAGATCTAGAAATGGAGCTTGGGAAGAAATAGCCAGGATTCAGGAGTGCAGCTTCGGGTGAATTAGCCAGGATTTGAGCATTCAGAATGGGGTGAAACTGTAAGGATTTAGGGACAGAGTTTGAGGGTAATAATGAGGATTGGGGACTACTGTATGGGAGGATACAGGGAGGATTTGGGGCAAGAATTTGGGCTGGAATAGCAAGGAGAAGGGGCGAGAATTCAGACTGAAGCACTGAGAATTTAGTGTTGGAGTTTGGGGTGAAATTGTAAGGGTTTGGGGGGATACAGCGAGGACATGGGGCAGGAGTTAGGGGGATGAATCAGTGAGGTTTTGGGGCTGGAGTTCAGGGTGGAATAGCTAGAAACTGGGATGGAGTTTTGGGCAAATAAGCAGAATTTGGCACTTCAGTCCAGGCTGACATGGCCAGGATTTGGGACTCGAGGTTCGGGTGAAATAGCCAGGATTCAAAACGTGAGCATGGGGTAAAATAGCCAGGATTTCACCCTTCAGAATATGGTGAAATTGCAAGGATTTAGGCCCAGGGATGGAGGGTAATGGTGAGGATTTGGGACTACAGCATGGGAGGGAAATAGTGAGGTTTTGGGGTAGGATTTTGGGCTGGAATAGCACGGATAGTAGCTAGTTTGGTGAGAAATAGTGGGGGTTTAGGGCAGGAGTGTATGGTGAGAGAGTGACGGTTTAGGACTGAATTCATGGCCGAAGAGCAAGAGTTTGGGACTAAAGAATAGGGTGAAACATCCCGGATAGTAAAGTTTTGCGGCAGGATTTGGCGTGCAGTAACAAGGATAGTTGCTAGAGTTTGTGGTGAAATAGTGAGGGTTTAGAGCAGGAGTTTAAGGGGAGATAGTGAGGGTTTGGGACTGAATTTATGGGTGAAGAGCGAGAATTCAGGACTGGAGCTTGGTGTGAAAGAGCCAGGATTTGCCCCTTCAGAATGGGATGAAATTGCAAGGATTTAGGGCCAGAGATTGAAGATAATAGTGACAGTTAGGAACTAGTGCATTGGAGAGAAATAGTGAGGTTTTGGGGCAGGAGTGTAAGGTGAGAGAGGGAAGGTTTGGGACTGAATTCATGGCCGAAGAGCAAGAATTCAGGACTAAAAAATGGGGTGAAATAGGCAGGATTCAGGACTGGAGCTTGGGGTGACATAGCCAGGATCCAGGAGTGGAGCTTGGGCTGAAATAGGCAGGATTTTACCCTTCAGAATGGGGTGAAATTACAAGGATTTAGGGCCAGGGACTGAGGGTAATGGTGAGGATTAGGAACTACTGCATGGGAGGGAAATAGTGAGGGTTTGGGGCAGGATTTTGGGTTGGAATATCAAGGAAAGTAGTTAGAGTTTGGGGATGAAATAGTGAGGGTTTAGGGTAGGTGTGAAGGGTGACATAGTGAGGGTTTGGGACTGAATTTATGGGTGAGGAGCAAGAATTCGGCACAAAAGAATGGGGTAAAATAGCCAGGATTCAGGAGTGGAGCTTGGGGTGAAATAGCCAGGATTTGAGCCTGCAGAATGGTGGTGAAATTGCAAGGATTTAGGGCCAAGTACTGAGGGTAATGGTGAGGATTAGAAACTACTGCATGGGAGGGATATAGTTAGGATTTGAGATAGGATTTTGGGGTGTAATAAGAAGGAAAGTTGCTAGAGTTTGGGATGAAATAGTGAGGGTTTAGGGCAGGAGTGTAGGGTGAGAGAGTGAGGGTTTGGGACTGAATTTATGAGTGAAGAGTGAGAATTTGGAATTAAAGAATGAGGTGAAAGAGCCAGGATCCAGGACCGGAGCTCGGGGTGAAATAGCCAGGATTTAGGGCTCGAGTTTGCGGGTAATAGCGAGGATTTGGGACTACAGCATGGGAGAAAATAGTGAAGGTTTGGGACCACTGTGTGGGAGGAAATAGCGAGGGCTTGGGTCAGGAATTAGGGCTGAATAGCAAGGACTAGGGGCTAGACTCTGGGGGGAAATAGTAATAGTTTGGGGCTCAATTTGGGAGAAAGAGCAAGAATTCAGTGCTAGAGCCTTGGGTCAAATAGTGAGGAGTCGTGGCTCAAATCAAGGGAGAAATAGCAAGGGTCTGGGACTGTACTATGGGTGGAATAGGAAGGATGCAGAGCCGGATTGTGGGGTGAAAGAGTGAGGATTTACAACGCAAGTTTGAGAAGAAATAGCAAGGACACGGGACAGTACTTTGGAATGAAACTGTGAGGGTTTGGGGCTCAGTTTGGTGTGGAATAGCGAGGATTTCGGGATGGAGTTTGAAGTTTAAGGGTCAGGGACAGAGGGTAATGGTGAGGATTTGGGACCTGGTGTGGAATACTGAGAAGCTGGGATGGAGTTCCGAGCTAATCAGCTAGATTGGGCACTTGAGCCTGGGCTGGAAATGCAAGGAATCAGGTCTTGAGTGTGAGGGCAATAAGGAAGACCTTGGACTCCTGTTTGGGGAGGACACAGTGAGGGATTGCAGCTGCAGTTTGGGGTGAAATAGGGAGGATTTAGGGCAGGAGTTTAAGGGGAGAGAGTGAGGGCTTGGGACTGAATTTATAGGCGAAGAGCGAGGGTGTGAGACTAAAGAATGGGGTGAAATAGCCAGGAAACAGTGAGGATTTGGGGCTGCTGTTTGGGAGGATGCTTCTGCACGTGCGCAGCGTTGGTTTGTTTTTTTTTTTCCACCCGCCGCCTGTGCGCATGCGGGGCTTTTCCCCAACTCATGCGTTTGCGCATATTTCCTATCTTTCGTTTCTGTGCATGTGCAGCTTTTTCCCATCCTTACCCTATGCGCATGCGTGGTTTCTGTCTAGCGTCTGCCTGCGCGCATGCGCAGCATTTTCCAGCCTCTGCTTCTACGCATGCGCATCTTTCTCCAGCCCCGTCTGTGCGCATGGAGTCGAGGGAAGAGATCCATAGAGAGATGGAGTCGAGGGAAGAGATGAATAGATGTAGGATCTAATAGTACTTAGGGCCAGAGTTTGGGTTGGAATAGCGAGGATTTAGGGATGAAGTCTGGGGAGGAAGAGGGAGGAGTTGGGACTGGAGTTCAGAGTGAGATGCGAGGAGATCATTCTGGATTTTGTGGTGAGATAGTGAGGATATTAGGGTGGAAAAGTGAGGAGTTAGGGACAGAGACTGGGGAGGAACAGTGAGGATTCGGATGGAGCAATTGTCTGGGCAGCGTCCAGCAACTGAGACCAAATCCATGGAGCACTCTTAGTCCTACCTGACCCCGAAACTTGCACAGGTCCGCCGGTCCCGATGGATGCAGCACGGAGTGCAGAGGGAATTATCCATTGCAGTCAGCAGACTGCTCTGTGTAAGAGCTGAGATGTGGTAGCATCCAGGGCACGGCCACAGGAAGCAGAAAAGAAAAAAAAATTAACACCCAAAATCCCCCCCCAATAATCCCCCCCCAAAAAAAAACATGTGCAGAGGGAATCGGCCGCTGCAGTCAGCAGGCCGCTCTTAGTCAGATCTGAGACGTCGTGGCATCCAGGGCAAGTCCACAGGCAGCAGAACCTAAGGCCAAAGTCCCACCCATTTCCAACCAGGGCAAAAAAGGCAACCCCGGGAAATGCCGATCTGTCAGCAGGCCGAGATCAACGGGAGCCCAAAAGCTTAATTAAGGGCAGAAGTGTGATGTGGAGCAATGAGGATTTGGGGCCTGAGTTTGGGGTGAGATAGCGAGGATCTAAAGCTACAGTTAAAGGTGAGATGCAAAGCTAGAGTTCAGGGGGAGATAGCAAGGATTTAAAGCCAGAGTTTGGGGTGAGATAGTGAGGGTTTAGGGCTGGAATATGGGGTTGAACAGTGAGGATTTGGGACTGGAGTTTGGGGTGAATGAGGGTAGGTTTGGGACTCGAATTTGGGGTGAAAGAGCGATGATATGGGACAGCAGTTTAGGGTGAAAGAATACAAATGTAAGGCTGTAGCCTGGTGTGGAATGGAGAGAAGTTGGCATCGAGTCTGGAATGAATGAACTAGATCTGGCACGTGAGCCTGGGCTGGAAATGCAAGGAATTGGGTGAGGAAAACTTTTGACTCATATTTGAGAGCAAATAGTGAGGGTATGCAGCTGGAGATCAAAGGGAAACAGCGAGGGTTTAGGGCAGGAGAGTTTAGGGTGAGACAGTGTGGGTTTGGGGTTGAATTTGGGGGTAAAGAGTAAGAATTTGGCTCTCGAGATCGGGGTGAGGTGGTGAGGATTCAGGGCTCAGTTTTATTTTCAGGAGGGGGGTAATGGGGGGGTAAATAGCAAGAATTTGGTACTAAATTATAGAGTGAAAAAACAGGGATGCTGGGACTGGAGCTTGGGGTGAAAGCCAGGATTCCGTACTCGTGATTGTGGTGAAATAGAAAGGATTTAGGGCCTGAGATTGAGGGTAATACTGAGAAGGGACTAACGTATGAGAAGTAAATTGTGAGGGTTTGGGGCAGAAATGTGAGGTGGAATAGCAAGGACTGGGGCTAGACTTTGAAGTGAAATAGCGAGGATTTTGGGATAGGATTTGAAGAGAAATAGAGAGGAATTACAGATGGACTTTGGGAGAGACGGTGAGGATTTGGGGCTGAAGGATGGGAAGAAGTACTGAGGACTGGGGATTTGATTTTTGAGAAGAGACGCTAAGGGTTTTGTTCTGCAGTTCAGGGTGAAATAGAAAGGGTTAGAGGCTGGAGTTTGGGGTGAATTAGCCAGAAGTTGGCACTTCCATCTGGGGTGAAATAGTGAGGATTCAGGAAAGGAGCTTAGGGTGAAATAGAGAAGACACAGGACTGGAGCTTGGGCAAAAATACCAAGGATTTGGGACAGGACCTTGGGGTGAAAGAGCAAAGATTCAGGACTGGAGCTTGGGGTGAATTAGCCAGGATTTAGCACTTGAGTGTGGGGGGAAATTGTAAGGATTAAGGGACTGAGTTTGTGGGTAATAGTGGGATTAGGGACTACTGTTCTGGAGGAAATATCAAGGACTAGGAGCTAGAGTTTGGGGTGAAAAAGCGAGGATTTAGAGCTGAAGTTTGGGGCAAAATAGTGAGGACTCGTGGCTGGAATCAAAGGTGAAACAGTGAGGATGTAAGGCTGGAGTTTGGGGTGAATGAGCAAGATTTCAGGGGTGAAACAATGAGGATTGAAGGCTGGAGGATTGGGGGCTGGAGATTGGGGTGAAGCAGCAGGTATTTGGGGCAGGGTCTTTTTTCAGTAAAGATCAATAATTTTGGACTAAATTATGGAATGAAATACCAGGGATTTGGGGACTCAAGTTTGAGGTGAAATAGTGAGGATATGGGAGTGAAGTTTGCAATGAAATAATGAGGATTTAGGGCTGGAATTGGAGGAGAAACAGCTCCAATTTGGGGATGGAGTTTAGTGCTAAATCAAGAGGGCTTTGGGTTGGACTTTACCACAGAAACAGCAAGGGTTAGGGGCTAGAATTTAGGACGAAATTGTGAGGATAGGGGGCTCGACGTTAGTGTGAGACAGCCAGACATGGGACTGAAATTCGGGGAAAAATAGCAAGGCTGCAATATAGGGTAAAATTGTGAGGATTTGAGCCTCAAAATTGTGAGGCTGAAGTTCGGGGTGAAACAGCAAGAAGTTGGGATGGAGTTTTGGCTGAATGAGCCTGGATTTTGGTGTTTAGTTTGAAAGGAAATAGCGAGCATTTGGGGCCAGAGTTTAAGGGTAATAAAGAGGATTTGGGACTACTGATTGGAAAGAAATAGGAAAGGTTTGGGGCAAGAATTTGGAGTGGAATAGCAAGGACTAGGGGCTAGGCTGTGGGGTGAAAAAGCAAGGATTAAGAGCTGAAGTTTAGGGTGTGTACAGTAAATACCCCAAAAGAATAGTACCCACACAAAACAATGAAGGTGGGCAGTATATTTTTATAAGGTTTGTCCAAGTGGGATAAAGACAACCAGTAAATAAGGAAAGGCTCACCTGCCACTGATGGTCAAGGCATGCCTGGACCTCCACAAGGGAGGGATCTCCAACAAAAAATCCTTCCCCAGCGGAGGTCAGTCCTTAAGTGGGGTCTGGGAGAGGTGGAGCCTGACTCCACCCCTTGCAGCCACAGGTGCATTGCCTTCACCTGTGCTCCTGCAGCTGAGTCTGTGCTCACCTCGGGTGATCCATCAGTGCTTCAGGCCACAATTCAACAGTTCCCATCCACTGCACCCCTTTACAGCGTGAACCACTGACCAAGTAAACTATAGGGTGAGCCTTCCTTCATACAGAGATCCAACGCATACTGAGATCATCTGGGATGAGCGATGACGGGGAGGAATAGAGGTGTCTCAAGGGTACCAAGAGGGACTGGAGCTTGAGGTGAATGAGCAAGAATTCAAGGCTGGAGCTTGGGGGTGAAAATGCTGAGGGGTTGGGACGGGAGTCCATCGAGAAAGTGTGAGGATCTGGGGCTGCAGATTGAGGCAGCGAAGGCTTGGGGCTAGAATTTGGGGAGAAATCGCAAGCGTTTGAGGCTGGAGGATATTTAGAAATAGTGAGGATTGAACACTGAGCAGCATCGGCACAACGGTGGGCAGGCAACGGGCCGGAGGCATTTCCTGGCGCCCTCCTGTGGCCATGGGAGGTACTGCATGTACTGCACGCACAGGAGCGCTGCCGATTGGGGTTGGAAAAAAGGGCGTGCAAGTGACAATCGAGTGTTGGAAAATAGGGTGAGAAAGTGAGGATATAGGGCCGGAATCTGGGGAGGAATACTAAGGAGTTGGTTAAGAGTTAGGGCTGGAATAGCGAGGATTTAGGTGTGGGTTTTTTAATTAGAAGACCAGGAAGAGTGAGCAGAGTTTAAAGGGTGAGAATGAGGAGTAAGGGCCACAGTCTGGGATGAGTGTGTGAGGATTTGTATCAGAGTTTGGTGGGAAAGAATGAGGAATCAGGGCCAGAGATTTGGGTGAGATAAATAAGAGAGAGAAGTCCACTAGACAGCGAGGATCACGGGCTGGAGAACTGTGTGAGACAGTGAGAATCAGGGGCTGGACAAATGGGCAAGACAGCGAGGATCAGGGGCCAGAATTTGAGAGGATTAGTGAGGAGCTGGGTCCAGAGCTGGGGCTGGAATAGCGATGATATGGGTTTGGAGTTTGGGGTGAGAGAGAGAGGATTTAAAGCTGGAGTTTGGCATGAGAGAGCGAGGATCTGGATCTAAAGTTTGGCAAGGAAGAGCGAGGAGTCGGGGCCAGAGATTGGTGTGGAATTGCGAGGAGTTTATGCAGGAGTTTGGAGTGAAAAAAATTCCCCCAAAATTCCCCCCCAGAACTTTCCCCCCAAAAACACTTTGGCAAGAAAGAGTGAGGAGCTGTGGCCAGAGGTTGGCAAGGAAGAGGAAGGATTTAGGGCCAGAGATTGGTGTGGAACTGCGAGGAGTTTTTGTAGGAGTTTGGAGCGAGAGAGTCAGCATTCACGGGCAGAGTTTGGTGTGAGAGAGCGTGAATTTAAAGCTGGAGTTTGGGGTGGGAGAGTGAGGATTTAGGGCCAGAGTTTGGGGTGTAACATTGAGGATTTAGGGCCAGAGTGTGGGGTGGAAATGTGAAGAGTTGGGACAGAGATTGTAGAGGAACAACGAGGAGTTATGGACAGAGATTAGGGTGGAATGGCAAATATTGGAAGCCAGAAGATGGGCTGAGATAGCGAGTAGTTAAGGAGGGAGTATGAGTTGCAATAGCAAGGTTTGAAAGACAGAGGCTGGGGTGGAATTGAAAGGAGTATTGGTAAAAGTTTAATAGAGGGGACAGATTAAGAGAGAGATAGAGAGAGGAGGGAACAAATTAATAGAGAAATAGAACGGAGGATACAGATTAAGAGATAGAAGAGGGAACAGACTAATAGAAATATAATAGAGGGAATAGATTAATAGATGTAGGATCTAATTGGACTTAGGGCCAGATTTTCGGACATAATAGCGAGGATTTAGGGCCGGAGTTTGGGGTGGAATAGCAAGGATTTAGGGATGAAGTCTGGGGAAGAAGAGGGAGGAGTTCAGGCTGGAGTTCAGAGTGAGATGTGAGGAGATCATTCTGGAATTCGTGGTGAGATAGCGAAGATATTATGGTGGAACAGTGAGGAGTTAGGGACAGAGATTGGGGAGGAACAGCGAGGATTTGCACGGAGCAAATGTCTGTGCAGCACACAGCAACTGAGAACAAATCAATATTGCATTCTTAGTCCTACCTGATCCCAAACATGCACAGGTCCGCCGGTCTCGATGGATGCAGCACGGAGTGCGGAGGGAATTATCCGTCGCAGACAGCAGGCCGCTCTGTGTAAGAGCTGAGACGGCGTGGCGTCCAGGACACGGCCACGGGAAGCAGAAAAGAAGAAAAAAATACGTGAACCCAAAAAAGACCGTGAAAGAGACCCCAAATGTGAACTCCATAGAGACCACCCTCAAAAAAATCCTGCCCAAAAATTCCCCCAAAAAAATCCCCCCCAAAAAACAAAAAAAATTCCCATAAAAATTCCCAAAAAATCCCCCCAAAAAAGTTTGGCAAGGAAGAGCGAGGAGCTGGTGCCAGACATTGGTGTGGAATTGTGAGGAGTTTTTGCAGAAGTTTGGAGTGAAAAAAAAGTCCTCAAAAAATCCCCCCCAAAAATCCCATGGGGTCTGGGAGAGGTGGGCTCAGACTCTGCCCCTTCTGGTCACACCGTGCAGTGCCTTCACCTGCGCTCCTGCGGTGACTCTGTGCTCAGCTCAGGTGCTCCAGCACTGCTTCAGGACACTGTGTAACAGTGCCCAGACACTGAAGCCCTTCAAGAGACCCCAAAAACATATTGAAAGTGACCCCAAAAGCAACCCCAAAACGAGTGACAGACCCCAAAGAGAGTGACAGAGCCCAAAACAGACCCCAAAAAGACCCCAAATGAGACCTGAAAAAGATCCTAAAAGAGACAACCCCAAAAGGAAAGAGACGACCCCAAAAAGAGCAGTGACCCCCAAAAGATCCCAAAAGTTACCCCAAAAAGAGTGAGAGACCCCAAAAGGGACCGAAAAACGGACCTGAAAAAAGATCCCAGGAGTGACTCCAAAAAGAAAGAGACGACCCCAAAAAAAGAGCAACCCCAAAAAAGAGCTGCAGCCCCAAATGAGACCTGAAAAAGATCCCAAAAGTGAACCAAAAAAGACACAAAAAGCAACCCCAAAAGAGAACCCCCAAAAGAGAACCCCAAAAGAGAACCCCAAAAGAGAACCCCAAAAGAGAACCCCAAAAGAGAACCCCAAAAGAGAACCCCCAAAAGAGAACCCCCAAAAGAGAACCCCCAAAAGAGAACCCCCAAAAGAGAACCCCCAAAAAGCAATCGACTGAAAAAGGATCCCAAGAGCAACCCCAAAAAGAGCCCCGACAAAGACCCCAGAATTGACCCCAAAAAGAACCAACCCCAAATGAGAGTCGTAAAATACTGCAGCTTTTAGGGGTGACAGAGCCGGGAGTCAGCAGTGGGGTTTTGGGGGACCCTAAAACTAAAAAAAAAAAAAAAAAACATAAAGGCAAAAAAAAAAAAAACCCTTAAAAAAAATCTTAAAAAAAAAAAAAAAAACCCTCAAGCCCCCCCCAAAAAACCCAAAAGATCCCTAAAAAAACAAAACACCCCCCCCAAAAAAATCTCCAAGAAAAGCCCACCCCCCCCACAAAAACCAAAACAACCTGAAAAACAAACCCTAAAAAAAAATATCCCAAATAACCATAAAAGAACCCCAAAAAACTCCAAATAGCTAAAAACAAAAAACAAAAAAACTGAAAAAACGTAAAAAAGAAATCCCAAGAAAACTCTAAGAATAAACTAATAAAAAAATACACACACAAAAAAAACATTTAAGCCCCAAAGAAGCCCCCCCAAAAAAAGCGAAAAAGAAATTTAAAAAAACCCGCAAAAATCCCTAAAAGAAAAACAAAAAAGAGCCCCCAAAAACCCCACAAACAAAACCCCCCAAAAAAATCGAAAATACCCCAAAAGCTTCAAAACTGAACCCCGTCAAGAAAACTTGAAAAAAAAAAAAAACAAAAAAACCCAAAACCAACACTTAAAATACCCCTCCTACAAAAAAAAACTAAAAACCCCCAAAAAACCCAAAACACCCAAAACCCCCCCTCAAACCCCAAAAAAACAAAAACAAAAAACAAAGAAAAAGACACCAAAAAAAAGCCCCCCCAAAAAACGAGAACCCTCCCCCAAAAGAAAACAAACAAACAAAAAAAACAGAAATTCCAAAAAATCCCAAGAAACCCCAAACCCCTCCAAAAAAAAGAAACAGAGAGAAAAACAAAAAAAATCCCCCCCCCCCAAAAAATACCCAAAAAAATCCCCCAAAAATCTCTCAAAAAAGAGTGGGGACCCCAAAAGCAACGGCGCTGTGGGGCGGGATGTGGGGCGAGGAGGAGCGCTGTGGGACGTGGAGATGTGGGGCTATGGAGCAGCGCTGTGGGGCAACACTATAGGGAGGGCAGCAGCGCTATGGGGCTGCGCTTTTGAAGCCCTCCCCGCTCCGCCCCCGCAATCAGCCGCCGTTAATAAACGCAGCGGCGGTGAATTAAATAATTGCGGCGCCAATAATGAATTAATTAAGCCGCAATTAATGAAGCCGCCCTGTAAAGGGCACAGGCGCGCAGATACATAGAGACACATAGAGACACATAGAGATACATAGGGACACAGTGGCCCCATAGAGACACATAGACACAGCGACACCCAGTGGTGGTATAGGGGTACTGCACCTCCATAGAGATACATAGCGACCCCGTACAGACACATAGACACAGCGACACCCAGTGGCTGTATTTTCGCATTGCAACACCATAGCGCCTCCTTGTGGCCATATAGAGGTACTGCACAACCATAGAAACACATAGCGACCCCATAGAGATCCAGCGACGCCACAGCGACCCCAGGAGAAGCGGAGCGGGGTCGTCAGCTCGTGAGGGTTCAGATGGCAGAACGCCTCGAAGGATCGGCGAGGTCGAGGAGGAAAAAAACAAAGCAAAACAAAAAAACCCTCCAAATAAACCCTAAAAAAGAGCGGGGACCCCAAAAGTGACGGCGCTGCGGGGTGGGATGTGGTGTTTGGAGGAGCGCTGTGGGACGCGGAGATGTGGGGCTATGGGGCAGCGCTATGGGACACGAATTAAGCTCTACGGGGCAGGGAGCCGCGCTATGGGGCGGCACTATGCGGCAAGGAGCGGAGCTACAGGGCAGAGAGAGAAGGGGAGCTATGGGGCAGTGCTATAGGGCAGGGAACAGACTCGCTCTGTAACTACAGCGCTTAATTACAGCGTTTAATTACATTTTAGAGAGCAGATACTGCCGAGAGCGCACGCTTGCGTACCAAGGCAGCGTATGCGCTGAGCTTATCTCGGTAATACGCATGTGTGGGAACAGCAGAGTACGCATGCGCAATGCGAATCGCAAAGCAGGGCATGCGCACTTAGCGTCCGTAGTTCACGCATGCGCAGTAAGGGGTCCGCACTTAACGCATGCGCACTAAGCGTCCGTCGTTAACGCATGCGCAGTAAGGATCCGTAGTTAACGCATGCGCAGTAAGCGTCCGCAGTTAACGCATGCGCAGTAAGCGTCCGCAGTTAACGCATGCGCAGTAAGGGTCCGTAGTTAACGCATGCGCAGTAAGGGTCCGCAGTGAACGCATGCGCAGTAAGGGTCCGCGGTTAACGCATGCGCAGTAAGGGTCCGCACTTAACGCATGCGCAGTAAGGGTCCGCAGTGAACGCATGCGCAGTAAGGGTCCGCGGTTAACGCATGCGCAGTAAGGGTCCGCGGTTAACGCATGCGCAGTAAGGGTCCGCCGTTAACGCATGCGCAGTAAGGGTCCGCGGTTAACGCATGCGCAGTAAGGGTCCGCGGTTAACGCATGCGCAGTAAGGGTCCGCACTTAACGCATGCGCAGTAAGGGTCCCCAGTTAACGCATGCGCAGTAAGGGTCCGCACTTAACGCATGCGCAGTAAGGGTCCGTAGTTAACGCATGCGCAGTAAGGGTCTGAAGTTAACGCATGCGCAGTAAGGGTCGGAAGTTAACGCATGCGCAGTAAGGGGTCCGCAGTTAACGCATGCGCAGTAAGGGTCCGCACTTCACGCATGCGCAGTAAGGGTCCGCACTTCACGCATGCGCAGTAAGGGTCCGTAGTTAACGCATGCGCAGTAAGGGTCCGTAGATAACGCATGCGCAGTAAGGGTCCGCACTTAACGCATGCGCAGTAAGGGTCCGTCGTTAACGCATGCGCAGTAAGGGTCCGCAGTTAACGCATGCGCAGTAAGGGTCCGCAGTTAACGCATGCGCAGTAAGGGTCCGTAGTTAACGCATGCGCAGTAAAGGTCCGTAGTTAACGCATGCGCAGTAAGGGTCCGTAGTTAACGCATGCGCAGTAACGGTCCGTAGTTAACGCATGCGCAGTAAGGGTCCGCACTTAACGCATGCGCAGTAAGGGTCCGTAGATAACGCATGCGCAGTAAGGGTCTGAAGTTAACGCATGCGCAGTAAGGGTCCGTCGTTAACGCATGCGCAGTAAGGGTTCGTCGTAAACGCATGCGCAGTAAGGGTCCGCAGTTAACGCATGCGCAGTAAGGGTCCGCACTTAACGCATGCGCAGTAAGGGTCCGCACTTCACGCATGCGCAGTAAGGGTCCGTATTTAACGCATGCGCAGTAAGGGTCCGCAGTTAACGCATGCGCAGTAAGGGTCCGAAGTTAACGCATGCGCACTAAGCGTCCGTAGTTAACGCATGCGCATTTAGCGGCAATAGCAAACGCATGTGCAGTAAGGGTCCGCAGTTAACGCATGCGCAGTAAGGGTCCGTAGTAAACGCATGCGCAGTAAGGGTCCCCAGTAAACGCATGCGCAGTAAGGGTCCCCAGTTAACGCATGCGCAGTAAGGGTCCCCAGTTAACGCATGCGCAGTAAGGGTCCGCAATTCACGCATGCGCAGTAAGGGTCCGCAGTTAACGCATGCGCAGTAAGGGGCCGCACTTAACGCATGCGCAGTAAGGGTCCGTATTTAACGCATGCGCAGTAAGGGTCCGCAGTTAACGCATGCGCAGTAAGGGTCCGCAGTTAACGCATGCGCAGTAAGCGTCCGCAGTTAACGCATGCGCAGTAAGCGTCCGCAGTTAACGCATGCGCAGTAAGCGTCCGCAGTTAACGCATGCGCAGTAACCGTCCGCAGTTAACGCATGCGCAGTAAGGGTCCGTAGTTAACGCATGCGCAGTAAGGGTCCGTAGTTAACGCATGCGCAGTAAGGGTCCGCGGTTAACGGATGCGCAGTAAGGGTCCGTAGTGAACGCATGCGCAGTAAGGGTCCGCGGTTAACGGATGCGCAGTAAGGGTCCGTAGTTAACGCATGCGCTGTAAGGGTCCGTCGTTAACGCATGCGCAGTAACGGTCCGTAGTTAACGCATGCGCAGTAAGGGTCCGAAGTTAACGCATGCGCACTAAGCGTCCGTAGTTAACGCATGCGCATTTAGCGGCAATAGCAAACGCATGCGCAGTAAGGGTCCGCAGTTAACGCATGCGCAGTAAGGGTCCGTAGTTAACGCATGCGCAGTAAGGGTCCGTAGTTAACGCATGCGCAGTAAGGGTCCGCAGTTAACGCATGCGCAGTAAGGGTCCGGCGTAAACGCATGCACAGTAAGGGTCCGGCGTAAACGCATGCGCAGTAAGGGTTCGTCGTAAACGCATGCGCAGTAAGGGTCCGCGGTTAACGCATGCGCAGTAAGGGTCCGCAGTTAACGCATGCGCAGTAATGGTCCGTATTTAACGCATGCGCAGTAAGGGTCCGCAGTTAACGCATGCGCAGTAAGCGTCCGCAGTTAACGCATGCGCAGTAACCGTCCGCAGTTAACGCATGCGCAGTAAGGGTCCGTAGTTAACGCATGCGCAGTAAGGGTCCGTAGTTAACGCATGCGCAGTAAGGGTCCGTAGTTAACGCATGCGCAGTAAGGGTCCGCAGTTAACGCATGCGCAGTAAGGGTCCGCGGTTAACGCATGCGCTGTAAGGGTCCGTAGTTAACGCATGCGCAGTAAGGGTCCGTAGTTAACGCATGCGCAGTAAGGGTCCGCAGTTAACGCATGCGCAGTAAGGGTCCGCACTTAACGCATGCGCAGTAAGGGTCCGGCGTAAACGCATGCGCAGTAAGGGTCCGGCGTAAACGCATGCGCAGTAAGGGTTCGTCGTAAACGCATGCGCAGTAAGGGTCCGCGGTTAACGCATGCGCAGTAAGGGTCCGCAGTTAACGCATGCGCAGTAATGGTCCGTATTTAACGCATGCGCAGTAAGGGTCCGCAGTTAACGCATGCGCAGTAAGCGTCCGCAGTTAACGCATGCGCAGTAACCGTCCCCAGTTAACGCATGCGCAGTAAGGGTCCGCAATTCACGCATGCGCAGTAAGGGTCCGCAGTTAACGCATGCGCAGTAAGGGGCCGCACTTAACGCATGCGCAGTAAGGGTCCGCAGTTAACGCATGCGCAGTAAGGGTCCGCGGTTAACGCATGCGCTGTAAGGGTCCGCAGTTAACGCATGCGCAGTAAGGGTCCGCACTTAACGCATGCGCAGTAAGGGTCTGAAGTTAACGCATGCGCAGTAAGGGTCGGAAGTTAACGCTTGCGCAGTAAGGGGTCCGCAGTTAACGCATGCGCAGTAAGGGTCCGTAGTTAACGCATGCGCAGTAAGTGTCCGCAGTTAACGCATGCGCAGTAAGGGTCCGTAGTTAACGCATGCGCAGTAAGGGTCTGAAGTTAACGCATGCGCAGTAAGGGTCGGAAGTTAACGCATGCGCAGTAAGGGTCCGCGGTTAACGCATGCGCAGTAAGGGTCGGAAGTTAACGCATGCGCAGTAAGGGGTCCGCAGTTAACGCATGCGCAGTAAGGGTCCGTAGTTAACGCATGCGCAGTAAGTGTCCGCAGTTAACGCATGCGCAGTAAGGGTCCGTAGTTAACGCATGCGCAGTAAGGGTCTGAAGTTAACGCATGCGCAGTAAGGGTCGGAAGTTAACGCATGCGCAGTAAGGGGTCCGCAGTTAACGCATGCGCAGTAAGGGTCCGCACTTCACGCATACGCAGTAAGGGTCCGCAGTTAACGCATGCGCAGTAAGGGTCCGCAGTTAACGCATGCGCAGTAAGGGTCCGCAGTTAACGCATGCGCAGTAAGGGTCTGAAGTTAACGCATGCGCAGTAAGGGTCCGCACTTCACGCATGCGCAGTAAGTTTTAAGTAATTAAACCGAGGACAACTATGGACAGAGACTCTCTGTAATCAGTCCATCACAGGGACCGGAGTTTGTGACCAATGAGCGAGGATTCGGGACTGCAGTTTGGGGTGAAAGAGGGCAGGGTTTGGACTGAATTTTTATAGGCGAAGAGCAAGAATTTGGGACTAAAGTATGGAGTGAAACAGGCAGGATTTTGGACTGCAGCTTGGGGTGAAATGGCCAGGATTTGAACCTTCAGAATGGGCTGAGATTGCAAGGATTTAGGGCCAGAGTTTGAGGGTAATGGTGAGGATTAGGAACTACTGCATGGGAGGGAAACAGTGAGGGTTTGGGGGTAGGAATCTGGGATGGAATAGCAAGGAAAGGGGCTAGAGTTTGGGGTGAAATAGTGAGGATTTAGGGCAGGAGTTTAGGGTGACATAGTGAGGGTTTGGGACTGAATTCATGGGTGAAGAGCAAGAATTTGGGACTGAAGTACGGGGCGAAACAGTGAGGATTTTGGACTGGAGCTTGGGGTGAAATGCTGAGAGTCAATTGTGATAGCGTGAGGATGAAGGGCTGCAGATTGGGGTGAGGCAGCGAGGGCTTGGGGCTGGAATTCGGGGTGGAATAGCGAGGATTTGGGAGCTGATTTTTGAGACAAGATGCTGAGGGGTTTGGTCCGCAGTTTGGGGTGAAATAGCGAGGACTTGGGGCTGCGGAATAGCAAGAAGCTGGGACTGAGTTTTGGCTGAATCAGGATTTGGCACTCGAGTCTTGCAATTTCCCTCCAGGATTCAGGGCCCAAGATCGAGGGTAATAGTGAGGATGTGGGACTACAGCATGGGACAAAATAGTGAGGAGCTGAACTAATTCACTGCATTTGGGCCCTTCTTACATAAAATAAATAAATAAATAAAACCTGTTGTATTTTTATTTGGTATTTTTTCTTGCAGAAAACAACACCTCAAACTGTCAGAGAGTATTTCAGCCTCGGGCCTTGCAGGGCTGAGTGGTGACAGAAATGCAGCAGGATCATTCGGTGTTGTTCACAGAAGACACTCCAGCTCATGACTCTCAGTCTGTCTGCTTTGGCTGTAGTACTGTTGCCTGGCAGTTGTTTCCTCACTCTGTACCTGTTCTTAGTGCTAAGCTTCGTGTTTATTTCACTCCTTCCACAGCACTGCTCCAATTGACAAAGATCGT
This sequence comes from Callipepla californica brunnescens, assembly GCA_023055505.1. Taxonomy (NCBI): domain Eukaryota; kingdom Metazoa; phylum Chordata; class Aves; order Galliformes; family Odontophoridae; genus Callipepla; species Callipepla californica. The sequence goes on along the minus strand of JALIRH010000033.1, from coordinate 6,431,435 downwards.
TTTGAATTCCAGTCCTGTCCCGGTACAGCTCTGTGCCACCTGCAAGCATCAAGTCACACACTGTGTGTTATTCACATATACCACAAAGCCAGATGTGCTGCGGACTGAATGCAGTGAAAGGTTCATCGCCAAGTTCATTTCCCACACCTACAGATCCGTGGTGAATATTGCTGAATTTGCATGCTACAAAACATAGCGGGTTAACTGTGAGAAACAGTTTGTTGTGCAAATACAGGCAGGTATTTTGTGAGCTCTTTCAAGAGCATCAGCTAAAAAGTCACTGCAAGTCAACATGAGTTCCAAGTGTTACATGCATATATGAACTAAATACAAGATGCAACAATCTTCTCTCTCTCTCCCATCTCAAACAGTGCACAGCAACTTCATCCCTCACAGAACCATCAGCCAGGTGAGCAGAGGCCCCAGGTGCTGTACCACGGGACTGCTCAGCTCCAGCAGCCACTGCCAGCACTGTGCTGTCACCTGCAGCTCTGCTCCCAGCAATTCCTGCTGTCCACCTGCAGGAATCCAAACAAGCACTCACTGTTACAGCTGACGTTTACATTCTCTCACAGCTCACAGTGGTGTTCTCCACCTGGATCCTAACAGCACTGCCTCCTCTTGGAGAGAGGGACTTCTGAAAGGAAATAAAGAGATTTTTCTGACAAACGTTTCAATCCATCTTCCCTCCTGGGAATAATTAAAGTTGAAATTGATTCTGCCCAGAAGAAGGAAATGAATTGGGTGAGCTCCTGAGATTCCTTTCTAATCCCCCACTGCCTGACTTTAAACATGGAAATAACCTTTCTAGATTCCACGGCACACTGCCATTCAAAATGCAATCCCACTGATGAACAAAGTACTGCACTTTCAAACTTATTCAGCTTTGAGGGCATTCTGCTCCTCATAAACATCTTTTGCATTTCGTTGTGAGTTTGACATATGGAATACTTACAAGATTACGCACAAGATTGTTTATGGGTATTTTTAACGCTTCAGAACTAACCGGTAAAGCTATTCAAAGAACTGAAGAATGCCATCTATTTAGAGACAAAACATCCCGACAGCTTAAAGGAGGAGCAAATGAAATCAAGTACAATATTAAACACAGCACTGTGCCTTCAACATAACTGTGTCAAAGTTGAAAGAATTAAAATTGTCTACAGCTCAGTCGGGCAATCAGAGGATGCACCACTTTGCTATGAGCATATTTTGTTATTATTCTCCCTCATATAAAAATAACCTCCTGATAAATGCAGCTTTTGATTGTAGTTAACTCCAAAATATGTATTCCTCACACTCATCTACGTTATTAGACTTTTATAGAAGTTGCACTTAACCCTCTGTTCCCCTTTAAATAATCAAATCAAATCCTATTCTTTCAGGCTGAGACTGATTATCTCTGGTCCAGCCCTCAGGTCTGACTGCCTCTATGTAAGCAGCCCATCAGTCTCAGACTATCAATGAACTGCCAGTGGAAATCACTCTGCATCCAGACAACACCTCCCAGGATTCTGCCATCGTGTGCTTGCAACAAACTGTCAGAGCAAAGCTTCAGTTCTGATGCAGCAATTTACAGGCAGAAAACTAACCTGGACTTTGCAAAAAAGCAAAGTGACCTGAGGTATCAATTTCAGTTAAACAAAAATGCAGCATAGTGCAGAGCAGTGAGCAGAACAGGCCACGGCCTGTGGGAATCTTAGTCATACCTTCTGTGTCTGAGCTGTCCTCTGTGATCACAGGCATCCCAACGCAGTGGGTAACAGTCTCCTTTCCTGCCCGCATCTCACCTGCAGAGAGATTTTTAGGAGAAAACATCAGCATTTGCTTGTTTTTTTCTTTTTTTTTTTTTTTTTTTTGTTTGCTTTTTCACTTCTGTATCTCAGATTGAGCAGTTAGAAGACTGTTCTCTTGCATCTGTATTGACTTTGTCCATAGCCTCTGGCTGGAGAGATCTGTTTTCCCAGTATCTTCATAAGGCTCACTAGGAAAACCCTCAACAACAAGGAGCTAACAGTATTCATCGCCAGCTCAGTTCAGAGATTATTCAAATCTCTTCTCCTTATTATCTCCCCAGCACTACATCTCCTGTTCTGAAGTGAGGCAAAGGCGATGTGGCCCAATGCCCACCTCTGAAGAGGGCGGAATTCTCTCAGAAGCAAAGTACAGGAAGACAGACTTTGGAACTTTGAAATCATCGCCTTCAAAACAGTTAATTCAAAACTTCAGTGCTCAGTTTTTGTTAACCTTTAATGAGCAGTAAGTCAAATGGAAGACTGAAATGGCTGAGCAACTGTTACCACTTAGAAGTCGGACATTAGAAAGCTGACTTCCTTCAGAAAACAAAAGCCACTCCCCATGCCTTCAGGACTGGCACAGAGAGCTAAGCAGCATTTTCCAAGTCCAAAGGGGAAAATAAAAAATAAAAGATGCACAAGCAGAGATGTGCAAATACTCAGGATGTACCTAAATGCTGCAAACTATACCAGTTCAGTTTCTTGAGATCCAGAAATGAATCACAGAATCACAAAATGGTTTTGCTTTGCAGGGACCTTTAAGATCACCCAGCCCCAGCCCCCATTGCTCACAGCCCCGTCCAGCCCGGCCTGGAGTGCTTCCAGGGCACACCCACAGCCACCCTGGGCACCCAGCTCCAGTGTCTCACCACCTTCACAGGAAAGAACTTCTTCCTAAATGCAATGGAAAAGCACCTCTGATTTCCAGAGATCCTCTTCTTCTTGCTGGCTGTGTTCTCCTGCTGCTTCTTTTACTTTGTCTTGGAAATTTCCCATAATCTGAGCCTGATTCAGAAGATGCTAATATTACTTGACGATGTCTTCTGGATTTGGAGGCCTGGAAGGTAAATATATTTATCAATTATTACAAATGAAGTTAAATGATATAGCTGTGTGTTACTGTACATCACCTGATACTTCATTCATAGCTCTGAACTGCTGCACGTTCCAGAGCTCTGTTTCACTTGATAATGAACTCTTCAATAAACAATTTAAATAAACAAAGAAGGACATCATGTTTATGGTAGGTCTGCCAGAGGAAGATTATTCAACAATATTTTTCGAATAGCACTCAGAGAAACAATGCTTCAGTGATTTCCAACTGGCTTTAAACCCCCAAGGTCCATTTCTGCAAGAATCCTCACAGCTTCAAACACCAAAGCCCCATGGAACCATCAGACTCCAGAACTGTTTTAATTCCATTTAAAATTCCATCTACTTAAAAACAGAGCACAGACACAGAAAGAAACCTTGGGAATGAAAACCCTCCAGGCACAGAGCGTTCCAGCACTGTTTCCATGAATAATCAGAACTTCATGTTTTCCCCATGTGTCAGATATGGAAACTCGAACATTCAAAAGCGGAGTGTAATTTTAACTCATTCCCTTCTGATCAGTTGCTTACTCTGAACTATCATTTAGAAAGGAATACATCTCTATCATCAAATCCGATACCTACCTCACAGGGACCGGAGTTTGTGATGAATGAGCGAGGATTCGGGACTGCAGTTTGGGGTGAAAGAGGGTAGGGTTGGGACTTGAATTTGGGGTGAAAGAGGGAAGACGTGGGCCAGTAGTTTAGAGTGAAATAATGAACATTGAAGGCTGTAGCCTGGTGTGGAATACTGAGAAGCTGGGGTGGAGTTCCGAGCGAATCAGCTAGATTGGGCCCTTGAGCCCGGGCTGGAAATGCAAGGAATCAGTTCTTGAGTGTGAGGGCATTAAGGAAGACCTTGGACTCCTGTTTGGAGAGAACATAGTGAGGGTTTGCAACGATTTTGGGCTGGAGTTTGAGGTGAAATGCTGAGGCATTTGGCCTGAAGTCTGATGTGTAATAGCGGTGATTTGGGGCTGGAATTAATTGTGAAAGTGTGAGGATTTGGAGCTGGAGATTGGGTTGAGGCAGCAAGGATCTGGGAGATGATTTTTGAGACAAGATACTGAGGGTATTGGTCAGCAGTTTGGAATGAAACAGTGAGGGTCAGAGGCTGGAGTTTGGGCTGAAAGAGAGAGAAGCTGGGATGGAGTTTGGATGAACTAGCCCAGATTTGGTACTGCAGTCTGGGGTGAAATCACAGGATTTAAGGCCAGAGTTTAGGGGAAATAATGAGGACTGGGGACTGCTGACTGGGAGGAAACAGGGAGAATTTAAGGCAGGAATTTATGGCCAAAGTTTAGTGTGAGACAGCAAGAGTTTGGGGCTGAATTTTGGGAGAAAGAGCAAGAATTCAGTGCTAGAGCCTGGGGTGAAATAGCGAGGAGTTGTGGCTGGAATCAAGGGAGAAATAGCGAGGGTCTGGGACTGTACTATGGGTGGAAGAGGAAGGATCTGGAGCCGGATCTTGGGGTGAAAGAGTGAGGGTTATCGACAGGAGTTTGAGAAGAAATATGGCACGACAGTGGAGTTGGAGGTGAAAGCATTAGGGTTAGGGGCTGGACCGGGGGATGAAATAGCGAGGGCAGTGAGCCGGGGCTGGGGTGAGACAGAAGATTCGGGGGGGAGCAGAGATTGGGGGCAAAGGAGAGGAGCGGGAGGTGCCGGGGGAGGGGGCAGCGCCCATCGCAGGGGCAGAAAGGCGCGGATGCGGGGCCGTACCTGCAGCAGCGGAGCGCGGCTGACGGTGCGGGAGAAGCAGGCGGACGGAGCTCGAACGTGAGAACGGGGAACGTCGCCGAGACCCCCACTACACCTAAGGAGCGCCGGGCTCCTCGGAAGAGGACTCCCTCGCGCATGCGCGCTACGCTTCGGAGCAGAGATCACCACCGAGACGGGCGGCATCGCCGCGCAGAGCGGCCGCAGTTTGCGTAAGCCGCAATTCACGTACGCCGCTTCCGGGTTTCGTCGCGCATGCGCAGTGCCGCCCGGAGGACCGAACCGCGGCTGCTGCAGTTCCGAGCATCGGCCGCGCGGGGGGCGGCACACACCGCGGAAACCGCTTCTCCCGCAGCGCTCAGAGCGCCCGCGGTGACACAGCCGGGATTCAGGAGTGCAGCTTGGGGTGACATAGCCAGGATATGACCCTTCAGAATGGGGTGAAATTGCAAGGATTTAGGGCCAGAGTTTGAGGGTAATAGTGAGGATTAGGAACTACTGCATGGGAGGGAAATAGTGAGGTTTTGGGGCAGGATTTTGGCGTGCAATAACAAGGATGGCTGCTAGAGTTTGGGGTGAAATAGTGAGGATTTAGGGCAGGAGTTTAAGGGGAGAGAGTGAGGGAGTAGGCAGAGTGCAAGGGTTTGGGACTAAAGAATGGAATGAAATACTCAGGATTCAGGAGTGGAGGCTGCGGTGAAATAGGCAGGATTTGAGCCTTCAGAATGGGGTGAAATTGCAAAGAATTAGGGCCAGAGTTTGAGTGTAATAATGAAGATTTGGGACTACCGTTTGGGAGGAAACAGGGAGGATTTGGGGCAGGAATTTGGGCTGGAATAGCAAGGATAGTAGCTAGTTTGGTGTGAAATAGTGGGGGTTTAGGGCAGGAGTTTAAGGGGAGAGAGTGAGGGTTTGGGACAGCATTTATGGGTGAAGAGCGAGAATTCAGGACTGGAGCTTGGGGTGAAAGAGACAGGATTTGACCCTTCAGAATGGGCTGAGACTGCAAGGGTTTAGGGACAGAGTTTGAGAATAATAGTTAGGATAAGGAGCTACTGCATGGAAGGGAAATAGTGAGGTTTTGGGGCAGGATTCTGGCATGCAACAAAAGGATAGCAGCTAGAGTTTGGGGTGAAATAATGAGGAATTACGGCAGGAGTTTAAGGGGAGAGAGTGAGGGTTTGGGACTGAATTTATGGGCAAAGAGCGACCACTTGGGACTAAAGAATGGGGTGAAATAGCCAGGATCCAGGACTGGAGCTTGGGGTGAAATAACCAGGATTCAAAACGTGAGCTTGGGGTAAAATAGCCAGGATTTGACCCTTCAGAATATGGTGAAATTGCAAGGATTTAGGGCCAAGGATGGAGGGTAATGGTGAGAATTTGGGACTACTGTATGGGAGGGAAATAGTGACGTTTTGGGGTAGGATTTTGGGCTGTAATAGCAAGGATAGTAGTTAGTTTGGTGTGAAATAATGAGGGTTTAGGGCAGGAGTGTACAGTGAGACAGTGACGGTTTGGGATTGAATTCATGGCCGAAGAGCAAGAGTTTGGGACTAAAGAATGGGGTGAAATATCCAGGATAGTAAGGTTTTGCGGCAGGATTTGGCGTGCAGTAACAAGGATAGTTGCTAGAGTTTGTGGTGAAATAGTGAGGCTTTAAGGCAGGAGTGTAGGGTGAGAGAGTGAGGGTTTGGGACAGCATTTATGGGTGAAGAGCGAGAATTCAGGACTGGAGCTTGGGGTGAAAGAGCCAGGATTTTACCCTTCAGAATGGGGTGAAATTACAAGGATTTAGGGACAGGGACTGAGGGTAATGGTGAGCATTAGGAACTACTGCATGGGAGGGAAATAGTGAGGGTTTGGGGCAGGATTTTGGGTTAGAATATAAAGGAAAGTAGTTAGAGTTTGGGGGTGAAATAGTGAGGGTTTAGGGTAGGTGTGAAGGGTGGCATAGTGAGGGTTTGTGACTGAATTTATGGGTGAGGAGCAAGAATTTGGCACAAAAGAATGGGGTAAAATAGCCAGGATTCAGGAGTGGAGCTTGGGGTTAAATACCCAGGATTTGAGCCTGCAGAATGGTGGTGAAATTGCAAGGATTTAGGGCCAAGTACTGAGGGTAATGGTGAGGATTAGAAACTACTGCATGGGAGGGATATAGTTAGGATTTGAGGTAGGATTTTGGGGTGAAATAACAAAGATAGTTGCTAGAGTTAGGGATGAAATAGTGAGGGTTTAGGGCAGGAGTGTAGGGTGAGAGAGTGAGGGTTTGGGACTGAATTTATGAGTGAAGAGTGAGAATTTGGAATTAAAGAATGAGGTGAAAAAGCCAGGATCCAGGACAGGAGCATGGGGTGACATAGCCAGGATTTACCCTTCAGAACTGGGTGAAATGGCAAGGATTTAGGGCCAGAGTTTGAGGGTAATACTGAGGATTAGGAACTACTGCATGGGAGGGAAATAGTGAGGGTTTGGGGCAGGATTTTTGGGGTGGAATAGCAAGGATAGTAGCTAGAGTTTGGGGTGAAATAGTGAGGATTTAGGGCAGGAGTTTAAGGGGAGAGAGTGAGGGAGTAGGCAAAGTGCAAGGGTTTGGGACTAAAGAATGGAATGAAATACTCAGGATTCAGGAGTGGAGGCTGCGGTGAAATAGGCAGGATTTGAGCCTTCAGAACGGGGTGAAATTGCAAAGAATTACGGCCAGAGTTTGAGTGTAATAATGAAGATTTGGGACTACCATTTGGGAGGAAACAGGGCGGATTTGGGGCAGGAATTTGGGCTGGAATAGCAAGAAGAAGCAACAATTCGGACTGAAGCAGTGAGAATTTAGTGTTGAAGTTGGGGGTAAAATCATAAGGGTTTTGGGGGGAAAAGTGAGGACATGGGACAGGAGTTTTGGGGGATGAATCAGTGAGGTTGTGGGGCTGGAGTTTAGGGTGGAATAGCTAGAAACTGGAATGGAGTTTTGGGCAAATAAGCAGAATTTGGCACTTCGGTCCAGGCTGACATAGCCAGGATTCTGGAAATGGAGGTTAGGGTGAAATAGCCAGGATTCAAAACGTGAGCTTGGGGTAAAATAGCCAGGATTTGACCCTTCAGAATGCGGTGAAATTGCAAGGATTAAGGCCAGGGATGGAGGGTAATGGTGAGAATTTGGGGACTACTGCATGGGAGGGAAATAATGAGGTTTTGGGGTAGGATTTTGGGCTGGAATAGCACGGATAGCAGCTAGTATGGTGTGAAATAGTGGGGGTTTAGGGCAGGAGTGTACGGTGAGAGAGTGAAGGTTTGGGACTGAATTCATGGGTGAAGAGCAAGAATTTGGGACTAACGAATGGGGTGAAATATCCAGGATAGTGAGGTTTTGGGGCAGGATTTTGGCGTGCAATAACAAGGATAGTTGCTAGAGTTTGGGGTGAAATAGTGAGGGATTAGGGCAGGACTTTAAGGGGAGAGAGTGAGGGTTTGGGTCTGAATTTATAGGCGATGAGCAAGGGTTTGGGAGTAAAGAATGGGGTGAAATAACCATGATGCAGGACTGGAGCTTGGGGTGAAAGAGCCAGGACTGGACCCTTCAGAATGGGGAGTGAAATTGCAAGGATTTAGGGAGAGGGACCAGAGGGTAATGGTGAGGATTTGGGACCTGGTGTGGAATACTGAGAAACTGGGATGGAGTTCTGAGCGAATTAGCTAGATCGGGCACTTGAGCCCGGGCTGGAAAGCAAGGACTCAGGTCTTGACTGTGAGGGCAATAAGAAAGACTTTGCACTCATGTTTGGGGAGGAAAATATGAAGGATTGCAGCTGCAGTTTGGGGTGAAATAGGGAGGATTTAGGGCAGGAATTTAAGGGGAGAGAGTGAGGGTTTGGGACTAAAGAATGGGGTGAAATAGCCAGGATCCAGGACTGGAACTTGGGGAGAAATAGCCAGGATTTGAGCCTTCAGAATAGGGTGCAATTGCAAGCATTTAGGGCCGGACTTGAGTATAATAATGAGGATTTGGGACTACCGTCTGGGAGGAAATAGGGAGGCTTTGGGGCAAGAGATGTAATAGGAGGGAGAAGGGGCAAGAATTCAGACTGAAGTACTGAGTATTTAGTGTTGGAGTTTGGGGGTGAAATCATAAGGGTTTGGGGGGAAAAAGTGAAGACATGGGACAGGAGTTCAAGGGATGAATCAGTGAGGTTTTGGGGCAGGAGTTTAGGGTGGAATAGCTAGAAAATGGGATGGAGTTTTGGGCAAATGAGCAGAATTTGGCACTTCAGTCCAGGCTGACATAGCCAGGACTCGGGACTGGAGCTTGGGGTGCAATAGCCAGGATTTGACCCTTCAGAATGGGCTAAGATTGCAAGGATTTAGGGCCAGAGTTTGAGGGTAATAGTGAGGATTTGGGACAACTGCATGGGAGGGAAATAATGAGGTTTTGGGGCAGGATTTTGGGGTGGAATAGCAAGGATAGTAGCAAGAGCTTGGGGTGAAATAGTGAGGGATTAGCACGGGAGTTTAGGGAGAGATTGTGAGGGTTCGGGACTGAATTTATGGGTGATGAGCAAGAATATAGGAATAAAGTATGGGGCGAAACAGTGAAGATTTTGGACTGGAGACAGAGGTGAAATGCTGAGAGGCTGGGACTGGTATGTGATGTGTAATAGCAGTGATTTGGGGCCGGAATTAATTGTGAAAGTGTGAGGATTTGGAGCTGGAGATTGGGTTGAGGCAGCGAGGATCTGGGAGCTGATTTAGAGACAAGATACTGAGGGTTTTGGTCAGCAGTTTGGAATGAAACAGTGAGGGTCAGAGGCTGGAGTTTGGGCTGAAAGAGAGAGAAGCTGGGATGGAGTTTGGATGAATTAGCCCAGATTTGGTACTGCAGTCTGGGGGGAAATGGCAGGATTTAAGGCCAGAGTTTGCGGCAGGATTTGGCGTGCAGTAACAAGGATAGTTGCTAGAGTTTGTGGTGAAATAGTGAGGCTTTAGGGCAGGAGTTTAAGGGGATATAGTGAGGGTTTGGGACTGAATTTATGGGTGAAGAGCGAGAATTCAGGACTGGAGCTTGGGGTGAAAGAGGATTTGATCCTTCAGAATGGGCTGAGATTGCAAGGGTTTAGGGACAGAGTTTGAGGATAATAGTTAGGATTAGGAACTACTGCGTGGGAGGGAAATAGTGAGGTTTTGGGGCAGGATTCTGGCATGCAACAATAGGATAGAAGCTAGAGTTTGGGGTGAAATAATGAGGAATTAGGGCAGGAGTTTAAGGGGAGAGAGTGAGGGTTTGGAACTGAATTTATGGGCAAAGAGCGACCATTTGGGACTAAAGAATGGGGTGAAATAGCCAGGATCCAAGACTGGAGCTTGGGGTGAAATAGCCAGGATTTTACCCTTCAGAATGGGATGAAACTGCAAGAATTTAGGGCCAGAGATTGAGGATAATAGTGACGATTAGGAACTATTGCATGGGAGGGAAATAGTGAGGTTTTGGGGCAGGAGTGTAGAGTGAGAGAGGGAAGGTTTGGGACTGAATTCATGGCCGAAGAGCAAGAATTCAGGACTAAAAAATGGGGTGAAATAGCCAGGATTCAGGACTGGAGCTTGGGGTGACATAGCCAGGATCCAGGAGTGGAGCTTGGGCTGAAATAGGCAGGATTTTACCCTTCAGAATGGGGTGAAATTGCAAGGATTTAGGGCCAGGGACTGAGGGTAATGGTGAGCATTAGGAACTACTGCATGGGAGGGAAATAGTGAGGGTTTGGGGCAGGATTTTGGGTTGGAATATCAAGGAAAGTAGTTAGAGTTTGGGGGTGAAATAGTGAGGGTTTAGGGTAGGTGTGAAGGGTGGCATAGTGAGGGTTTGTGACTGAATTTATGGGTGAGGAGCAAGAATTTGGCACAAAAGAATGGGGTAAAATAGCCAGGATTCAGGAGTGGAATTTGGGGTTAAATACCCAGGATTTGAGCCTGCAGAATGGTGGCGAAATTGCAAGGATTTAGGGCCAAGTACTGAGGGTAATGGTGAGGATTAGAAACTACTGCATGGTAGGGATATAGTTAGGATTTGAGATAGGATTTTGGGGTGTAATAAGAAGGAAAATTGCTAGAGTTTGGGATGAAATAGTGAGGGTTTAGGGCAGGAGTGTAGGGTGAGAGAGTGAGGGTTTGGGACTGAATTTATGAGTGAAGAGTGAGAATTTGGAATTAAAGAATGAGGTGAAAGAGCCAGGATCCAGGACCGGAGCTCGGGGTGAAACAGCCAGGATTTAGGGCTCAAGTTTGCGGGTAATAGCGAGGATTTGGGACTACAGCATGGGGAGAATAGCGAGGATTTCGGGATGGAGTTTGGAGTTTAAGGGTCAGGGACAGAGGGTAATGGTGAGGATTTGGGAGCTGGTGTGGAATACTGAGAAGCTGGGATGGAGTTCAGAGCGAATCAGCTAGATCGGGCACTTGAGCCTGGGCTGGAAATGCAAGGAATCAGGTCTTGAGTGTGAGGGCAATAAGGAAGACTTTGGACTCCTATTTGGGGAGGACACAGTGAGGGATTGCAGCTGCAGTTTGGGGTGAAATAGGGAGGATTTAGGGCAGGAGTTTAAGGGGAGAGAGTGAGGGCTTGGGACTGAATTTATAGTCAAAGAGCGAGGGTGTGGGACTAAAGAATGGGGTGAAATAGCCAGGAAACAGTGAGGATTTGGGGCTGCTGTTTGGGAGGATGCCTCTGCGTGTGCACGGCGTTGTTTTTTGGTTTTTTTTTTTCCACCCGCCGCCTGTGCACATGCGGGGCTTTTCCCCAACTCATGCGTTTGCGCATATTTCCTATCTTTCGTTTCTGTGCATGCGCAGCTTCCCACAGCGTTTATTTCTGCGCATGCGCGTCTTTTTCCCATCCTTACCCTATGCGCATGCGTGGTTTCTGTCTAGCGTCTACCTGTGCACATGCGCAGCATTTTCCAGCCTCTGCTTCTACGCATGCGCATCTTTCTCCAGCCCCGTCTGTGCGCATGGAGTCGAGGGAAGAGATCCATAGAGAAATGGAGTCGAGGGAAGAGATGAATAGATGTAGGATCTAATAGGACTTAGGGCCAGAGTTTAGGGTGGAATAGCGAGGATTTAGGGATGAAGTTTGGGGAGGAAGAGGGAGGAGTTGGGACTGGAGTTCAGAGTGAGATGTGAGGAGATCATTCTGGATTTTGTGGTGAGATAGTGAGGATATTAGGGTGGAACAGTGAGGAGTTAGGGACAGAGATTGGGGAGGAACAGTGAGGATTCGGACGGAGCAATTGTCTGTGCAGTGTCCAGCAACTGAGACCAAATCCATGGAGCACTCTTAGTCCTACCTGACCCCGAAACTTGCACAGGTCCTCCGGTCCCGATGGATGCAGCACGGAGTGCAGAGGCAATTATCCATTGCAGTCAGCAGACCGCTCTGTGTAAGAGCTGAGATGTTGTAGCATCCAGGGCATGGCCACAGAAAGCAGAAAAGAAGAAATAATTAATACCCAAAATCCCCCCCAAAAAAAATCCCCCCCCCCAATAAACAGCCCTTCCCCCCCCCCAAAAAAAAACACCCCCCAAAAAAAACATGTGCGGAGGGAATTGGCCGCTGCAGTCAGCAGGCCACTCTTAGTCAGATCTGAGACGACGTGGCATCCAGGGCAAGTCCACGGGCAGCAGAACCTAAGGCCAAAGTCCCACCCATTTCCAACCAGGGCAAAAAAGGCAACCCTGGGAAATGCCGATCTGTCAGCAGGCCGAGATCTACAGGAGCCCAAAAGCTTAATTAAGGGCAAAAGTGTGATGTGGAGCAATGAGGATTTGGGGCCTGAGTTTGGGGTGAGATAGTGAGGATTTAAAGCTAGAGTTAGAGGTGAGATAGCAAAGCTATAGTTCAGGGGGAGATAGCAAGGATTTAAAGCCAGAGTTTGGGGTGAGATAGTGAGGATTTAGGGATGGAATATGGGGTTGAACAGCGAGGATTTGGGACTGGAGTTTGGGGTGAATGAGGGTAGGTTTGGGACTCGAATTTGGGGTGAAAGAGCGATAATATGGGACAGCAGTTTAGGGTGAAAGAATACAAATGTAAGGCTGTAGCCTGGTGTGGAACGGAGAGAAGTTGGCATTGAGTCTGGAATGAATGAACAGATCTGGCACGTGAGCCTGGGCTGGAAATGCAAGGAATTGGGTGTGGAAAACTTTTGACTCATATTTGAGAGCAAATAGTGAGGGTATGCAGCTGGAGATCAAAGGGAAACAGCAAGGGTTTAGGGCAGGAGAGTTTAGGGTGAGACAGTGTGGGTTTGGGGTTGAATTTGGGGGTAAAGAGTAAGAATTTGGCTCTCAAGATCGGGGTGAGGTGGTGAGGATTCAGGGCTCAGTTTTATTTTCAGGAGGGGGGAAATGGGGGGGTAAATAGCAAGAATTTGGTACTAAATTATAGAGTGAAAAAAACAGGGATGCTGGGACTGGAGCTTGGGGTGAAAGCCAGGATTCCGTACTCGTGATTGTGGTGAAATAGAAAGGATTTAGGGCCTGAGATTGAGGGTAATACTGAGAAGGGACTAACGTATGAGAAGTAAATTGTCAGGGTTTGGGGCAGAAATGTGAGGTGGAATAGCAAGGACTGGGGCTAGACTTTGAAGTGAAATAGGGAGGATTTTGGGATAGGATTTGAAGAGAAATAGAGAGGAATTACAGATGGACTTTGGGAGAGACGGTGAGGATTTGGGGCTGAAGGATGGGGAGAAGTACTGAGGACTGGGGATTTGATTTTTGAGAAGAGACGCTGAGGGTTTTGTTCTGCAGTTCAGGGTGAAATAGAAAGGGTTAGAGGCTGGAGTTTGGGGTGAATTAGCCAGAAGTTGGCACTTCCATCTGGGGTGAAATAGTGAGGATTCAGGAAAGGAGCTTAGGGTGAAATAGAGAAGACACAGGACTGGAGCTTGGGCAAAAATACCAAGGATTTGGGACAGGACCTTGGGGTGAAAGAGCAAAGATTCAGGACTGGAGCTTGGGGTGAATTAGCCAGGATTTAGCACTTGAGCCTGGGGGGAAATTGTAAGGATTAAGGGACTGAGTTTGTGGGTAATAGTGAGGATTAGGGACTACTGTTCTGGAGGAAATATCAAGGACTAGGAGCTAGAGTTTGGGGTGAAAAAGCGAGGATTTAGAGCTGAAGTTTGGGGCAAAATAGTGAGGACTCGTGGCTGGAATCAAAGGTGAAACAGTGAGGATGTAAGGCTGGAGTTTGGGGTGAATGAGCAAGATTTCAGGGGTGAAACAATGAGGATTGAAGGCTGGAGGATTGGGGGCTGGAGATTGGGGTGAAGCAGCAGGTATTTGGGGCAGGGTCTTTTTTCAGTAAAGATCAATAATTTTGGACTAAATTATGGAATGAAATACCAGGGATTTGGGGACTCAAGTTTGAGGTGAAATAGTGAGGATATGGGAGTGAAGTTTGCAATGAAATAGTGAGGATTTAGGGCTGGAATTGGAGGAGAAACAGCTCCAATTTGGGGATGGAGTTTAGTGCTAAATCAAGAGGGCTTTGGGTTGGACTTTACCACAGAAACAGCAGGGGTTAGGGGCTAGAATTTAGGACGAAATTGTGAGGATAGGGGGCTCGACGTTAGTATGAGACAGCCAGACATGGGACTGAAATTCGGGGAAAAATAGCAAGGCTGCAATATAGGGTAAAATTGCGAGGATTTGAGCCTCAAAATTGTGAGGCTGAAGTTCGGGGTGAAACAGCAAGAAGTTGGGATGGAGTTTTGGCTGAATGAGCCTGGATTTTAGAGTTTAGTTTGGAAGGAAATAGCGAGCATTTGGGGCCAGAGTTTAAGGGTAAAAATGAAGATTTGGGACTACTGATTGGAAAGAAATAGGAAAGGTTTGGGGCAAGAATTTGGAGTGGAATAGCAAGGACTAGGGGCTAGGCTTTGGGGTGAAAAAGCAAGGATTAAGAGCTGAAGTTTAGGGTGTGTACAGTAAATACCCCAAAGGAATAGTACCCACACAAAACAATGAAGGTGGACAGTATATTTTTATAAGGTTTGTCCAAGTGGGATAAAGACAACCAGTAAATAAGGAAAGGCTCACCTGCCACTGATGGTCACTGATGGGGGATGATCCCCCCCTCCACAGGGGAGGGATCTCCAACAAAAAATCCTTCCCCAGCGGAGGTCAGTCCTTAAGTGGGGTCTGGGAGAGGTGGAGCCTGACTCCACCCCTTGCAGCCACAGGTGCATTGCCTTCACCTGTGCTCCTGCAGCTGAGTCTGTGCTCACCTCGGGTGATCCATCAGTGCTTCAGGCCACAATTCAACAGTTCCCATCCACTGCACCCCTTTACAGCGTGAACCACTGACCAAGTAAACTATAGGGTGAGCCTTCCTTCATACAGAGATCCAACACATACTGAGATCATCTGGGATGAGCGATGATGGGGAGGAATAGAGGTGTCTCAAGGGTACCAAGAGGGACTGGAGCTTGAGGTGAATGAGCAAGAATTCAAGGCTGGAGCTTGGGGTGAAAATGCTGAGGGGTTGGGACGGGAGTCCATCGAGAAAGTGTGAGGATTTGGGGCTGCAGATTGAGGCAGCGAAGGCTTGGGGCTAGAATTTGGGGAGAAATCGCAAGCGTTTGAGGCTGGAGGATATTTAGAAATAGTGAGGATTGAACACTGAGCAGCATCGGCACAACGGTGGGCAGGCAACGGGCCGGAGGCATTTCCTGGCGCCCTCCCGTGGCCATGGGAGGTACTGCATGTACTGCACGCACAGGAGCGCTGCCGATTGGGGTTGGAAAAAAGGGCGTGCAAGTGACGATCGAGTGTTGGAAAACAGGGTGAGAAAGTGAGGATATAGGGCCGGAATCTGGGGAGGAATACTAAGGAGTTGGATAAGAGTTAGGGCTGGAATAGCGAGGATTTAGGTGTGGGTTTTTTAATTAGAAGACCAGGAAGAGTGAGCAGAGTTTGAAGGGTGAGAATGAGGAGTAAGGGCCACAGTCTGAGGTGAGTGTGTGAGGATTTGTATCAGAGGTTGGTGGGAAAGAATGAGGAATCAGGGCCAGAGATTTGGGTGAGATAAATAAGAGAGAGAAGTCCACTAGACAGCGAAGATCACGGGCTGGAGAACTGTGTGAAACAGTGAAAATCAGGGGCTGGACAAATGGGCAAGACAGCGAGGATCAGGGGCCAGAATTTGAGAGGATTAGTGAGGAGCTGGGTCCAGAGCTGGGGCTGGAATAGCGATGATATGGGTTTGGAGTTTGGGGTGAGAGAGAGAGGATTTAAAGCTGGAGTTTGGCATGAGAGAGCGAGGATCTGGATCTAAAGTTTGGCAAGGAAGAGCGAGGAGTTGGGGCCAGAGATTGGTGTGGAATTGCGAGGCGTTTTTGCAGGAGTTTGGAGTGAAAAAAATTCCCCAAAAATTCCCCCCCAGAACTTTCCCCCCTAAAACAGTTTGGCAAGAAAGAGTGAGGAGCTGTGGCCAGAGGTTGGCAAGGAAGAGGAAGGATTTAGGGCCAGAGATTGGTGTGGAACTGCGAAGAGTTTTTGTAGGAGTTTGGAGCGAGAGAGTCAGCATTCACGGGCAGAGTTTGGTGTGAGAGAGCGTGAATTTAAAGCTGGAGTTTGGGGTGGGAGAGTGAGGATTTAGGGCCAGAGTTTGGGGTGTAACATAGAGGATTTAGGGCCAGAGTGTGGGGTGGAAATGTGAAGACAGAGATTGTAGAGGAACAACGAGGAGTTATGGACAGAGATTAGGGTGGAATGGCAAATATTGGAAGCCAGAAGATGGGCTGAGATAGCGAGTAGTTAAGGAGGGAGTATGAGTTGCAATAGCAAGGTTTGAAAGACAGAGGCTAGGGTGGAATTGAAAGGAGTATTGGTAAAAGTTTAATAGAGGGGACAGATTAAGAGAGAGATAGAGAGAGGAGGGAACAAATTAATAGAGAAATAGAAAGGAGGATACAGATTAAGAGATAGAAGAGGGAACAGACTAATAGAAATATAATAGAGGGAATAGATTAATAGATGTAGGATCTAATTGGATTTAGGGCCAGATTTTCTGACATAATAGCGAGGATTTAGGGCCGGAGTTTGGGGTGGAATAGCAAGGATTTAGGGATGAAGTCTGGGGAAGAAGAGGGAGGAGTTCAGGCTGGAGTTCAGAGTGAGATGTGAGGAGATCATTCTGGAATTCGTGGTGAGATAGCGAAGATATTATGGTGAAACAGTGAGGAGTTAGGGACAGAGATTGGGGAGGAACAGCGAGGATTTGCACAGAGCAAATGTCTGTGCAGCACACAGCAACTGAGAACAAATCAATATTGCATTCTTAGTCCTACCTGATCCCAAACATGCACAGGTCCGCCGCTCTCGATGGATGCAGCACGGAGTGTGGAGGGAATTATCCGTCGCAGTCAGCAGGCCACTCTGTGTAAGAGCTGAGACGGCGTGGCGTCCAGGACACGGCCACAGGAAGCAGAAAAGAAGAAAAAAATATGTGAACCCAAAAAAGACCATGAAAGAGACCCCAAATGTGAACTCCATAGAGACCACCCCCAAAAAAATCCTGCCCAAAAATTCCCCCCAAAAATCCCCCCCAAAAAACAAAAAAAAATTCCCATAAAAATTCCCAAAAAATCCCCCCAAAAAAGTTTGGCAAGGAAGAGCGAGGAGCTGGGGCCAGACATTGGTGTGGAATTGTGAGGAGTTCTTGCAGAAGTTTGGAGTGAAAAAAAATCCTCAAAAAATCCCCCCCAAAAATCCCATGGGGTCTGGGAGAGGTGGGCTCAGACTCTGCCCCTTCTGGTCACACCGTGCAGTGCCTTCACCTGCGCTCCTGCGGTGACTCTGTGCTCAGCTCAGGTGCTCCAGCACTGCTTCAGGACACTGTGTAACAGTGCCCAGACACCGAAGCCCTTCAAGGGACCCCAAAAACATATTGAATGTGACCCCAAAAGCAACCCCAAAATGAGTGACAGACCCCAAAGAGAGTGACAGAGCCCAAAACAGACCCCAAAATTGATGCCAAATGAGACCTGAAAAAGATCCTAAAAGAGACAACCCCAAAAAGAAAGAGACGACCCCAAAAAGAGCAGTGACCCCTAAAAGATCCCAAAAGTTACCCCAAAAAGAGTGAGAGACCCCAAAGGGGACCGAAAAACGGACCTGAAAAAAGATCCCAGGAGTGACTCCAAAAAGAAAGAGACGACCCCAAAAAAAGAGCTGCAGCCCCAAATGAGACCCGAAAAAGATCCCAAAAGTGAACCAAAAAAGACACAAAAAGCAACCCCAAAAGAGAACCCCAAAAGAGAACCCCAAAAGAGAACCCCAAAAGAGAACCCCAAAAGAGAACCCCAAAAAGCAATCGACTGAAAAAGGATCCCAAGAGCAACCCCAAAAAGAGCCCCGAAAAAGACCCCAGAATTGACCCCAAAAAGAGCCAACCCCAAATGAGAGTCATAAAATACTGCAGCTTTTAGGGGTGACAGAGCCGGGAGTCAGCAGTGGGGTTTTGGAGGACCCTAAAACTAAAAAAAAAAAAACCAACATAAAGGCAAAAAAAAAACCACTTAAAAAAAAAAACTTAAAAAAAAAAATTAAAGCCCCCCAGCTGTGGGATGTGGAGCTGTGGATGTGAGCGCTGTGGGATGTGGAGATGTGGGGCTATGGAGCAGCGCTGTGGGGCAACACTATAGGGAGGGCAGCAGCGCTATGGGGCTGCGCTTTTGAAGCCCTCCCCGCTCCGCCCCCGCAATCAGCCGCCGTTAATTAACGCAGCGGCGGTGAATGAATTAATTGCGGCGCCAATAATGAATTAATTTCAATAATCAGCGTTTAATTACCTTTTAGAGAGCAGATACTGCCCAGAGCGCACGAACACACTGCGCATGCGCGGGCACTGTGGCGGACGCGTGCGCATTGCGTACCAAGGCAGCGTATGCGCTGAGCTTATCTCGGTAATACGCATGTGTGGGAACAGCAGAGTACGCATGCGCAATGCGAATCGCAAAGCAGGGCATGCGCACTTAGCGTCCGTAGTTCACGCATGCGCATTTAGCGGCAATAGCTAACGCATGCGCACTTAGCGTCCGTAGTTAACGCATGCGCATTATGCGTCCGTAGGTAACGCATGCGCAGTAAGGGTCCGTAGATAACGCATGCGCAGTAAGGGCCCGCAGTTAACGCATGCGCAGTAAAGGTCCGCAGTTAACGCATGCGCAGTAAGGGTCCGCACTTAACGCATGTGCATTAAGGGTCCGTAGTGAACGCATGCGCAGTAAGGGTCCGCACTTAACGCATGCGCAGTAAGGGTCCGCAGCGAACGCATGCGCAGTAAGGGTCCGTCGTAAACGCATGCGCAGTAAGGGTCCGTCGTAAACGCATGCGCAGTAAGGGTCCGCGGTTAACGCATGCGCAGTAAGGGTCCGCGGTTAACGCATGCGCAGTAAGGGTCCGCAATTCACGCATGCGCAGTAAGGGTCCGCAATTCACGCATGCGCAGTAAGGGTCCGCAGTTAACGCATGCGCAGTAAGGGTCCGCAGTTAACGCATGCGCAGTAAGGGTCCGCAGATAACGCATGCGCAGTAAGGGTCCGCACTTAACGCATGCGCAGTAACGGTCCGCGGTAAACGCATGCGCAGTAAGGGTCCGCAATTCACGCATGCGCAGTAAGGGTCCGAAGCTAACGCATGCGCAGTAAGGGTCCGTCGTAAACGCATGCGCAGTAAGGGTCCGCAGTTAACGCATGCGCAGTAAAGGTCCGCAATTCACGCATGCGCAGTAAGGGTCGGAAGTTAACGCATGCGCAGTAAGGGTCCGCAGTTAACGCATGCGCAGTAAGGGTCCGCAATTCACGCATGCGCAGTAAGGGACCGCAGTTAACGCATGCGCAGTAAGGGTCCGCGGTTAA
Source organism: Callipepla californica brunnescens (assembly GCA_023055505.1). Taxonomy (NCBI): domain Eukaryota; kingdom Metazoa; phylum Chordata; class Aves; order Galliformes; family Odontophoridae; genus Callipepla; species Callipepla californica. The sequence goes on along the minus strand of JALIRH010000033.1, from coordinate 6,411,919 downwards.
CGCATGCGCAGTAAGGGTCCGCAATTCACGCATGCGCAGTAAGGGTCCGCAATTCACGCATGCGCAGTAAGGGTCCGTAGTTAACGCATGCGCAATAAGGGTCTCCAGTTAACGCATGCGCAGTAAGGGTCCGCAGTTAACGCATGCGCAGTAAGGGTCCGCAGTGAACGCATGCGCAGTAAGGGTCCGTAGTGAACGCATGCGCAGTGTAGGTCCGTAGTTAACGCATGCGCAGTAAGGGTCCGTAGTGAACGCATGCGCAGTAAAGGTCCGTAGTTATCGCATGCGCAGTAAGGGTCCGCAGTTAACGCATGCGCAGTAAGGGTCCGTAGTTAACGTATGCGCAGTAAGGGTCCGCAGTTAACGCATGCGCACTAAGCGTCCTTAGTTAACGCATGCGCAGTAAGCGTCCGCAGTTAACGCATACGCAGTAAGGGTCCGTAGTAAACGCATGCGCCCTAATCGTCTTATAACGTTCTCTCGCGCATGCGCACTATTGTTCGGAGGACCGAGCACCATCGAGACGGGCGGAGTCGCTGTGCAGAGCGGCCGCTATTTACGTACGCCGCTTCCGGGTTTCGGCGCGCATGCGCAGTGCCGCCCGGAGGACCGAACCGCGGCTGCTGCAGTTCCGAGCATCGGCCGCGCGGGGGCGGCACACACCGCGGAAACCGCTTCTCCCGCAGCGCTCAGAGCGCCCGCACCCCACGCCCGCGCGTTCCGTCCTCTCTTCCTTCCCACGGCAGCGGAACAGCGCCGAGTCACAAGCACCACACGAGGGGAAAACAAACCAACGCTCATTCCTTAATTAAACCGAGGACAACTATGGACAGAGACTCTCTCTATTCACTCCGTCACAGGGACCGGAGTTTGTGACTAATGAGCGAGGATTCGGGACTGCAGTTTGGGGTGAAAGAGGGCAGGGTTGGGACTGAATTTTTATAGGCGAAGAGCAAGAATTTGGGACTAAAGTATGGAGTGAAACAGGCAGGATTTTGGACTGCAGCTTGGGGTGAAATGGCCAGGATTTGACCCTTCAGAATGGGCTGAGATTGCAAGGATTTAGTGCCAGAGTTTGAGCATAATGGTGAAGATTAGGAACTACTGCATGGGAGGGAAACAGTGAGGGTTTGGGGTAGGAATCTGGGATGGAATAGCAAGGAAAGGGGCTAGAGTTTGGGGTGAAATAGTGAGGATTTAGGGCAGGAGTTTAGGGTGACATAGTGAGGGTTTGGGACTGAATTCATGGGTGAAGAGCAAGAATTTGGGACTGAAGTATGGGGTGAAACAGTGAGGATTTTGGACTGGAGCTTGGGGTGAAATGCTGAGAGTCAATTGTGATAGCGTGAGGATGAAGGGCTGCAGATTGGGGTGAGGCAGCGAGGGCTTGGGGCTGGAATTCGGGGTGGAATAGCGAGGATTTGGGAGCTGATTTTTGAGACAAGATGCTGAGGGGTTTGGTCCGCAGTTTGGGGTGAAATAGCGAGGGCTTGGGGCTGCAGAATAGCGAGAAGCTGGGACTGAGTTTTGGATGAATCAGGATTTGGCACTCGAGTCTTGCAATTTCCCTCCAGGATTCAGGGCCCAAGATCGAGGGTAATAGTGAGGATGTGGGACTACAGCATGGGACAAAATAGTGAGGAGCTGAACTAATTCACTGCATCTGGGCCCTTCTTACATAAAATAAATAAATAAATAAAATCTGTTGTATTTTTATTTGGTATTTTTTCTTGCAGAAAACAACACCTCAAACTGCCTGTCTCCTCAGGGTAGGTTCTTTCCAGCTGTGTTCAACTGGAGAAAATAGCACAGAGAATAATAATAATCACACACTCATCAGAGAGTATTTCAGCCTCGGGCCTTGCAGGGCTGAGTGGTGACAGAAATGCAGCAGGATCATTCGGTGTTGTTGTTCACAGAAGACACTCCAGCTCATGACTCTCAGTCTGTCTGCTTTTGCTGCAGTACTGTTGCCTGGCAGTTGTTTCCTCACTCTGTACCTGTTCTTAGTGCTAAGCTTTGTGTTTATTTCACTCCTTCCACAGCACTGCTCCAATTGACAAAGATCGTTTTGAATTCCAGTCCTGTCCCGGTACAGCTCTGTGCCACCTGCAAGCATCAAGTCACACACTGTGTGTTATTCACATATACCACAAAGCCAGATGTGCTGCGGACTGAATGCAGTGAAAGGTTCACCGCCAAGTTCGTTTCCCACACCTACAGACCCGTGGTGAATATTGCTGAATTTGCATGCTACAAAACATAGCAGGTTAACTGTGAGAAACAGTTTGTTGTGCAAATACAGGCAGGTATTTTGTGAGCTCTTTCAAGAGCATCAGCTAAAAAGTCACTGCAAGTCAACATGAGTTCCAAGTGTTACTTGCATATACGAACTAAATACAAGATGCAACAATCTTCTCTCTCTCTCCCATCTCAAACAGTGCACAGCAACTTCATCCCTCACAGAACCATCAGCCAGGTGAGCAGAGGCCCCAGGTACTGTACCACGGGACTGCTCAGCTCCAGCAGTCGCTGCCAGCACTGTGCTGTCACCTGCAGCTCTGCTCCCAGCAATTCCTGCTGTCCACCCGCAGGAATCCAAACAAGCACTCGGTGTTACAGCTGACGCTGGCGTTCTCTCACAGCTCACAGTGGTGTTCTCCACCTGGATCCTGACAGTGCCACCTCCTCTTGGAGAGAGGGACTTCTGAAAGGAAATAAAGAGATTTTTCTGACAAACGTTTCAATCCATCTTCCCTCCTGGGAATCATTAAAGTCGAAATTGATTCTGCCCAGAAGAAGGAAATGAATTGGGTGAGCTCCTGAGATTCCTTTCTAATCCCCCTCTGCCTGACTTTAAACATGGAAATAACCTTTCTAGATTCCACGGCACACTGTCATTCAAAATGCAATCCCACTGATGAACAAAGTACTGCACTTTCAAACTTATTCAGCTTTGAGGGCATTCTGCTCCTCATAAACATCTTTTGCATTTCGTTGTGAGTTTGACATATGGAATACTTACAAGATTATGCACAAGATTGTTTATGGGTATTTTTAACGCTTCAGAACTAACCCGTAAAGCTATTCAAAGAACTGAAGAATGCCATCTATTTAGAGACAAAACATCCTGACAGCTTAAAGGAGGAGCAAATGAAATCAAGTACAATATTAAATACAGCACTGTGCCTTCAACCTAACTGTGTCTAAGTTGAAAGAATTAAAATTGTCTACAGCTCAGTCGGGCAATCAGAGGATGCACCACTTTGCTATGAGCATATTTTGTTATTATTCTCCCTCATATAAAAATAACCTCCTGATAAATGCAGCTTTTGATTGTAGTTAACTCCAAAATATGTACTCCTCACACTCATCTACGTTATTAGACTTTTACAGAAGTTGCACTTAACCCTCTGTTCCCCTTTAAATAATCAAATCAAATCCTATTCTTTCAGGCTTAGACCGATTATCTCTGGTCCAGCCCTCAGGTCTGACTGCCTCTATGTAAGCAGCCCAACAGTCTCAACTATCAATGAACTGCCAGTGGAAAGCACTCTGCATCCAAACAACACCTCCCAGGATTCTGCCATCGTGTGCTTGCAACAAACTGTCAGAGCAAAACTTCAGTTCTGATGCAGCAATTTACAGGCAGAAAACTAACCTGGACTTTGCAAGAAAGCAAAGTGACCTGAGGTATCAATTTCAGTTAAACAAAAATGCAGCATAGTGCAGAGCAGTGAGCAGAACGGGCCACGGCCTGTGGGAATCTCAGTCACACCTTCTGTGTCTGAGCTGTCCTCTGTGATCACAGGCATCCCAACGCAGTGGGTAACAGTCTCCTTTCCTGCCCGCATCTCACCTGCAGAGAGATTTTTAGGAGGAAACATCAGCATTGGGTTGTTTTTTGTTTGGTTTTTTTTTTTTTTTGTTTGCTTTTTCACTTCTGTATCTCAGATTGAGCAGTTAGAAGACTGTTCTCTTGCGTCTGTATTGACTTTCTCCATAGCCTTTGCCTGGAGAGATCTGTTTTCCCAGTATCTCCATACGGCTCACTAGGAAAACCATCAACAACAAGGAGCTAACAGTATTCATCGCCAGCTCAGTTAGAGATTATTCAAATCTCTTCTCCTTATTCCCTCCCCAGCACTACCTCTCCTGTTCTGAAGTGAGGCAAAGGTGACGTGGCCCAATGCCCACCTCTGAAGAGGGCGGAATTCTCTCAGAAGCAAAGTACAGGAAGACAGACTTTGGAACTTTGAAATCATCGCCTTCAAAACAGTTAATTCAAAACTTCAGTGCTCAGTTTTTGTTAACCTTTAATGAGCAGTAAGACAAATGGAAGACTGAAATGGCTGAGCAACTGTTACCACTTACAAGTCGGACATTAGAAAGCTGACTTCCTTCAGAAAACAAAGCCACTCCCCATGCCTTCAGGACTGGCACAGAGAGCTAAGCAGCATTTTCCAAGACCAAAGGGGAAAATAAAAAATAAAAGATGCACAAGCAGAGATGTGCAAATACTCAGGATGTAACTAAATGCTGCAAACTATACCAGTTCAGTTTCTTGAGATCCAGAAATGAATCACAGAATCACAAAATGGTTTTGCTTTGCAGGGACCTTTAAGATCACCCAGCCCCAGCCCCCATTGCTCACAGCCCCGTCCAGCCCGGCCTGGAGTGCTTCCAGGGCACACCCACAGCTGCCCTGGGCACCCTGCTCCAGTGTCTCACCACCTTCACAGGAAAGAACTTCTTCCTAAATGCAATGGAAAAGCACCTCTGATTTCCAGAGATCCTCTTCTTCATGCTGGCTGTGTTCTCCTGCTGCTTCTTTTACTTTGTCTCGGAGATTTCCCATAATCTGAGCCTGATTCGGAAGATGCTAATATTACTTGACGATGTCTTCTGGATTTGGAGGCCTGGAAGGTAAATATATTTATCAATTATTACAAATGAACTTAAATGATATAGCTGTGTGTTACTGTACATCACCTGATGCTTCATTCATAGCTCTGAACTGCTGCACGTTCCAGAGCTCTGTTTCACTTGATAATGAACTCTTCAATAAACAATTTAAATAAACAAAGAAGGACATCATGTTTATGGTAGGTCTGCCAGAGGAAGATTATTCAACAATATTTTTTGAATAGCACTCAGAGAAACAACGCTTCAGTGATTTCCAATTGGCTTTAAACCCCCAAGGTCCATTTCTGCAAGAATCCTCACAGCTTCAAACACCAAAGCCCCATGGAACCATCAGACTCCAGGACTGTTTTAATTCCATTTAAAATTCCATCTACTTAAAAACAGAGCACAGACACAGAAAGAAACCTTGGGAATGAAAACCCTCCAGGCACAGAGAATTCCAGCACTGTTTCCATGAATAATCAGAACTTCACGTTTTCCCCATGTGTCAGATATGGAAACTCGAACATTCAAAAGCTGAGTGTAATTTTAACTCATTCCCTTCTGATCAGTTGCTTACTCTGAACTATCATTTAGAAAGGAATACATCTCTATCATCAAATTTGATACTGGCCTCACAGGGACCGGAGTTCAGGACTGCAGTCTGGGGTGAAAGAGGGTAGGGTTGGGACTGAATTTGGGGTGAAAGAGGGAAGACGTGGGCCAGTAGTTTAGAGTGGAATAATGAACATTGAAGGCTGTAGCCTGGTATGGAATACTGAGAAGCTGGGATGGAGTTCTGAGCAAATTAGCTAGATCGGGCACTTGAGCCCGAGCTGGAAATGCAAGGAATCAGTTCTTGAGTGTGAGGACAATAAGGAAGACCTTGGACTCCTGTTCGGGGAGGACATAGTGAGGGTTCGCAGCTGCAGTTTGGGGTGAAATAGGGAGGATTTAGGGCAGGAGTTAAAGGGGAGAGAGTGAGGGTTTGGGACTGAATTGATAGGTGAAGAGCGAGGGATTGCAACTAAAGAATGGGGTGAAACAGGCAAGATTCAGGAGTGGAGCTTGGGGTGAAATAGCCAGTATTTGAACATTCAGAATGCGGTGAAGTTGTGAGAATTTAGTGCCAGAATTCGAGGGTAATGGTGAGGATTAGGAACTACTGCATGGGAGGGAAATACTGAGGGTTTGGGGCAGGAATCTGGGATGGAATAGCAAGGAAAGGGGCTAGAGTCTGGGGTGAAAGAGCGACGATTTTGGGCTGGAGTTTGAGGTGAAATGCTGAGGCGTTTGGCCTGAATTCATGGATGTGTAATAGCGGTGATTTAGGACTGGAATTAATTGTGAAAGTGTGAGGATTTGGAGCTGGAGATTGGGCTGAGGCAGCAAGGATCTGGGAGCTGATTTTTGAGACAAGATACTGAGGGTTTTGGTCAGCAGTTTGGAATGAAATAGCGAGGATTTACCAAGGATGAATAGTGAGGATAAAGGGCAGGAGTGTAGGGTGAAAGTGTGAGGGTTTGGGACTGAATTTATCGGTGAAGAGCAAGAATTTGGGATTAAAGAATGGGGTGAAATAGCCAGGATCCAGGATTGGAGCTTGGGGTGAAACAGCCAGGATATGACCCTTCAGAATAGGGTGAAATTGCAAGGATTTAGAGCCAGGGACAGAAGGTAATAGTGAGGATTAAAAACTACTGCATGTGAGGGAAACAGTGAGGATTTGGGGTAAGATTTTGGGGTGCAATAACAAGGATAACAGCTAGAATTTGCAGTGAAACAGTGAGAGTTTAGGGCAGGAGTGTAAGGGGAGAGAGTGAGGGTTTGGGACTGAATTTATGGGTGAAGAGCGAGAATTCGGGACTAAATAAAGGGGTGAAATAGCCAGGATGCAGGACTGGAGCTTGCTTGGGGTCAGAGAGCCAGGATTTGACCCTTCAGAATGGGCTGAGATTGCAAGGGTTTAGGGCCAGAGTTTGAGGGTAATGGTGAGGATTTGGGACTACTGCATGGGAGGGAAATAGTGAGGGTTTGGGGCAGGAGTGTAGGGTGAGAGAGGGAAGGTTTGGGACTGAATTCATGGGCGAAGAGCAAGAATTCGGGACTAAAAAATGGGGTGAAATAGCCAGGATTCAAGACTGGAGCTTGGGGTGACATAGCCAGGATCCAGGAGTGGAGCTTGGGCTGAAATAGGCAGGATTTTACCCTTCAGAATGGGGTGAAATTACAAGGATTTAGGGCCAGGGACTGAGGGTAATGGTGAGGATTAGGAACTACTGCATGGGAGGGAAATAGTGAGGGTTTGGGGCAGGATTTTGGGTTGGAATATCAAGGAAAGTAGTTAGAGTTTGGGGGTGAAATAGTGAGGGTTTAGGGTAGGTGTGAAGGGTGGCATAGTGAGGGTTTGGGACTGAATTTATGGGTGAGGAGCAAGAATTTGGCACAAAAGAATGGGGTAAAATAGCCAGGATTCAGGAGTGGAGCATGGGGTGAAATAGCCAGGATTTGAGCCTGCAGAATGGTGGTGAAATTGCAAGGATTTAGGGCCAAGTACTGAGGGTAATGGTGAGGATTAGAAACTACTGCATGGGAGGGATATAGTTAGGATTTGAGATAGGATTTTGGGGTGTAATAAGAAGGAAAGTTGCTAGAGTTTGGGATGAAATAGTGAGGGTTTAGGGCAGGAGTGTAGGGTGAGAGAGTGAGGGTTTGGGACTGAATTTCTGAGTGAAGAGTGAGAATTTGGAATTAAAGAATGAGGTGAAAGAGCCAGGATCCAGGACCGGAGCTTGCTTGGGGTCAGAGAGACAGAATTTACCCTTCAGAACTGGGTGAAATTGCAAGGATTTAGGGCCAGAATTTGAGGTTTATAGTGAGGATTAGGAACTACTGCATGGGAGGGAAATAGTGAGGGTTTGGGGCAGGATTCTGTCATGCAATAACAAAGACAGTAGCTAGAGTTTGGGGTGAAATAGTGAGGGTTTAGGGCAGGAGTTTAAGGGGAGAGAGTGAGGGTTTGGGACTGAATTTATGGGTGAAGAGCGAGAATTTGGGATTAAAGAATGGGGTGAAATAGCCAGGATCCAGGACCGGAGCTCGGGGTGAATTAGCCAGGATTTAGGGCTCGAGTTTGCGGGTAATAGCGAGGATTTGGGACTACAGCATGGGAGAGATAGTAAAGGTTTGGGACCACTGTGTGGGAGGAAATAGCGAGGGCTTGGGGCAGGAATTAGGGCTGAATAGCAAGGACTAGGGGCTAGACTCTGGGGGAAAACAGTAAGGATTTGGAGCTGGAGTTTGGGTGTAACAGTGAGGGTTCACGACAGGAGTTTGAGAAGAAATAGCAAGGACACGGGATGGTACTTTGGGATGAAAATGTGAGAATTTGGGGCTTGAGTTTGGTGTGGAATAGTGAGGACTGGGGCTGGAGTTTGGGGCTCAACTACTGTGAGTTAGGGACGAAGGACTGAAGGTACGGGAGTGGAGTTGGAGGTGAAAGCATTAGGGTTAGGGGCTGGACCGGGGCATGAAATAGCGAGGGCAGTGAGCCGGGGCTGGGGTGAGACAGAAGATTCGGGGGGGAGCAGAGATTGGGGGCAAAGGAGAGGAGCGGGAGGTGCCGGGGAGGGGGCAGCGCCCATCGCAGGGGCAGAAAGGCGCGGATGCGGGGCCGTACCTGCAGCAGCGGAGCGCGGCTGACGGTGCGGGAGAAGCAGGCGGACGGAGCTCGAACGCGACAACGGGGAACGTCGCCGAGCCCCCCACTACATCCTAGGGAGCGCCGGGCTCCACGAAGAGGACTCCGTCGCGCATGCGCGCTACGCTTCGGAGCAGCGATCACCATCGAGACGGGCGGCGCCGCCGCGCAGAGCGGCCGCAATTTACGTAAGCCGCAATTCTCGTACGCCGCCTCCGCGTTTCGGCGCGCATGCGCAGTGCCGCCCGGAGGACCGAACCGCGGCTGCTGCAGTTCCGAGCATCGGCCGCGCGGGGGCGGCACACACCGCGGAAACCGCTTCTCCCGCAGCGCTCAGAGCGCCCGCGGTGACACAGCCAGGATTCAGGAGTGCAGCTTGGGGTGACATAGCCAGGATATGACCCTTCAGAATGGGGTGAAATTGCAAGGATTTATGGCCACAGTTTGAGGGTAATAGTGAGGATTAGGAACTACTGCATGGGAGGGAAATAGTGAGGGTTTGGGGCAGGATTTTGTTATTCAATAACAAAGATAGTAGCTAGAGTTTGGGGTGACATAGTGAGCATTTAGGGCAGGAGTTTAAGGGGAGAGAGTGAGGGAGTAGGCAAAGTGCAAGGGTTTGGGACTAAAGAATGGAATGAAATAGCCAGCATTCAGGAGTGGAGGTTGGGGTGAAATAGGCAGGATTTGAGCCTTCAGAATGGGGTGAAATTGCAAAGAATTAGGGCCAGAGATTGAGGGTAATAATGAAGATTTGGGACTATCGTTTGGGAAGAAACAGGGAGGATTTGGGGCAGGAATTTGGGCTGGAATAGCAAGGAGAAGAAGCAACAATTCAGACTGAAGCACTGAGAATTTAGTGTTGAAGTTGGGGGTAAAATCATAAGGGTTTTGGGGGGAAACAGTGAGGACATGGGACAGGAGTTCGAGGGATGAATCAGTTTGGTTTTGGGGCAGGAGTTCGGGGTGGAATAGCTAGAAACTGGGATGGAGTTTTGGGCAAATAAGCAGAATTTGGCACTTCAGTCCAGGCTGACATGGCCAGGATTTGGGACTGGAGCTTGGGGTGAAATAGCCAGGATTCAAAACGTGAGCTTGGGGTAAAATAGCCAGGATCTGACCCTTCAGAATATGGTGAAATTGCAAGGATTTAGGGCCAAGGATGGAGGGTAATGGTGAGGATTTGGGACTACAGCATGGGAGGGAAACAGTGAGGTTTTGGGGTAGGATTTTGGGCTGGAATAGCAAGGATAGTAGCTAGTTTGGTGTGAAATAGTGGGGGTTCAGGGCAGGAGTGTACAGTGAGAGAGTGACGGTTTGGGACTGAATTCATGGTCGAAGAGTAAGAGTTTGGGACTAAAGAATGGGGTGAAATATCCAGGATAGTAAAGTTCTGTGGCAGGATTTGGCGTGCAGTAACAAGGATAGTTCCTAGAGATTGTGGTGAAATAGTGAGGCTTTAGGGCAGGAATGTAGGTTGAGAGAATGAGGGTTTGGGACAGCAGTTATGGGTGAAGAGCGAGAATTCAGGACTGGAGCTTGGGGTGAAAGAGCCAGGATTTGAACCTTCAGAATGGGCTGAGATTGCAATGGTTTAGGGACAGAGTTTGAGGATAATAGTTAGGATTAGGAACTACTGCGTGGGAGGGAAATAGTGAGGTTTTGGGGTAGGATTCTGGCATGCAACAAAAGGATAGTAGCTAGAGTTTGGGGTGAAATAATGAGAAATTAGCGCAAGAGTTTAAGGGGAGAGAGTGAGGGTTAGGGACTGAATTTATAGGCAAAGAGCGACTGTTTGGGACTAAAGAATGGGGTGAAATAGCCAGGATGCAGGACTGGAGCTTGGGGTGAAATAGACAGGATTCTACCCTTCAGAATGGGATGAAATTGCAAGGATTTAGGGCCAGAGACTGAGGGTAATAGTGACGATTAGGAACTAGTGCATTGGAGAGAAATAGTGAGGTTTTGGGGTAGGAGTGTAGGGTGAGAGAGGGAAGGTTTGGGACTGAATTCATGGGCGAAGAGCAAGAATTTGGGACTAAAAAATGGGGTGAAATAGCCAGGATTCAGGACTGGAGCTTGGGGTGACATAGCCAGGATCCAGGAGTGGAGCTTGGGCTGAAATAGGCAGGATTTTACCCTTCAGAATGGGGTGAAATTACAAGGATTTAGGGCCAGGGACTGAGGGTAATGGTGAGGATTAGGAACTACTGCATGGGAGGGAAATAGTGAGGGTTTGGGGCAGGATTTTGGGTTGGAATATCAAGGAAAGTAGTTAGAGTTTGGGGGTGAAATAGTGAGGGTTTAGGGTAGGTGTGAAGGGTGACATAGTGAGGGTTTGGGACTGAATTTATCGGTGAAGAGCAAGAATTTGGTACAAAAGAATGGGGTAAAATAGCCAGGATTCAGGAGTGGAATTTGGGGTTAAATACCCAGGATTTGAACCTGCAGAATGGTGGTGAAATTGCAAGGATTTAGGGCCAAGTACTGAGAGTAATGGTGAGGATTAGAAACTACTGCATGGGAGGGATATAGTTAGGATTTGAGGTAGGATTTTGGGGTGAAATAACAAGGATAGTTGCTAGAGTTTGGGATGAAATAGTGAGGGTTTAGGGCAGGAGTGTAGGGTGAGAGAGTGAGGGTTTGGGACTGAATTTCTGAGTGAAGAGTGAGAATTTGGAATTAAAGAATGAGGTGAAAGAGCCAGGATCCAGGACAGGAGCGTGGGGTGACATAGCCAGGATTTACCCTTCAGAACTGGGTGAAATGGCAAGGATTTAGGGCCAGAGTTTGAGGGTAATAGTGAGGATTAGGAACTACAGCATGGGAGGGAAATAGTGAGGGTTTGGGGCAGGATTTTTGGGGTGGAATAGCAAGGATAGCAGCAAGAGCTTGGGGTGAAATAGCGAGGAGTTTAGGGTGACATAGTGAGGTTTCAGGACTGAATTTATGGGTGATGAGCAAGAATTTGGGAATAAAGTATAGGGCGAAACAGTGAAGATTCTGGACTGGAAACTGAGGTGAAATGCTGAGAGGTTGGGACTGGAGCCTGATGTGTAATAGCGGTGATTTGGGGCTGGAATTAATTGTGACAAGATACTTAGAGTATTCGTCAGCATTTTGGAATGAAATAGGGAGGGTCACAGGCTGGAGTTTTGGGTGAAATAGCGAGAAGATGGGATGGAGTTTTGGATGAATTAGACCAGATTTGGTACTACAGTCTGGGGTGAAATCACAGGATTCAGGGTCAGAGTTTAGGGGAAATAATGACGACTGGGGACTGCTGTTTAGGAGAAAACAGTGAGGCTTTGGGCAGGAATTTATGGTAGAGTTTAGTGTGAGATGGCAAAAGTTTGGGGCTGAATTTCGGGAGAAAGAGCAAGAATTCAGTGCTAGAGCCTGGGGTGAAACAGTGAGGAGTGGTGGCTGGAATCAAGACAGAAATAGCAGGGGTCTGGGACCACAGCATGGGTGGAATAGGATGGATTTGGAGACGGATTTTGGGGTGAAACAGTGAGGGTTTACGACGGGAGTTTGAGAAGAAATAGTTTGGTGTGGAATAGCGAGGATTGGGGCTGGAGTTTGGGGCTGAAATACTGAGAGTTAGGGACGAAGGACTGAAGGTACGGGAGTGGAGTTGGAGGTGAAAGCGTTAGGGCTAGGGGCTGGACCGGGGGATGAAATAGCGAGGGCAGTGAGCCGGGGCTGGGGTGAGACAGAAGATTCGGGGGGGAGCAGAGATTGGGGGCAAAGGAGAGGAGCGGGAGGTGCCGGGGAGGGGGCAGCGCCCATCGCAGGGGCAGAAAGGCGCGGATGCGGGGCCGTACCTGCAGCAGCGGAGCGCGGCTGACGGTGCGGGAGAAGCAGGCGGTCCGTGGGTGCGGCGCCTCGGGGCGCTCTCGGGGTTCGCCTTCCGCTGCGGCACAGGGATCCCGGGACGCCGGCTCAGCGCCGCGCCTCCTGCAGGCGGCGCTGGGGGGGGAACGGCGTCGAGTGGCGCCCTCCTGTGGCCGCCGGGAGGTACTGCGGGTACCGAGCTGCGCGGCGCCTCTCGGTCCGCGGCGGCGAGGAGCAATCGGAATTGATTTACATATTCAATAAAATATTATGCCATCTGTTTACATGCCTGTAATTTGAACTTGATCAGACAGTATTGCATCCATATTACAGCAGCAACTGTCTTCAGATAGCACTTTACAGATGTATTACAGACGTTTCTTTACACACATACAGTAGCTGGAGAGGGGTTTAAAATGGGATACTGAGATTTTCATCCCCGAAGAACCCTGCATTAGCAACAGGTGACTGAGAGGTGTGTGAAAGTTGCAACTTAGAAGTGACATAGCCAAAAGTGATCTAGGAATTTGAGGAAGAATAATGACCTGCGATGTAAATATCCCACTGTTAATGTAGCTGGTCAGCAAAATTTACCATGAACATTACATTTCTGTGTATATAAGTGATCATATGATAAGGGGATAGGCTTATTCCAGGAAAAAAAGCTCGAGGCAGAAGTCTCCTTGGAGAAACAGAAAGAAAAATATGATCCAAGGATTCCTTTCCCAGTTGTTGCTCTGAACAAAAACTGTCCGATGAAATATGTACCTACTTCCCTCAGGAAGGCAGATACCCCCAAAAGAATAGTACCCTCACAAAACAACCAAGGCAGACAGCATAGTGACTCAAGGCTTATCCAGATGGAATGAAGAAAGACAGCAAACTAAGAAGGGCTCACCTGTCACTGAAGGTCAAGGCTCACCTGGAACTCCACACAGGAGGGATCTCCAGCAGGAGAACCACCCCCACTCGTGGTCAGCCCTTAAATGGGGTCTGGGAGAGGTGGAGCCAGACTCCAGCCCTTCTGCTCACACAGCTGAATCCCCTTCACCTGTGCTCCTGCGGCTGACTCAGTGCTTCCCTCTGGCGATCCATCAGCGGCTCAGGCTGTGATTAAACAGTTCCCATACAGTATGGCTGTGCAGAAGTGGCTTGTCTTTCACATCGCTGTCGCCACTGCTTAAATGCACCACCCACTGCTTCACTGTGCTCACATGCATTGTTTGGGTCTCCATAGCTGTTCAGCAAGCATTGATGAACGTCTGTAGGTCTCGCTTTTTCCTCACGGGCAATCTCAGTGACACACCTTTGCTTCGTAAGCACTTCCATGTCAGACACCATTTCTCAGACTCCCCCTCTGCTGCCAGCTGTCACACGGCAGCAGCACGCCATGGGATATTGGTTGGGAGGTCTGACCTTTACTGCTGTACCACCAACAGCCACTTCTAACAGTTCCCATACAGCAGATTGCAGTCCCTCGCAGAAAGCCTGGCAGCATTCGTGCACTGCCTCAGCATTTTGCTGTGCGGCTCTATCAGAGCAGAACAAAGATGTGATGTTCGTGGAAGAGGCTTTGGTGGACAGAAGCCTTCTTTTGGCATGGGAGACAGATTTGCTTCCTGTCAGTGAGAGCCACGATTAAACTGCCTTGGCAAGCCTCTGTCAGGTCCGTGTCTTTTTGCAGGGATTTTGGCAGCAGTATTCTGCTGGCTACAGCCCAGAGACCATTGCTCAGGGGATCCAGGTGCTCCCGAGGTGAGTGCATTTCCTCTGCAGCCCTTAGCTGACCAGGCGGGAGGCTTCCTTCCCACCTCCTCCTTTGGAATGTGCCCTCTTGGGTCTCCATGCTCAGCATCCAGTCGGGGAGAAATCCTGCATGTCTAGCTCCTGGTTCACTTTTGGCTGTGTGTTTGTCTTCACCCAACCCAGGGTGACAGGGAATCACAGTTGTGTTTCTCGTGCCCAACCTGTCCTGATTCCCATCAGAGAGAACCGACCACACATGCAGAGGGTTTAGGGCCCCATGTGCTGGTTTAGCATGGACAGGAAGGAAGAGGGGTGCCATGCTGCCGACAAGCTGAGTGGGTGGGGTAGGAGGTCATCCTTCTTCAAGGGTGGGTCATTCTTGGTTTTCCAGGTTTCAGCTCACTGTGAAAAAGAGCAGAGCCATCACTCAGGGAGAACGCAAAATAAGCAAAGGTGAGGGAACCGGCCCCTGCTGTACGGAGGTTGTCCCTGTCCTATTGCTCGGTGACCGGAGCCAGGTTCACATGCCATGCCCATGGGGCTGCTCTGAAGAACTTCTTCATTTCCTAATTGCAGGGATCTCTGCAGGCAGGCTGCTGCAGAGGCAGAAGACGCTTCTCCCTTCCATGCAGCTGTGCTGCAAAGAAAGCACGAGGCAACAAGTCTCAGCACAGAAGCCTTCTGGCATGTAAGTGTCTTAGACGAGAAGAGGAAGGAGATGTGTGCTCTCATGGAGGAATTTCCTCCCCTTTGGAGCTGCCAGCTCTTGGGACTCAGAAAGGCTCCTGACACGTGTGTGTCCCAGTGGGGGCCGTTCTCTCAAGGGATGGCAAGTGCGCAGCACAATTACCCGAGGCAGTCACGCCTGCTCCCTTTTGTACCGAGGTCCCTGATCCCTAGGGGAACTGAATGCAGATCCCTGTTGATCGCAAAAGCTCTTCTCCCTTCAGGGCTCTCTCCGCATTGCAGTTCAGCCCATCTTTATGGCTGTGGGAAACACGGGGTGAGACCGAGGTGCCCTGGGCTCCTGCAGACTCCTCATGCTGTCTGTTTGCAGCCATGTGCAGACAGCTCCCGTGGGACAAAGATGGCAGGCGCTGGAACCAGCTCCTCCAGCCCAGCTGACTGAATTCTCTAAGAGAGCGCTGATTTGGGATCACCTCGTTCCAACCCCCTGGTGACAGGCAGCAACACCTCCCTCCAGACCGGTTTGCTTACAGCCTGGTCCAGCCTGGCCTTGAGTGCTTCCAGGGAGGGAAGCAAAAGCCTCGGGGCGTGTGTGTGTGCAGAGATCTTGAGCAGAGCCCTTGGGGTGCCTTCAGTTCCTATCCGCACCTTCAGCGGCTCCAAAGGAGGCAGAGGGTGCTGCACACCTTCCCTGTCTCTTCTCCCTGGCTGCCACATGGCACAAGATGAAAATCCCAATCTGGCTCTGGGGCCCCTGGTCCTTCATGGCTAAAGCTGTTAGAGGCAAGGGGCAGGAGTGTGGAGCTGAAGGACGAGCCCGGGGGCTGCGGCTGATCCCATTTGCTGCTGTGTCTCTGTGGTCCTGCAGGAGCTCCTGGAAGTGTCTGCATCATGGGATGAAGGTTCCAGTACGTTTGGGGCATTAAAAGGGAAAATGTGATGAAATACAATCCCTGTAAGGGAAGTTTTAACAGAAACAGAAAAAACTTTTTTTCTTTTCTCTTTACTGAAACAATCCGGTAGCACACAAAAAAAAGTTCACAAATAGCCCAGAAGAATTGGCAGCACGCTTGGACTTCAAGGTCATGTTTTTGAGTACAACTCCAGCAGTACTGATAAGCTTTCTAATGAAGGTATCTGAGAGCAGAGAGATTCACTCTAAAAGTAAGGCAGCTAACAACCCCTCAAGCCCCACGCTGGGTGCCAAAAGTGTCACCAGTTTACCAGGCTGGAACAGCCCAGTTCGATGACAATTGGTGCGGGGGACCCATGCCCCAGGAAAGGGGAAGGGGGAAAGGGAAAACGGAAAAGGGAAAAGGGAAAAGGGAGATGGGCCTCGAAAGAAAACAGCGACAACGATCTGAGGAGGAAGGCTAATTTACTAAACAAGATATCAGAAAGCAAAACAACACAATAAAATACAATATAATTGGAATTGAAGCAAATAAATCAAATAAAATAAGCAAGAGAGAGAGTGCCCAATAAACTGAAGGCCTTACACTAAATGCTGAAGGCTCAATGGCAGTGAGCACCCACTGTTGAGTCCATCTCAAAGGGAAAAAGACAGGGTCCCGTGACCGCAGACATTTTTTATCTTTCCCTCTGAGCTGAAACATGTAAAAATGCAAAGTATCGCACAGTGCCCTCAGGAATGTATTTCTTATCTTCTGAGACAGGTATATCTGTAACTGAGAATGATCCATGGAGCTGGAGCATGGACTCTTTAACTCCCAATACACCACATGATGTTATGACACGGAGTATCAATAATATAACGAAAATCATAAAACAATGAAAGTAGATTTAGACTAGATTGTAAGAAGAAATTTCCTACTGTGAGGATGGTGAGACACTGTCACAGCTTGCCCTGAAAGGTTGTGGATGCCCCCTCCCTGGAGGCATTCAAGGCCAGGCTGGATGGGGCTGTGGGCAACCCGGTCTAGAGGGAGATGTCCCTGCCTACAGCCAGGGGGTTGGAACTACATGATCTTCAAGGTCCCTTCCAACCCAAACCATTCTATGATTCTATAATTAAGAAAAATGCCTTTGCTCTAATGGTGATCAGCACTGGAACAGGCTTCCTAGAGTGCTGTTAGATGCCTTGTGCCTGCCAGGGCCCAAGAGACATATAGCCAATGTCCTTAGTTACCTGCTTTAACTTTTGCTCAGCCCTGAAGTGGTCAGACACTTACATTTGAAACAGCGCACAGAGTTTGATTGACAGAAGCCATTTATTGAAGAAATGCGTGCTGGGGGTGCCTAGGTTTTGTGTGCTGGGCATGCTGGAGCTTCTGCAGGTGCACATGCGGTGGGTGCTGGGCGTTGCGGGTGCTAAGGATGCTGAGTCCTAGGGATGTTTGGGGTTTGGATCCTGGGTCGTGAGGTGCCAGGTACTGGGGGTGCTCGGAGGCTGGGTGCATGGAGTGCTGGAGGAGCTGAGTTCTGTGTGCTGTGTGTGCTGAGCGCAAGGCGTGCTGGTAGCTGGGTGCTAGAGGTTCTTAGCTCTGAGCGCTTATGCATGCTAGGTTCTGAGAGTATCCTGGATTTGAGAGTTGGACATGCTGGTGTTCAAGTGCTAGGGGTGCCAGGTGTGCCTAGGAGCTCAGATAGAGATGCTGTTCTCGATCTCATGCGGGTTCATGTAGTTGTATCTCAGCTCAGTTCTGTAGTTTCTCTCTTCAATGCGTTCCCTGATGTCTTCCAGCTCGCTTTGGAAGGCCCTGATGAGCCGGCGGGGTTCCGCCTCTGTGAAACGCTCCTCTGGATAATGCCCCAGGAGCATCTAGAGGGAGAAAAGAATGGGGACTCTGTCAGGCCAAGGCACTTTGGTGTGGTTACCTCACTCAAGCCACCTGGCATCAGTGGGACCATGGTGACCACCATCCTGAGCTTGGGTGTACCCAAGCTGGTGAGGAAGGCTCACAATGTCTTCCAGGCGGGAGCTGAGGAGAATGAGAGCCACCAGGATGTTGGCAGTGGTGTCGACTTCGGGGAGAGTGTCCAGGAAGTGCTGGAGGAAGGCTTTTCCCTTCTTTTCTGGTGGTGGGTGACGCATGGAGGATGGTGCATTGGGTAAGAAGGCGCCCATGTCATACTGCGGGCAGAAAGTTTGAAGTCAGCAGGGATGGGCAGAGCCATCCAGTGCGCATGGAGACAGGTTAGATGAGGACATTGTCCTGGAGTGAGGCATCCCTCCAACATGGAGGCTGCATGCAATGGGGATGTCCCTGTGGTGCAGGACAGGGACGTCCTACCAGTGGAAGTGGAGGACAGGTGTTTCCACCCTCCCCCCCGCTGTCCCCCCCCAACCCCCAGCATGAAAGAAAGACCATCCATCCTCTCGCAGAGAGATGTCAGATGGGGACATTCCTTAAGTGCCTGAAGGCACTGGACATGGCTGCCCCTTCAGGGGACAAACAGGGAAAACTGTCATAAAGAGAAAGTAGACGCAGATGTCCTCCACAGCATCGGAAGGAGACTTCCCTCCAGTGTGCAAAGAAGTCAGCAGGGAATAACTCTCTAGAATGAGGCAGATTGAAATGTTTCAAGTGCAGAAGTGCACCGCCACATTCCCTGTCCATGTCCCACCTGTCCATTGTTGACAGCTGCATGCTGTGCTGAGCAAGTGAACATCACCATGGTAATAAACTTGTTGAGCTCTGCCACTGTCTTCAGTGAGGAAGGGATGCCTGAAGGGCAGGAGGCAAAGAGCCATCAAAGGGCACAGTCCAAGGCACCCCCTTGGCCTTGGGGACACCTAGGAGCATGTAGGAGCCCACTGGACTATGGAATGGTACCTGAGGACGTCCGGCCCAGGAAGCCATTGGTGAAAATATCCTTCACCCAAGCCTGCAGCTCGACGTCACTTTGCACCGCTGCATTGTCTTTATAATAGAAAGCCACTATCCCGGACACAAACCTGTCATGGAAAGGACAATGAGGCTGCAGGCTTTCCCCAAAGCCATCAGTGACTGCTGCTGAGCCCTCCACTCCACCTCTTGATGGCCTCCCAGAGGCTCATCCCATCATCTCGGTAGTGGTAGTTGGGGATGAAGGAGACGCCACGGTCTTGTATGTCTTCAGGGAGGCAGAGTGATGTGTAGGTAACCTTCTCCAAGCCCCGCTGAAGAATCAGCAGCAGCCCCTCATGGGTAACCCCTGAGCCCTAGTGAGGAGAACACACCACTGGGTGCTCACCATCAGGGGCTCAGGCAGAAGGTTACACCCCCACTGATGTCCCCGGGGCTCACCTTGTCAATGACACCACCAGGGTTAATGAGGATGGTCCGGGCCAGCGTGTTGATGTGCAGCGTGAAGCGGAAGTGTGGGATAAGTAGCTGGAGAGAGAGAAAGAAATAGGTCACCCCAACCAGAGGGCACCAGGGTGGCCTGGGAACCCCATGACAGGTGCAGACCCAGCAGTGCCGTGTGGGTTCAGATGCTATGAATGATGAAGCCTAAAGAGGACTTTGCCACAGCAAAAAGAAAAAGGGAAAATGACGGCCCTGGAGGTCAGCACTGGCATGTGAGGGCAGCAGGGCTTGGTCAGGGGCTGTTTGAGAAAGGAAGAAGGTATGGGAGGCTTGGAGGGCCCAGCAGTTTCCCAAGAAGTTGGAGATGGTCGGGTGTGTGACAACTACTGTGGTGAGATCAGCTACAGGACTGGGCTAATGGGTGAGATGAGGCCTCGAGAGACCTTCCAGATCTCTACCTTGAAGAGTGGGTGGCAGGTGGGCAGTTGGCGCAGGGTGGCGACAGCAAAGACCTCCCCAAGGAGGTGGGTCCGAAGAAGGTGGGTGATGACCTGGTGGCTGTAGAAGTCAGCGTTGCGCACCCAGGTCTTGGCCAGGAGCCAGTCCCACTCGTCATCACTGGGCAGGAAGATGGGGCTGGTGGGCCCAGGCATTTGGCTGAGCTGTGGGACAAAACTGTACAGTAGGACCAGCATACCATGGGAGTGGGGTTTTCCCATGGGTGGTGGCATGCACTGGGCATGGATGTCCCCCTACCTGGATAGCAATGGGGCGCAGGTGCCCATTGGCATCCTGGTGCAGCAGGCAGAGTGGGGCTGCCACATACTGCTGCCGCCCGTGGATAGTGCCTGCTGGGATGCCCTGCAGCACCTCGTAGTCCAAAATGAAGATGCGTCCTTCCTTCATTTCCTTGCCCAACGTGGTACCCCTTCCCAGGAAGTCAGCCACCATCTCTTGCGTTACTGGGAATTTTTCTGGCAGCACAGTGCAATTCCGGATGATGATGGGGTTGTTGCCATTGAGGAACTGGTACCCAAAGAAGTCATCTTCTTGCCAGTGACTTGCAACATACTCAGGGACTAGGAGATGGCTTGAAATCAGTGCCCTACCCCTGTTTGCTCCCCTGCATCAGGCCATGACTGTTGGGTTCATGGGAATGGGGGAGGCCCTCAGCTGGAACAGGGAGAGGGGAGGGCAAGGCACGCACCTATGTCTCTGCCATGTGTCCTGGAGAAAATGCTCCGCATCTCATCCAGGCTTCTCCAGGAGTTGGGTCTGGTCAGGAAACCTGACAGCAGGTGTGTGGCTCCCCTATGGGGCAGGAGAAACCTCATTCCCTCATTCCCCGACCTGCATCCCACCTAGGCCGCGGACAGGAAGGTTTCTACCTGCCACCATCACCCCAGACCATTGCTCACTGGTAGATGAGGAGGCCCTTGAAGGATGAGGCTCGTGTGCAGGAGAACTGTATGTTTGAGTCCAGGTCAAAGATGGAGTCCACGTTGAGGCAACAAGGCCATCCTTCAGCGTAATTCTTCCACCTGCAGAGGGAGATGGTTAATCCAGCATCAGCTCTCACCATAACAGGGCATATTGGCAGTGGGGAGTCCCCATCCCCCATTCTCCCTCAGTGCTCTCACTGGTAAGCCTCCTGCCGTGCCTTCAATTCCTTTCGCCGGTGCTCCTTGAGGATCTCCAGGTCATCATCTGACACTTTTTTCCCTAAGTGTGAAGAAGAGGAATCAAGGCTGGACTGTGTGTAGGGCTTGTGCTGCAGCCCAAAAACTGAGGTGAAAAGGCAATGCTTTGATGGGGTTGGATTTGGAATGACAGCATCCCCCACCTTTGCCACCTGGCTCAAGGACCTTGTGCTGATGGCTGCAGGACAGCAGTGTCCATTGTGCCATTTGGCAGAGACACACAGCTCAAGGAGGTGAGACATAGCAGACTTGAGGGAGATTGGGAAAAAAAAAAAAACCTTCCATGCCAAAAACTCCAGTTGCTTCAGGGTCTCCAGGACACATGGCAGCATCCACCCTCTTTCTCCTCCATTATCACCATGTCAACGAAAGGGATCTGGGCTACTTGGACAGAGGCAGGCTGTGATGTGTCCCCATCTGTCCTCTTCCACACAAGTGCCCCAGCTACCATGGGAGGGTGGAGGTGAGGTGGGTCTTACCTGTGCCCTCGCGGAACTCTTGGGTAGTGATCCCCTCCAACCACTGGTAGCAGGGGAAGCGATAGGCTGCGCCATCAGGGGCTGTCACATGCACCTCCTTGCAGAACCAGGCATCCTCCAGGAAGAGCCGTGACTTAGCCAGGCGGACTAGCACAATGGGGCCCAAATCCTGCTTGCACTTCACTGTCTGTTCCTTCACCTGTGGAGGGAGAGCAGTGATGATTAGGGATGCTTTTTGTCAGCCAGTACACACATTCCCCATCTGTGGGGTGAGGAACCAGAGCATCTTTCCAGAATCCCCCCTCATCCACTCCTTCAGGACCAATTCCTCCATCTTTCCACCTTTTCTCCATCCCCCAGCACCCTTTTCCTTCATTCTTCCCAAATCATGGGGAAGATTCAGCTCTGTTCCTGTTCTCTCAACCTATGCTGAGACTCCTGGGGCAGCCTGTGACACCCCTCACCCTGTACCCATGCCTACCGTCCTTGGCAGGAACTTGTAGCTCATCACTGTCTGTGGGCTCTCGCCTCGAGTCCCCACCAAGGTGATGTAGATGCTGTTTATGGTCCCAGCTTCAAGGACGTCACCTGTCACCACCTTCACCTTGTAAGTGGCCATGGGGTCCTGCAGCAGCAGCAACCAAAACCCTCCGCTGGTATGCTGTGTGCCTCTGAAGACAGCACCTCCCTACCACTTATGCAGCCCTTCCCCTCCCTGGTGCAGCATTTGTTTCCTGCTGCCTGTCTCACGTGGGGCACCCCAGGGTGAGACGTCGGGCCAGAGATCTCTAGCAAAAGTACAGGGCAGTCGAGAAAGCAATTCATTCACCACTCCAGAGGAAATCCCACAGAGAAAAGGCTTTTCATTTTTTTCCCCAATATTCCCGCTTTTCTGCAAGTTCGTAATTCACTTCCTCAACCACTGTTTGCAAGGGAAATAGGGAACCAAGTGGCTCAAATGTCCATAGAGGAAAGACTGGATGGGGGGAGGGGGGAGCGTGAAGGATATTTCAGGTGAAAATCTGCAGTTCTGGGCAGTTTGCATGTTGAAAGCCCTGAGGTCAGTTGCACAAGGGGCCACTAGTGCACCCCATCATTCCCTTTCAAGGGCAGGTTTCATCAGATGTCCGTTACCAGCCGGTATCTGGCAAATCTAATCTCACTAGATATGGCACTTCTGCACTTGAAACATTTCCATCTGCCCCATTTTAGAGAGTTATTCCCTGCTGACTTCTTTGCACACTGACTTCTTTGCTAAGCTGAGATACAACTACATGAACCCGCAAGAGATTGAGAACAGCATCTCTATCTGAGCTCCCAGGCACACCTGGCACCCCTAGCACTTGAACACCAGCATGTCCAACTCTCAAATCCAGGATACTCTCAGAACCTAGCATGCGTAAGCGCTCAGAACTAAGAACCTCTAGCACCCAGCTACCAGCACGCCTTGCGCTCAGCACACACAGCACACAGAACTCAGCTCCTCCAGCACTCCATGCACCCAGCCTCCCCAGTACCTGGCACCTCACGACCCAGGATCCAAACCCCAAACATCCCTAGGACTCAGCATCCTTAGCACCCGCAACGCCCAGCACCCACCGCATGTGCACCTGCAGAAGCTCCAGCATGCCCAGCACACAAAACCTAGGCACCCCCAGCACGCATTTCTTCAACAAATGACATCTGTCAACCAAACTCTGTGCGTTGTTTCAAATGTAAGTGTCTGACCACTTCAGGGCTGAGCAAAAGTTAAAGCAGGTAACTAAGGACATTGGCTATATGCCTGTTGGGCCCTGGCAGGCACAAGGCATCTAACAGCACTCTAGGAAGCCTGTTCCAGTGCTGATCACCATTAGAGCAAAGGCATTTTTCTTAATTATAGAATCATAGAATGGTTTGGGGTGGAAGGGACCTTGAAGATCATGTAGTTCCAAGCCCCTGGCTGTAGGCGGGGACATCTCCCTCTAGACCAGGTTGCTCACAGCCCCATCCAGCCTGGCCTTGAATGCCTCCAGGGAGGGGGCATCCACAACCTTTCAGGGCAAGCTGTGCCAGTGTCTCACCATCCTCACAGTAGGAAATGTCTTCAGTGTCTCCTCACTGGACATGCTTTCCAGCACTTGAATCAGTTTTGTTGCCCTTTGTAAGTAGCTGGAACAATTTTTGGCTCAAATGTCCATAGGAGTAAGCCAGGACTGGGGGAGGAGGGAGCGTGCAGGATATTTCAGGTGAAAATCTGCAGTTCTGGGCAGTTTGCATGTTGCAAGCCCTGAGGTCATTTGCACAAGGGGCCACTAGTGCACCCAGTCATTCCCTTTCAAGGGCAGGTTTCATCAGATGGCCGTTACCAGCCGGTATCTGGCAAATCTAATCTCACCAGATATGGCCAGGGCACATTGCCCTTGTGATGGCCCCAGTGGTAACCCTGCAACACAGGACGGCTCAGCACCCACCTCCTTCTCCAGACCCTGCCTTGACTGGGCACAAATCCTATCCTCCCTGCACATATGCACATGTCAAGTGAACACAAATGTTGCTTGCGGTGGAAAATGGCTATGTCCTAAGCACCCTGACACCAGGGTCCCCCTTCCAGGTGCTGTGGGGGTCCATCCCTTGTGGCAAGCAGGACAGAGTGGGGCAATGTCAGCAAGATCAGGCCTCCCTCGTCAGCAAGAGACCCCTGCTCCCAGCTCGTCCTTGCTGTGGGTAATGAAATCCCCCTGCCACACACACACAAAGGCTGTGCCTCCAGGGAGGTCCAGGAGCTCTTCCTGACTCCCCAGGGCTTCCTCCATCTTTTGTTGCATCCCTGCCTGCAACTTCACCAGGGGCACTAAGGACACCGGAGCATATTGGAGTTCTGGGCAGCAGCAAGAAGCTGAACTTGGAGCACTGCTGCCCTGGGGCAGTGGAGGACGCTGAGGTGTGCTGGGGATACAAGGGTCACTAGGGTATACTGGGAGTAGTGCAGGAGCATACATGGAATGCTGTTACCCTGGAAGCACTTGGGACACTGGGTGTACTGGGATTTCACAGAGTGTCTGGAGTGCCTCAGGCGCACTGGCAGAGATACCTGGAGTAGCAAGCTCCCTGAGAGTACTTTGGGATAGTGGGTTATGCTGGGAGCACTGGGGGATGCTTGAAGCACTGGTGCTATGAAAGCACTTTAGAACACTGAGAGGCCCTAGAGCAACACTGGGGGGAGAGGAAAGGGTGGTGCACTAGAGGGAACGGGCTGAAAGACACTGGGGATAGGGGGGAGAAATGTCAGGGTACTTGGGAGTATTTAGTGCCTTGAGAGCACTGGGGTGCAATAGGGGAGAATGCGGGGGAGTGATCTGGGAGACCCTGGCAGCACTAGGAATACTGTTGTACTCTGGGAGCATTGTAGAGTGGTGGTTGGGGGGCACTGAGGTCTGTGGGGGTTTACTAAGGAGCACTGCTGACAACAGAGTACACTGGGAACACTGGAAGCGGTGGTTCTTTGAGCACTGGGGAGGTATAACCAGCAGTGCGTGCCTTCAACCCCTCTTGCACTACAGTTTGGGTAGTAGTCCTGGAGTGTTTACTGGTTCAGTGAGGAGCAGGTGAGGGTCAAGGGCAGCGGGGGGGACACGCAGGAACAGGAATTGCACTCCCGGTCAGCAAGAGGGCAGTTAATGTCTGCCTTGAGGTGGGCACACCTGGCCGTAGGTGGAGACACTGAGCTTGCTGGTCTTCGCAGCTGTCCTCCAGACAGGTAGGACACCCTTGAGGAGAAGGTCAGGATTCACGGCATCCATCAGCATGGGGACGGGTACTGCGTGTGACCTCGATGAGGGGGATAGAGTACACCCTCAGTAAGTTTGCTGATGATATGAAGCTGGGAGGAATGGCTGACACACAGGAAGGCTGTGGAGAGTTGGGCAGAAAGGAGCCGGATGAAGTTTAACAAGAGCAAGTGTAGAGTCTTGCACCTAGGGAGGAATAACTGCATGCACCCATACGGGTTGGAGGATGAGCTGCTGGAGAGGAGCTCTGTAGAGAGGGACCTGGGTGTCCTGATGGATGACAGGCTGACCATGAGCCAGCAGTGTGCCCTGGTGGCCAAGAAGGCCAGTGGTTACCTGGGGTGCATTAAGAAGAACACGGCCAGCAGGTCAAGGGAGGTGATCCTCCCCCTCTACTCTGCCCTGGTGAGGCCTCAACTGGAGTACTGTGCCCAGTTCTGGGCTCCCCAGTACAAAAAAGACAGGGATCTCCTGGAAAGAGTCCAGAGGAGGGCTACAAAGATAAAGGACTTAAAGAGGACTTAAAAAAAAAAAAAAAGGAAGTAACTGAGTCAAAACTTCATTTTCCTTCAAAACTGTATTTTAGTCTCTTCTGCAGTTCAAAAGCATTTGCAAGTTTGGATCACTACTTTTGCTTGCACTTACCTAATGGAAAAGTTAAAAATATATCTATGTCTACATCTATATATCAAGTTTAACAGCCATTAAGTTTCATTGCTGGAGTGCAAGTCATCTGCTCAGATTGGAGAGCTGAAAACTTGAAGACAAAGATACCTCCCCTCTGTGGTAGCTAGCTGAGTTGAGCAGGGCTCCCACCAATCCAATTGGGTTTTGAAAGTAGTTGTATCCTGAGGAGGGGAAGCAGAATGGAGTTCTCTATAAATCATTTCAGCATAAATTTTATGGCATTACTATCACTAAAGCAGTCTGGATTATTAGCTCAAATGAAAGACCTAATTTTTAAGTGTGTAATGCTACCACAGAGAAATTAAATCCCTGGTAAGGACTTAAGTACTTTTAGGATCTGGATGGATGTTTCCTTTGTTACAACTCAAAGGAATCTAGGAAGATTTGGTGCACTGCTACATTAAACATAACTCGTGGAAATAATTTATACAGTAATTCCAGATTTAGATAAATTAACATGCAGCACCAGCATGTCTTTACTGGCAAACTGGAACACAGTTGTGTGAATATCATAATGAATTTTCTTCATATGAGATACTGAGAAACAGCATAAAACAAGTGACAGATACCCCATTTGATAGAGGCTCATCAATCCCATAGAAGCTTGCTTTCATTTTGAAAGGGACCTTAAAATACGGAAATATTTAAGCATGAGGTTTTTTAAACCACAGCATCACTTGGGAATTTATTCAGGTGAAGCACAGTGGAAACTGCACAACAAGCAATTAATATACAGTGGTCTGTATTCCCAGGAAATGTGACTGTCATTTTAATTCTTCCCACATCTGATTGGAATATCTGCATGACAGAAAATGAGGTTTCATTGAAGATTTAAGAAAGCCAATTTATTAATTAAGTGACAAGTCCAAAATTAGCAGCAAAAGAATATTCATACAGAATGGTTGGTGTTGGAAGAGATTTTTAAAGATGTGCAAAATTGTTTGGCTGGATGCAAGAGTAGGTGTCTCTTTGTCAACAAGGCTTTATAAATATGTGCTGAGGGGAAAAACGTCTCTGAAGCTTTTCTTGGGTGCCACCTTTAGTGCACATATGAAAGAGTTGTCAAGGGAAGCTAGAAATGTGATAAAACAGTTTCCTCACCCTGTATCCTATGACTATCATGGTTTTCACATTGCAGAAACTTCCTGGAAAGCTGTGGTTTGATACTAAAGCCTCCTCTCAGGAAAATGAAATAGTAGACACCATTCTACCTAGATGTGACTAGCACACCTCAGCTCCCACTCCAGATTATTGAAGCTTCACGTTTCACACGAGTCCAGTGTTCTGATTTATTTAAGCAATACCACTACCACCTTTAAAAAAACTTGATTGCAAACTGTTTTCAGACAACCTTGTCTTGGTCTGGTGCCTGAAATCTCCCCTATATGTAATGGGGTGAAAAGAAATTTGGCAACATCTCCTCTGATGAACAAGGTTTACAAACCATATCTGTCCTGCAGTGGACCTTCAGCAGGAATAAACTCGGTTGGTCTAGTTTTTCCTCTGCGCGCTGCTGCCAGTCCCTAGGATGCCAAACCTAGGACCCTCACATACAACAAAGATCTACTGCGTCCATACCTATGGGAAAAGCTACAAGTGCAGCCTCCTAAATCGATGCAGTGCCACTTACTCTGACTGAAAGCTCTTAAGCTGTTCCGCAGCCTGCTGCTGAAGAGCCACTGGATGGCGATGATGCACTCCAAATCTGAGGTGCAAGGCTTCAAAGCCCTTTGCTGTGCTGCGGGGCAAGAGATGTTGGGTCGTGACTGTCCTGAAAATGGGCCTCCTACCTACCTGCGTGCTGTTTGCTTTCTGGTGTTTCAAATCCCAGAGTGGACGTTAAAAGCTCCATGCTGGTAATCCAACCTTAGCACAACATAATTGCTAATGTATATAAGCAAGTATATTGGCCTATGACCAGGTAAGATTAACTCGACTGTTTAGCATTAAAAGTGAACTGTAAATGAATAGTTAACAAAACACTATGCAGTATAGGAATTGTAGATCTGAACTGAGTAGCAAGAGGGCAGGCTTGGGAAAAAAAAATGGTTTTGCAAGGAATGTGCGCACATATAGGCATCTTCAAGGAGGGATTCACATCGTATCTGAAACACCTCCTGTGGGTAAGGATGCATTGGCCCATCAAGGTGGCAGTCATCCAGCATCATTGAGAGCAGCTGACTCTACCTCTGGTCCCCAGATGTGTGTCTTAGACCCCTGCAAGTATACTCTTGGTTGCATTAAGTAGAACCAAAGGACAACTTGTCCTGTTTTCCATAGTGAGATTACATGCTGTTGACATGAGACTACAGATATCTAGGCTTGCTAACTAACTCTCAAGATCCTCTTTTAGAATTGACATGGACACGCCTTAGAATCAGATGTACAACACCAGTGAAGTTAATTTCCTTCTGAGATCATATAATGACTGTGTCAGCTACAACCATGCTACTCTGTTGCTCTACTGATCTTTGATGTAGGATACATACTAACATTTTAAACAATAAGAAATAAAAACTACTCTTGATTCTTGTGGGAGGGAACTTGTTTTTCTAGGCCTTAAACGTTAGTGGTGAAAGACCTGATTCCTCTTTCTTCCTCATGATGGAAAGCCAGATATTCTCTCATGTGCAATCCTCAATTCTGCTGCAGCACTGGATTTCAACACAGGCTGAGTTGCTTGTTTTCCAAATTGGGAAATATAACCTCAATGTTCATTTCAGAAGTTCTGGTATGATGCAAGCATAGCTGCTGCGTAACTGCCCCCAAGTCTTTCTAACAAGGACTGGCTTACTTCGGGTTTCCCTTAAAGACCTTTGACCTTCTGGTGTCTGTACATGCACATTAAAGTTACACTGTTAACCCGATGCAAGCTTTTTTGGACGGTTGTTGTTTTGTTTTGTATTGTTTTTTAACAGGACTGAGAATATGTGGTGATCAGCAACCGTTTTTATGAGAAAGAGATGAACAAAATAACAATGTTGGGAAACTTAAAACAGTTTATATTTGACAGTCTCTAGGAGTTCACTTGCTACTGCTCCTCTGATGGCCCTCTCTGACACGTTAGGTGGCTTCATCAAAACAGCCCAACTGCAAGTTAGGGCTTAGATGTCATGAGAGCAAGTCCACCTCTCTTCCAGTTCTAAAGGCTGTGCTGGCTGAGAAGGAGAACCTGACTCTATCTGTATTTATTCTTCTGCAAGAACCAGCTTTCAGGAGCACCTGCAAGAACAACTCTAACACATGATGGGGAAATTGTAGCAGAAATATTTGGAGTAAATCGCAAAGGAGGAGCACAAGACTAGCAGGAGTAAGGAGATCCTAGAGGCATACAAAGATTTCTTTTTCAGAAGTCATCAGTGGACAAGGAGCTAAAACTTGCACAATGGATTGGTATTAGAGCTGTCTCTGGTGGGTGATACTGGAGTGATTGTCTAGACTACGTTGCACTGTGCATGTCTTTGAGTCCTTGCTTGTTAATTTGGTGGGTTTTTGAAAGTAGAAAGACTTTATTTACTGAATTTCTTCTGAAAGTGTTTCTGATTCAAATAAACACGATAGCTGGCCATTTACAAGAATTTTATTCACTCTAGCTTTTCAATCAAATGCTCCTGAAGTAAAGAGGTGTTTTATGCATGACATGAGTTAAAATTACTTATTCCTTATTAACTGATTCATTGCGTATTGACAGGACAAATAGATATAAGAACAGTACTGTGCACTGCTACAAATTTGGGGAAAAAAAAAAAAAAAAGAGAGAAGTAAAGCAGGAAATCGTTTCAAAATTGTAGAAAGCCCTGTGGTTAGTCCTCCCTGCTTAGCAGGTGTTTTAACTCAGACAATGCAAAACACAGAAGCTGCTGCTTAGCTCTTCAGAGTCTTATAAGAACCGTATCAACGTGTAGAGGAGTTTAGTGTTATTTTCAGTAACACTTCACAGAATCACAGAAGCACAGAATTGTAGGGGGTGGAAGGGACCTCCAGACATCATCTAGTTCAACCCCCCCACCAAAGCAGCTCCCTAGCTCAGGTTGCACAGGTAGGTGTCCAGGCAGGTCTTGAACGTCTCCAGAGGAGACTCCACCACCACTCTGTGCAGCTCCAGTGCTCCGTCACTACACTGTGCAGAAGTTCCCATGCACGTTTGGGTGTAACTTTCTAAGCTTCGGTTTGTGGCCGTTTCCCCTCATCCTATCACCATGCACCGCTGAGAAATGTCCAGCCTCGTTCCTTTGCCTCCCACATCTTAGATATTCATAGATGTGGATCAGATCCCCTCTGAGTCTTCTTTTCTCAAGGCTGAACAGCCCCAGGTCTCTCAGCCTTTCCTCATAAGAGAGGTGTTCCACACCTTTTATCACCTTTGTAACCCTCTGCTGAACTCTTTCAAGGATATCGCTGCCTTTTTTATACCAGGAAGCCCAGAAAAGGTATGAACTTTTGCCCAGCAGGATCCAAAAGTGAAATATCTGGAGAAATCCTGGTGTTCACTACAAAGCATATGAAATATATATATATAGAAAGTAAATAAATACTAATAAAACCACATTATAAGCCCTAACTTGGGCTGGGACACTTGTAATCTTAAATCTTACTTATGTCATGTTAAGGTGTTAATTTGCTCATCACTTTGTGACAGCCTTGACTGGTACTGCACTGGTTTGGTCTTTCATCCTGATATTTCTTCTCTTCCTTCCTGTAACCGTAGATGTGCCAGCTGTTCCTGTGCACAGCATGTTTCTTTCCTTGTGTAGGTGTGTAAATGTGGCCTTGTTGGGGTAAGAAGTATCTTATTCATGGGAATGGTTTCCAGACACCATTTTCAATTGACACAGAATTGTAGGGGTTGGAAGGGAGCTCTGTTGATCATGGAGTTCAACTGCTCTGCTAAAGCAGGTTCCCTACAGTATGTCACACAGGCAAGTATCCATGTGGATCTTGATTATGTCCAGAGAAAGAGACTCCACAGCCTCTCTGGGCAGCTTGTTCCAGTGCTCTGTCAATGACCTCAGCCCTCTATTCCCCAGCTGAATGACAGACAGAGAAGGTGGGATTTATACTTAGGAGAGTTCTGACTAATGAGATATTCACCCTGGACAGTGTTTTCAGTATTTTTGATAGTGTTTATTTATTTGCTAGTGTTTCAGTTAGTGCTTTGGAGCCCCAGGCTGGAGCCTGTGCTCCTTGACAAGAGAACAAAAAAGAGATGTCAACTTGTCACAGAATTTACAATGTCTTTCATATCAAAAGATGAAGCTTCAGGGTGAGCTAACAACAAGCTTTTGTATGAAGGTAATTCTCATAAAATAAATTATGGTGAGAGTTATTTGATTTTCCCTGATCATTTGGAAACTTTACCACAGTTCTATACCTTTCTCTTTTCACTTCCCACTTTTCTACTCCACAGGTTTCTCATGGCACTCTTTATTCATTATTTCTCAATGTGTAGATGAGAGGATTCAGCATGGCTGTGATTAAAGTGTGGAACAGTCCCCTGAAAGACTTCTAGATGGGTGTATTTAGGTGAATGTGCGTGGCCGAAGGAACAGAACCACCACAGTGATGGGGGACCCACAGGTGGAGAGGGTCTTGTGCCCTTCTTCAGATGTCTGATTTCTCAAGGAAACCAGGATGAAGAAATGGCTCAGACCTATCACTCTGCTGTTGACAACAACAATGACGCTCACAGTGTAGGTGCCAGCACAGGACAGTTATAGCACGGGTGGACATCACAGAAGTAGCGGTCAATTTTGTTGGGGCACAAAATTAGGTGGTGTGGTAGAAAGAACTGCAAAAATAATCTCTTAAGAAAGATCTAAAAAAATCTCTTATGTATATAAGTTTTGAAAAAAATTGCAATGACATGGGCTAATAAATTATATCAGGGAAGCTGCATGTCATGGAGAAAACAGCAAACGATTTCTTTAGTCATGTGTGACTTTGTTATTTATCTTGTGCTAAGCCTCAGCAGTGCTACTTGGTGAGGAAGTATGCTCTCACACAGAGCATCAGAGTTCCTTTGGTCAAAAAATGTTCAGAAACCAGTAGATCAAGCTCTTCACAGTATTTAACCAAAAATAAACACTCTTAAAAGTAGATTATCAGTTATCTAGAATGCATTTTTGTTTGATGATAATTTCAAGACATCTGCTGTTAAAATTCACCATTGCAAGTCTTGACCAATGAAACCACAGTCAGTTCTCCCTGACTGTGGAGGTGATCTCTGAGCAGAGAATGATGTGAAATTATTCAGCTGATCCAAATCCTGTAGGACATGTTTAAAGTTACAGCATAGTGAGAAACTCCTTTGTGGGCCAAAAAGAAAAAATAAAAAAAACATAATTGATCAAGCATCCCCAGAGAACAATGAAATGGAGAAAACCCAAGATTACTCTCAAACCCACAAACTAGAGAGGAAGTGGGGAAAGTAAGGGACTTTTCCCGTGCTTACAGTTGTACTTGCTGTAGGTAAAAGATATTCAGAAAGAGTAAAATTTGCATGGATACTTCCTTTCCTAGTATATGTCTAGGGGAAGAAAGAAATGTCCATAAGAACAACATGATACTGATTTCTGCCTAGTCTTACCAAATTGTTATCTCTTCCTTCCTTCCTCTATCCTTCTTTCTTCTTTTATCTTATCACTCACACAGATTTTCTACAGAAAATAGAAGGATAAATGCCTCATCCCGCCTCACTGATTTATGTCACATAGGCATCTATACCTGAGCTTGTCATATTCAATGCTCTTCTGCCTTTGCAAAGCAATTCATTATTAGCTTAGGCTGATGGAGGTACCTATTCATTTCTGCTGACTCTAGGAGAAGGACAGATGACTAATTCAGTAAAGGATTCCCAAAAGATTAAGAACAGTCTTTTCAGGGACAGGTTGGTGTATGATATAATGCAATCAGGTGCAAAATGAAAATAAATACAATTGGATTGCTAACATTTCAAAAAGCATAAAGAAATGTTACCTGCTCCTCACTGCACTCATTTTTTCATTAAAAACTAAGGTGGAAAACAAAAGAATGAAATCAAAATTGTCAAAGCAGGGCTGCAGAACTAGCCATATACAGTTCCACAGAAAGATACGTGAGAGCTGATAACTTCAGTGAAAACTGCTTCTTCTATTTTACTGTTTGTTCAAAGGGACAAGAAATGTAAGAGGGAAAGGGAAAGGGAAAGGGAAAGGGAAAGGGAAAGGGAAAGGGAAAGGGAAAGGGAAAGGGAAAGGGAAAGGGAAAGGGAAAGGGAAAGGGAAAGGGAAAGGGAAAGGGAAAGGGAAGGAAGTGAACATAAGAAAAAAGAGTGAAGCCAGAGAAGCTGGCAAACATACCTCCTCTGCAGTGAGCTAGTCTAGTTAACCCTTTTCAGAGTCCTTCGTTCAACAAGACTGGCAGCACTATGGTTTTCCAAAGTGTAGAGAAGCATTAAACCCACTTTCTAGCACTGTGAGAAATAAAACTGTACTTGTAAATCTTCGTGCGCTTTGAACCAAGTTAGTTGGAGTTGACAAATCTTACTGTCAAATAGGACCTCCTCTTTCTTAGCATCTTCAGTCAAAACCCAGATTACGGAATAAAACATGATAAAACAAATGGATGTGATAATGCAGGCATCAGCTCAATCAAGACCTCAAATTCACAATCGGCTGTGTATTTTTAGTTTCTGCCTTTTAGATGTCTGTGAAAAATTGTTCCTGCCACTGACCAACACTTTGATTTGTTGAAATGTCTTGAAATATAGTCTGGCTCAATAACAACCAAAGTAAGGTAACCATCTCCTGGCAGAGAATGCCAGTAATCCACCCCGAGAAAATGGAAATGCCTTCCAGATAGGTTTTGAACACTGACAAGCATGCGATGAGGAAGAGATGTGACCATGATAGTGAGCAGGGGGAAACTGTGAAACTAGGAACAGAAGGCATGAGATTGTAGTCTGTGCAATCAGAAATGCCTGAGGTCTGGTGAGGGACTGAGCCAAAAAACAGTGAGAAGTGGCAGGTAATACCGTGGAGTCTGAAGCTGTATTTTAAGAGTTGGTGACATCAGAAGCAGGCACTGTGTAACGAAGGCAGCAGTAGGAGAGACTACCGTGTGACTCCTGGGGTGTGGTGAGGCTATGGAGGTCGAATGGACCCTCCTCCAGGAGAGCTTGTGTGAAGCAGTAGGGACTAAACTCGAGGCTGGGGGTCAGAAGAGTGATGAGTGTGTTAAAGTAAATTTGACGTGTTTGACAACGGGCCCTTGGAAAACAAGAAGCTGTGCAGAGGGAAGTTGTGAAATGAGCAGCAGGTGTTATGGAATAGGACCGATAATTTCTCAACCTGAGTTACCCAGAGCAGTAGTAAGGCATTTTCTGCAAGGACTGAAACTGCAGCATTTCAAGGATTCAGATGGGAAATGATGCACCGGTGCATAAGGTAAAATATAATTTCAGACTGACAGTTCTTGCTTTCATAGTTTGTTAGACTCGATGAAGAAGGGAGAAGTGATTAAAAAAAAAAGCATTTCTGAAGCCATGACAATGTCATGCTCTGTGCAGAGGGAAAGGGGAAGAAGTTTAAATCTAAGTGACCACACACAGCTAACTAGATGTTTCCCCAAGAGAGTGATTGGCTGGTTCTGAGCACGTTGAAAAGACTGTGGCTTTTTAAGCAGTGTTTAAATTGCCCAGTACCACAGAACGGGCATGGGTGGTAACACGAGTGTTTTATCTGGACCACATGTCACAGATTTCAGGTTATAACTTTCCCTGGTATATTCATACCAGGCAGCTGCTGATAATCAGTAACGGAAGTTCCAAGGAATACACAAAAAGGTGAGAAATTCCTAAATGATTGTCTTTGCTATTGCACTCTGTCTAATGCTTTTTGTCGTGCTTTTGGAGAGATGGTACTGAGAAGGGAGGGAGAAAAATGGCAGAAAGGAAATCAAACATTTCCCTCTCCTGCTGATAAGAAATTGACTGTAGATGCATGATTGTCTTGATTATTTTCATGGCAGAGAAAACTTCATTATGGGAGCACCTTTCTGTGAACAAGTGCTATTGTATTACTATAAATGCACGTGTGTAATAGAAGAGGCAACTGTTAAAAACTTCAGCAGCTTTCATCTTTGACTATCGCATGAGATTAGCCAAGAAAACACAACAGCATAACTTTATGTCCACAGCCTTTGCAGTATTAAGGCTATTCTTACTGACATCTGCCACAAGAACTACATGCTATTCAGGACATAAACCACAAGCATGATGCTTAATCTCAAGAAAGAAAAAGACCACCTAGACTCTGTCTGCTGTTGTCATCATCTGAAGACTAGGAGTGAAGTTAACCACTGGGTCTTTCTTCCTCCTCACAGCAGACTCAGTTCACAGAATTAGAGGCTGTTTCAGCTGCTTTCTACTTTGAGGTGAGGTCTGATAATTTTCCACTGTGTGAGATCTACTGCCACTTTAAGAGGAGATAGAAAGGAAACCTACAAAGTTATGAGGCCGCGTTATTTCCATTTGCTTGCTACAGTCGTTCAGGGAGGACATAGCTTTGGTAATGCTGTTGGTCAGGCTGCTTGCTGCCCTCTCCAGGTAAGGAAAGAGAACATAGAGTTCTTGTATTTCTAATAAAGAACGCTAGGTGTGATGGCGCCAGCAGTAATCCCAACTAAGTATTGCTGGCGTTCATCCCTGCTACAGATTTATGCAGCAAGGCCATCAGCTGGGTGAAAAATCCATCTGCAACATGCATTTATCCCACCTCTGTCCATGCAGGACTGAAGGCAGTGTGTCTGGAGTATAAGGTGAAACAGTAACTATTCTGTTCATCACACTTCACCTTGTGTAGGTAGTTAGTCTGTAAGTACACTGTTGTATTTTACAAAGAGGGAAGAAACCATTTCTGACAGTCCAATGATTCACCTTTTCCCAGATCTCCTCACTTTGACTTGTTCCTCTCTTGCCACTGTATTTCAATGCACTTCTCCACCTTCCTGTGTCTAAATTAATAGCTGGCGTGGATAGTGGAAAAGAGCTGCAATATTTGGGTTGGGGGTTGGTTGTTTTGTTTTGTTTTGGCGTTTTGCAAGATTTTCATTCAGATACCAGCATCATGGCTGAGGGAGTAGAGTGAACAGCCCCAAAGAATGGGGTGAAATAAATTGTTAAACCATAATCTCAACACGAGCTGGCACAGGAAGCCAACCACATCCTGGGATGTATCAAAAGCAGCATGCCTAACAGGAGGAGGGTGGTGTTTCTTCCCCTCTGCTCTGCTGCTGATGTACTGTGTTCAGCACTGGGAACAGCCCCAGCTGGATCAAGGTCCAGAGGAGGGCCACAAGGATGCTCAGAGTGCTGGAGCACCTATCCTATGGAGACTGGGCTGGTTCCACCTGGAGAAGAGAAGACTCCAGGGAGATCTCATTGCTGCCTTCCAGTACTTCAGGGTAGCTTATAAGCAGGAGCAGGAATGACTTTTCACGTGAGCAGATGGTGATAGGACAAAGGAGAATTGTTTTAAACTAAAAGATAGAAAATTCTGGTTAGACAAGTAAAGGAAAATGTTTATGTAGAGGGCAATGAGGCCCTGGCACAGAATGCACAGAGGCTGTGTGTGCTCCTTCCCTAGAGGAGCTCAAAGTCAGGCTGGACAGTGCCCTGTGCAGCCTGAGCTGGTGGGGGGCAGCAAGGCTATATGCAGGGGTTGGCGCATGGATGGGCTTTAAGGTTCCTTTCAATCCAACCATCCTGTGGTTCTATGATTCTACAAATTCCTGTGACACCCTCCAGTGTCCTGTGAGGGTCAGATACTTTGTGCCATGTACGGTTCTTACTACTTCTCTAATAAAAGGCTGACTCTTTCAGGCTGAATTGCTTGTTGTTCGTACCCACGGCTCAAGAGAATAAGTCAGTTACACTGAACTATACCTTATTAAAATCAAAATCGATCATCTACGGCAAAGATGGTAGTAGTCTCTATCATGTTTTCTGTGCATTCTGCGTTTGACAAATCTCAGTCAGCTGTAACACTGCTTAAATTTGTATACAGACTGTCTGCAACTTTTACACACTCTTGACAAAATTTATCTTACCTAATCCTAGCAGCATGATGCTAAGATGCTGATGCCAGAGTTGTTAACACTGGGCTCTTCTTTTACTCAGACAACAAAAAGAGGTACATTTTTAGGCATGATTAACCTGAAATCTTCTTGCTCTTTTTTTTTTTGAACGTTTGCTTCCCACTGTAAAAAGACCTCAGAAGTTAATTAAAACAAAGGAGTGATAAACACACTGTGATTTAAATTCTCCCACGTGCTATTTAGAATTTGGCCTGAAGTACAACGTTTTGAATAGTACCTTAAAACTATGCACTCTATTCTTCCCTGAATCTAGCTCTGGCTACAGAGAGCTGGGATGAATCCAGAAACACCAGCAAGTGATAAGGGAAAGTCACATGAGTTACCACCTCTCTCGTCTCTACCTACAGGTCTGAGCAAAATCACCCATTATGAGTATTTCAACTACGCCATTCTTCCTCCCAAATGCAAACAGCCAGGCTCAAGGAGCTAATCACAGCAGTTCTGCTGGGAAGTCAGAGCCATCATACGCTGTTCTCAAGTTCATGGAGAGCTTCTGCCTCATCAGTGCTGCCTGTGGGATGGTGGGAAATGGCATGGTCCTATGGTACCTTGGCTTCTGCATCCGCAGAAACCACTTCACCGTCTACATTCTAAACCTGGCTGCTGCTGACTTTGGCTATCTCCTCTGCATCGCCATTGAGACTGTCCAGTACCTGATGCAGTTCAATGTAGGGGTACAGTTTGGACTATTCCTCTTCCTGGATCTTTTCATGTATGGGACTGGCTTGTATCTCCTGACAGCCATCAGCATTGAAAGGTGCCTGTCCGTCCTCTGCCCAATCTGGTGCCGAAGCCACCGCCCGAAGCACTTGTCTGCCATCATCTCTGTCCTGCTCTGGGGCCTCTCTCTGCTACTGAACATGGTTGGCTATATTCTGTGCTCCGTTCACCCCTCTGGCAGCTGCCAGATCCTTCTCATCGCCATTGGTGTCTTGGATTTCCTCGTCTGCACACCCCTCATGCTGTTCTTCAGCCTGACCCTCTTCCTCAGAGTCAAGTGCAGCTCCCAGAACTTCCGAACAGGACGGCTCTTCACTGTCATCATGCTCACCGTGCTCTTCTTCCTCATTTTTGCTGTGCCTCTGAGTGTCCTCATTCTCTTTGATTTCCTGGGCTACAAATTTCTCTATTCACCCGAGATTGGCTTTGTGCTGTCCTGTGTGAATAGCAGTCTCAACCCTATCATTTACTTTCTTGTGGGGAGCTACAGGGATCGGAGAATCAAGTTCACCCTCAGGCTGGCATTCCAGAGGGCCTTTGAAGACTCAGCAGATGACAAAGAGGAGCGGGATACTCGAGACACAATAACTATGTCCTCCTAATATCCTTCTGTGCCCACTCAGTAACAGTGCGCTGGAGATGAGAGATGAATTTTTACATAATTGAAGAACTCTGAGGTATTGCAAGGGGTTCATTTCACCCAACCTTAAAAGTCGTCATTCTGAACATCTGCCCTCTCACTGGTTATTGGAAGCTCTGGCCATATAAGGACTACATTTCTTTTCAGAAGCCATTAAATGATTTCAGAATGATAAGGCAAAATGTCTCGATGTCTGCATTTCATCACAGGAGCCCTGCTCAGTTTACCACTCAATAAAGCTCTGTTTTTCTGAGGATTAATATTCAGTCACTTTCTTCACTCACATCTCTGAAGATGAGAGGGGATCTATGATCTTCCTCTTGAAATCAGATAATAAATTCCCAGAAGAGACTCCAACTCCCTTAATTTTAGGTATTTGTACATCAGCAACACATGCAATCTTTGTAGCTCGTAGGGTGAATGATTCTTTGCTTCCTAATGTGAGCATTTCAAATAGTGAAATGCTTCACATTCTGGAAGTCTCTGTCTCCTATTAACTAAACAGTGTTTCACACCAAGAGTTGTGATGCAGTAGAAAAGAGCTTCAACCCCTCCCAACTTGCCTTGCAACTTCATGCACTTTGTAGCATACACTGTTTTCTTGCATTCCAAATAAATACAGAGTCAGAGCTGCATAAAATTTTAGCTTTCTTCAACACAGCACAAAAGTATCTGCATTTAACTGCACCAAGAATTGGGTTGTTATTGTTTCCTTTAAGAATGACAGATGATGAGAACCCATCTGACATTTCTTGACCTACCAGAAGAAATAAGTTCAAAGAAAGGAAAAAAAAAAAAAAAAAAAAAGAAAAAGAAAGAACAGAAAATGGAAGATAAATACGTATCAAAATTTGCAACAAATTCTTTTCCAGACCTAATCCCTGGACACATAAGATGTGATTATTTGAAATGTGAATTTGAATCACACTGCACAATATTTGCTCTTTTAACCTCAATCAATAGAATAAGACAATACAAGACATTTTCTTTGAGAAACCGTGCTGATTTCCTCTTCATACACTCATCTGCAAATAGTTTCTTATGGGAAGCTGTATTCCTCGACTGTCTATTCTCTTTTCTCTGTTCATTTTCCTTTTTTTTTTTAATATTAAAAAATACCACTTAAAAATAGTGGTCACTTTTAACACGTGTAGTTACTTTTTGCTTCCTGTTTACAGTTTTTGAAAGCTGAAAATTGAGTCCCATTTCTATTATTCTTTAATTTTTAATGCCATTTTTCGGCAACGTACACATAGTTGATTTAGATTCGGCCCATGGCATCAGCTGTTTTTAGTAAGATTTTCTTTTCCTCTGACTTGTACCGATGGGGGGAAGAAACCATCCATTTATCTGAAAGCATGTTAAAATGTATTCTTTTTAATATCTGTAATGATTTTATCACTGGGAGAGAAGAAGCTCAGCTCATTTCCTTTATTATTAAAAATGTTCCAAGCTTTTTTTTTTTTTTAATGGAAAACAAGTCTATTAAAAACTAAGCATTTGCCTTTTCAGAAGAACCCAACAACTGGTGAAAACCTACAGAATGTAAACCGAAAAGCTTTCCATTCTGATGTTTGTGCCTATGCATACCCACCATGAAGACAAGTGCCATTCAGAGCAAACACACGTTCTACCTCTTCCCTTGGGCATTTAAAAGGTGATTCTTGTATGTAAACGACAGTTGTAGACACCCTTGACCACGCATGGTATGGGCTAGGCATTCTCAGAGGTGGCATCTGCGGATATTTGCACTCTTGTGGTGCAGAAGAAGTCAGTGATAGAATCAGCAAGGCCATAGGCAACCTTTGAAGGATTTTCTGCCCTGAACTAGCACCCAGCCTACCAGACAGAATGGTATCAAGTTGAGAGGGAGTGTCAACCTGACTGAGGCCACACAGACAGATCTAGGCTGGATTGATGGGCTGAGGCCAGTGGAATTATAACACGATGGAGAGCATAACAATGCCACAGGGAGGAAGGGGGAGCAACTAATGAGAAGGCTACATCGTTCAGTTTGAAGGAGGAGAGTCAGGGTCAGCTCATTGGGGCCAGGAGGAGAGGCAATGCCTCTAGATAGTTTTCTTTTGCACTATGTAGAGGTTTCACAAGCCCACAGCCAAGTGGTGTCTCACAACCCACGGAGCACCTTGGGATCAGGTGAAAAGGAGGGCAGAAGAGGAATGACAGCGCAAACATGCTTGTCGGTGAGAATGTTTCAGAAACCCCACTGCAGGTCTGCAAGTTATATGCTTTAAAAGCTTAACATGGTCACCTTAGCCAGACCCCAGGCTGGAGACAGACAGCACTTCAAAATAAGTGTCTTCAGGCAGGAAGTCATATATAAATGACTCACTCTGACACTAAACTCTGCTTGATTTTAACTAAGGCAGATGACAAAATCAAGTAATCACATCACAAAAGTTGGGTCAGCTCTGCTCAAAGGTGATGTGAAGGCAGAGGAAGACCCTTGCTTCCTCATAGTATGGCACCTGGAGCCTGAAGCTGACTTGTCCCTCTGGGACCAATGACTATTCATTCCACAACTTGCACAAACACACTGTTAGAACCCTGTCCTCCTCACCCCTTGCAGAATGGGACAAGCCATTTTTCTCTGTGGGATGCAGTGGAATTATTAGGTCACAGCCTGAACCAACGGTCAAGCACCAAGTGAGAAGACCTAACTAACCCAGGGAGCTCAGATGCAAGAGTGATTGGAAGGTGTGGAGCCTGGATCCACCCCATCATTTAAGGATTAGCAGCCGAAGGAGTAACATCTCTCTGGACAGAAACTGCATTCCTCTTGTGTTATTGATTGCTGCAAGGGATGAGCCCACCTTCCTTCTTTACTACCTGTTATTGCTCTGTAGTGCCTGTATCCCATCTGAAGGCACTATCATCACCTTCTTTTCCCACACGTGGTGTCAAGGGCAGTATGGGTGTAAGGCACCACCCAGGAAATGTATTTTGAAGAAAAAGTTGGGAAAATGTATGCTTTTCCTTAGTCTAATCTAGTCCCAGTCAAATCTGATTTCAAAAGAAAGACTAAACGAAACAGAATGCCATTCCTCTGAGAATTTCCCACTATCTCTTCTTGACTGCTCCTTTATACAACCCTAGATTAAGAGCATTTGGCCCCAGTACAAATGCATAAAAAGCCTTCCAAAGATTCCAAATGTATACCAGCACATTGCCGGTGATGGAATCTCTGGGAGGTGATTTTCTCCCCTCCTGATCTAAGAGCAGAAATGTGGCTTTGTCTCACAACATAAAAGAACCCCATTCTCAGCTGGTGCTGACTTCACCCCATCCTACTCCATGCAGTAAACACGCTCCTTCCTGTCAGCACCTGCTTTGCTGTGCTTGTACTAACGGACACAGAAGTGAAACCTACATGGTGGGCACAGTTTGCTGTTTTTGTTTTTTCTTCTTTTGTGTGCTCTCTTTTTCCCTCTCCTTCTGCCTCATCCCCCTCTCTCCTTCTCTCTCCCTCCCCTCCATCCCCTAAATTGTAATATTATCCATGTCTTCTCTATCCCACTTGTCTACCCATTTCCCACTCAGATCTATTGTGCAATTCTTTTTGAAGATCTCTGACACGCATGAGTAACAGAGATGACCTCAGATCCCCCAGGGATCACATCCCAGAATCTCCCTTGGCAGAACATCATAAAGACCCTGAAACTCATCTGCTGACACAGGGAGACAGAGTTTATCCATAGGACCAGGGCAAGCAGGGTCATTGCAATAGGAAATACAGCCCACACACGGACAGAACCTGGTTGGGCAGTTCTGTGCCAGTTCTGTGCCATGCACCCTCCCATTGAGCTCCAGCTGTCTCTCCCCAGTAGTCCACAGTCATCCAGACTGCTCATGAGGCTCTGCATCTCCAGGCCTCCTCACCAGCAGTGTTTCACACCATGGTCTCAACCACTTTGTCCTCAGGTGCATGGCTCCCCTTCTCACTTGTCTCTTTCTCTTCAAACACTCTGTGGAGGGCAGCTGTCATTGGGCACAGGGAGCAGCATTGCTGGCAGCACCCCCAGGACATAAATGACAGGATTGACGCTGCTGTTCAGCATCGTCAGCAACAAAGATACGCTTTCAGGGAACAATTCCAGTGTATCTGCAAGGTTACAAGCACATTGGAGTTTGATGAACAGGGACAGGTTGGAAATCAACACCATCACTTAAAAAGTTACACAGATTGCAATGTCTGTGGCTCCAAATGCTTCCACGTGTTCTTCACCAAAGTTAAAGCTAAGATACATCAAAGAAACAAAAGATTCACTGAGAGCCCACAGCAACCCACTCACAGTGCCTGACAAGTGCCTGTGATCCTGTATCCTGCAGCTCAATGCTGGCTCTCCCTGGAAGGACGAGTTCCTTACTGTGTGTTCAGTATGTGAAATCAGAAGTTATCCGTGGAGGATATCAATCGTGGGGATGACAATCACAGGCAGTGACTCCCAGAAAGAGGATTCAGAAGATGAAAAACACATGAAACAGAATATAAGCCACGAAGACGACTGCCCCTGCAATGCTAAAGGATGAGACTGTGAGACAGGAACCATTTGTAGATAAAAGCACAGTTGCAGCACAGTGTACCCAACAAAATGTAATCTTGAAGGAGACATGCATGTCAAGAGTGAGATCAGAGGCAGAGGGCAAGGCCCTTGTGCTGTTACATATCTAAACACTGGTGATTTCTCAAAGCAAGTTGAGACAAGAGCAGACCTCTGCCTTCTTGTCTGCTGCTGGGGAGGCTCTGTTGGCATCCCAGGTGCTGGCATCCCAGGTGCAGGGTGTGGGTGCACGATGGAGCCTGGGGGCTGGGAAAAGTGTTGGCGTGACTGGGAGTGGTTCCATGCCTGCGGAATGATGAGTAGAAGAAGCATTGAGGCCACAGGCTGACAGAGACTTCTAAGGGGTTTCTGCTGTTAACGATCCCTGGCTCATCTCACTCACTCTCACTTTTCTGTCTTCCTCTTGCCAGACCTCTTCCTCACTATCCCCTTGGTGGGACAGGCAGTAAAGCTGGCAAAGTAACAGATGAGAGCTGGGGAATTCCTTCAACACCAGCTATGCCCAACAGAACACCGAATCCCCTGACACAGCAAGATGAAGCTGGAGGGCAGGGGTGTAGTTAGTGACCCGTGCAACATTCAACTTGAGCAGTTTACTCAGTCATACCGTGTTGTGATGAGCTGTGTTGCACGTGCAGCGTGTCCTTCAGGTCTGTGTTGCGCTGCACTGTTTCCCTTGGTGGTGGGATGGACCTGGCAGGCTGTAAGAGAGGAACCTGCAGGCAGCCTGCTCCAGGCTCCAGCAGTCACACCATCTGTGCTTCCTTGCCTTTACCCGTGAGTGCGGTGACAGTTCTCCTCTGAACACCCTTTCTGCTTGACAGTAGAACGGATTCATTATTTTCTTTTTAAGAAAATCCTGTAACGCTTCAAATGATTATAATGGGATTCCTGGAGGTGTCCAAGGCCAGGCTGGGTGGGACTCTGGGCAGCCGGAGCTGGTGGAGGGCAACCGGCCCATGGTGGGGGTTGGGACTGGGGGAGCTTTGAGATCCCTTCTGACCCAGTCATGCAGTGGTTCTTTAATTCTATGATAACATTTCCACAATCAGGAACTGCTCTCAGTTCAGATCAGAGTTCAATTTGATGCCACAAGACTCAGAGTTTCTAGCATCTAAAAGGGCATAAGATCATCTGTGCTATCCTTCTTCGTAGTTTTAGCTCTAGCAAATGGCATTTCATGTGATACTTCATGGAATCTTTCTTACTGGGACCATAACAGAATAGCACATCCTGGTATTCCCCACAGCAGTAATTTACATCATTTTGGTCACCGACTTGCTGAGATCTCTTCTGACAAGTACTATAGCAAGAAGAAGCATGAGCATCGGGTGAGTGGCCCTTCTCTGCAGATCCATGGTATTTCACAGTGCTCAGGGTTCTCATCTCTGTGATGCTTCCCAGACACACTCCTGACAGTGCCTGGAAAGTCATCTCTACAGACACATACGCATATTTTTATAGCATTGTGGAACTAAACCCAGCTATTTGCAGAGTTTTCTCTGTCAGCAACCTAGTATGTTTCATAAGAAACAACCTAAATCATTATTTGACTTGAAATAAACTTACACCAGAACTCTGGCTATCTACTTCTACCAGATCTCTGGCTATTTGCTTTCTTCATAGCACCTTTAATCGTCACTGTTTCATAGCATTAAAAGTAAAGCTCTTTTAGTACACTTCATAATTCCCATGGCATTTTAATTTTAAAGTATGGACAAAGGAAATACACAAGTAACTCCACAGTGATCTCAGTACAATATAAAAAGTTTCCATGGAGAAGTCGCTTTAGCAATCTTCATGCCCCAGGCTGGGCAGAGTTGTGACTCTCTCAGGCATTAGGAGGAGTGCTGCTGGATGCCATTCCCAGAGAGAAGAGATGTGTCAGCATTCCTGCTGTGACACAGAGCATGCTTCTCCTCCCCTGCCTCTATCATTACAAATAAACCTCCATCAACTGTAGGTACAGCTCCTTGCCCTGACAGCAAAGAGGATGCGTATGTTTACCAGAGCAGAGAGCAAGGTGACAAAAACAAGTGAGAAAAAAAAGAATC
The DNA here is from genome assembly GCA_023055505.1 of Callipepla californica brunnescens. NCBI lineage: Eukaryota > Metazoa > Chordata > Aves > Galliformes > Odontophoridae > Callipepla > Callipepla californica. The sequence goes on along the minus strand of JALIRH010000033.1, from coordinate 6,367,025 downwards.
TGTATACTCTTGCCTGAGGTGCCTGTGAATGGGAAAAAGAACAAATTAAAATGGGAAACACTGATCAGAACGATTTGAATGCAGCTGAACAGGTTTGATTTGCAAATCAAAAACTATGCTGGGCTTTCCCGGCTTTTTTTTTTTTTTTTCTTCCGTGGATAACATTTCAAAATCATGATTTCTGTACAATTTGCTCAAAAAAGCCCTCATGTTTACAGATGTTTTCAGCCAGTCAAGTGTGGAGTCAAGACATCATGCCCCAGAGCTTGTCACCTGCTTGGCAGGGTCCCTTAGGGACTGGCAGCAGAACGTGTGTCCCTGTGATGGGACAAGGACTCTGCTGCAGCCCCACTCCCACCCGCACTTGGCTTGGGAGCCACAGGAGACACAGCCTGCGCAAATGTAGAAAGAAAGGAGTGTGGTTTCCATCCTTCACCAGCCCCCAAGCCAGCTACCAGTGGCTGTTCTCTTTCAGTCTTCATTCCCCTTTATGTTTTGCCTCTTCTCCCCATCTCAGCCATATGTACCACCCCCCTCATTCTTCTCTCTATAAGACTACCTTGGAGGTAACTCTCCCCACTTTACTCCTTCCCTCATTCACTGCTGCAGGGACTGCCACCTGTACTTGTAATGGGTTGCATAGTCTCCACAGTCAGGAAATCTGTTTCGAAGCTTTCAGGAATCATTTGACAATTAATTATTTTCAAACTCGTGCAAGGTTTCAGATCCAAGGAAGGAATTTAAAACACAGTGTTGGCAGGCAGTCTGACAAGAGGGGTACTTGGTCTGCCTTTGGATGAGACTAGCCATGTCCTCAGGCACCTATGTCTGGGGTCTACAGGGCTTATTCACACCCAGAGAGCTACGCAGCTGGTGGCAAAAAGAAAGTTTTACTTAGCTCCTGAGCTTCTGCCTGGGGGAGACAGAGGACCTGCTGTGATGGACCAGGCAGCTCCAGGCATGTGCAACCCATCCCAGCAAATCAATGACATTTTACAAACAGCAAATGCCACGCAAGTATGTACCATAAGTAATTTAATGTGATTCGGTAGTGTAGAGTAGGTACTGTAAGTATGATCCATTCTTGTCATGTTCTTAGCTGCAAGGAAACTCCCTTTACAGGAAAACAGTTCCAAGGATTTTAAGACGTTTTGCTTTTCAATATGAACTCAATCATTTTGTCCAAAGAGCTGAAAACATCCCAAAGGAGGCTTCATGCTGCTGGCGTAGTGGTTCTTTTGCCTTGCTTGTCTGTTCAAGAGCTGAATGAGAGGTCTCCACACAGTCTTTGCACATGTTCACACACACTGGAGATGCAAGCAAAAGGATTTTCCCCAGACCCTCATACAAAGCCCTTCAGCAGATGTCCCAAAGCAATGCCTCCACAGCTCTGCTTTAGTAGCACACAGACTGTGGCAAGTTCATTTTGAAGCAGAGACAGCTCAGCCTTGTTGGGTAGGCCAGATTCAAAGCAAAGAACTCCATGCAAAATGTTCAGATGGATTAAACATCCATTACCACTGTGCTTTCTTGCGGAGTTTCACCTAAGTTTTCCGGCTCCTTTACCTCTTCAAAAGCCCTCAGGCAAGCAACCCTGACAGAGACCGTGAACTTCTTCACATAGCACCCAGCAAGGAAGTAAAGGACAGGCTTGATACTGCAGTTCATGCAGGTGAATAGGAGGGAGGTGTCAAAGACAAAAACCGAAAAATCAAACAGCCTTAGCAAGAGCCAGTAAGCAAAGTCAGCAGTGAAGAAGGGGAAGGAGATGACAGAAAGCAAGACTACAATGCAGAGCTTCCTTGGGGGATATTGCCACGAGCTGCATAAGACCTTGGCAAAAAGGGCTAAACCAGAAAGAATGAGGATAAGCACTGACAAGAGGTAGCTCAGGACAAAGACAACTAGCATCACTGGGGAGAAATAGAGGGTCACAGTGAGCAAGAGGGCAAGGGCCCAGAGCAGGGCACACAGGAGTGCTGACAAGCACAGGGAGTTCTGGCAAGGGCAGAGGGGCCATGGGAGGGCAGACAGGCAGGTTCTGACACCCAGGGCTGCCATGAGGTAGACACCAGTGATGAAAGCAAAAGTGATGGCCATGTTCAACACGGTCATCATGACCTGAGAGCCCAGACTGTGGCAAAAGCTCTGTGGGCCATAAAATATCATGAGGGTAATGACAGTGGAGAAGAGGAAGGTGAAGTCAGCCATGGCCAGGTTGAGGATGTACATGGCGATGAAGTTCCTGCGGATGTGGGATCTGAGTAGCCAGAGGACGGCCCCATTGCCCACCAGCCCACAGAGGCAGATAAGCACTGTGACAGGGACTTGGCTCAAAGCATTGGCTTCACAGTGGGTCCAGTCATAGTCAACCATATAGGAGCCAGCTTGCCTCAGCAGCCCATGGTGCCAAGCTCTGCCGTGAGCCATCATGCCAGGCTGACTCCAGCAAGCAGGGCTGGCTCTTCCTGCAGGGGAGCGGCTTGTTCATTGTGAAACCGCTGCTGCTCCACCTTCCTCTCACACAGCTGGAGGGATGAGAAACAGAGATATGTTATAAAATCCGAACAATTCTCGTAGAAGGATTTTCAGATCGTTGTAACCATGTCCTACCTTTCATTTGGAGGAGCACAAAAAGAAATGAGGGACCGGAGGAACGGAAGAGGGTTGAGAGTTGACGGAGAGGAGACGGATATGACATGCCTTGCACAGGAGCACATACAAGGTGGGGAGTGAAAGCAAGGGAGACGCCTTCTTCCTGGCTTTGGACTAGTCAGTTCTGAAGGAGGGAAATAACAAGATGGTGGGACTGTCCTCGGAGATGTCAAAGAGAGAGTGGGTTTGGGGTTGGATCTGATACAGACTCTCAGATATGTAATGTTACAATAGATACTACTCAGTTGCTGGGTTCCTTCAGTGAGACACTGAAGTCAGTATTCCCCTACCACCTTTTACACCAAATTTGTAGCTCCCAATATCCTAGAGTCCACTGTTCACTGTTCCAATCAGATATGACACAAATCAACCACCACATTCAAAATCAATAAAGAGAGACACTGATTAGGCTGGTAAAATCACACAGAAATATCTGACCTTTCTCGTAGCAGTCTGGAGAGCTTCACAAGAGTAGATCCACTGCAGACTCAGATTGTTATGCTAGCTGTCACCCCCACAGTGGGATCTTCACATGAGGTTTCTTCAAACTCCTACTTGGAAACTGGACCCGAGCATGTCCTGGAGAGCCTGTGCAGCACCCATCATGGTGTCTTTTTGAGTCTTTTCACAAACCACTTTGTCGTGTTCCCAGGGATTCTTCACAAAAAAAAAAAAAAAAAAAAAAGGAAACTTACGTTGCATTTGATGGTATCAGGATTCTGGTTATAATCGTCATACAGGAAATGACTAACAAATCTGAGAAGCCAGACCTATGGGAAAAGCAGATTGTCTCTCTGTCAGGTTCCTCTTTCATTTTACTTTAAAGCAACCCCACTCCTTAAATGGTCATATCTTTGAATTGGAGGAGTTTGTTCAGGAGGTGATCTTTAGGATCCTGTGCTGCAGTCCTGTCGCTGCTGCAAAACTTCTGTCTGATTCCAAACTGGGTTCATTACCGGTGCACCACAGCTTCACAGTGACATTTGACATTTTCCAACAGCATTCTACTACGTGCATGAGAGCTAACCAAGGCTTCTCAGAACAGAAACTTCTGGACAACAAAGTGCAGTGAGATGAACCCTGCCCAGGGTGGCCGCAATGCCTATGAAATTCAGAGAGCTCCTGCTGCACTGGAGAGCATGCATGGCTTTGTGCTGAGACTTCTCCCTCTCTGGTGCTGCCTTTGCCTCCCAACCAACAGAATTTCATACTCCCTTGTCAAGTAGATCCCTTCAAGTGAAAGCAGATGATGGTAAGGGAAGCTCCAAGGAATGTCTGCGTAACGCTGTGCGCATTCTGCTTACTGCCCTATACATACACACATGCTCTGCAAGAGAACTGTCCGCCTGTCTCTCTGTCCAGCTGACACAGTGCTGATCACTGGCACTCGCTTCTTTGCCTGACCCTCCTGCCTCCCTGGATAAACCTTGTGACAGTGTAAAGATTTGGTTGCTGAATGATGCCACCAGCTCTGGTCAGCCAGAGGGAGGCAAACTTCCTCTGCCAGTGGTGCAGGCAGACACCAAGCCAGATGGAGCTGAAAATGTCCTTTCTGTCCCTCTCCATCCTCTCCTCTGGTATTGTGAGGACCGAGGCAGTGGATGCTCTGCTTCTGTAGTTCCCAACCAGCACAGAAACAACTGGACTGATGCTGCTGCTGATGGAGGCCAGCAGCAGGCAGGTTTCTGTAGGAATGCAAGAAAGTATATTCAGAGAAGAAACTGTGGAGCAGGATAAACAGCGTGAGAAACGAAGGCTGAGAACCAAGGGCACTCCAGAACAAAAGTATAACAAGTTCAAGTAAGCAGTGTGATGGCAGACCCTAATCAGAGGAAGAATGTGTGGCTTGGAACAACTCACGGCCCTGACTGGATAAGCGCCTGCACGCACGGTTAAGGAGTGGTTGTGGAGTATTTCGTTGACATGTAAAGGAGGGCGGTAAAGTTAAAAGAGAAAACTTGTGAATGTATATAAGAGATGTTAGAGCCTGTAACAAATGATTTGGATTGTCCACATCTGAGTCCGTGCCTCAGATGCTACAGCTGTCAAATATGAAATTAGTGTAGACAAAGAAGTTGAGGAAGAGGTGTACACTGAGTGGGACAGCAAAGAGGAGGGAGAAGAAAACAGTGACAAAGATCATAGAATCGTAGGATAGAATTACAGAATGGCTATGTCTGGAAGAGACCGAACTAACTTCCACTGTAGGACAGGGTTGCCAAGATGACACCATATGGCCTCCCTGAGCAGTTCGGCCATGAACGAAACCTAAATTTAATGAACAGGATCACAGTGGAAAAAATCATAAAGTGAACAAAAAAAGCAAAAACTGAGAAAGCACAAGGTGTCAAGAACCACTCAGCAGCCTTCGGGGTGACCCAAATCACACACAGAGTACACGAGCATGGAGAGCACACTGGTGAGGGCCCAGAGCAGGCTGCACATGGAGGCAAGGACATGCAGAAGAGAAAGCAGGCATCCACAACAGCCAGGTTCAGGATGTAGGTGGTAAAGGTATTCCTCTGGATGTGAAAGCTGAGATGCCAGAGGATGCCCCACACAGGCAGAAGAGCAGCGTGGTACTACTGGTAACATTTTGGGAAAAATAGACTGCAAAGCATCTGATCCCATTGTATCCATCCCCATAGTCTCCAAAGGTGGTGAGGCCATGGTGTTAGGATGCGGCTCCCTTCTCCTCCTTGCAGTCTCCTGCTCATATAGGGAAAGGGAACAGATGGAAGAGAAAGCAGTGACTCTCAGTGCTGTGCTTCTCTGGTTATTCAGTCTGTGGTGCTGGGGGGGTCTCTTTCTTGGAGATGTCCAAAACCCACCAGGACCTGAGCCCCTGCTCTGGCTGTGGCCCTGCTGGGATAGGAGTTGGGGAGAGGGACCTAGAGGTGTCTCCAGCCTCATCTGTTCTGTCCTTCTGTGATCCTTCTCCTCCCTGTTCCACATCCCTAAGGTGCACCAGGGGTCCCCTTGCTATGAGCATTCCAGGAGCAGGGCCAAGCACGAGGCACCTGTGCTGTTGCAGGGCCAGGGAGAAAGGCTTGGTGGAGTCACTGTCCCTGGAGGAGTTCAAGAAATGTGGAGATGTGCCACAGAGGGGCACGGGTTACTGGGCATGGTGGGGATGGTTTGAGCTTGGACCTAGTGATTTTAGTGGTCTTTTCCAACCTTAATGAGTCTATGATTCTATGACTGGGCACTGTGGGGATGGGTTGATAGTTGGATTTGATAATCTTAGAGGTTTTTTCCAGCATCAATGGTTCTATGATTCTATGATTATGTGTCTACCCCGTAAAACTCCGGGTTCGTTTTGCTTTCTTGTTTATAGCAACACGTTCCTGCATCAGAAAGCCCCGATCCTAGCAGTACCAGCAGTCACCTTTCTCTGGCCACCCCCTGACCCTCTGACAAGAGGCTGACAGCAAGCTCAGGGAGAAACAAAAAGCACAAAGCAAAGCTGGAGTCTGACTTTTACAAACTCTTCCACATCCAGAGCCAGCTGGACGAACCACCAAACCATGGGAATTTATGAATGAACTGAACTTAATCCAAATTCCTCTGGTTGCAATGCCCAGCACACCCTGGGGCTGATTTCTTCAGCAGACCTGCAGACCTCCATCACTCACACAGCTCCGCAGCAGCAGCACCTGGTTGTGACCCATCACATTCCAGCAGGGCTGTAGCAAACAGAGATCCTTTCACCTAGGTCTGCTTAGTTAGCCCACATGAAGTTCAAGGACCTTCATGCAGAGCTTCCCCATGGCTGCGTGAGCAACTGTGCTGCCAAATCTCACAGCAGCCACTGTTGCTGTCTCTGAGTCTCTCACTGCCTTACCGCAGATGTCCTTCCCCTAACCACAAGCCCCTCAGCCTCACCCACTCCAAATTCCCCTCAGCACATTCCCAGACCCATCTCAGCTCTGGAGGAACGCGTGGAGAACAGCTGTACCAGCAAGAGGCTGGAGGCATTTCCATGTGACAGAGAGGGATGTTGCCTGCTTCTTGTCTCTTTTATGAGGACAAAAATGGACATCTGGAGGAAAGCTCCACATTGTCTACAAAATCTTATGAATCAGCTTGAGAATCCCCCTTTTCCAAAAGGGAGAGGTTAAATGCCTGTCAGATAAAATGTGCTTCTTCTAGCCTACAACAAAACTTCTTGTGCCTCCAGATGTCTGAAATTAAGCTCCAGAAATCCAGTCCCTTTTTTTTTTTTTTTTTCCAAAAAATATTGTTCGTGAATCCAAACAGAACACAGCACTGGAGAGAGCATTCTTCTGAGTACCTGTGTCATTAAGGGCATTACCAATAACCAACGGGAGCTGTTAAGCACTTCTTGAAAGCAACAGTTGCCGTCAGTTGATTGTTATTGCCTGAATCAGATTGACAGCAAACGGTCATTCTGGGTTCCCCTTTGATGGTGTATTCCTTCATACCCTGCAGAGATCTTGGCAATAATCTTCCTTCTCTTCCCAGAAGAGGAGTTGCTTCTGCCAGATTTACGGGTATCACCACCATTGCCACCGTGGCCAGTATTGCCAGCACTACAACAGTCACAGCCCTGTGAGGAATGGCAGAAATGTGGAGTAATGAGAAGTGTCTCGCAGGTCCCAGTCGCTGTGCAGGAAGAAGTATTTTTAATCAGAAACTCATGTGGAGCAATTCACAAATGTCTGTTTTCATGGTTTCTGGCAAAAGACACTTCCTTTGTGGGAAGAAAAAAAAAAAAAACCAAAAAAACAAGATAAATAAAAACAAGGAAGCAGAGCTCTGACGCAGTGCTGGTTATAAAACACTTCTTGACACCGTCAGGAGTCTGCTAAGGCTCAGGGAGTTGGTGTATGTGGCACAGGGGAGCCAAGGGACAAGACTAGACACATCGAAGAGACTGGGGAGCATTCCTCATTGCACAAGTGGCCTGAACGGATCTGCTTCAGGATACAGATTCAAAGGGAGCATGAGATGCTGAGACACAGACAGGAGTCTGCCCAAGAGTGGATGGAAGGGCAGCCCTAGCCTGCTGCTTCATAAAATTAACAGTTAAGTGCAAAGCTTTTCCTCCTCCTTCCCCATTCTCCTTTACTCCCTCCCTCCCTGCTCTCCTGGGGACCACGAGCCCTTGAGGGTTCTTCCCCTGCATTGCTGCAAACACTGGCAGTGCCCTGCCCTCATCCTTCCCTCTGCCATCCTGCATTGCCCCTACTCTGCTCCCCACCCATCCTGCTGCCTCTCAGGGCCCTGCTGACCCCCCTCTCTGACCACAGACAGGACCAGCTCCTGCAATGGAACCCAACCACGCAACACCGTCCCCCGGGCTGCCGAAGGCTGATGAAGACATGTGTGAGATGGATGTCTTTGATGCAGTTGTGGACGGGGCCACGCTGCTCATCAGCCTGTGCGGGCTGCTGGGTAACGGGGCCGTCCTCTGGCTGCTCGGCTGCCGCATCCGCAGGAACCCCATCACTGTCTATGTCCTCAACCTGGCCGTGGCTGACTCCACCTTTCTCCTCTTCACGCTCACCTCCGCCCTCCTCTACCTCCTGAACAACCTCTCCTGTTTCACGCCGCCTCTCCTAACCTTCCGGCTGCTCCTCCTTCTCTCCCTGCTCACACACAACATGGGCATGTACCTGCTGACAGCCATCAGCATTGAGAGGTGTGCATCTGCCTTCTGCTCTGGGAGAACCCACTGCCACCGCCCCCAGCACCTGTCAGCCGTGGTGTGTGCCCTGCTCTGGGCCCTCTCCATCGCTGTCATCGCCGCGGTGACATCCCTGTGCCTGTCGCACCAGCTTGAGCAGTGCCGCCTGGCACTCATCACCATGTACATCCTCAACTTCCTCATTTTTGCCCCATCCATGGTCATTGCCAACGTGATCCTGCTCATTAAGGTGCTGTGCCGCTCCAGGCGGTGCCAGTCCGTGAGGATCTACATCGTCATCTTCCTCACAGTCCTCTTCTTTCTCCTCTTCGGAGTCCCCCTCAGCGTCTGGAATTTCAGGCAGCATTTCATCTCTGCCCCGGAGCAGCACCAGGTGGCTTTCCTGCTTGCCTGCATCAACAGCAGCGTCAACCCCTTCATCTATTTGCTGGTGGGTGGTGGCAGGAGGCACTGCTCTTTGGCAGCCCTCCAGGTCTCCTACCAGAGGGTCTTCGAGGAACAGGGTGATGACGGGGTGGGCAGCGACAACTCTGTGATGCGCACGCTGAGCCCAGCCCCCTGAAGCCTTTCCGCTGCTCTACATCAGGAGAAAGCTGGGGCGGTTTCCTGGGGAGCGCGATCAATAAATACCTACTTTGTATCCTGCGATGTCACTATCTCGCTGCACCCTTCTGCTGCCTGCAGAGCAGAGAGACTTTCAGAGATCAGTGTGGGTGTATGATGTGCGTGCAGCCTTCCTATCCCCGAGGTGCTAATCCCACCCCCCTCTGATTTTGGGGAAGGATGATATGCAAGAGGGGTGAAACCCATTCATTGTCCAAAGCCCCTCTCCCCCAACCCCTGGGCGACCCCTCCCCAGCCTTGCTTCTTCCTGCTGATGACCCCAGCCCTGCACCCCCGCTCACCGCGTGCCTGCCCCCCTTCTCGAGTCCCAGTGAGTCCCCAGCTCCACGCCCTCCACCCCCGGCCTTGCAGAAGAACAAGAGTCAACGGCAGAGCAGCAGCTTTATTGGGGGGCATACCCGGAGATGCCCGCTGCGGGGCCCAAAGCGGAGACGCCCGCAAAGAGCTCCAAAGCGGTATTCCTCGAGACTGCGGCCGCCGGGCCACGCAACAGCTCCTGGAGGTCTGCGTTCCCCACTTCGCACGCTGGAGGGCAGCAGAGCCCCGCTCTGCATCGGCTGCAGCTGAGAACGCGGGGACGGAAGGGGTGGGGGTGAGACGGCGACGGGGTGAAGGATGGGATGGGATAGGAATTGGATAGGGATGGGTACAGGGAGGAGGATGGGATGGGATGAGGGTGAGACAGGGGACAGGATGGGGAACAGGATGGGAAAGTGTGGGATAGTGAGGAAGGAACAGGTACTGGGATGGGAATAGGAATTGAGAGGGGAGGGAATGGGACGGGACGTGACAGGATGGGGACAGGAAGGGGGGTGGAGATGGCGATGAAGGTGGGGACAGAGATGGGGGCAGGTGAAGGATTGGGCTTGAGACAGGGATAGGAATGGGACGGGACAGGGAGGAGAAGGGGGAGCTTATGGAGATGGAATGGGGACATGGAAGGAATGGGGACGGAATGCAGACAAACAGGAGTGGAATGGGACAGGAATAGGGATAAAATAAAGACTGTGCTTGCATGTAGCCATGAGAAGGCAGGCTTGGCCATGTGGGCATGAAGCTAGGATGGATGTTGTGGCCAGCACAGTTGCAGTGCTCTCTCAGGTGGAGATCACAGTGACCGCAGTCTCCTCGAAGACCCTCTGGAAGGCGACCTGGAGGGCTGCCAAAGAGCAGTGCCTCCTGCCACCACCCACCAGCAAATAGATGAAGGGGTTGACGCTGCTGTTGATGCAGGCAAGCAGGAAAGCCACCTGGTGCTGCTCCGGGGCAGAGATGAAATGCTGCCTGAAATTCCAGACGCTGAGGGGGACTCCGAAGAGGAGAAAGAAGAGGACTGTGAGGAAGATGACGATGTAGATCCTCACGGACTGGCACCGCCTGGAGCGGCACAGCACCTTAATGAGCAGGATCACGTTGGCAATGACCATGGATGGGGCAAAAATGAGGAAGTTGAGGATGTACATGGCGATGAGTGCCAGGCGGCACTGCTCAAGCTGGTGCGACAGGCACAGGGATGTCACCATGGCAATGACAGCGATGGAGAGGGCCCAGAGCAGGGCACACACCACGGCTGACAGGTGCTGGGGGCGGTGGCAGCGGTACCAGAGCGGGCACAGGATGGACACACACCTCTCAATGCTGATGGCTGTCAGCAGGTACATGCCCATGTTGTGTGTGAGCAGAGAGAGAAGGAGGAGCAGCCGGAAGGTTAGGAGAGGCGGCGTGAAACAGGAGAGGTTGTTCAGGAGGTAGAGGAGGGCGGAGGTGAGCGTGAAGAGGAGAAAGGTGGAGTCAGCCACGGCCAGGTTGAGGACATAGACAGTGATGGGGTTCCTGCGGATGCGGCAGCCGAGCAGCCAGAGGACGGCCCCGTTACCCAGCAGCCCGCACAGGCTGATGAGCAGCGTGGCCCCGTCCACAACTGCATCAAAGACATCCATCTCACACATGTCTTCATCAGCCTTCGGCAGCCCGGGGGACGGTGTTGCGTGGTTGGGTTCCATTGCAGGAGCTGGTCCTGTCTGTGGCCGGAGTGGGGCATCAGTGAGATGGGGCAGGGAGCAGAGCAGGGGCACTGCGGGGTGACAGAGGGGAGCAGGGGGGGCTGCAGGGAGGTGTGTGGGCACAAGGCATGGTGTGGGTTCCCCCCATTCCTACCTTTCCAGGCAGCAGCCCGGGGCCGGTCCTGGCAGGGCTCTGTCCTCAAGATGAGGTGATTTCAGGTCTCCGGGTCGCCAGAAGACTCCCTTTGGATGACAGCTGCTCTCCGGGTATCGCTGCAAGACCAAGTCAGGTGGCAAGAAGTGCTGGGCAACCCAGCAACAGCAGCTGTGGCACCAAGCCTCTGCCCTCATCAAATTTCTGTTGGGTTTGACAGAAAGGAAATGTTTTGTCCAAGAGAATACCCCTGAGGACAAATACTGCAGCAGCTTCATCTTGCTGTGAAAGAATCTCAGTGCTTTTAGGATTCAACCTGATATCTCATTAAAGTGGCAATTACCACCTTCCTAATTGTTTTATTGCATTGCTATCTCCTCCCCTACTCTTCTCCGATGCTGGCATCCTTCTGAGATTGTTCATTACTGTCTGTGTTTGCTTTCAGCCTGTGGGCATGACATGACTACTGTGGCTCATCCACACAGCAATGGGGATCTTCGTTTTGCGATCAGACTAGGGACAAGGGGACATCATGGGAAGCATCTCCCTGCCCAGAGGGTGTCCAGGCGCTGTACACTTGCTGGTCCTGGACCCCGCAGCAGTAGGACAGAGCCATGGGTGGTACCTGGAGTCACTGGAACCGGCCCTGAGGAGGGATGAAACTCCCCAGTGCATCACCTGCTGTGACACACGGTGGCACTGGCGGGGCCATGAGTCACTCCCTCTCTGCACCCTGGACTTTGCCTCTTGTTGATGCTCGGGGCAATAAAACTGGGAGCAGGGAGGGAGTGGGACAGGGGTGGGGGCCGGGTGCAGCATTCAAGGAAGCCCCGTTCCTGTCCCCACATCCAGGCCCACAGTGTCCCATGCCGCAGGAGCTTGGGTGTCAGAGCTCGGCCCCAGGGCCACCCGAGCCCACAGTTGCTGAGATCAAAGCTGTCGTGGTCGGGGATGGGGGATGCGGGAAGACATCTCTGCTGATGGTCTTCGCCAGAGGGGACTTCCCTAAGGTGAGGGGCCTCTCGCTCCCCCAGCAGCACCGGGATGGAGACTCCCACCCAAAGGACCTCCCCGTGCCACCTCCTGTCCCCACCAGGTCTACGTCCCCACAGTGTTTGAGAAGTATACGGCCTCCTTCCGGATCAGCGGCAAGCCCGCCAAGATCCACCTCTGGGACACAGCAGGTGGGACGAGAGGGACAGCCCCCGGCTCAGGGTGTCCCCCAGGTGGCACCCTGCTGCCCAGGCGTCCCCTGGGCTGGGAACAGGTGGGGTTCCTCTGCAGGGAACCTGTGCATGACGGGTGACGGTCTGCTGGGGCACCGCAGGGCAGGAAGACTACGACAGGCTGCGCCCACTGTCCTACTCAGACACCAACGTTGTCCTCATATGCTTCGATGTCACCAGCCGCAGCAGCTATGACAACATCCTAACAAAGGTAACATGGCCCCGCAGCTGCTCCCGCTCTGTGAAGGGGACGTAGAGCTGGGGCTGCTGCTCACCCCGCTCTCTGTCCCAGCGTCTGTCCCTATTCCTGTCCCTTTGCCAGTCCATCTGCCTGAACGTGTTCCTGCCCCACTGTCAGTCTGTCTGTCTCTCTGTCTTTCTCCTTGTCCTCTGCCTGTTCCACTCCCGCTCCCCATCTTCTCCACGAGGGACATGCCATAACAACATGTCCCCCGCAGTGGTACCCAGAAGTCAACCACTTCTGCAAAGGAGTGCCAGTGCTGCTGGTGGGCTGCAAGACTGACCTGCGTCAGGGCCACCACAACCCCGTCACCTTCCAGGAGGTCAGTGCCTTTTCCCGGTGGGGGAGGGATGCATTCTGCGTCCCCCGCTGGGGCTCAGCACCGCTGCCCACAGGGGGAGGACATGGCCAGGCAGGTGCAAGCTGCAGCCTACTTGGAGTGCTCAGCACTGCACCGGGAGAACGTCAGAGACGTCTTCATTGAGGTCTGCACCGTGGCGCTCCGTGGTGCCCGCAGACCTCGCCGCAAGAGGTGGCCCCGGAACGGCTGCGTGCTCTGCTGAGTCCCAGCACCGTGGAGCTGGCACGGGGGCAGCCCTGGAAGCCAGGCCACTGGTACCCTCCTGGGGCTGGGAAATGACTTGGAGATCCCCTGAGCCCTGCTGGACAGGGGCGCAGGCATCCACGCGTAGCACTGGTGTGGTGTGCTATTAAAATTCAGAAACCATCAGCACGGTGTGGTGTTTGTGGTCAGCGTCGGGGTACGGCTGGGACGGGATGGAGACAGGCTGGGAATGCGATGGGAATGGGGTGAACTGGTACGACGATGGGGTGGCTTGAGGTGGGAACAAGGATGAGGGTGGGACGGAGGTGGAGATGGAGGCTGGGACAAGATGGGATAGGGATGGGATGGGATGAGGATGGGGGTGAGACGGAGATAGAGATAAGGATGATATGAGCTAGGTGCAAACCAACTTAGAGGAGAGCAACCTGCTGCTCTAACCGCACGACAATAAGCCTCCAGTCCTTTTTAAATGAAATTTTAGCTTGTTAAAACTTCAGGCAGGGGCTTCTCTCCCCCCGGGGATGAGCTTTTATGAGGGCTGCTCCGGTGGGCGGGGAACCCACCTGCAGCGGGGGAGCTGGACACGGGTGGAATTTGAGGTCTCCCCCCACCCAACCCTTCTGCGGTTCTGTCATCTTTAAGGCCTCTTCCAACCCAGCCACGCCATGGTGTCAGTGTGTGTGTGCGCGCACAGCAGCACAGCCCGCGCCCACCCGCGCATCAATTACTCCCACAGATGTGTGCGCTCCCGCACGCACGCAGCCCAGCGCGCGCACAGGCGCCCGCGGGGGCGCGCCCGCCCGCACAGCGGTTCCCCTCACGCATGCGCGGAGCCGTGCCCACGCGGGGGCGTGGCCAGCGCGCCGTCCCGGGGACGCGGCCAGTCAGGCGCCCGCGGCCGCGCGCACGCGCACTCTCACCGCCCCCTCTCTCCGGCGGGGCGGGGCCGGAGGAGCCGGGCAGGGGTGGCGCACGCGCACGGCGCCCGCCGATGGAGGAGGCGGGGCGGAGGGGGCGCGGGGGGGGGGGCGCGGGGCGGCGCAGGCGCAGTGCGGCGGCCGAGGCAGTGTGTATGTGAGGCTCTGACGGGTTCAAAATGGCGGCGGCGGCTCCTGTGTGAGGAGGGGAAGCGCGTCCCGGGCGGGGAGCGGGCGGCGGGCTGACGGGAGGGAGCGGGCGGCGGGGAGCGGGAATAGGGCTCGGCGGGCGGTGCGGAGGACGAGGAGAGGGCGGGGAAGGGCGAGGAGGCGGCGGGCCGGAGCGGGCCGGGCGCGGGGCCCGCGGAGCGGCTGATGGGCCGGCGGCTCGCGGGGCTGTCAGCGGGGGCGCAGGGGGCGGCGGGGCCGGGGGGGCGGCGGCGGCGGCGGCGGCGGGCCCGCGGCGCTCCGAGTCTGACCCGGGGGTTCTCCTCCATCTGCTGTGTTCGTGCTGTGCCGGCGGCAGGAGAGGACAAAGGCGCAGGAGGGACCTGGTGAGCCACTGGCGGCGGGGCGGGGGAGCCCGGGGGCCGAAAGTTTGGGGGGCGGCGGGCGGCGGTGACAGCCCCCGGGGAGTGACAGCCACGTGCTGTGGGGGTGTAGCGAGGAGCGGGGACGGGTCGGTGGTCCGCTCAGCCCTTCCCAGGGAGCCGCAGGGGGCTGGGGGCTTCCTGCCGCTTTAAAATCAGCGGTGGAGGTACTACTCCCTGACACCGCTGCGTCACAGGGGTTGGGTCACGGCTGAGCGTGAGGCTCCTTCGGACGGGAGCTGGTGTGTAGGGTCTGCCCGGGGTGCTCTGCGCTGCTCCTGGCCTGGGATGCCCCCGGGACGGTGACCGTGTCCGGGGGAGGAGCTGCTTCTGCAACGCGCAGCCCTGCTCTGTGGGCAGCTGGCTGCTCCCTCGGTCCCTCTAGATGGTTAGCGGCGGGCACCAAGTCTTGTCCACAGCAGTGGTGCCGGTAGGAGACCCATTGCGTTACAGACCCGTCGCCTTACAGAACTGTCGGCGGAGTCACTTATCCCGGGACACGCTTAAAGTTAGAGTCAGAGCATTAGGGGTGGGTTCATTGCTGTGCTTGGGTTGAGGGAGGAGGGAGGTGGGTGCTTCGTAGCCCTGTGCCTTGCCTCACAGCCTCCCTTTGATTTCCAAGGAGGAAGAGGACGACGACAGCAGCCCTGGAGTGTCCTTCTCACTTTCTTCAGAAGAGTCGGAGATGGAGCCCGAGGAAGAAAGGATCCGTTACAGCCAAAGATTAGTCAGTATTGGCCCTTACCAATCAAGTTCTTGGTTCTACTCAGCTGAAGGTTGAAAAGGCTGTCACTGGCCATAGGTTTAAACAAACAAGCAAGCATTGCAGTGTATGGCTGTGGGTACTGGAAACCCACTTTGTGGGTTTTGCCCTGGTGGAGGGCCCTCATCTGCTGAGCTCTGGGAGAGGGCAGCTGGGGGATGGCACTGGGATGCAGTGCTTCTGGAAGGGCTGGATGGACGTATAGAGTGAGTGTCTGTGTAGCTTCTGGCACAGCAGGTTTCTTCTGTGTGTTTGTAACAACCAGGGAAACTGCAGTGGTATATGTCAACCTGGACTTGATTTGAGCATTCTGCAGAATTGGAGGAAACCAGCTTTGCCTTCAAGCTCTGATTTGCTTGTGTTCATGCATGCATCTTCTGGTGTTTGCGTTCGTTCAGAGTTGTTCTAAAACTTGGTTTGCTGTTGCAGTGGAAGGGCTAGTTGCTCTATCTCCAGCAAGTCAATCTCGTGCTGTTTTGAGACAGTTGAAAGCCCTATGAGAAGCACAAGCACCTGCTCTGTAATAGCTGAGGCTGTGATAGGGTTTGAATGTGAGTCATAGCAGCACATGCATCCTCTCCTTCAAGGTGCTGTCTGTGAAGTTAAATCCTTATCCTTTAATGCTCTGACACCATTGAGTATGAGGCAACACAGTACTCTGTGTTAAGCTCTGTCCTCGAACACGAGTCATTGTCGCTGCTCTTGCTGCTGTGTGCCTGACCACAGGTGCTGGGATAGAGATCCTCTGTGCGAAGACAGAGCAGTTGTTTCAGCCCACGTGGAGGGAGGATGGTGCACAGGCACCTGTGGCTTGTCTGCAGCCCTGCTCTGCTGGAGGTTGGCTCCTTTTGAAGTTGGATCTTTCCATTCGCTTTGGTGGCTTTAAGTTTGTTAATGCTGCCAAAAGCTGTGCTCCTACCTTGTCCTGATGCACTTGTTTCTTTCTATGACTGCGTGGCAGTCATAGAAAAGTCCAGAAAGAGTTGCTGTCTGAGTGTACCCGGCCCAAACTCTAGCAGAGCACGCTAAGCTGGATCAGTGGCTGCGTGCTGATGAGCTGCATGTTTAAGGGGCTTGGGAAGGCACATGGGCAGCGAGCAGAGGATGAGGCTCACCTCAGCTTCTGTGGCCTCGTGCTGTCCCTGCTGGCCTGCAGCCCAGAGGAGGGCATGGCCCTAGTGTTCAAGGTGAGGTTTAGTTTGTGCTTTGCTCTCTGTGGGAGCCTCCTGCTTGCTGCACTTCGATGAAGTTTCCTTGCAGACATGTTTGGTTTTCTTTTCCTAGATGCGTTCTCTCTACTCTTTATCCAGCTCTGGTTATAATCTATTCGAATGTTGTACTCTTTATCGTATGCATTGCTCTTGAGAGTTGGTTTCTGTTTATCTGCATTAAAACACTTAGGTGGGGAAACAGGTAGTTGGTAGTACACATCTGTGCTGCTGTGAGCACTGTTGGTCTTGTGTGTGAATGCTGACAAGCAAGTAAATATATTTTTGAAACTACATCCAAGTGTGATAGCAGTCCCACCAGGCAAGCAGCCTGGATCAGAATAATTGATAGTGGTGAAGAGACTGGATTAATTGCATTGGCACAGTGGTACATGTGGTCTATCAACAGGAGCTTACTGTCCAGTGTGCCAGCGAACTACACTGACAGCACCTTGCAGTGCATCACCCTGGTCTTAAATCTTGACTGGTGTCCTTTGGGGTGTCGAGAGAGTTTCAAGAGTTTTGTTTTTAGTGAACAGTACTTTATTGCCACGGTCCCTCTGTGAGACTTTTCAGTCCAGCTTGTGCGCAGCAAAGTGGGGAGCGTGCTGGAGCCAGAGCTTGTTGAAGGCAGGAGTGAGAGATCACCACCACCCCAAGGACCAGTCTTGCCTGCTGGGGTCTGTAACGCTGCCAGGTCAGCAGTTGTCCTACCTGGAACCATGCCTGAGATAACAGCGGCCTGGCAGAGCCTCTGTCTGAATTTGGCTTGGAGGCTGATGCCCCAGAGCTGAATGCTGCTTCAGGGGATGCGGGATCCTACCCTAGATGAAAGCCACTGGGAGGACATCTCATCCAAATGGCTGGCTGGCCCCCACCTCCAGCAAACCTGGTGAGACTGGAGAGGTGGCAGCCTGCAGCGGGGAGACGGGGTGGGGTAGGAACCTCCTCAACCAGCTCTGCTGCTGGAGAGAGCCTGCAGTGCAGCCACACCCTCCACCCGTGTTCACTGGGTTCTGGCATGAAGACGTGTGCTGCCTGGGCCCTGGTGCCTGTCCCTGGCTGCTTGGTGGTACAGCTACTGGAGGCTGGTGACAGAGATGAAGGGCAATGGGCTGCTGGAGGATGAGAGCTGAGGCACTTGCTGCAGGTGCTGAGCATGCTGGGGTTGTGTGGGACACTGTCCCCATCATGTGGCACAGCCTGTCTTGCCCTGCCCTCTGGAGCTTTCTGTGGGATTTGAGAGGAGGCCTGTCCCTAGCAGCCAGAACCTGAGGCCTCTCCCGTAAGCAGCAGTTCACAGGCCTGTCCTTACTTGTCCTTGTCCATGCTGCCCTGGACAGGAGTTCACATGAGCCTATGTGGAGTCACCAGCTGATGGGTGGTAGGGTGGGGCTTGGGACACTGCTGCAGCAGTGTGCTGCCACTGTCTGTGTGTGGTGGCAGCAAGGCTGGCTCACCCCACGGTTTCCTGTATTGGTGGTGCTGACTGGGGGCAGGGTGATGCCAATTGCAGGACACAGCCATGGGCTGGGTGGGCTCTTTTGTCAGGCAGGCTCGTGATGAAGCTGTAGCCCTTCTCATGTGGCCAAGGTTATAAACTGCACCAGGGCTATGAGGGGAAGGTCGAGAGGGTGTGGGCCATGGGCTTGCTGCTTGTGCCAGGTGAGATGGCAAGGAAGAGGATGTATCGTGGGTGAGCGCAAGAGCTGCGACTGCTGAAACATGTCAACCTTCCTATTGCCTGAAGGATTGGTCTGATAGAGCCTGGTACCAAAGTCTGTCTCGGCCAAGCATTGCTCACTGCTGGGCATGCCTCTGTTTCCCAGTCTGGGCTGAGCCTAGACTGATCAGATAATTAATCTCCAGCGTGCCTCTGCCTCAAGCTGGAGACACTACAAATGAGCCAGGTAGAATAATTGAGCCCTAAATAATTTAGGAACTCTGTTCAGATTTGTTCTGGGTCAGCTGTAGGGACTGAGAAGGGGCGAGTTTTGCTCTTTGTTGGCAGCAGGTTGCAAGCAAAGGCTGTTGCTTGGAAGCTTTGGAGATCGGTGAGCATTCAGATACTGGAAGAGCCTCTCGATCCTGGGGAGAACGTGGCCCTGAAACCAGCAGGGTGTTGTTCTTTCGATGGGGAGGGATGCAGGAGGTGAGCAGCTCTGCTGACTTCTTGCTGAGTCTGAGTGTGCCTTGTGAGCATCCTGGAAGTTGCGGTTACCAGATAGAATTTGCAGAATGTACCAGTGCCTCCTGTTAACAAGCAGGTTGTCTCAGCGCTGTCCCAGCTGGCGGTGGCACTAACAAGATAGAACCATCCCCATGCCCCCAGTGTGTCTTTATTACTGGTTAATTACATTATGAGCCACCCAGACTGGGGGCTGCAGGGCACTGCTTGGTTTCTGTGGAGCATTGATTCACTTAGAGCAGTCTGCTCAGAAGGTGGAGCAACAAGGTAGCCGTCCCTGGGCTGCCTTTCTGCCAGCACTTGGGAAGGTTCCTGTGGATCTGGGAACCAGGCATAGTGAAGGGGGAAAGGAGCTGGCTTTCACTCTGCTCTGTTCAGTGGGTCTGTGTTTATGCGTCTCTGTTGCTGTAGAAACAGTGCTGGTGGTGAGCAGTGTGAGCTGGCTGTCTGGGGATGGCACTGTGCAGCTCTGTCTCAGGGTCCTGAGGGGTTTGTGAGAGGAGGAGCTGTGCAGTGGGAGGGATCAGCAGAAGGATCAGGTCGTTGCTTGCTGGGGTGTTATCTGGAGAAGCAGATCCCAACTGGTGAGGTGTGTTCTTCCTTTGGGAGAGATATCCAGAGGGGATGGTCCCTTCTGACGTTGCTTCCTTCTTTGCCTTGTCTGCTCTTTGAAGGTAAAAGCCTGTGGGGTGAGAGGGAAGCAGGACAGCACTGCAGAACTCGGGGAGGCAGAGAAGCGAGTGGTGGGGAAGGATGAGATGACGCAGGGATGCCTGTTAAAACGTAGCATCAAGGGGTCTGGTCCTTGCTGTCCCATTCTGAGGGTGTCTTGCTCTCTTGTGTACTGCAGCTGTGATTTTGGGATGTAGCTGGAATAACTAGAAGGGAAGGGAGCAGGCTGGCAGTGTCCCATTTGGTAGGGTTAAGCTGTCTGTGTGTCTGTAGCTTGCTGCAGGCTGCTATTTGCATGTGTCACTGAGCCCCATTTGGAATAAGGAAGGGGCAAGCGCTAGACCTCTTTGTCTAGTGGGGCAGAGAGAGCGCGTGGTGCTGTTATGAGTGTGTGGAGGAAGCGGGGACCTTTTTGGTAGATGGTTGTGCTGTGTTCATCCCAGTGGTTCTGGGTTGTTTTCCTTCTTTGCAAGCATCCTTGACCCTTGGCTTGTCTGTTTAAGAGACATCAGAGTAGCAGAAGTTGTGCTGCAAACCCTGTGCCCGGTTGTTCCTGCAGTCCAGCCTTGCTTTGTGTTCATGGTTAGTCACTACTGGCAGTCGGCTGCTACAGAGCTGGGCTGTAGGAATCTCGCAGGGTCAGCTTTTCCCTGTTGGGAAACTTGAGCTGCCTGATACAGAGCTCAACAACCTGGTGCAGCGTGGATCTGGAGGATTTAGGTGAAGCCTGTGTCACCTTCAAGCCTGCCTTTTTGGAGAAGTTTGATCTGTCTTGTTCTGTTTTTGCCTTCCCAAACAAAGCAAAACAGGCCACAGTGCTGTTAGTGCTCATCTGTCTGTGTAATGTGTGTGCTGGGGAAGTCCTGGGAGGGGGAGGGGGGGGAAGAGCTGTATACAATGTTTTTTTCCTCAAATTTTGTCTGATGTGGTTAGGGCAGGAGGTAACCCAAAGAGATTTGCTATGTTTAGATGTGAAATAACAAAGCTTAACTTCTTTATTTTTAACAGTCTTTATTGCTTAAAAGATTTGTTTTCAGTCCTGGAAGGTGGCATGGTGGATGATTCTGGTGGTCCTTTTGGAGCTCCTTTGCTATTGACATGGGGGCAGGGGGTCTGTCTGGGTCCTGGGGTGTTGTGGCTGTGCTATAAAAGTCTCTTGGGAAAGTGGTACCCATGAAGTGGGTGGCAGGTGACTGGAGGAGCAACATCCTTTGCAAAAGCAGTGCTAACTCTTTGGGACTGTTGCCAGGCGTGCCCATCTGTGATCTAATCTAGCACATTCTGCCCTGTGGCTGGCAAGTGCGGGGCAGCTGCCAGAGTTCTGTTCCCTCTGCCCCTCACCTATCTTTAAGCCTTGCTCCAGTTCCTCAGTTACTCCTTGTGTACATCCAATTTTGTAACCCAGAGCTGCAAACCAAAGTGCTCTCCCTGCTCATGCTGAAAGTCTGCCAGCCCTGCTTCTGATGGGAATCCCTCCTGGTGCTGCAAAGTCTGGAAGGGCTCCAGCTCTGCCTGGACTTCTGTCCGCTCCTTAGCCTGCCGCTGGAAGCAGGAACGTGCAGCCTTGGATGCACCAGGTCACCTTGGCAGGTCTTGAGAAATGTGGGAGGGAATGGGGGGCACTGTACCTGCTGGGTTAGTCTCTGTTCCTCTTGTGAAGGCAGGCAGTAAACGAGTGAGCTCAGTATGGCTCTTATCCACCAGAATGATGGCATGGACAGGGCGTGCAGTGCCCTTCTCCCTTATGTGAAAGACCCCACGTGGCCTTTGTGGTAGCCTTTGTAGACAGTGGAGCTCAGTGTAGTGTCCAAGCAGAGGGGCTTGGACGTAAGCGTGAAACCTGCCCGTGTTCTTGTCCACGTTCCTCCTCCAGAGTAGTAAGAGAGCCTCTCAGGAGGCAAGGTGCCCTGGAAATACAGCAGGAGAGGGAGAGCGAGGGGTGGTCCGGCCTGATGGAGCAGGAGGCATGCTGTGGGGACAGGAGATGCTGAGGCATCAAGGAGGGGACAGGAAGTGACTAAAAGGCTGTTGGTTTCACTTTGTAAATACAGGGGCTCTTTCGGCATAAGGGTGGCTTGTTCTGTTTTCAAATGTGACCTTGTACTCATTCTCTTCTCCCATGAGGTTTCTTTGAGAGCAGTCCTCTGGTTCCCCTCACCAGCTGCTGTGGTGGAGGGAGATGTCCAAGGAATGCCCTGAGGAGCAGCGCTGTGGAGGCACTTCTCAGCCTCCCTTGGAGCAGAAGGATCAGAAAAGAAGGGATGGCACTTCAGCTGCCTGCAGGATTCATATTCATGCTACCCATTTGCTACGTTAAGTAAATGGTACCCAGGAGGGCTGGAAAGCAGTGGTGAAAGACAGCTAGCGTGGCTGAGAATTGCTGGCTGGCTGCTTTTGGAGGGTGAACAAAAAACTGCCTTTCTCTTGACCCTGTCTGCTTCTTGTTCTAGGCTGCTTGGTGGTTCTTCCTTAGGTAGACTCGTCAGGATGAAAAATGCCGGTGTCCTAACACAGATCACAGAGCTAGAAAAGCAGTCTTTGAGTACTGCTGCTTGGTACGCTGGGGTTGTCCCGTAGGGATGCGTAACGTACCTGACCTGCATTGCTGTGCTGTAGCTGAGCTTCCTCTGGAACACTGGTGATTCTCATAGGGCCAGTTTTGGGGTGCCTCTTGGTGTGGAGGTGCCATGTCCCAGACAAGAGCTGTCAGTTGGCTGTGGCTGTGTAAGGGAGGGCTATGGAGAAGCTGCAGGCTCCAGGAGGGCAGGACCTGGCTGCAGGTATCTGCCCACAGTCCTGGCAGATACTGTCTCTCCCAAAATGTGCGCTTAAGAGTGCAGAAGCCTTTTCTCCCTTCTTCTCTGCATGCACTGAAATGTTGTTTTTTCCCCACCCTGCCAAGACAACAATGGCATGAAAGCGCTGAAGCCATACTTGAGTGGCATTGTGTAACTGATGGGAGCCATTTGTATTGTGGCAGTGCTTCTGGGCCCTCAGCAGTGCCTGGGATCGTGTTCTGTAGGCTGCTCAAACAGGGAAGCTGGGCTCTTCCCTGCCCACAGGAACAACTGAAGCTCAGGGGACCGTTCAGCTTCTGCTGTGCTGGTAGCAACTAGAGCATTAGACTTTGGAAATGGAGTAGCTGGAGGAGACAGTCCCCTTCCTTAGGTGCTGTGCTTGCAGCATAGGAGCATGTACATAAGTTAAAGGACTTAATGTACATAAGTTAAAGGTTGGTTCTATCTCACGCTGTTTTCCTCAAACCAGTCTACAGTAAGTGTGGATAGCACAGCCTAGCCCTCTGCTCACCTGATCCCAGGCAGGTGGGAGCCAGGAACTTCAGGACACAACCACTCCATTCTGCACATCCTTTAATGGCCCTGGCATCTGAGGCTTGTCCTGTAGTCTATGGCAGGGAGTTTGGGAACACAGCAAAATTAATGGGAGGAGGTGAGTTGCTCTGTCTTGATGGGGAAGCAGCTTGGAATGGATTGGTTCTGGAAATGGCAAGGTGGGATTTGGGTACTGCAGGGAGGAGAGAAAGCTTCCCCCAGTTGCTCACTCAGGTTCTGCGGCATGTGAGGCAACCCCTGGGATGGTGGAAGGACAGAGGTGCCCTGCTCCTCTCCAGGAGGCACACAGGGGTTGGGACGCTGGAGGTGCGCTGCTGCCCTTCAGCATCAGAGGGGTCCCCTGCTGGAACGGTGGGCTACTGGGGCTCTGGTCCCATGGCTTACCCTGGGGTGAGGGCTGCTGCCCTGTTGGCTCCCATCCCCTCCCTGACTGGCTGCTGATAAGAGCGTCTCTAACTGGGGGAAGCCAGCCTAGCTAATGCAGCACAGGCCGGCTGTTCACTTAGGAGAATCAGGGAGCATTCCCACGATGGCTGCCGGAGCACAGCCAGTCTCTGTAGGAGTGGCTAGCAGCTGGGGACAGTAATTTCTTCCAGATCCAGCCATGCTGGAAGAGGATGTCTGTCAGGCATCCAGTACAGATGTACTTACGAGACCCTCTGAGAAGAGGGTTGCTCCTCACAAATGCATGAGTAAATCAAACTTATGTGCACAAGTGTAAGCAAAGATGAAAAACGGAGAACACTCCGCAGCAGAAACCCCTTTGTCACTTTGGCATTCTAGTAGGAGTTTAATTTCATAAATGCTGTGCAGAGAAATACCGATGTACCCGTAAAAAAAAAAAAAAAAATGGGAAGCATTCTTCTTTCTTTGCCCCAGTAACACCAAGTTGTCTCACCTCCTGGCCTGCTCTCTCTGCAGCGTGGCACAATGCGGCGGCGTTACGAGGATGATGGCATCTCCGATGACGAAATCGAAGGGAAGAGGACCTTTGACCTTGAGGAAAAACTCTCCACCAACAAGTTTAATTCTACCTTTGTCATCTTCATGGAAGGCAAAGGTTTGTGCTGTGGCTGTGACTTGTGCTGTTCCTATCTGTAACCAGGCAGATGCTGTGGTTTTCTTCTGCACTGAAACGTGATGTGTGAGATCGCCTTTTCCCAAAGCTGTTAAGGGAAAGCTGACAGTGATCCCAGTTGACACGCCGAGCCTCCCTGGCTGCCAGCATGAAGGGCAAATCCCTTTCCAGTGTCCTACACTTTGCTAATTTTTGTTTTCTGTAGCTGAAGAAACTGACTGCTGTTCACACTTGTTCTGTGCTTTGCTCTCTTGTGAACTGCTTTCATAACCCATGTGGAGCAGAGGAGATAGGAATGTTATTCCTGCTCCCCTGCAGGTCCTGCAGCAGTCCCCAGGCAGCTTGCAGGCTACGTGGGGTTTATCAGTAGAGGTTTTGGTTCAAGCTTCCCAAGTCCTTAAGCCAGGGAGCTAGTAACAGGGAGCATGTGTGGGAAATGGCGAGGCTCGCTCTGGAGAGCGATGTGCTGGCCTGCAGCTCTGTGTGCTTGCTAGTACACGTGGCAGCCATGAGCGGGAGGGTTTGCCTGGGACAGCACCTGGAATTGCAGCCACATGTCTGCTGGATTCTCAGTTCAGAGTACATGAGATCTCCCTGCTGTCTTTTACCATGTGCACAGCTCAGTGGGATGTCCTTTCATCACACAACCAATGCAAGCCCTCGTGAGGATTTACTGAGAGGGAGGAGGTCTTGTTTGGCTGTAAGTTTCTTAGGGAAGTGAGGACATAAAGCCCGTGGTGTTCCTCTGTCTCCCCCTCCCTCCCAGGAGGGTGTCCAAGAGCTGTCAGCAGCACATGCTATGCTGCTTGCGGAGCTGCCACAAAGGAGTTCCAGGATTTCTGCAGGAGTGTGGGAATGGCAAAACTCCTCTGATGGACAGCTGTGCCACAGATTTGAGGAGGTTCTGAGCAGTCTGAGTAGAGACCGAAGCTAGTTTACAGGGAGCAGGGTTGAACCAGAGATCTTGTCTAACCTCTGTTTGTATATAATCCTCTGTAGGAGTCTTGCCTAACACCTTCTTCCTTTTCACCCCACACTAGACTTCACAGTCGAATACATCCAACGGGGTGGCCTGAGAGACCCGCTCATCTTCAGGAGCTCTGATGGCCTGGGTATAAAGTAAGTTTTGGGACGGTGGTGGGTGGCTCCAGCCTGACTTCTTGCCT
This sequence comes from Callipepla californica brunnescens, assembly GCA_023055505.1. Lineage (NCBI taxonomy): Eukaryota > Metazoa > Chordata > Aves > Galliformes > Odontophoridae > Callipepla > Callipepla californica. The sequence goes on along the minus strand of JALIRH010000033.1, from coordinate 6,341,951 downwards.
GACTGTCATGCGCAATCTGATCCTGGTTGCTCGATCTGTGTTCTGCCAAGCCAAAAGGACTGTGCCCTGTCCACGCAGTTGAGTAAACAGAAAAGCATCTTCCATCTCACGTATCCTATTGCTACTAGTCTACTTGGGCTTAAAATGAAAGGATTGAGTTGGCTGTATGTGATCACAGTTCAAGCAAGTACCTGGCAGATGTTACTACTGCTCTGATACGACATCTGGCTTGTATTTTTTTTTTTTTTTTGCCTGATAATACAGGCAAATGTTGCCAGATATTCTACAAGATGCTTGACTATCTGGCATTTTCCAGAAGTCAAACCTGATCTGCCCAACATATTTACTGCTAAGCTGCCATCTCATTGCTACAGTAAGTCAATTAAGGTTTACTATTTTGAGTACATAGCTGTACTGATTGAAGACTTTGTAGTGTTTGGTGGTGTACCTACTATTGGTATGTATAAATACAGCATGGGTAGGATATGTGGTTTTAAGGCAAGTAATACTGCATCAAAACATTACTGCTGTCGAGTTGGAGGAATAAATTAGCCCTAGCAAACTTTGTCAGACCTACCATCAGCGACACTGTTCTTAAATTCCTCGCCCAGCTATGAAGGGATGGACAGTACATGATGGAGTGCGTGGTACGCTGTGCTGTGATGAATATGTGAAGAAATGGTGCCAGGCTCGGTCTTAACAGCTGTCTGGCTTTGGAGGGAACATATATGGTGCTGAGGGTTACAGGGCGGACGGAGCAGGATGCCCTTGAGCTTTTGGTTATTTCTTTGGGTCTGAAGCTGCTTGAATGACTGCCTGCCCGTTGTGCTTGGTTCAGTAGCATTTGTGCAGATACAGTCAAAGTAGTTGTGTCAGTGACATGCTTCTACTAGTCTAGTTGTGTCCTTTGTATTGTGACAACCCATGCAAACAGTCTTTAAAATGAGAGTTTAGCTCAGTTCATTTGTCAGAAGTCATTGTGCTCTGCAGGTGTCATACCCTGTTCCCAAATTACTCTTACTTACCCAGGCTTGTGCCACTAGAGACCTAGATGTATGGTCCTTGTCTATATCTTCACCTACACCCATCAGACAAAAAGAAGCACAGTGGGGCTGAGAAGAGGTTACAGGTGGGAAGATTATGCAAACAGAAGTGCTTCATGATTTTTTTTTAGCAAGGTGTTTGTCCCACAGGATGCCAGATCCGGACTTCAGCGTGAACGACGTGCGGCTGTGTGTTGGTGAGTGTCTCTCCGTAGCACATATCAGTTGCACCCAGAGAAGATAGGGAGAAACAGGGTGTCAGTGGGTGTATCAAAGCTAGAGGCCTGGTTTTGTGGCTTCCTTAGAGTGCAGCTGGTTGAACCTGAGCCATATTTTGCCAGTGGGTCGCAGCTTTTATCTCCTTGAGGAGTCTAGTTTGTTCTGAAGCAGCTTCTGTTTTGATGTGGGTATGGAAGAGGATGAAGCTGTGGGAGAGGCAAGGACCTTGCATGTGTGGGTGGGTGGGTCCTTTGAGGAAGAGCATCTAGTGTGTCTTTTCTAGATGGCCTGTGGTGTACGGAGATGGCTCCAGTAACATTTGTGTGTCGTGGCAGGGAGCCGGCGCATGGTGGATGTCATGGATGTAAACACACAGAGGGACATAGAGATGTCCATGGCGCAGTGGGCGCGCTACTATGAAACACCTGAAGCTGAACGGGAGAAACTTTACAATGTCATCAGCCTGGAGTTCAGCCACACCAAACTGGAGAACCTCGTGCAGAGACCTGCTACGGTCAGTATGGTTCTTTCTGCAGGGCTGTCCCTTCCCCTGTGCTTGTGGTCCCCTGCTCTCAAAGCGCAGCCCAGCGCGTGAGTGGAGCAGGAGAGGAGCTGTTCATAGCATACGTGTGCTCAGCCAGGGCTGTGCTCTGGGAGCTGTTGGGCTGTTTTCTGTGACCTGGATCCAGCAGCTGATCTTGCAGTACTCTGGGGCTGTTCAGCCTCAACTGTAGTGGCCATGGTGCAGGATTCTGCAGAGAGCTGCCGTGTTCACTAGCTGTCAGCAATTGGAGAAACTGAAGTGATTTGCAAAGGAATAATCAGAGTGTACTGTTGGCTAAGTGTCAACAACAGACACAGAGGTCAAACAAGCATCTGAACTTGGGTAAAGAGGTGCAGTGTGCTGAGGCAGAATGGGGATGCTATCTCCAAGCCTCTCCCTGTTACCTGAGTCCATTGTCTCTTTGGTGCTGGTTGCAGAGCACTCTATGCCAGGGAAGTCTAAAATCAGACAACGGGGCTCAGCAGTGCCTGCTGCATTTAGAAAGAACAGCAAAATCTGGGCTGAAGCTTCATGGCTTGCTTGGAAACAGTAATCCTGTTAGGATAACACCCTGGTGTCTGACTGCACAAGGTGGTAGGAAGAGTTGCTGATGTAAGGTGCTGAAGTCTCTGAGGGCAGGGAGTGCCCTGGAATGGGCACAGCAGTCTGACAGCCAGGTGAGGAACTAGCTGACCCCACTGAAGTGTGACAAGTGGAGTATCTGAGGTGAATGTCCTGTACTCACTGCACTCAGCAAAGAGAAGCAGGCAGCTCGGATGCCACTTGTTTCTCTCTGCTAACTGTAGAGGGAGCCCGGATATCTCTGTTTGTTCTGACTGCTGAATCTTAGTAAGTTGTAGCCCATCCATGCGGATGCTGCCCAGCAGATTTTTTGTGTAAGCCCAGTGTATGGCAGTTTCTGACTGACCGTTAAGTGGAAGAGCAGCATACCCGTACTGTGCTTGTGATCTTGCAGTGGTGTTTGCTGCTCGTGTTAATTCAGAGGCACACCATGATCTTAAACGCTTTACATGTAGGATTGCTGCCGGGGCACAAGACCCGTTGCTGAAGTGTGCAGGAGCCAGAATGAGAACGCTGTAGCCATTCAGCCAACACCTTTATTTCTTTCATAGGTCACATAGTTTGTTGTGGTTATGCTCTGGACTGAGCTTGCTGGCAGTCTGTGCACAGCACCCCGGTAGTTTTGGTAGTCTAGTGCAGAGGTGTTGTCCTCCTTTTGTCCATACTCATGTCTCTCGCTTTTCTGCTGCAGGTGGATTTGATTGACTGGGTTGATAACATGTGGCCCAGACACCTGAAGGAGAGTCAGACAGAGTCTACAAATGCTATTCTAGAGATGCAGTATCCAAAAGTGCAGAAGTAAGTGACTTGTTTTGCTGCCTGTCGCCACTGGCACAGCTCAGGATCTCTTGCAAGAAATTGGCCCAAGGGAGAAGCAGTTTGTTCCAAGGGGGAGAGTGGGAGGAGCAGCTGAGTCACCTTGCACCCCCTCCACCCCATTTATGGTAGTGGGTGACATTTGCAGGGGCTCTGAAATTAGTTATTAAAGCCTGTCCCACATACTGTGTGGAAGGGCACTCATGTCACCTCAAGGAGCATGCTGCACTTTGAAGAAACTCTTGGTGCTTGCTACATTGAGGTATTTGGAGTCTTCTGAGTTGCAAAGTGCTGCCCATCCTTCCCTGTAGGTCAGACCTGGAACTTGAGGGTTTCTAGAGCTGCTGAGCGGGCAAAAATGAAAGCTCTCGTCTCATCTGGACTAGATCTTGCAAGGGTGTGACAGAAATATGAAGTGAGCTCTCCCACAAACCATCACCTCCCTGCAGCTAAAATGCTTAGCACAGCAGCAATTGGTTTCAGGCAATGCACTGAGCTATTGCTTGGGGTTTGGGCAGGGCATTCACTTTGAGTGCACTGTGTGTGTTTGAAAATGCAGTTCATCATGTGTTTTCACCTTCTTGTCATCTTGGTTCCCTCCAGGTACTGTCTGATGAGTGTCAAGGGCTGCTACACCGATTTCCATGTGGACTTTGGTGGTACTTCTGTGTGGTACCACATCCACCGAGGAGGAAAGGTAGGAGAACAAGTCTATGCTGGGAAAGGTGAAGGCGCTTTAGGAGAGCAACTTTTGGTATCTTCTTTTATTGGTCCTTGAAGATGCAGGTCCCAGACAGTGAACTGAAGTCTTTTCACCCTAAACTTGTTCATGCGTGGCTCTTAGAAGTGTCTCAGGCATATGCTGAGAACCCGTGTAGTAGAGATGATGCTGAGAAACTTCACAAGAGGCTGGATGATGCAGGGTATAATGACCCCATTCATCCAATGCCTTGGGTTTCTAAGGGATCATTTGGCTACGTGACTGATCGTCACTTGGTGGCAGACAGCAGCCATGGAAGCAGTAGCAATCAGAAGAAAAATACCTAAAGATGAATTAGAGCCTCCTAAAGCTTAATTGTCTAGGGATTTTGAATTGCCAGCGGGTGAGTGAGGGTGTCACCTTAAAATATAAAGTGATCTGAGAAGTAGAAGCTTTCAGACTGAAGGTGAGGGACGGGCTTAGCTCCTGTTTTTAGCAGGGTGAATTGTACTTTAAGCTCTGCTTATAGTTGGATTTGCTGTGTCTGTTCTCTTCACATTCATCAGAGATCTGTAACAGTTCAGATACTGTAACACTGACTGAGCTAGTTAATGCTTGCACAAGTCAAGTGCCCTAGCTAGCTCTTCATCTACCCTGGAGAGCACAGTTATTTTCAGAAACTGAAACTTAAACAACACCAAGTCCTTGCTGGGAGCAGATCCCCTCTGATAGCCGTGGATTGGATGGATGTGCCCATTGTCACAGATTCAGCCTGTGCTTCAGTGCTGTCACTATAACGGCCGTGGAAAAACTTGTTTTTCTCAACTGCTGTTGTCAGCTCTGCTGTAGTTAAGGAAACTTTGCACCGCTGCTCAGGGGAGCAAGGCAGCAGACTCAATGTTGTATGAGTGAAATGATGTAGTCGGAGAAGGGAAATCCTATGGTAGCTCAGAGTGCCATATAAGCAAAACAAGTATCCTACAGTGTGGAATTTACCGAAGGCAGATCTCACCTCTCTGGCCCGGTGAAATGCACCCAGCTCCTAAATTTTGCCCTTGAAAGCAACTGAAAGAGCCCTGAAGCTTCTGGTTAAAGCCATCAGTCATCTAGGGCTGAATTCATTAAGGATCCTCTACAGTGGGTGAGAGGAGATCTGTGGGAAGAAACCAACATAGACAACTACTGGGAAATTATACTATCCCATCTTTTTCCACTGACTTGAGCTGGGTTTAGGGAAGTCCCACTTGAAGAATCTAGGCGTTCAACCCACTTCTCCTTGCAATGGAGTTGTAGCTGCTCCCATGGTCTCAACAATTTGTGACTCCGGTGATTTCTCATAAGACAAACTAACACTCTCTGAGGAGCCTAGTTTGAGGGGTGGGTATTTACTGTCCAACCTGTACTGCACATGGAGGCTGAGAAATGCAGATCTCTAGTTCAGCCGTGACTCTGAATAACGTGTCACCGTTCAGAAAAATGCAGGCAAGTATCTTTTGTTTCAGTCTTTATTGGGCTTAGTGTCTTTTCACGCTGACTTTGTAAGTAATGCCTTACAGAGCATCCCAGGCTTGGTCTAGAAATGGTGCTTGATGCATCAGGTGAGGAAGGCCCCTGTTCAGTGGCTTGTTCTCTCAGTTGGGACAGCTGTTTAGGTCACTCGACTGGGGATTTCTGCAGCTCTGCAACTGTCTGTGGATGGGAGGAGGAAGATGTTTGGATATCTGGGGAGAGAGCAGGACAGGTTTAGAAGAAGCAGGAGATGGTCAGTAGCTATTAATGGTGCAGTGACTGACATACACATTTTCTTTATTTGCAGATCTTCTGGTTGATTCCTCCTACGCCCCAGAACCTGGAGCTGTACGAAAACTGGCTTCTTTCAGGGAAGCAAGGAGACATATTTCTTGGGGACAGAGTGTCGGAGTGCCAGCGCATCGAGCTTAAGCAGGGCTATACTTTTGTCATCCCCTCAGGTACTGCAGGGTGGGCAGCTGCATCTTGTCTTTTGCAGGGTTGTGGCAAGAAGCTGAAACTCCTGAGACATGAGCAGAATTGGGACAGGCAGAATTTAGCTTTCTCCTTTGTGAGTAGAAGAGAGAGGGCACTGTTATGTGGCTCTGTTCTCTCACTTGTTGTCTTGAGAGCCATGACTGTCATGGCACTGCAGATTCGACGCAGGTGTCCAAAAGGCTCCATCTGACTTGCATCACAAAAGAAGGCTTTCCCAAAGTCTGTCGTGCTGACATGTGGCAGCCTCCATTATCAGCAGGCACTGGTTTGCAAGACAGCACAGCTCCTCTGCTTCCCAGCTCTCTTGTGAAATCTCTGCAGGGTTGAATACAAATCATGAAGTAAGAATGAGCTAGCATATATGTTCAGGGAACAAAGTGGCAGTGGCATTCTGAAGTATGGGATATGGGAAGACTGAAAAGCACAGAGCTAGAAGTGAAATGTTGGAAAATCCTGAAACCTGATAGAGGCTGGGAAGCAGTAATGTGGATAGACCCCCTGTTATCATAGAGTCATAGGGGTTGGAAGGGACCTCAAGAGATCGAGTCCAGCCCCCCTGCCATAGCAGGTTCCCTACACCAGGTAAAGAGGGAAGAGCCTTGCCGAGGGCTTGGGCAAGGAGACTTTGTGGTAGAGAGTGGGAACATTCTTAAAGCTCCAAGCTAGCAGTGGTCCATGAAAGGAAGCAGAACATTCATCTCTTTTCCTTGGGTGATCCCTCTGTTTTGGGCCTAGTTTCTTAAAGCAAGTTAAGAGAAATCCTAAGCCTGACTTGTTTAAGCAAGTAGAACAAATGGGAGTGCATCAGGAGTGTCCTGCATACATAATCAGTGCTGTGCTAGAAACCAGCAAAGACAGAAAAGATGGGGTGCAGAGTTGGGTGAAGCAGCAGCCCAAGTTAATAATTGTTGGCAGGAGCTGGCTCGCAGCCTTTTTGAGCTGTGGTTTAGACCTGAGATGTCTGTAAAACGCCCTAGCAGTAGGGAATACTCTCTTGTAAGGAGAAAAATGATTGGCCCCCTTTCAAGGGATCCATTTCAAGGCTTCTAATGGAAATGCCACGTGAAGTTTAGGTCCATCAAGCTGTCTCAGGTGGAAATAGCTGTTGCAAACTGCTGTTTCCTCTAACAGGAGTGCAGGAATTAGCTGTGTTGTACACTCATGTTCCTGTAGCTTACAGCAGAACCAGGAACAGAAAGCAGCAGAGGTTCCACAAGTGACTCTTTTGAGTCACAATGTCTTGACTGACTCTTTCTGCCCTAAGGGAGCCCATGCTGGAATTGACAAAATGTTGGGCTTCTCTGGATTAACCTCTGAGATGACAGAACTGGAAGTAACTTGAGTTACTTTAGGGCTTTTTTTTTTTTTTTTTTCCCCCATTGTTAAATAAACTTTGGAAGACTGTTCTTGCTGCTGATGTTTTTACGTATAACGCAACTAGGAAGCAACTGGCAGGGATATTGGAATGACAGAAAGTTATGGATGGGAGGTAGGTACTGGTACACTCGCTGCCTTGGTAAGATAAATGTAGGTGTGTAAGTATAAATCTGCATCTAGCTCTTAGATGGTTAAAGTGAGCTGAGCTCTGAGTAGTAATTCAGTAATGATGCTTTGTAAGAAGTGGATGTTGCTGTGTTAAAGCAAGTAGCAGCCCTCCTCGAAGAGCTGAGATGCAGATGGTCTCATCCTCTCTTTCCACTGCTGCTAGCTCTGGCTGATGTGATGGGTTGATGGCTAATCTGTTAACGGCTTACCTAGGAATGGTTTAAAGTCTATCAGGGCAGGCCTAGCTAAGCAGCGTAGAAGTTATGCAGATTTCTGTCCTTCTCCAAAGATTGTGGTTGCTAAGAGATTTCAAAGGAATTGAATTAGTTGTGAGACCTTGACCTCACCGAGTCACTCAGCAGAACTCTTCAAACTCTTTTTCCCAAAGGTTGGATCCATGCTGTGTACACTCCCATGGACACACTGGTTTTTGGAGGCAACTTCTTGCACAGCTTCAACATCCCTATGCAGCTCCGGATCTACAGCATCGAAGACCGCACGCGGGTGAGGAGAGCTGGGAGAAAGCAGCCTCCTAGGATGGCAGGGAGGGCACAGGGGCAGTGGTGTTCAGGCAGGCAAGCTGCATCTCACCCCACGACAGATTGCTGGAACTGCCCTTCTAGATGTGCAGGCAGGAGCCTGGGTGAGGGACAGCCTGTAGAACATGTTAGGGCTTGCTGTGTTCCTTCATGCTGCCTCCAGCGTGGCATCAGGCATCCATGGGGTTGGAAATGTTTCAGGGAGTGTGGTAGGGATCTCCCTACCTGCAGCAGCAGGTCCTTAGGAGTGCATCCGAGCACGATGCCTATCCCTTTAGCCATCTGCCTTCTACTCCTGTTTGATGTTGATCCTAGACCGTGATGTGATAAAGATGGCTTGAGGTTTTCTGGGAGCCTTTAGTTTAGCCAAGGGTGCTGTTGACAAGTGGGTGCTCTCCCTTATTTCTCATGGAGATGCGGTTCCTGCAGCCCTTGCTGTCTGCAGAGAAGCCTTGGGACAGCCCTGGGCACCTGCTGCTGTCCTGTACTAAAGAGAGGGAGGCCTGTGGGGGAAGCTCAGTGGAGAGCTGCAATCCTAATAAGGAAAGAGGAAATGTTACTGTTAATGACTTGCAAGAAAGAAGTGCCTGGTGTCTGCTCTGCCTGGCTTCTGTTCTCCTTCCACGTGGAGAATGGCGTCTGGCGTAGATGCTGCTGTTACACATGTACTTGCATTTCCTGCCTCTGTGGAGGGGATCAGGCTCGCTCAGGGCAGCGCAGTGGTCTGCAGCCCTGTGCAGCAGGCAGCCTGAACTGATCCTCTTCCCTTTTCTGCAGGTCCCAAACAAGTTTCGTTATCCCTTCTATTATGAGATGTGTTGGTATGTGCTGGAGCGCTATGTCTACTGCATCACCAGCCGCTCACATCTCACCAAGGACTTCCAGAAGGAATCACTCAGCATGGGTGAGCTCCTGTCCAGCACGTTTCTCCCTCTTGTGTGCAGGTCTGTGTGGCAGGCAGGGAGGGCTGTGCAGGATAGAACTTGGGTCCCTTGCTTCCTCCATTTCACAGGGTGGTTTCTCTGGGTGTTTCCTCTTTTTTCCCTGTCTGCTGTACCGTGCAGTCAGAGGGGCAGACTGCTTCTTCCTTTGCTCTTGTGTCAGGCCATGCTCCTTGCAGCTGCAAAACCGACAGACTGATTCCTGGCCTTCCTCATACATGCAAAGCCTGTAACAGAAGAGGAGAGGAATGCTGTGGTGGCCGTGCCTTGCTGTGAGGCCGTAATGCTTTCTTGCTGAGAACGGCCTTCCTGCATGCAGGGTTTGAGGTGCTCTGTCAGATGATCTTCAACAGGGTCTCTCACAAAAGAGATGTTTGGCCTCCTTACAGCCTGCACAGCAGTTCAGGAGATTTTTTTTGTTACAGGTTCTCTTCCTGAGACTGGGAGACAGCTGGATAGCTACTGTCCGAGGGCCTCGGAACAAATCCCTCCTTAGGGAGGTTCTAAATCCCCACTGCTAGATGCTTTTCTCACAGCCAGAGCTGTTTGGGGACATTGGAGAATCACTCCCAGCTATTTCCAGCCTCAGAGGAGGATGCTTTGTTACGAAGTCAGTCTCAGAGACCTTGTGGTCATCTGGGAAGTCCACATCCCCTGCCTCCCATCAGGAGGGCAGGATTGAGGTCCCAGGTCCCACCCAGGACCGGATGGCTGGCGATCCCAATTCTTCCCAAAGCAAAACCATCCTTTAGCTCTGCTGTCCTCTCCTAGGTTTCCCATATCCCATGCCTGGCCTTCCACAGAGTGACTGGGAATTGGAAGGGGTTCTGTTGTGCCTTTCTAGCAGCCATGTGCACCATCCTTTCTCTTGTCTCGTCCCATGTGTACCTGTTGTGCCAGTAATGCACTCCAGTGATTGTGTCTTGCCATAGCAAAGATACAGAAACTGTGAGCATCCATCTTAAGTTTGTGAAAAACAATTACTTATTAGTTATTTTCATAATAGGTAATAAATTTGTCTAGATCCCCCAAAGCTTGGAATTCATTTAAGGAACTTCTGAACAAGAAATCGTTAATTAAATCTAGATACATTCAGAAGGAATTCCTTTAAAAACTGCTCGTTTCCTGTGACCAGTTGGACACTGGGCTCTTGTCTCATGCTTTCTCTTCCATGGCAGATATGGAGTTGAGCTCCTCTGACTCAGTAAACATGGAGGAAGAGGAGGAGGAAGAGGAGGATGCAGCAGGGAAGGAACCGAGGAGACCGATCACAAGACGGTCTATTCTTACCAGCCCAGTAGCCAATGGTGCCAACGTGGACTATGATGAACTTGGCAGGAGCTGCCGGAGCAGCCTGCCAGCTCTGAAGAAGAGCCCATCTATAGACTCCTCTGACTCTAGCCGAGGCTCCCAGAATGGCCAGGCCTGGGAGCCACATGGTGGCAGCCCACGCAAGAGCAGGAGGGTGCACCTGACGCAGTTTGAGCTGGAGGGGCTGCGCTGCCTGGTAGACAAGCTAGAGTCGCTCCCTCTGCACAAGAAGTGCGTTCCTACGGGCATCGAGGACGAGGACGCGCTCATCGCTGATGTCAAGGTACGTAGGCTTTGGAGCACCGTGTGTGACACCGCTCCTTGGATGCGTTTGTTTGCTGGTGTATCAGAGATGGCAGTGTACACCCCCCCTGTGTGTTCCTGTTCTTAAACTAGCCATAGGGATGCGTCTCCAGGCTCCTTTTCTTCTGCTGTGTAAGGTTAATGTTGCACCAGCTGATGCTGCAGGGCAGCCCTGACTTGGGTTTTGGCTTGGCCCTGTCTGGGTCACTTACAGGTGCCAGAGCTCGTCTGCGGTGTGGTTTGTGTCATGTTCTGGCTCTGGCTTCCTTGGGCTGTTGGACACTGGTGTTTGGAGTGCCTTGTCCCACATAGATTTGTCTGTATTTCTTTGGGTTGTTCACACGAGGTGATGATCCTGGTTTATATGAGAGTTTTTGTCCGACTTTGCACCGTGCTATGTCTGATTTGTTTTGTTGCCTCCGTGTATCATAAAATCATAGAATATTCAGAGTTGGAGGGGACTCACAGAGGTCGCGGAGTCCGCCTCTTTGGTGTTTTAGCCTTTTCATTATTGAAACGAGAATTTCAGCCTGTATTCCCTGTAAAGCTGTTCCTTTTCCATGTGCGGTCTCCAGACTTCGTGGGGCATTTGATAATCTGTTCTTGGGTGGGGGCAGCAGAATGCAGCTTGTGGTCTGAACTGAAGCTGAACCGACCATGGCTTGTAGATCTCAAAGGCACTTGGCCACAGGAGCCTGTGTGAATCTATTAGGGGCTGCATCTGCTTTCCCCGGGGTTTTTCAGGTTGGCAGCGTGCGTGTCTGAGCCACCATGGCCCTGTCTGGATCATAGAATGCTCCAGAGAAGCATCAGCTGTGAGCGGGTGGATCTTGGTGGTTCTAACCAGGCAGAATGCCCCAGCACATTTGTGTCTGTACTCTGCTAACCAGTGCCCGCAGGCACAGACCTGGCAAACACTGCCTTTCCACGCTGTCTCTTGTGTGATGGTGGTGAGTTCAGGATGCCCGTGTGGTCATGTGGAGAGATGTGTTGTTGCGTCCTGTCACAAGTTGTGTCCGGAGCTGTCACATGGTGGCACCTGACACTTTGGATGAGACAAAGACCTGCTTCCAGCTCCGTGCTGAGAGGGACTGCCTGTCCACTGAGACTCTCAAAGCCATTCCAGAAAGGGCTGCGTCAACACTGTGAGCGGGAAGAGAGTGTTGTGTCTGCCTCCAGCTTGACCTCTTAGCTTTGCCTGAATCCTTTGGCCAGTTCCTGGCAGCACTACATTGCTGCTGTTTGCTCTGCTGTAGCTTAAATGAGAAGGGCCTGTAGGAATCCGAGTGACTGCTAGCGTGGGAAATGAGGTTGACGCATCTAGCATGGTTGTATTGATGGAAAATCTCTGTGAGTTTGGTGATACCATAGAATGGTTGGGTTGGAAGGGACCTTAGAGCCCCACCAGCCTCACCCCTGCGGTGGGCTGGTTGCTCCCTGCCAGCCTGATCAGGCTCCCCGGGCCTTACCCAGCCTGGCCTTGAGCAGCTCCAGGCGTATCGCTGTCCATGGTCTGGCTGAGTCGCTGGAAGGATCAGTGGCAAAGATGGGCACATGAGTGGTCCCATCACCTGTGGACTGCTTCTGCCCATAATTTCAGATCTTCGTTCCTCTAAACCAGTAGAGGAACAGTCACAAACTGTTTGCATTTGGGCTCTGCCTGGAGGTGCTAGAGCATCAGGCACGTACCTGGCGCGAGGTCTGCCCGCATCAGAGCTGTGTCCTTGCTCTTCTGCCAGTGCCGTACTCTCCCCTGTTGGCTGTGCTTCTCCCGTGGGTCACATCTGCCTAGAACGTTTGCCGTGCTCTTCCGTCCCTGCCCCTAGAGATCTGCCAGGTGGGATCTGTGTTCCCAAGGTGGTTGATTTCTCTTGGTGCTGATGCTGAAGAGAAGTGGCAATTGTGGCATCCTGCTGAAGCCCAGGGGATGTAAAAACACTGATCCTCCCCTTAGGAGTGAGTGATCTCAGGACGTTCTATGGCCATCGTGGTCCACGTTTCCTGCAGGGGATGGGATGCAGAAGTGTGGAGCAGGGGCTGCTCCCACCAGAGCTGGACAGTGAAGATCGGGCTTTGAGGTTCCCAATGTCATGGCTTTCACAGCACGTCTGATTCTTCCTGGGCCCCTCTGCTGTCCTTCCTGAGCAGAGGTGGCCTCCACGTGTGGTCCAACAGGCTTGGCATGAATGGTGTGCTGGAGAAGCCCCCAAGCTGCGCTGTGGGTCTGAGCTCTCCAGTGCACTGCAGTTGACCCTGGAGGACATAGGCATGCATGCTGGGGCGTTGCTGGAGGTGGTGGTCAGATAAAAGCTGCAGTTGTCTGCAAGAAGCCATCAGGCACAGGAGGGGCCTCTTTGCCCTAGTGCTGCTTGTGGGTTGAGTGAAGGGCTCCCTCCATGTTAACGGGGGGGGGGGAGGGACTAGGATCAGTGACCTTGCTGTGGGGCTGTCCTCCTCTGGTGGTAAGGTCACTGATGCCTTTGGGGACACAGCTGCTCCCAGACTTGCTGGTGAGATGCTTGTGCCTCCAGGCTGGTGGGGCAGGGATGCATTCCCCGCGTTTTGGGGCAGTCCTCCCCTCACCTTGACCGAAGCGTTTTCTTCCTGATCACGCCCAGGCTGTCGTCTTCCAGCAAAGAACCTGGAATCTGTTGTGCAGGAGACAAAAGGAGGCTTTGGGGTGGCTCTCCCTTGACCTGGGGGCACGGCCGTGTTCCTCCGGTTGCGGTGGTGGCAGCGGGTGGGCAGTAGGCCACGTCGCCGGGCCCCTGCACCAATTGGCGCGGCGTAAGCGCCGTGCCGGCCCCTCCCGGCTCTGCAGCAGAATGGCTCTGCCCTCTGCTCGCTCGCTCTCTTTTTCTCTTCTGCCATCTTCCCGTTGCAAAGCACTGCTGGGAACCGCATGTGGGTGACGCAGCAGCATTGTTTAAGGCTCAGGAAACTGCCGCTGCTGCCCAAGGGCTCAAGAGGAGCACGCGGCTGCTGGCGTGGCTGCTGGATGGAGCTGGGTTGGAGCAGGGGCCGCTCGGAGCAGGGGGTGCGGGCGTGCTCCTGGCCATGTCCCTGAGGACTGTGGATCCAGCGCGGGGCCGCATAAGCTGAGCCAGCCCCCAGCACTGCTCAGGCAAAAAGGGGGGGGCCCAGCCCTTGCCGTGTAGGCACTGAAACAAAGAGGGCTCATCAAACTTCGCCCCGGAGTGGCGGCTGCTCCAGAAGCACAAGGTCAGGCAATTGGCGATGCATGCGGGACAGGGAGGGGATGCGGGGACTCTCTGGGACCGCGGGGGGACCCGGGGCTCTGGGAGCCGGGAGTCCCTGCTTTCTTCCAGCAGGCGCTCGGGTTTGCTGCTCCCCTTTCTGTCCCTGGGGCACGCAGCCGGGTGTCCTGTCCTCGCTCGAGCCCCCTGATTTGGGTCCTCCACCACCCCCCACTGCAGCTCCTTGCGCGTACCCACGTGTGTGTGCATGCACCCTTGGTCCCTGACCTTCTCTTTCAGCTGGTGTCCAGGGACGGTGGGCTGGGAGGATGAAGGTCTGCAGGCAGTGCGCTGGGGAGGCCGTGGCTTCCTGTCTGCAAAGCAGTGTGGGGTTGCGGTGTTGGAACCAGTCCCTGGGGATGGGGGCTAGGGATGATGTCGCCAACCGTACATGGGCGCAGGGATGCTGGCTGGAGGCTCCTGCTGGTGTGGCCATGGCAACACCACGTAAATAAGGCACCTTTGCAGCAGGCACGTTTGGTGGACATAAGGCTCACAACCTCCTTGGAGAATGCGGGGTGCTCAGGAGGTAACTTGCAGTGAGGCACTGGGGTGTGCGTTCCGCAGCTGTGGGGCAGGGGTGGGCCTGTATGCGCCTTCACCCCCCACAAATCCCACAGCATCTCCGGAGCTTGCTGCTCTCTCCCTGCCCTTGTGCAGTGTGGAGCCTTGGGCTGAAATGCAGTAAATGAAAGCACTCGTGCAGACGGCTCGATGGGGCTTGTCTGGCATGCAGGGAGGGCTCGCTGCTGGTGGGCATGGGGAGAGCAGAGATCCATGCCAGCCTTACCTGAGCCACGCTGGCCGTGGCATCTGCTTGGCACCCACCTTGCTGGCAGGAGCATCGCTGCACTCTGCTCACACTTGTCCTTTTTGTCTTTTGTTCTTCCCTTCCCTTTCCATCAGCTGCTGCTAGAAGAATACGCTAACAGTGACCCCAAACTGGCACTTACAGGCATCCCCATTGTCCAGTGGCCCAAGAGAGACAAGGTAGGAGCTACAAGGAGGGGCGCGGGTGGCTGTACCTTGGGGGGAAACGTGTGGTTTGGCCTGTTCTCTGCCATGCTTCTGGGGCTTGGTGGCACTACCTCCATTCTGACCAGGGAGTGCTGCAGGGGCACGGCGTAGTGCTGCACGGGCAGGCCACAGTGTGCTGGTGTCTGCCCTGTCTGGGGGGGGTGATCTGTTGTGACTCTGCAGGATACTTGTGCTGTTTAAGGATGTGGGCCACTGTTCTGGGAGAGGAGAGTGGGAGATATGTGCACGCTGTGGGTATGGCACTCAGGTGCTTGGTGCGTCCACGGCTCTGCCCTCGTGCTGGCTTTCTGAGCACACACAGCATCACAGCTCCTACCAGAAGGATGCTGTGGGGTAGATGTGTGCTGTCCCACCAGGATACCACCGCCTACCCACCTCAACTCCTTCCTTCTTCTGTTCCCAGCTAAAGCTGCAGGCCCGGCTGAGAGTGCGCCTGCCCACCATACCCATCACCAAGCCTCACACCATGAAGCCAACCCCTCGCCCAACACCCATCAGGCCCACGATGTCCCCCATTGTGTCAGGTGCCCGGCGGAGACGCGTGCGCTGCCGGAAATGCAAGGCCTGCATGCAGGGCGAGTGTGGCATGTGCCACTACTGCAGGGACATGAAGAAGTTTGGTGGACCTGGTCGCATGAAGCAGTCCTGCGTCCTCCGGCAGTGCTTAGCGGTGAGTCTGTGGTCTGATCCCATTCGTTGAAGACTGCTGCAGTCTGGTGACAGCTCTGTATGGCTGACCGTGGTCAGGGAGAGGAGGAATTGCTCTAGATTGGTTCCTGCAGGAAGAATTGGGCTCTTTTCCATTGTTTAGGTGACAGAGAAAGGAGGAAGAGATGGAGAAACTGCTCTGCTTTGCGCTGGTTTCACCCCTGCTTTCCTTTGTAGCCCAGACTGCCTCACTCGGTCACGTGTGCGCTTTGTGGGGAGGTGGATCAGAACGAGGACTCGCAGGACTTTGAGAAGAAGCTCATGGAATGCTGCATCTGCAATGAGATTGTTCACCCTGGCTGCCTGCAGGTGAGCAGGAGTATGAGCACTTGGGCCAGCAGGGCTGGGCTGTGGGGAAGGGTGCTGCTAACTGCCCTTTGCTCTTTGCAGATGGATGGGGAAGGTCTGCTCAACGACGAGCTCCCCAACTGCTGGGAATGTCCCAAGTGCTACCAGGGTGACGACACAGAGAAGGGCCAGGTAGGAGGCAAACTACACTGAGGCAGGGAGGGCATGTGTTCTCTGTGTCCTTGTGTGGGTAAAGCAGGATTTGGGCCAGCCAGGACAGGGAAAGTGGCTCTGGAGGTGTGTGGGGCAGAGTTGTGGGGTGGGCTGGAGACTGGGGGGCCCCAGTGGGCAGCAACGAGGGTGCAGTGCTGGGGTGAAGAACTTAGCAGATGCCGATGCATCCTGGCCTTAGGGCTGACAAGTGACATCTGCTGCTCTTATCTCTGGCTCCTAGGGAGCCCACTGGCATGCGAGGGTCAGGCTCCTGCAGAAACGAAGAGTACTACCAGGTGCTTCTGACAGGCAGCGAGCAGAGCACGCGTGGCAGTGTTCAGCCCGCTGGCAGCTGCTGACACCACCCAGGATGCTGGCCTCCCGCTACCACGTTGCCTGCAGGACTGTGCCTGCTGCCGTGGATGGGAGCAGGGCAGCCAAGGCAAGCTGAGCACTGGGCGGTGTCCTGCAGCATCCTCACTTCCTCCTGGGTGACGTGCATGCTTTGGGTGCACGTCTGGCTGGCTCCTGGGTCCCCCGGCACTGCAGGCAGGCAGAATGAGCGCCCTTTTGTCCCCTCGGTGCCTTGTACTGAGCTGTGATCCTGGGAGTTGTGAGAACCAAAGGACCTTTGTGCACACAATGGAGGCCAGGCCCAGCCTCAGGGGATGCTGTTTCTGCGAGAGAAGGAAATGCTGATTTAATTTTAATTTTTTTTTGCTGTGGGTGTGGTTCATGACACTGAGAGATAAAGAGGAGCGCGTTCTCCCAGCCCTGCTAACTTCCCACCCTGCTTCCCTGCAGAAGCGCAAGGTAGAGGAGAGCGATGATGACATGGCGCAGGCCAAGGTGCTTCGTCCCCTGCGGAGCTGCGAGGAGCCCCTGACCCCACCACCCAACTCGCCCACCCCCATGCTACAGCTGATCCATGACCCAGCATCACCGCGCGGCGTGGTAACGCGCTCATCTCCAGGCGCTGGTCCCAGCGACCACCACAGTGCTAGCAGGGATGAGCGATTCAAGCGGCGCCAGCTTCTACGGCTCCAGGCCACCGAGCGAACCATTGTACGGGAGAAAGAGAACAACCCCAGTGGCAAGAAGGAGCTGTCAGAGGTGGAGAAGGCCAAGCTGCATGGCTCCTACCTCACCGTGACACTCCAGCGCCCCACCAAAGATGTTCATGGCACTTCCATTGTTCCCAAGTTGCAAGCCATCACTGCCTCCTCTGCCAACTTGCAGCACTCTCCCCGCGTGGTGATGCGCCACACGCCTGCCCGGATGCACCCACGGGGCGGGGGGGAGGATGAGGCAGCTGCTGAGGAGGACGAGGAGGAGGAGGATGAAGACGATGAGAACATGGAGGAGGGGGGGGCTGCCCGCCTCAACGGCAGAGGGGGCCGGGTACAGGAGGGTGAGGAGAGCTGGATGCAACGCGAGGTGTGGATGTCTGTCTTCCGCTACCTCACCCGCAGGGAGCTCTGCGAGTGCATGCGGGTGTGCAAGACCTGGTACAAGTGGTGAGTATGGGAACAGGCGGTGCCGCCAGGGACCACTTGCGTCTTGGTTCATGGAGCTTGGGGCCTGATGGGCAGCTGAGAGGGGAAGGGGCGTGGGATCATTCACCCCCTAACCCATTAGTCCCTTCCTCCCCTCTCTGGCACTGGTGTTCTCCAGGCAGCATCACCCCCACCAACTCCTTCCATTTGTGCTTGCCTGTCCTCTCTGCAAGATGATCACATGGCGTCACTTGCATCCCCTGTCATGTCCCTGTGAGGTGCTGGTGGCCTTTCCTCACCCACTGCCCTGTGCAGTCCTTGCCCTTCCTGGCCCCACGGTACTGGCTGAGCAGGGATGGGTTTGCTGGCTGGGAATGCCCTGGGGGGGGCACAGGCTGAAGACAATGCTGGCAACAGGACAGCTGTGGATGGAGAGCTGGGAACTGACAAGGATGGGGAACTGAGAGGTTTATAGCTGCCAAGCAGCGGGAATGGCACTGCAGGGAAGGGCTAGCGTACTTTGATCAGTGAGTGTTGGGCATGGCAGGCTGTGGGGGACCCTGTCGTGGCCGCTCTGGGTGTGGGGCAGGATTGGGTCCCCAGCTCCTGTTGCAGAGGAGGGATTCACACCACCTCCAGGCTCCACAGCAGCTTCTGGTGACGCAGAGAGTGCTGCTATGGCTGTGGGATGGAACTATCTGCTGGGAGCAGAGAAAATCTTTGCGTATCTGGGGAGCAAGCAGGCTGGCAGTTGCCATGTGGTTCTCTTACGTGGCAGCGAGACTCTGCTGTTCTGGGTGTCCTGGGCGGCCAGGCACCCTCAGCGACCTCCCATGTCTGGGAAACACCAACCAGCTTGGAGGAGCAGCTTTGTTCTGTGGCTGGAGCTTTGCCGGGGCTGGGGTCCTCCCAGAATGACTGCCATTTGTTCCATTGCACCCTCAGGACTCAACTTTCAACCTTGTCCTCGTCCCCAGGTGCTGTGACAAGAGATTGTGGACAAAGATAGATTTGAGCAGGTGCAAGTCCATCACCCCCCAGGCACTGAGTGGTATCATCAAAAGACAACCCATCAGCCTTGACCTCAGCTGGACCAACATCTCCAAAAAGCAGCTCACGTGGCTTATCAACAGGCTGCCAGGTGAGTGTGGGACAGAAAGTGGTCCCCTGCTGCAGCCTGCTCCACAGCTCCCCGGTGGCTGAAGTGTGGCATGAGGGGCACCTGCCAGCAGTAACGCTCTTGGGTGCCTGCATCCCTTTGCTTGGGAAGCTGCTGGCGTGGTTTCATGGCACCTGTTCTGACTGCTCCAGTGTGGAGCCTGGCTCTGTGTCCCACCTCAGGCAGGGAGAGAAGCTGTTTCCTCCTGCACCTGGCTGAGACCTGAGATGCCTCAGAGCTGGCCAAGCCCAGCTGACACGTTACCTCGCTTTTTCTTTCTCCCGGCAGGCCTGAAAGACCTCATCTTAGCAGGCTGTTCCTGGTCTGCAGTCTGTGCTCTCAGTACCTCCAGCTGCCCCCTTCTCAGGACCCTTGATCTTCGGTGGGCAGTAGGAATCAAGGACCCTCAGATCCGGGACTTGCTCACGCCTCCAACAGATAAACCCAGTAAGTTGCTGCCATGAGGCCAGCATGACTGAGCCACACTCAGGGCGGGAGGCGTCACCGGCTCTGGACCGGCAGGGCACCACATTCCTGACCTCAGCTTCTCCGCTTCCTCTACAGGTCAGGACAATCGCAGCAAACTCCGCAACATGATCGATTTCCGGCTTGCTGGCCTGGACATCACGGATGCCACGCTGCGGCTGATAATCCGCCACATGCCCCTGCTCTCCCACCTCGACCTTAGCCACTGCAACCACCTTACGGACCAGTCTGCCAACCTCCTCACGGCTGTGGGCTCTTCCACACGCAACTCCCTCACTGAGCTCAACATGGCAGGTGGGTGCAGCTGGACTTACTGACACGCAGCGGTTTCCTCCTCCCTGCTCAGCGCGGGCACTGCAGCTCAGCCTTTCTCTCCTCTCCCTGCAGGCTGCAATAAGCTGACGGACCAGGCCTTGCTGTACCTGCGCCGCATCTCCAACGTCACTCTAATCGACCTGCGAGGTTGCAAGCAGATCACTCGCAAAGCCTGTGAGCACTTCATCTCAGACCTGTCCATCAACAGCCTCTACTGCCTGTCTGATGAGAAGCTGATCCAAAAAATCAGCTAGAGACCCTCCCCAGGGCAGACCGAGGAGAAGGAAAAGAGCCCACCCCTCTGAGAGCCACTCCTCCGCCTCCCCATCTTGCCCTCGACGTCCTGCCGCTGCCTCCTGTGGGCAGGGCCGGGACTGGCCTTGCTCAGTTGTCCTTCCTCCTCCTACCGCCGGGACTTGTGCCGATATGGGCATCCCCCCCAGGCTGGCCAGTACGAGAGGAGAACCGGGCCTGCAGCAGGGAGCTCCCGAGGCGGAGGTTGTTGCAGAGATCCCTGGGCGGAGAAATGGGGCACCCTCTTTCCCCTGCTTTTCCCCAGCTCCTTGCCTTGAAATACTTGTCACTTCCCCGTTAGCACAAAGCTTGAGGCCTCTCCAAGGAGGAGGGAGCAGAGCTGGGACGGACCCCCTCTCTCAGTGCCACCACCAGCTTGAGCCCTGCTCTAAGTCCCCTCACCTGGCCCTTGGATCCCCTTCTTTCCTTGCGTTGAGGGTGAGGGCTGGAACCTTACAGCCAGGGCATGGGTTCCAATGTTGGGGATGGAGCTTCCACCCAGGGGCTTCTTCGGAGCCCTGTGCAGGGGCAATGGCCAAGTCTAGGCTTAGGGGAGCAGCCCCCAGAGCTCAGGGAGGACTCAAATAATCAGCCAGGGGTGAGTGAGCACAGGGGGAGCGGGAGCTGCTGCTTTTCCCTCCCCAGCTGCCTGTCAGGGCCCGGCACTGCCAAGCGCTGAGATGTGGGGCAGGGCTGCCCTGCTGCCTTGTCCTCTCCTCCTCCTCCCCCTTCCCCCCCCCCCCCCACCCCGTTTTAGCTGCCGTTTTTTCCTTTGCAATGAGCGGTTGGTCCAAAGAACCTCTCTCTAGGGCAGCAGAGAGCTTTTTGCACTTTAAGAAAAAAAAAAAAAAAAAAAAACCGCAAAAAAATTAACAAAAAAAAAAAATCGGAAAAAAAAAAATCAAGATGTGAGGGGAAAAAAAAAAAAAAAAAAAAGAAAAAGGTTGGCATCCTTTGGGTCGCTCTTTTGTTTCGCTCCCTGCCCCTGCCCCGCTGCTGCTCCTCTTCCCGGTGCATGGCACAGTGCAGCCCCCTGAAGCAATAAGGGAGGAGAGGAGGCCGCGGGGATGCCGTGAGCAGCGGGGGGGGGGACGGACGGAGCCCCCCACTCTGTCCTGGTGGCGGTCGCTGCGGGAGGCAGCGGAAAAATCGACGTTTTTCTTTCTTCTTCGAGTTCGTTTTGCTTCGGTTTGAGTTTTGCCACCAGAAGGACAGAAGCGTGGGGCAGCGGCGCGGGGTCCGTCCCCCTCCTGCCCCCTGCGCTCCCCCTCGCCGCCCCCACCCCCCCCGCAGGGACAGGCGATGGACCCGCACGCAAAGAGAGAGTTGTATATGTGAAATCACTCAGTGATTTAAAGCACCCGGACTGCTCCCGGCCGCCTCCCACGAGCACCGTTCCTATTGTTTAAGGGTTTGGTTGTGTTTTGGTTTTGTTTTGTTTTTTTTGTTGTTCTGTTTCAGCCCCCCCCCCCCCCCCCCCCCCCCCTCCCTTCTCCCCCTCGGAGAAATATTGTAAATATATATTTTTTGTTGGCAATTTAGAGTCCATCTCTGATGTGTGTGCTTTAAAATTAAACGTCCGCACTGAGGGCTGAAAGCAATCCGCAGCGTGCGCTCTGTGCCTCGGGGCTGGGGGCACGCGGGGGGGCCGCCGCTTCGCCGCTTTTTTTGTCCTTCTCGTTTTGGACGGCCGTGCTCCTGAAGCCCCGCGGCGGTGCGGGGCCGCGGCTCCGGGGGGTCCGCAGTGACACAACGGGAACGGAGCGGCGGCGCCGCGGGTGGGGGCGGGGCGGCCCTGCCCCCCCCCCCCCCCTTCATCCCGCACGGCTCGTCCGCTTCCGGCCGCCGCTCCTTCCGCTTCCGGGCCGCTGCTGGGGTCGGGCCGGCGCCGGGCTCGGCCCCGCGCAAGATGGCGGACCTGGAGGCCGTGCTGGCCGACGTGAGCTACCTGATGGCCATGGAGAAGAGCCGCGCCGCGCCCGCCGCCCGCGCCAGCAAGCGGATCGTGCTGCCCGAGCCCAGGTGAGCGGCGTCGGGCCGGGCGGCGCCGCGCCTCCGTGCCGCGCCCCGCCGGGCCCCCGTCCCCGGGCGCGGAGGGGCGCCGCGGGCCGGCGCTGAGCCCCGGCTGCCCCGCAGCATCCGCAGCGTCATGCACAAGTATCTGGAGGACCGCGGCGAGGTGACGTTCGACAAGGTCTTCGCGCAGAAGATCGGTGAGCCGGGGCTGCGGGCGAGGTGCTGGGCGGTGTCCTTCCCCCCCTCCCTCCACCCCCCCCGCTTCCCGCAGCGCCGGCCGGCCCGGGCGGGAAGCGCCTCTCGCTTCCTCCCCGTGGCTCTGGTGGTTTCCGGCGGCCCCGCCCCGCGGCCCTGCTCAGCTTGCCGCTCAGGCGCCGCGCTGCCTCTGCCCCAGGGTACCTGCTGTTCCGGGACTTCGCCCTCAACCAGGCAGAGGAGGCCAAGCCCCTGATGGAGTTCTACGAAGAGGTTGGATTGGGGACCCTCGGGCTGGGGTGTCCCTTGTTGTGCCTGGGGGAGACGGTGCCCCGGACGCCCGGAGTTGTGCCCTGTGTGGGGTCGCGCCCCTTCAGCGCGCGGTCTGTGCCCTCGGCAGATCAAGAAGTATGAGAAACTGGACTCAGAGGAGGAGCGAGCCGCTCGGAGCCGCCACATCTTTGACCATTACATCATGAAGGAGCTGCTGGCCTGCTCCCACGTGAGTGCTGCGCCCCGTCATCCTGCCGCACCACGGGGGTTCCCACCACCGTGCCCCCACCCCACCTTCTCACGGTGACGTGGTGATGTCCTGCCCCGCAGCCATTCTCCAAGAGTGCCACGGAGCACGTGCAGAGCCTCCTGAGCAAGAAGCAGGTGCCCCCAGACCTCTTCCAGGTAAGCACTGTCTGTGACGTGGAGGGATTGGTGGCACTGGCGTCCCCAGAGACACAGCTGGCCTCAAGTGGCAGAGGAGATGTGAGAAATCCCATGCAGTGGTGGCACCTGCAGGGAATGGGGCAGACCTGGGGGGCACTGGGGATGTAACGCTGACCCCTGTGTTACCCCTAGCCCTATATCGAGGAGATCTGCCAGAACCTGCGTGGGAGCATCTTCCAGAAGTTCATTGAGAGGTGAGGCGGGAGCACAGCCTGGGGTGGCCTGTCCCTCAGGTGCTGCAGGGCTCCTGCTGAGGATCTCTGGCGTCGTCTGTCCCCACACCAGAGACGCGGCCTGGCGTCTCTGTTCCCACATGGGGGCCCTGTCCACATCCAGGTCCCCCTCTGCCCCTCCGTGCATCTCAGAGGTCTCCCCAGGGGTCCCTCACTCTCCCCCTGTCTGCGCTTCCTTGCAGTGACAAGTTCACGCGGTTCTGCCAGTGGAAGAACGTGGAACTGAACATCCATGTGAGCAGGGGACCTTGCTCCTTGGGATACTGCCAGGGAGGGAATATGGGTCCTGGTCCCCAAGGAGCTCCAGGAGAATGAGGCAGGGCACGGGACCCCCCCCCCAGGATGCACAGGGGGTGGCTGCCGTGGGGTGATCCCCTCTTTCTGATCCACTTTAGCTCACCATGAACGACTTCAGTGTTCATCGTATCATCGGCCGCGGCGGCTTTGGGGAGGTCTACGGCTGCCGGAAAGCGGACACAGGCAAAATGTAAATGGGGCCACGGAGGTCTGCTCGTGACACTGGTTCTGTGGGCAGGGGGGTGAGCAGTGCTGCCGTGATGGCAGACGTTAGGGGGTGCCAAAGCGTCGCCGTGCATACATCGTGGTGGTTGTGGGAAGGGGCTGTCTGGCCACAGGCACCAGAGGACGGGCGTGGTGGGTATGGGTAGCAGCTGGACCCTACAGGGACTCTCTGCCCCCAGGTATGCCATGAAGTGTTTGGACAAGAAGCGCATCAAGATGAAGCAGGGTGAGACACTGGCCCTCAACGAGCGCATCATGTTGTCCCTTGTCAGCACTGGGGTGAGGGGATACGGGCTCAGGGCAGAGGGTGACACAGGGTGCTGGGGGCACCGCTGGCTCAGCCTGACACCATTTCCTTGGCCAGGACTGCCCGTTCATCGTGTGCATGTCGTATGCCTTCCACACACCTGACAAGCTGAGCTTCATCCTTGACCTCATGAACGGTGAGAGCCCGCTAGCTGCTCCCCGTCCCCAGCACGCAGCCCCTCGGGGCCCCTCCTCGGCATCCCCAGGGTGACTGCCAGTACCTGTTGCTGCAGGGGGGGACCTGCACTATCATCTGTCCCAGCATGGCGTCTTCTCGGAGGCAGAGATGCGCTTCTATGCAGCGGAGATCATCCTGGGCCTGGAGCACATGCACAGCCGCTTCGTGGTGTACCGTGACCTTAAGGTGACCGTCCCTCAGAGCGCCCACCCACCTTGCAGACATCCAGAGGCCCCGCAGTCCCCCCGGTCCTGTGGGCACCCCACACCCAGCAGGGAGCTCCCAGGCATCCTCTGGGACCCCGCAGGCGTCCCTGCACCCCGTGTCGCACCCACCCCAACGTGCACGGGCACCTTCAGCCCAGCTGCCGCCCGCGCCCGTGGGCTGGGCTGGTGCTCAGGAGCGGCTCTGTGTCCCGGCAGCCAGCGAACATCCTCCTGGATGAGTTTGGACACGTCCGCATCTCAGACCTGGGCCTGGCCTGCGACTTCTCCAAGAAGAAACCCCATGCCAGTGTGTGAGTGTGCCTGCCCCCCTGGCACCCCCTGCGACCCCTGGGCACCGCCCTGATCCCGCTGTGTGCCCCCAGGGGCACCCACGGCTACATGGCCCCAGAGGTGCTGCAGAAGGGGGTGGCCTACGACAGCAGTGCCGACTGGTTCTCGCTGGGCTGCATGCTCTTCAAGCTGCTCCGCGGGTGAGTGCAGGCACGGAGGGGCACCGGGGGGGCTGGGCAGCAGGGCCACGGCTGAGCTCCACTCCGTGTGGCCGTAGGCACAGCCCTTTCCGGCAGCACAAGACAAAGGACAAGCACGAGATCGATCGCATGACCCTCACCATGGTGAGCTGGGGGTCCTCGGGACGCCGCGTCGCGGCACTCACGTGCCTGTGCGTCTGTGAGCAACCAAACCCTTGCCTGCAGGCTGTCGAGCTGCCCGACTCCTTCTCCCCCGAGTTGCACTCGCTGCTTGGAGGGCTGCTTCAGCGTGACGTCAGCCAGCGGCTGGGCTGCATGGGGCGTGGGTGAGTCCCAGCCGCTGTGGGGAAGGGGCCACGGGTAGCACCGGCGTGGGCAGACGCTGCCACGGTCGCCCTGCCTTGCCCCACAGCGCTCAGGAGGTGAAGGAGGAGCCCTTCTTCAGAGGTCTGGACTGGCAGATGGTGTTCCTGCAGAAGGTGAGAGGGACACACACGGCACCACCGTGGGGGCGGGGCTGGGCACCCCCTGACTGCGTCTCTCTTGCGTGCAGTACCCCCCGCCTCTCATCCCGCCCCGAGGCGAGGTGAATGCAGCTGACGCCTTTGACATCGGCTCCTTCGATGAGGAGGACACGAAGGGCATCAAGGTAGAAGGCTGGGGGCTGGCACGGGGCAGAGGGCCGGCGCGGGGCAGGCCCTGACCCCCACCTCCCCACCACCAGCTGCTGGAAAGCGACCAGGAGCTGTACCGCAACTTCCCGCTCACCATCTCGGAGCGGTGGCAGCAGGAGGTGACCGAGACTGTCTTCGACGCCGTCAATGCAGACACGGACAAGCAGGAGGCACGCAAGAAAGCCAAGAACAAGCAGCTGGGCCACGAGGAGGGTGAGTGGGGCCCGGTGCTCCCTGCGCTGTCCCTGGTGTCTCCGCGGGCACCGCGCGGCGGTGGCTGTGGCCGGAGCTGAGCGTTTCTCCCGCGTTGCTGCGGCCGCAGACTACGCCATGGGCAAGGACTGCATCGTGCACGGGTATATGTCCAAGCTGGGCAACCCCTTCCTGACGCAGTGGCAGCGCCGCTACTTCTACCTCTTCCCCAACCGGCTGGAGTGGCGTGGGGAGGGCGAGTCGCCGGTAAGGTGGGCAAGGGGGAGGGCGTGGGGTTCAGCTGCTGGGGCTCGGGCTGAGCCTGTCCCCCCAGCAGTCCCTGCTCACCATGGAGGAGATTGACTCGGTGGAAGAGACTCAGGTGAAGGAGCGCAAGTGCATCCTGCTCCGCATCCGTGGCGGCAAGCAGTTCGTGCTGCAGTGCGATGTGAGCGTGCCGGGGGGGCTGCTCCGAGCCACCGCGTGGCACCAGGGCGGCTTGGGGGAGCTGCGTTCTGAGCCGTGTGCTTCCCCACAGAGCGACCCTGAGCTGGTGCAGTGGCAGAAGGAATTGCGGGATGCCCAGCGCCAGGCCCAGCAGCTGCTGCAGCGTGTGCCTCGCATGCAGAATAAGCCACGTTCACCTGTGGTGGAGCTCAGCAAAGTGCCCTTCCTGCAGCGCTCCGCCAATGGGCTCTGACCCCGTGCCCTGCCGATCCCCTTTCCATCCCGCCTCTAATTTATTGGGTTGGGTTCCACGTGCCCCCGATCCTTCTTGGTGGCCCCGAGCAGGGTGCTAGGAGGACGCCTGGTGCTGGGGCCGTCCCCATGCCCATGGGGGGGCACAGCCGTGGCATCGCCATCCAGAGCTGGCACTGGACGTGCAGCACCGCTCCCTGCTCCACACTCCGGCTCAGATGAAGGCTCCCTCCCGCCCCCACCCCCCCTCCATCTGCTGTCCTGCCCCCGGACCCGTGCCCCCTTTGCTGCCACCCAGGTGTGCCAAACGGGGCAGGCAGCAGCTCCCCGTGTGCCCCAGCCCGGCTGTGCCTGTCTGCGGGTGCCAAGTCCTCGGTGTGAGTGATGGTGTGAGTGTGCGAGTGCCCTGGGGTCCCTCTGTAAATACTGTGCCGTGGGTCCCCCTGATCCCTGCGAGTGCAGCGGGGTGTGGGGAGCGATGGGGGGACGTGGAGGCTGTGCCTGTGACCCTGGCGCGTGACATCAGGCACTGTGCCTGCTGGCATCTGTACATACGAGCCTGGGGAGGAGCAGCGGGCAGGGCACGGCCGCGAGCGAGGGTTGGATGCTCGGAAACGCGAGAATGCCTGGGAAAAAAAAAAGAAAAAAAAAAAAAAAGGGAAGAAATAAGGATTTTTTTTTTTTTTTTTATAATAAAAACGTGAAAACCCCACTGCGAGGCTTCGGAGGAGGACGGGGCCGCGGGGGGGGGGGGGGTAATGTTTGGGGGTGGGGGTGGGGTGGGGGGGTGGCCCGGTGCCGGCCCCGCCCCGCGCCGCCGCGCTGCGCTGCACCGCGCCACCGCCGCCCCCGCGCGCAGCCATTGCGGGGCAGGCGCGGAGCTGCAGCCGGAGCGCAGCACCGCCCGGCCCGGCCCGGGCCCCGGGGACATGGTGCGGGAATGGCCCGAGCCGCCGACACCTTCCCGCTGCACCGCCTCGTGTGGCACAACCGGCACCAGGCGCTGGACAGTGCCCTGCGCTCCGGCACGGTGCGCGCCGGGTGCTGCCATGGGGGGGGGGGGGGGAGGGGGGTGCGGGCACGGCACCGGGCACGGCACGGCGGGGGATGCGGGACTGAGGCGGGGCGGGCACCGGGAGGGAGCGGGGGAGCCGGCAGCGCAGCTGGTAGCGGGGAGATGTGGGGGAGCGGGGCCCCCGGGGCCGGGGGCACTGGAACGCGGTGCGGGGGCATCGGGGGCCGGGGAGAAGTAGGGGCGCTTAGGGACAGGAGGGCTCGGGGGGCTGCGGGAGCTGGGGGTCACGGCGTGGGGTCACGGCGTGGGAGCGCGGGGGCCGAGCGGCGGCACCGGGCTGGGGGGGCGGCCGGGGTGACGGTGCGCGCGTCCCAGCACGACGTGGAGCTGACAGACCCCCGCGGGCGGACCCCGCTGGAGCTGGCCGTGTCCCTGGGCCACCTGGAGTCGGTGCGGGTGCTGCTGCGGCACAACGCCAACGTGGGCCGGGAGAACGCCAACGGCTGGACAGGTGCGTGTGCGCCCAGGTTCGGGCTGCGGGGACGCTGGCCGTGCCCGGCTGATGGCAGCCCCCTGCCCCGCAGTGCTGCAGGAGGCGGTGAGCACGGGGGACCCCGAGATAGTGCAGCTGGTGCTCCAGTACCGCGACTACCAGCGGGCAACGCGGCGGCTTGCTGGCATCCCCGAGCTGCTCAGCAAGCTGCGCCGGGTATGGCTGGGTGCAGGGAGCAGCGGGTGGGCACCCCTGGCACCAGCGACCCGTGGCACACCGGGTCACGCCTGGCACTGGGCGCCTCCGTCAGCAAGCGCCCACGGCACCGGGTTCCCCTACACCCAGCACGGGCACCCCAAGCACTGGACACCCCCAGCACTGGAGTCCCGCCATGGGAATTACGGGGTGCAGAGGCAACTGGAGAGACCCCGGCTCCCCCATCTCCCCCAGGACTCCCTGTTTTTTCCCCCTCAGTCCCTTTCCCAAGCTCCCCAAGGGGCCCCACGGGCTTCCCCGACTCTCAGCAGGGACGTCCACACCACGGCCCTCCATGACCCCTTCGTCTTCTCCAGGCCTCTGACTTCTATGTGGAGATGAAGTGGGAATTTACCAGCTGGGGTGAGCAGGGACGAGGATCGGGACAAGGATGGGGATGGGGTCAGGGTGGGGGGGTCACTCTGACTGCATTGCCACTGATGGGTGCCCGCAGTGCCTCTGGTGTCCAAGGTGTGCCCCAGCGACGTGTACCGCGTGTGGAAGCGGGGTGAGAGCCTGCGGGTCGACACGACGCTGCTGGGCTTCGAGCACATGACGTGGCAGCGGGGCCGCCGCAGCTACATTTTCAAGGGAGAAGGTTTGGCTCCAGCACCCCCCAAAAAAAACAACCCAGGGATCCCCCGTGGAGGCCCCGGGTGCTCCCAGAACGCAGCGTCCCCCAAGCCCGCTCTGCGTGCTGCAGAGTCCCAGGTGCCGACTCCGTCCCCTTGTGCAGAGGAGGGAGCGGTGGTGATGGAGGTGGACCACGACAAGCAGGTGGTGTACACTGAGACGCTGGCGCTGGCCCTGCACGAGCCTGACCTGCTTCTGGCGGCCATGCAGCCCTCGGAGGAGCACGTGGCCGGGCGGCTGACGTCACCCATCGTCTCCACACACCTGGACACCAGGAACATTGCCTTTGAGCGGTGCGTGCCCTGGGGCAGGTGGGGCTTGGAGGGCTGCGGGACGCAGGGCCCACGCCAACCTCTGCCTGCGCATCCAGGAACAAGTCAGGGATTTGGGGATGGCGGTCTGAGAAGATGGAGGTGATCAGTGGCTATGAGGCCAAGGTGCGGCTGGCAGGGGGGAGATGACCCCATCCCACCTGCATTGCATCGTCTTCCCTATCCTCATCCCCATCACAATCCCATTCCCACCTCTGTTCCCCTCCATCTCCCTCCGCACCCCCATCCTGACTCATCCCATCTCGTTCCCTCCCCAACTCCATCTCATCCCCATCCTGTCTCCATCCATCCCAGTCCCCATCCACATTCCACCCCTATCCCATTGCCTCCCCATCCTATCTGATCCCCATCCCATCCCCATCCCACCTTGTCCTCTCCTGCAGGTGTACAGTGCCAGCAACGTGGAGCTGGTCACTAAGACCAGGACGGAGCACCTCTCGGACCAGGACAAGTCACGCACTAAAGGTGTTACTGCACTGCCCGCCCGGGGCAGGTACCGGGGTGGGACGGTTGCCCTGTGCCCACCTACACCGGGTCTCTCCCCACAGGCTCCCGCACCCCCTTCCACTCCTTCCTGGGCCTGGCACAGCAGCATGGCACCCACAACGGGGTGAGTGGCGGGCAGGAGGGCCGGGGGACGGCGCGGGGCCGTGCTGAGCCGCGTGAGGCCATACCCCCCAGGCACCCGTGCCCGCAGCCGCCAGCCCCACCAACCCCACGGCCATCACCCTGGAGGAGTACTTCGACCCACACTTCGACCTGGAGGCACGCAACATCGGGCGCCCCATCGAGGTGTCCAGCAAGGTGCAGAGGTGGGCGCTGCGCTGGAGGGCACGTGGGGGCACGGCGCCGTGCCCATGCCCATGCCGCCGCCTGCGCAGGTTCAAGGCGACGCTGTGGCTGTGCGAGCAGCACCCGCTGTCGCTGGCTGAGCAGGTGACGCCCATCATCGACCTGATGGCCATCTCCAACGCGCACTTCGCCAAGCTGCGCGACTTCATCACCCTCAAGCTGCCCCCTGGCTTCCCCGTCAAGATCGGTGAGGGGCGGGGATGGGGTCTGACGGAGGAAGGGGGGGGGGGGCTTCGTTGGACGGGGCTGCTGACCCACCGTTCCCCCCCAGAGATCCCCCTGTTCCACGTCCTCAACGCCCGCATCACCTTCAGCAACCTCTGTGGCTGTGACCAGCCGCTGGGCTCCGTACGGGTCTGCAACCCCGCTCAGCCCCCCGGTGCCAGGGCGGCCGGGCCTGGAGGTGGGGATGGGATGGGGTTCAGGGGGGGGGGAGGGGGGCGGGGCCACGGCACAGGTTGGGGGAGGATGGGGTGAGATGGACTGAGGGTCGGGATGGGGACAGGAATGGGATGAGGACGGCAGTGCGTCGGCCACGGGATGGGGATTGGGCAGCGTGAATGAGGGTGGATGGGGAACGGGGATGGGGTGAGGGTGTCGGAGGGACAGCGATTGGACGGAGACGGGAACAGAGACGGGGATCGCCCCTCGGAGAGATGCCGGGGGTGCCCGGGCTGCGCCGGGTGCCCAGCGGCGCGGTGCTGCAGGATGGCCGTTCCCGTGCGAAGTGGAGCCGGCGGTGTTCGAGGTGCCGCCGGGATACACGGTGCTGGGCGCGGGGCGCGGCGAGCCGCTGCGGGACGAGGACGACGACCTGCTGCAGTTCGCTATCCAGCAGAGCCTGCTGGACGCCGGCACCGAGACCGAGCAGGTGGGACCGCTCCCCGCGCCGCCCCAACCCCCCATCCGCGGCCGGCCCCTCCCGCATCCCATCCCATCCCATCCCCGCAGGTGACCGTGTGGGAAGCGCTGACCAACGCCCGCCCGGGGCCGCGCCCGCCGCCGTACGACGAGGAGCTGCAGCTGGAGCGGTGAGGCTCCGCCCGGGGGGGGGGACGGGATGGGATGGGCTGGGATGGGCTGGGATGGGATGGGCTGGGATGGGCTGGGATGGGATGGGCTGGGATGGGCGCTCCGCCCGTTCCCGTCGAGGAGGGGGCGGTGCGGTGGGAGGAGCGGGGCCGCGGTCACGGCGCTGTCCCGCAGGGCGCTGCAGGAGAGCCTGCTGCTGCAGGCGGGGCCCGGAGCCGCGGCCCCGGGAGGGCCCGGCCCGGAGCCGCGGGACGGCGGGACCCCCCCCGCCCCTCCCGGCTACGGCAGCTTCGCGGAGCAGCTCCGTTTGGCGATGGCGCTGTCGGAGCGCGAGCAGGAGGAGCGCGAGCGGCGCCGGAGAGAGGAGGACGAGGAGCTGCAGCGCATCCTGCGGCTCTCGCTCACCGACAAGTAGCGGCACCGGCACCGGCACCGGCACCGGGCGGCCCCGCCGCGCTCCCCCGGCTGCGGGCAGCGCGGTGTCGGCGGCGGCCCGGGACTCGGAAGCGGAGCCCGGAGCTCCCGCAGCCCCGGAGCTGGTGGGAGCGGCCCCGCGCCGCGCCCCGGGAACGGCGTCGGGGCGGGAGTCCCATCGGATGTACGCGGACGTATACAGAGCTCTATCTACAGCCGCGTGTGGCCTCTGCCTGGGGGGGGGAGGGCGGGGATGGGATGCGGCCGTGGGGCGGAGCCCGGGGGGGTTGGGCGGTGCTCAGGGCGGTCCCGAGGGCCCTCCCCTCCCCTCCCTCCGCCGAAGTTCTGCCCCGTGCTCCCTTCTCCCCCCGCCCCGTCTCTCCCCATCCCGCGGCGCTCGCAGGGGAAGTCCCGGGCGGGGCGGGGCTGTGCCCGCTGCCGCTCCCGGGCCGTTCCGTTCCGTGCCCGCTGCGGGCGGAGCTGCGGCGCTTCCTGGAGCGGGACATGGCGCTGGTCACCGTGCGGCGGGCACCGGGCTCTCCCCGGGCTGCCCCCGTGGTGAGTGCGGCCGCCGGGACCGGGCGGGGTGGGGGGGGTCCCGAGGCGCCGTCCCGTCGGGTTGGGGTACCCCCAGTTTTGTCCCCCTCCCCGCACCCATCAGCGCCCGGTGTGGGAGGAGGAACGGGGACGGGATCCCCTCCCGTGCCGCCCGGAGCTCCGGCAGCGGCGGAACCCCCCCTGCTCGCCGTGCTCGTGCTGCAAACAGCGGGGGGGGGTCGGGGTATCGTGCCCGCTCCGCCGTCGGGGCAAGAAGTGCCGCCGGGTCGCCGTGCTCACTCTCCCCTCGTGCTTTGCAGGAAGACGATGTGCCCAGGCGCGGCCCCTTGCAGCGGCGGTGAGATGGGGGCACGGAGCGCCGGCCTTAAAGGGCTCCCGGGGAGGGGGGGGAGGAGGTCCAGGCCCGCTCACAGCCCTCCCGCCCCAGGCAGAGCTTCGCGTTGGTCCGGGGTGCTGCCCTGCTGCTGCCCGCAGAGGAGCCGCCAGCTGGAGAGCCAAGCCCGGCCGTGCCCCCTGGGCAGCAGGAGCGGCACCTCCAGCTCATGATGCAGCTGCTGAGAGCCCAGGATGCCATCCAGCTGGTGGGGGCTCCGCTGCCACGGTGTGGGGTGGGGGTGGTGATGGGACAGGGTGGGGATGGGATGGGGACAGTGGCAGGGATGGGGTCAGCGTGGAATTGAAGAGGCAGATGGGGACGCAAATGGGATGCGGGTGGGTTGGGATGTGTGTGCTGATGGTGGTGGGAATGGAAACGGGGCAGGGGTGGGACTGGAGTGGGGATGGGGGGACGCAGATAGGATAGGGAGCGACAGAGATGGCGGTGGGGTTGGAATGTGTTGGGAAAGGTATGCAGATGATGGCAATGAGCTGGGGACGGAGATGAGGCTGGGATGGGATGGATGGAAATGTAATGGGATGGAGATAGTGATGGGGCCGTGCTGAGCCTGGCCCAGCCCCTGCGTGGGGGACCCCCCCCACTCAGACCCCATCCTCAGGCGGTGCGGCTGGAGTCAGCGCGGCCGCAGCGGGTGCGGTACCTGCTGGTGGTGAGGACAGAGGAGGTGGGCGCCGAGGGACAGACGGCACTGCTGGGCGTGGACTTCCCACACGAGGGGTGAGCAGGGCTGGGAGGTCAGGGGGACAGGGGGAGGTCCCGCTCTGACCCCCGCCCGCCCCAGGGCCGACCGCTGCACCTTGGGCATGGTGCTGCCCCTCTGGAGCGACACCCAGGTCTTCCTCGATGGCGATGGGTAAGTAGTGGGTGGGGGGTGGATGGGGCCTGCCGGGAGGAGGAGTGCCCACCCTGAGCCACGCACGTCCCCGTGGTGCCCAGGGGATTCAGTGTGACCTCTGGGGGGCAGACGCGCATCTTCAAGCCCATCTCCATCCAGACCATGTGGTGAGCCTGCCGTGGGCATGGGGACGTGGGCACTGCCGTGGGCACAGGGATGTGTGCGTTACCATGAGCAGCGCCGTGGGTGTGGAATGGGTGGGTGGGTTCTGGGCATGGGCTCAGGACACGAGGGAGTGGGGCAGCGTCATGGGAGCCGTGAGTGGAGACACGCTGTGCTGGGCGAGGGGGGACGTGGTGCTGGGGAGGAGGCACTGGTGTGGCTGCGGTCGCGGAGCAGACTGGCCGTACCGGTGCTGGTGTGCAGGGCCATGCTGCAGGAGCTGCACCGCGCCTGCGAGCTGGCAGCCCAGGGCGGGCACATCCCGGGGGGCCTGGCACTGGCCTGGGCGCAGGAATATGTGGCAGCGCTGGATTCGGAGCAGAGCTGCCTCAACGAGTGGTTGGCCATGGCCGACTTGGAGTCCGTGCGGCCTGGCTCGCCCCTGCCCACAGAGCCGACGGAGAGCATGGTGCGGGCCCTGCTGCGGGACGTGCTGACCGCTGCCGAGCTGGAAACCGTCACCTCCAAGGAGGTGAGTGCTGGGGGGGAACAGGAGGGGGCACGGGGATCCTGTCAGCATCCCTCACCACCCCTCGGTGGGTGCCAGGTGCGGACAGAGCTGGAGAGGCGCGTGGGGCACAGCCTGGAGCAGCACAAGGACTTTATCGACAACGAGATGCTGCTGGTGCTGGCGCAAATGGACCGGGCCTCGCGGGTCTTCCCGCACGTCTACCTGGTGGGCATGGGGTGGGCTGTGGGGTACGGCTCTTCTTGGCCGTCCCAGAGCGTCACCACCGTCGTAGGGCTCCGAGTGGAATGCTGCCAACCTGGAGGAGCTGCAGCAGAACCGGTGAGCACCAGGACAAGCTGGCACGGCGGCGGGCACGGGGACGCGGGCATGGCCGTGACAACCGGTGCCCCACAGCGTGACCCACATCCTGAACGTGGCACGGGAGATCGACAACTTCTTCCCAGCGCTGTTCACCTACATGAACGTGCGGGTATACGACGAGGAGACAGCACAGCTGCTGCCCCACTGGAATGACACCTTCCTTTTCCTCTCTGACATCAAGTTAGTGGGAACAGGGGGTGCTGCAGGGTGCCGGGGTCGGGGGGGGGGGGGCATCTTGTTAGCTGGGGGCTTTGGGGACGCTGGGGCACTGATGGCACTGAGGATGCGATGCCTGTGGGGCACGGGGGACCCTGGGGGCTCTGAGAGCACTGGGAGCAGTGGGAGCACTGTGGAGCAGGCTCCTTGGAGAGACATCTAGGGGAGCCCTGGGGACACAGGTGGCACTGGGAAGCCGCTGGGTCCCCAGGAGCTGCGTGGCAGTGAGGTTGCACTGCAGGGCCCGCGGGGGCCGGGCGCTGGTGCACTGCCGCATGGGGCTGAGCCGCTCGGCAGCCACGGTGCTGGCCTACGCCATGAAGGAGTTCGGCTGGTCCCTGGAGCGGGCGCTCAATTACGTCCGGCGCTGCCGCCCCGGCGTGCAGCCCAACCCTGGCTTCATGCGCCAGCTCGACTTCTACCAGGGCATCCTGAACGCCAGGTGGGCACCGCGCGTCGGGGACGGTGAGCTTTGGCACGCCGTCCTTCGGGGTGCACAGGCGGAGCCCCAACCCCTCGGGCAGGGTGGGTGACCGCGGTGCTCGTGCGGCAGTCGGCACAGCAGCTTCTGGGAGCCGCAGGCGGGGGAGCGCGTGGAGCCCGAGCCGGAACGGGCCGTGCCTTGGGACGACGGGGGCCCGCGTCCGTCCGCGCCCGCATCCTCCACACCCGCCGAGGAGGACGGCAGGCCGGGGCCGCTGGGGGCCGCCCGGCGTCCCCGCATCTCCCTGTGCGCCGTCATGCGGAGCATCAGCCAGATGGAAGCCCCCGAGCCCCCGGAGGAGCCCCTGGGTGGGCAGGTGAGCGCTAGGGGACGTGGAGACGGCGGGGGGACCGTGGGGACACAGCGGCTCCGTCGGGGCCCCCTGTTCCCGCAGGCGTCCGAAGGCGGCCGGGGGCCGGGGGACGCCGGTGGCCCGGAGGCGGACCCACCGGAGCCACGGCCCGGGTCTCGGCCCCGCCGCGTGGTGCGCCAGGACAGCGTGGATGGAGACCGCGACCCGGAGGGAGAGCGCAGCCCCGCGGAGAGCCCCGCGTCGCCCTCGGAGCGCGGCCCGCCCGCCGCCCCATGATTCACGCCGGGGCCGTCGGGCGGCGGCACCGACAGGCGGGGCCCGCGAGACACCACGCCTCTCTACGCTCTATGGGACGCGGCACCGTCACCGGCCCGGGAATAAAGCTCGAGAAGGGGCGGCCGCGGTGCGTGGCCTGGCAGCGGTGCGTGGCCTGGCAGCGGTGCGTGGCCTGGCAGCGGTGCGTGGCCTGGCAGCGGCGGGGCGGCGCCGGCAGAACGGCCCCCGACGGGGCGCGCGGCCGCACACTACAGCTCCCAGCGGGCTGTGCGCGCCGCCGCCGGCCCTCCCCCTCCCCCCGCCGCTCGCGGGGACTGCCGGGAGATGTAGTCACGGCGGCGCGGAGCCATCTCGCGAGCGGCGCGGGCGGGCGGGGGCCGTCCCGTCGCCGTAGGAACCGGGCGCGGACGGTCGGTGCGCTGCCCGCTTTATTCCTTACAGCCGCGCGACGCCGCGTCCTCGGGGCCGCCGTCCGTCACAGCCCGTACTCGTGCCATAGGCTGCGGGCACAGCGCGGGCTCAGCGTGCCGCCCCGGCCCCGCGGCCCCACCCCGCTCCCACCCCGCACCTGTAGGTGACGGCGGGGTCGTCGCGGTGCTCCAGGAGCGCCTCGCGGACCGCGTCCGGCGGGCACAGCCCCAGCGCCCGAGCCCGCTCCCAGCGCTGCAGCCGCGTGATGCCTGCGCGGGGGGACGGCCGTGAGCGGCGGGGCTGGGGGCGAGGGGGGGGGGGAGGGGGATGGGGATGGGGCGGGAGGGGCTCACCGCTGCAGGGCCCGTACTCCCAGGCCAGGTCGAAGCTCCGCAGCATGTCCAGCAGGTGGCGGGGGGCCCGGCGGGGCGCGGCGGGGGGGTCCCGGGTTTCCTCCGGCTCGGGGCGGGGGTCGGGAGGCGGAGCCGTGCCGTTCCCCCGGAGCCGCCCCTCCGCGCCGTGCCCGCGCCGCGCCGCGCTCCGCTCTTTGCCGTCGGTGCGTGCCCGCGCCCGGCGCCGCCGCGGGAAGGAATCGGTGATCCGCGCGTCGCCGTCCATGCCCTGCGGGGCGGCTCCGGCTCCGGCTCCGCTCGGCTCTCCCGGCCCCGCGCTGTGCCCCCGCCGCTGCCCCCGGCCCGGCTCACCCCGCTCCGTGCCTCCCGTGTCCCCGCTCGCCGGCACCGCCCGTCCGTGCGACGCTGCCCGCGGGGCCGCTCGGTTTCGGTTTCGGTCCGGGTGTTTATCTGTTCGGCTTTGAGGGCGTGGTTTAACGCTGTTTTGGTCTTTTCGATTTTATTTTTATTTTTCGCCGTCTCGGTTACTCGCTTCACTGCGGCTGTTTGCCTGACGTTTCCTTCTCCTCTCGCCGGTTGCTGGGTCGCCGCCGTCACGCTCGCTCGCTTGGTTCGTTTCCTTCTATTCGCGGGGGGGGGGGGGGGGGCACTCAGAGCTCAGCCCTGGCCAGGCCGGGGTTATGCAGCACGAAGCGGCACAGCCCCGGCAGCCGGCGGTGCCCCAGCTCCTCCTGCAGCCGATGCATCCCCCGGTTCCCCGTGGCCGTGTGCCCGTACACCGGGAAACCGCGGGCGTGCGCCCGCCGGGCAGCCATGATAGTCAGTGCCCGCATGAGCCCGCGGCGCCGCTGGGCCGGCACTGTGTAGCCGTGGGCTCCGGCCCCAAAGCCGTCGCTCAGCACCCAGCACAGCAGGTCCCCAGCCGGGCCCTGCAGGCACAGGTGTGGGAATCGCTGCAGCAGCTCGTGCAGGTAGCGCCGGCTCCACGTGTTGCCCCCGTACGGCCACGTCGAGTCCAGCAGCTCCACGTGTGCCGGGCTCAGCGCGCCCAGCTGCACGTCGGGGTCCAGCCTGCAAGGCGGGGGTGGGGTCACGGGGATGGGTGGGATGGAGCGGGAAGGGTCAGGGTTTGGGATAGGTCGAGCTCGGGTTAGGCTTAAGGCTGTGGTTGGGTTAGAGTTAGGGTGAGGATGGGGACATAGCTGAGGCTGGGGATTGGATGGATTAGGGTTAGGGCTCACATCAGAGTTAGGGTGGAAACATGGCCGTGGATTGGGATGGGAATGGGACCTGACCGTGGCTGGGGATGGGGATACGTATGGGATGGAACAGGGATGGGTTAGGGTTGGCATTACTTACCTTTTGGATTGGAATTAGGATGAGGACGTGGCCACGGATAGCTGTGAGGTGGGGACGGGTGCTGGATGAGTTCAGGGACATATGTGGGATGGGGCAGGGGTGGGTTAGGTGTAGCACTGGGTTTAGCATTGGAGTCAGGGCTAAGGTTGGGATGGGAACATCACCACAGTCAGGGATAGGATGGCACTGGGGATGTGTATGCAATGGCACATGAATGAGCTGGGGACAGGGCTGTGGGCAGGAATGGGACGGGGTGTAGGACAGGAACTGGAATGGAAACGGGATAAGGACATGGGAGGGGATGGCAGCAGGGGCGGGGCTGAGGCTCACTGGGGCTCTGATAGAGTGCTGGGGTCAGGGTGCAGGTACGTGTAGTACTCGGTCACCTCCAGCTCCACACCCTTGGCCAACGCAATGTCCTGGGACACCGTCGCCACGCCGTCCTGCAGCCCTGGGGACAGCAGCACCAGGGGCCCCGCTCCCCCATGTTCCCACACTGCCCCGATTCCCTGCCCCGCATGCTCCCAGCACCACCGGTGTCCCGACGGCACCTCCACCCCACGCTCCCATCGCCCCTCATCCCACCGGTGTCCCCACGGTGTCCCCACAGCCACCGAAGATATGGAAGGCGGCGTCCCAGCGCAGGCAGCCCGGGCTCTCCAGCAGGGCCCGGTAGGCGCCCACGTCCCGGTAGAAGGCACTGTTCAGGCTCCTGTAGCTGTCGTTCACCGGTGCCTGCGGGGCAGGATGCTAGCCCCCTGGCGTGGGCTCAGCCCCCCACCCTCCCCACGTCCCCTCTGGCCACCTCTCCTCTGCGCCGCGCCAGCACAGCACCAAAGTCGGGCCAGGTGTCCACCACCACCTCAAAGTCGCCGGGGTTGCCGCGGTTGATGTTCAGCACGGCCCCATACACCTGCAATCCCCAGCGCAGAGCAGCCCTGCCCGCAGCTGCCGTGGCAAAGACGGAGGCAGTGGTGCCCGGAGCTGGGCTGCCCTCAGGTGGGTGGCAGAACCCAGTGATGCTCGGGAATGGCCCGGCAGGTGTGGGTCCCAGGGGTGTCGGGGAGGGGACGGAGTGGCCCGCGATCCCCATGGTGGAGGGGCGGCTGTGGGTTGCTCACCGGCAGGGCTCGGGGCAGGCTGCTGCGCAGGGCGGCCTCCAGGCGCTGCAGCTGGGCTGGGCACGTCAGGATCTGCATGGCCCTGCTGGAGAGCCGGCAGTGATGGGGCCCCCAGGCACCCTGCCCCTGTCCCCATCGCCATTACTCACCCTGCGAGCGCGGATCCCTGCGGGCTGTGGGCTGCCGGCGACCGTCACGGGTGGGTGAGTGCCCCTTGGCCAGGGGGGCAGGTGGTGGGCAGGGTCCGTCCCAGCAGGCACAGGGCACGTGGCATCCCACTGCCTCACGTGTCCTCAGCGTCATCCAGATGGTGACGGGGACCTGGGGATCCCTGTGCCCTCCTGTGATGGCGACGGGGACTCCCGTACCTCTGCTCCGATGGCGACAGGGATGGGAGGAGTTTGGCCATGAGCCGATCTCTGGGGGGGTCACCAGACCCAACACCACATGGCACAGGGGTCCGAGTCCCATACCCTGGTGGCACTTTGGTCTCCGGTGCCATCCCTGGGGTGGGAAAGGGGTCGTCCCCGGACTCATCCCTATCTAGGCGGCACAGCGGTGCTCAGTCCTATCCCGGCCCCACTCCCACTGCTGCTCCTGGGTGTCTCCATCTGTCCCCCCAAGGGTACTGGGAACCCCTTACATACACCCTGCCACACGGCAGACTGCTATGGCTTCTGCCACCATCCCACCCCCTCAGTGGGGCTGCGGGGGCACCCCGGCACGTGGCAGAGCCCTGTGCCCCTGCTGACCTCCTCAGGCCCCCTCTGCCGCGTGGTGTGGGCCCGGGGGACAGCAGCACTGGAGAAAGGCTTTTATTCGTTAATACAAGAATAGATCTTCTGCAATAAATACCCTAATAAATAACATCTCCAATAAATAAACACGCAAAGACGCACCGAGACGGTGGGCGTGGCGGCTAGGAGCCTTGCCCCTTGGGATTTTGTGGTCAGGAGCCCCATCTGTTAAGGCACAGTGATGATGGGGGGGATGCAGGCTGGCTTCGGTGGCACTGGGGCATCGAGATCCCCGTCCCTTAAGACCTAGTGGTGATGGTGGGGCCGTGGAGTATGGCACTCTGGTATCAGGAATCCCATCTGTCAAGGCACAGCGACGGGATGGTACATACGTGGGGCGGTTTTGGTGGCCGTCTGGGACAGAAGGACAACCTTTTAAGGCACGGTGGTGATGTGGGAAGGCTTTGGAGGCACTTTGGGATCAGAAGACCTGTCCCTTAATGAGCAGTGGTGACGCTGGGGATGTGGAGTGGCTTTGATGGCACTCTGGGGGCAGAGGGGTCATGGGGTGGCGATGGTGGCACTTCAGAGTCTGGAGCCCCATCTGTTAAAGCACAGTGGCAATGGTGGGGACGTGGAGTGGCTTTGGTGTCACTTTAGGATCAGAAGACCTGTCCCTTAACGCACAACAGTGACAGTGGGGACTTGGAGTGGCTTTGGTGGCACTTTGGGGTCAGGAAGTCCATCTCTTAAGGCACAGTGCGGTGCTGAGGAACATGTGGGCTGACTTTGGTGGCACTCTGGGGTCACGACCCCCATCCGTTACGGCTCAACGGTGACAGCGGGGACATGGAGTAACTTCTGTGGCCCTTTGGGATCGGGATCCCCACCTGTTAAGGCCAAGCGGTGCCGGTGGGGACCGGGAGCCCTGTCCCCTCTCGGTGAGGCGGGGGCCCTCAGAAGCCCCTGGTTTCTAGGCGCAGCGTGACCACGGCAGGCGGCACCTTCTTCTTGAGACGGTTGAAGTCTTTGGCCGAACGCCACAGCCACGTCTGCAGCTCCTTCAGCAGCCAGAAGTCGTCCATCTTCTTCAAAAAGTCGTTGGGGGCGGCAGGGGAGCCCGGGGGGAGCGGCGGCCCGGCGGGGCCAGCAGGCAGCGGGTAGCCCAGGGAAGACATGACGCCAGCGATGCTGAGCACCAGGCCCTGCAGGCTGGAGCAGAAGTGGCCGAGGCGATGGCGCAGCTCGACCGCTCCCACCTGGCCGTCCAGGCCGCGCAGGTAGCACAGCAGGCGGCTGTAGGCTCGGTAGTTGGCCGCCAGGCGCGCGTTGTCCGTCAGGCCCCGCCACAGGTCCAAGTCCACCGTGGCACTGGGCACCCGCTCGGCCCGGGCCAGCCGCGGCGGGTTGAAGTCGGGCTCATTGAAGGGCGGGCCCAGGTAGTTCAGCTGTAAAGGGGGGAGGAGGTGTCAGGCAGCCCCCTGCCCGCCGTGTTCCTGGCCCCCGCGTGCCCCTGCCCACCACGTCCCTGTCTCCGTGCCTGCCACGTTCTCAGTCGACGCTTCTCCTGCGGCTCAGTTCACTCTGTGGATGTACCTGCTGTGTCCCTGCTCCTCTCGTCTTCAAAACTTTACCGTCCCCAGCCTCCACGTCCTGCATACCTCAAGTCTCTGTGCCCGTGCCCAATACCTCCCAGGTCTCTGCATCCCCCTGCACACCACGTCTCAAGTCTCCATGCTGCCCTGTCTCCAGATGCCACTGCTCATCACACCCCAGGTCCCCATGCCCACTGTGTCCCCAGTTCTCCGTGTGCACAGCCTCAGGTGTCCACATCCCAGGTTTCCATATTCTCCAGGTACCTCTCGGGTCTCCCTATTCCCCTGCACACCACATTTCCCTTTACAGAACGTTCCAGATCTCCACAGCCTTCCTGCCCCCAGTCCTCACGGCTCCCTGCACATGATAGACCCCATGTCCCAGACCTTTGTGTCCCATATGGTCATGCCCACCATGGGTCCCTGTCCCCATCTTACCCCTGGTTTCCACATTCCCCTGCCCATCATGTCCCTTAGCGCTGTGCCCACCGTCCCCATGTTCTCCATGTACCCCCACACGCCAAGTTTCCACGTGCACGTCCTCTACCTGGACACGCCCGCCATGTCACCTTGTCCCACCATGCCCACATGTCCCCAAGTCGTCCACGTGCCCACATTCCTGGTGTCCACACCTACACCTCCCACCTTCCCTCCACCTCCAGGCAGATGAGGCACCCAGGCGAGCTCAGCCGGAGCTCGTCAGTACTGCGGAGACAGCAGTGCCACCGTCGCCATTCCCACAGCACAATCATCAGCACCAGCAGCAGGAGGGGCACATCGAGACAACGAAGCCTCCACCTGGGCTGGTGCCACCGGCAGGGAGGGAGAGGCGGTGGGGGAGCCAGGGCTGTGAAGATGTTTGCACCCCGTGCCAGGACCAGAGATAAAGGCCTCCGGCACAGGGCGGCTCCCCCGGCCGCCGCATGTGTCTGATGAGGCATTTCCTTGGCCTCCAGCATGGGTGGAAACCCGCAGCCTCGTGCATACAGGTGTACTCCCACCTACGTCCCAGTGCTGTACCCTGGGGACACCGGAGGCTTCCCAGGCTGTGGGGATGAGCAATTTAAGGGAAGGAGCACTAGGGCCCTACTCACGTAAGTGCCGGCAAGGGTGCGGAGCTGGTGTTCCAGGTAGCGGGTCAGGTCGTAGGTCTTCTGGATGGACTGGCCAGCACCCAGCTCCTCCGTGCCGTTCAGCGCGGGCACCGCTGGCAGGTTGCAGAGCGCGGCACACAAAAAGGCAAAGATCCCCCAAGAGTCTCCTGTGGGGACATGGGACCTCAGACGGGGTCCTCCTGGGAAGGGGACCTGGGCACCCCATCGTGTCGCGATGACACCTAGGGTGCTGGGGACGTGGCCGTGCTCCCGTAACACTCCGCTGCCCACCCCACCTCCCCCGGCCCCCCCAGGGGGTGCAGACCCAGGGCTCCCCCGTGGCACCTCCCCCAGCCATGCGGTGACACAGCCCCGTGACTGACGGCTGCTCTGCCCCAGCACAGCATCGCGTGCTCATCACCGCCCTGCGCATGGGGAAAGCGAGGCAGGGAAGGGCTGGGTGTGGAGCGGCAGCAGGGGCCTCAGGGACAACAGTGTCCCCGTGCCATACCCACCAGTGCCACCGTGCCCATCCGGCACGGCCTCAACTCTGTGCGCTGCCGACCACGGGCTGCAGAAACAATCCTTTATATGGTCTCAAGTGAGTGCTGCTTGCTGTGCTCCCGCCGGGACGTCCGGGTTATATTTGGGAACACCGAGTCACCTACCACCAATGCCGAAGCGGGCTTGGTTGCCTTCCTAAGCACAGCACGCCGGGCTCCCCACAGGGCCACGGCAGCACATCCCGTGCCCGTCCCCATCCCCATCCCTGCCCTGCTGGGAGCCAGGGGCCAGGCAGGGCTGGAGGCCGGGACACCGCCAGGCAGCTAAGGGCGTGGAGCAACCTTTACCGAGGCCTCTGCCGGGAAGACCACAGCTTGGCACGGCACGGCACGGCCTGCAGCGGGCTCCCCAGGGAGGCGAGGGCGGCTGGGAGCCCTGCAGTGCCCTCGTGCGTCACCGCTCCCCGTCAGCCGCTGCTGGGAGGCTTGGGAAGCAAGGAGCAGCCAAGCCCCGGTGACGCACGTGGGCCCACGGGGACGCCCCGGCTGCGGCAGCACCAGCTCCATGAGCCGCATGGCACGCGTCCCGGCTTTGCCCACCCAGCGCCGGGCTCACAGCAGCGCGCGACGCCCCACGCACGCAGTGCAACGCGCCCCACGCACACGGAACCAGCGGGCGGGCACGGCGCGGAGCACCGCACGCCGCGCGCTGCGTCCCACTCGTGACACGACGCAGCGTGGCAGCGGGTCCTGGCACGGCGAGCGTGGGGAGCGCTGCGGTGCCGCCGTGTGCGTGCGAAGCGAGCGTGTGAGCGTGGGCTCCGGGCGGCAGGGGGGGCCGCGTGGCGCTGACTCACCCGCCCCCGGGTGTTTGCTTTGGCTCGGCCCCGCCGCGTCCAAGCCCGGGACAGGCGCTCGCAGCCCGGCAGGGTTGGCCGGACCCTCGCCCACCGCCAGCTCGGGTTTCCAGAATGGGATTTACACCCGGCCCCAGGCACCGCATGGCCAAGGCAAACAGAGCCCGGGGTGGGGGGGGGGGGGAGTTGGGGGGCCAGGACGGGGAAGTAAGACGGATCTGGTGGCTCCAAGGTGAGGTTGAGGATGCGGGTGCTGCGCTGTGGGTGGACAGAGCCGGGCGGCGGCAGGGATGTGCAGCCACCGCGGTGACTCTGTGGTGGCAATGACATGGCCGTGGCTCGGCGCTGCTTGCTCAGCGGTGGCCTTGCGGCTTCAAATGCCCTGCGTGGCATAGTCACTCTCCCCTGCCCTTCTCGGGTGGAAAATGACTCGGCACCAGCGCAGGCAGCGGCCGCGTGGCCCCGGTGCCGGAGGGAAGGGGGGGTGACCGGCACAGCCGGATCCCAGTGATGTCAAGAGGAAGAGCCCGAGGGTTTCAAAACCGACCCTGGAGCAGGGCCAGGATGCTCCCAGCCCACGTAAGCAAAGCACAGAGCAGCTCCGGGGCAGGTGGAGAGCTGCGGCCGCCCACCCTGGTGCTGCAGGTCACCCCCCCGCGCACGTGCCGGACACTGAGGGGGCCAACAACGGCGTCAGCGGGACAGCTCATGCTGAACGTACCCCTGTGCGTCACGGCAAGGACGTCACCCGTGGGTGGCCTCAGAGGCGTGGGACAGCACAGAGCTGTGAGCTCCCCCCCCTGCAGAGCGGACCCCCCATGAGCGGCTGCTGCCATTGTGCAGGCTGAGCTGTTCCCCGGGCACGCAGTGGGCAGCGAGCTGCCGGGGTCAGGCGCGACCGCAAGCCAACAGAGACGCTTTCCCAAAAGCGTTGAGCAAAGCAGAGCGCTGGCTGGGGGATGGGGACCCCCGAACCCAAGGAGCTGCTGTATCTGATGGGCCAGCAGCCAAGGGACGGCAGAGCCCTGCGCTGTGGGGCGGAA
Source organism: Callipepla californica brunnescens (assembly GCA_023055505.1). Classification (NCBI taxonomy): domain Eukaryota; kingdom Metazoa; phylum Chordata; class Aves; order Galliformes; family Odontophoridae; genus Callipepla; species Callipepla californica. The sequence goes on along the minus strand of JALIRH010000033.1, from coordinate 6,297,483 downwards.
TGGAGCTGGGACGGCCCCTGAGTGAGCGCGGTGTGGAAGAGCGGGGACGAAGCAGACAATGGCAGTGGCCTCGGCTGCCCCCAGCGTGGCTCTCCCCACGTGCCTTCGTGAGAACGTGGCTGACAGTGACCCCTGCACCCCGCATCTCTGTGGTCCCCGAGTGCTGTCGGGAGAGACGCACGCATCCTGCCCTCGCTGTGCTCTGACACCCCTCAGAGCAAGCAGGGAGCAGCAGGAGCCCCCGACCCACCGCAGTCCCAGCCACAGGGATCCGCGCCGTGCCCCTACCCCACTGCTTTACTGAGAGCAAAGCCGCTCCCCAACGGCGGCCAAGAAGTGTGCAGGAGCACAGAGGTGCAGGGGGAGACCGGCCCCATGCCCCCCCGGCCATGCATGTACTCACAGCTCACACTGAGTGTTTACATCCTGTCTCCTCCGTGTGTTTATAAATGCATCCGTGCACGGGAGACTCCAGCGAGGCCGTAATTAGCGGGGCCTGGATTTTCCATCTGGCCCCAGCCCGCGGGCACTGTGTCACCCCCCCCCTCCTGCCGGAGATGGGGGCTCAGCCCCTAATCCTGACCAGACCCCGCACCTCGGGCCGGCGCCCACCTGGATCCCCACGGCAGAGCCCCACGCTCCCCGGCACCCACAGCCACCAGCACCCCACGTCCCCATGGGCACCCGGCGTCCCCGCCGCCACCGACGGTGCCCCAAACCCTTCCCACGTCCCGAGCGACACCGAGGGCCGTGTCTGCAGGAGCCGTGCTGGGAGCGGCAGCGGAGCCAGGGACAGCGCAGCGCCAAAGGCGGCCTGGCCCCTCTCCGGCCTGCAGCGGAAACAGCCAGCGGGGGCCAAGAGCGGGGGGACCAGGGGCTCCCCTGCGGGCAGCGCGAGGTGCACGGGGTCACCGTTAAAGACGTGGGCAGACGGTCCCGGTGCCAACCGGCAGCAGCGAGCCCCGTGCCACCCCCACAACCCCTGCCACCTCTGGACGCACCGCCATCGCTGCCAGCCTCCTCCGGCCGCCCTGTGCCGAGGGGACGCCAGCAGAGGCCAACCCCCCGTGGCCCAGCAGTGCCAGGCACGCACCCATCACCAGGGGCAGCTGGAGCAGGCAGGGCTGGCGTGCTGCCGCCTGGACATCCTGACCATGCCGGCACGGGTACATCTCCACCTCCCCACCGGGACGCGTCCATTGGCACTCGGTAGGCGCCCGTGGGGCCGTGCAGTCAAGCTGACGCCCAGCCTGCCTGCGGCTCGAGGCAGGTGGGCACAGGGCAGGGTGTGATTTATGGCACACCGTGCCACTTAGCAGGGCATAAATCTTCCCCGGCACAGCCCTGTAAGCAGAGCCCTCTGCATTTCCCTTCGGAGGCTGCTGGCGGGCTGGGGCTAATGCAGCCCAGATGTGTGCGGGGACCGTGCCCTCGCGCCGCCTGCTAACAAGGCGCGGGGACACCGCTTCCCGGCGGCAGCCCGGCGGACCTGAGCCGTGTGTCCGGGCTGTCACCGGGCCGCCGTCGGCCTCGACCGTGGCAGCGGCTCTTGGCGTCGCCGGCCGTGCCGCGGGCTGAGCGCAGGCCACGACCGGCAGCCTCCCGGTGCCACCGGTTTGCCACCAGCTCCGCCGCGTCGGGCTGGGAGCGGGGAGCAGCGGGAGATCCCCAGCGAGCAGCCCCGCTTTTCCAGCTCCCCCCTAACAGCTCCGGCTCCACGGGAGCCAGAACAAAACGTGGCCTCGGCCTCGTGTCCCCAGTCCCAGGGCCGCCAGCGCCCACAGTTTGACCTTTTAAGGGTTGTTTTCCAACATTTTCCCCGTCCTTTCCGTGCCCGGCAGCCCCGCTGCCCCTCGCTCCCCGCGGCCCCAGGGTAACAAAGCCGTCCGGCGGCCGCAGGGAGCTCCGCACAGGGGGGCATTTCCTGGCACCCTGAAAGCAGCTGCCGTGTCCCAGCGGGTCCTGCCCTGCGTGGCGCCCGCCTGCCCCACCAGCAAAACCCAAGCCTGGGGACTTTCCTTTTTCCTCCCCTCTGTCAGTCTCGGGTTTTAATTCTCCGTGCTAAGCGGCGTTTCCCCGCCTGGTAATCACAAACATGCATGGAAAAGAGGCAACGAGAGAAAGGGGAAAAAAAAAAATAAAAAAATAAACGAGAAAAAAAAAAGCCGAGAGAGTAGAGAGGGAGGGGGGGGGGGGGGGGGGGAGGAAAGTCTTAAATCAATCCCGAAGCCAGACGGGCGTTTGAATCAAACCGAGTTGCAGTCAGCGGCAGTCGGCGCGGCAGACCCCCACCCCTCCGGCCCCGCTCTTACCTGGGGGCTCCCCGGCCACATTTAGCATAGTAGAGTCAGGGCGCGGGTCTGCGGGCGCGGGGAGCCCGGCGTGTGTGTCTGCTGCAGCGCTGAGCCCCGCGCCGATGGACAGCCGGCCGCTCCGCTCTGCCCCGGCTTTCCTTTGGTTGGTTTGGATTGGTTTTGTTTTGTTTTGTTTTTTTTCCTCTCTCCCTATTTGTTTTGGTTGGTGTTTGCTTGGGTGTTAGGTGGCAGAAGCGGTCCGGGCTGCGTGTTTTTGGTGTGTGAGTGTGTGCACGGTTCGCACCACGCTCCGGCTCCCTCGCTTGCTGCCTTTCCCCCTTCCACCTCCCTTGATTTGCTCTTTTGATTGGTGTCCAGGAATGCAAGAATAAAAAAACGCGAGCTTGCATACACCCTCTCTCCAAGCTGCTGCCTCTCTTTTTTTTCTTCTTTTTTTTTTTTTTTTTTTTCTTCCCTCTCTCTTTTTTTTTCTCTTCTCGAAATTCAAGTGTTAAGCAGAACCAGGTTGCTTTCAAGAATGTATTTGATGCAATTGGATGCAAGAACGGGCTCCATTCATTTCCCTCCCTCTCCCCGGGGCTCCCCTAGGGCTCCCCAGGCGTGCCGGAGAGGCACTGTCCGGGCCGGGCTCTCCAAAGCAGGGAGCAAACCCCGAGTACCGGGCTGGGGGGGGGGTCTGCGGGATGGGGGGTGGGAGCGACTCCCTCTCCGCATCACCCCCCGGGTGCTGGCCGCCTCTCGCCTTTTGTTAGTGGCCGCGATGGGAAGCGGGATGGGGCGGTGGGTGGGGGGGCTGCTTCCTACCTGCTCGGAAATCCATGGGGGCAACCCAGGGGGTGGCAGCGGCACAGGGTGGGGGGGGGGTCCCGCCCTCGGTACCGGGGGTGCCGTGGGGCTGCTCGCGCCGGGTCCGAGCTCCGCAATCCCATTTGTCGGCCCTGTTCCCCGTGGGGGCCCGGGGGCGGCAGGCCGGGGGCTGCAGGCTACGTGCCTGCTCTCGCCACTCCGGCGCGGGGATGGCTCACGGGGGGGGGGGGGGGGGGGGGCGTGGGGTGCCAGGCAAGGGAGGGGGAGAGGCGGAGAGAGGCGGCAGAGGGGTGGAAGGGCGGCAGGGAGGGCGGGCAATAGGGGGACGGGGCAGCACAGCTGGACAGACACGGATGGGCGGACCACCGGAGTGCCCCGCTGCTTCTTCTGACAGCAGCTCCGAGGCGGCGGCAGGTGAGCAGCAGGCAGCGGGGCCGGCAGGTGACTGTGGCCAAGGGCAGCGTGGCAGGCACGCAGCCCAGCCCCCTGCCCCGCACGCCAGGAGCTCTCCCCCCAACCCGACATCTGCTCCGCGGGGCTGCCAGCGGCCAGAGCAATGATGACGGAGCACCCTCGGGAAGGAGCAGCCCCGCTCTGGCTGCCATCGGCACGCAGCATTCCAGGGGGCATTTCACAGTGGGGACACGGGGCAGGCATCCAGGCGGGCACACGGAGCACCGGGTGCCAGCTGGAGACGCACGGCCAGGGCACGCAGACCTTGTGAACCAAACCCAGCGGTGGTGCCACACATCCCCTCTGCAGCACGGCAAAGCTGCGGCAGCCCCGGTGCCAAGGGGAACGTCCTCACCCTCGCCAGCTCCCCCAAGTGCCGCAGAGCGCCCAGCAGGGCTGTAGCTGAAGGCACAAGCATGACACTGCCGACTCACCCCGAGTGCCAAGGGATGCGAGCTCCCCGCCTCCCAGGGCTGCCTGCTGCACCCCGTGCTCTGGGTGCCTGCTCTCCCCGTCGGCTCTCAGATGCCCTAGAATTGGATACAGCCGCCTCCTGCGCGGGTCCAGGAGGGCCGTGCTCCTGCCCACGGCCACACCACTGGCAGCCGCTTCGCCCTCGCCTCCCACCAACGACCTTTCGCAGTACCACGGAGGGTTCCGGCCCCGGACACCCACAGCCCCGGGCTGCGAGGCTCCCGGGAACGCTGAGGAAGGCAACCGGCGCCCGGGGGGGAGGGGGGGGACACACACAGGGGGCAGCCGGTGGGGAGGGGCCGCAGCCCCCTGTCCTCCCAGGACGGAGAAGAGCGGGCAGTGCCCCCGGCTCCGGCCGCGGTCGGCCGGGGAGCTCCTCCGCGCTGCGGCCGTGGGAAGGGCAGGGCCCGGGGGCACCGCGGGGACACCGCGCCGCTGCGGAGCTCCGGGAGAAGGAGCGGGAGCGGACGGGAACCCCGCGCCCCGGGCCGCCCCGCACCGCCCGCCGCCCCGCGCCCGGAGGGGAGCGCAGTCGGCCTCGCCCCGCCTCCGCTCCTCGAGGCCCCATTGGTTACTCGGCACGTCGCTCCGGCCGCCCTCCAATCCGCGGCGGCGGCCGTGTTCCGTCACCCAATAGCGAGCGCGTCGGCCGCGGAGGGCCCGCCCCCGCGCGCGCCAGGGGCGGAGGGGGCGGGGCCGAGAGCGAAGCTCCGCCCCCGAGATCACGTGAGGCGAAGCCCGCGGCGCGGACGCCGTCACGGGGCCGCGCCCGCCAATGGGCCGCCGGCGGGGGCGGGGCGAAGGCGAGCTCCCGACCAATGGGAGAGCGGCGGGCGCGGCGGCGGGGAAGGTGGCGGCGCGGCGCGGCAGTGAGGGCGGGCGGGGCGGGGAGCGCGGCCCGGGGGACCGCTGCCGGCGGGAGGGGGGGGAGGGGAGGGACGGGGAGGGGAACGGAGGGGAGGGGAGGGGCGGGGGGGGGGCGGGACGACCGTGCCGCTCCCGGGGGAGGCCTGGCAGGCGGCCCGCCACGTGCTGTCCCCGCGTCGCTGCCGCCATGAAGTGCATCATCGAAGGCGGCAACGTGAAAGGTGCGGTGCGGGGGTGCGGAGCCGGGCGGGCGGCGGGTCGGTGCTGTGCGCCCCAACCTCACCCCCCTCCCCTCCCCCCCCCCCTCCGCCCGCAGCCCTGGGTCACGCCGTGCACGCGCTGTCCCGCGTCGGCGACCACCTCTACCTGGAGCCCTCTGACGCCGGGGTACGGGCACAGGGGTTCGCTGGGCCGTGGCCGCGGCTGCCCCGTGCCCGGTGCCACCCCCTGTCCCCCCCCCCCCAGCTGTCCCTGCGTGCCGCCAGTGCCTCGCGCTCTGCCTTCGCCTCCTTTCTCTTCGCGCCGCTTTTCTTCCAGCGCTACGAGCCAGGCCCCCCTGGTGCCCGCTGCAAGGTGCTGATGAAGGTGTGAAGCCCCCCCCCCCCCCCCAAATTCCCCCTCCATCCGTCCTCCGTGAGGGATGGGCAGTCACGCTGTCGCTGTCCCCAGTCCTTCCTGGGTGTGTTCCGCTCGCTGCCAGCTCTGGACAAGTCGGTGGAGCGCTGCCTGGTGCTGCTGCGGCTCCGCCCTGGGCAGCTGGTGCTGCAGCTGCACTGCAAGCACGGTGAGCGGGAGGAGGTGGTAACGTCGGGGGGGGGCTCCCGGGGCTGCAGGGGGGTTCATGGGGCTGTCCTGTAGGTGTCACCCGCACCCACCACCTGGCCTTCCAGGAGTGTGAGCAGCTGCAGGCCGTCTTCGACACGCAGTGCTGCGCCAGCCGGCTGCGTGGTCCTGCACAGTGAGTGAGCACTCGGGAACGTGGGGTGGGGTTTACAGGGTCGGGGGGGATGGGGGGGCACGGCGCTGAGTGCCCCCGCTCTGCAGGGTGCTGGCGGAGGCGGTGGTGCACTTCCCACAGACGCTGGCAGAGGTGACGCTGGGAGCGGGCGCTGGGGGCCGAATTGGGTTGCGCAGCCATCTGGAAGAGGGCAGTGGTGAGTGGGGATGGGGGAACGGGGACAGGGAGGGGGTCTGCTGGAGCTGGCGCCGAGTGCCCCCTTGCAGAGCCTGGCAAGGCCATGGTGACGGAGCTGTGGTTGGCGCCAGATGAGTTCCAGGAGGTGGCAGTAGTGCCCGGTTCCCGCATCACTTTCTGCCTCAAGGAGTTCAGGGTGAGTGTGACCATAACCCTGTGCCCCGCATCCCAGCGGCACCTCGGCCCCGCTAAGCCCCATCTCCCCACAGGGGCTCCTGAGCTTTGCTGAGGCCTCCAGCCTGCCCCTCACCATCCACTATGATGAGCCCGGCAGGTAGGAGCCCGCTCTGCGGTGCCCCCTGTCCACCCAGAACCATCCTCCAGGACTCTCCCGCAGTCCCTGTATGCCCCCAGGCCGGCCATCTTCACCCTGGATGACCCCCTGATGGAGGCACACCTTGTTCTGGCCACCCTCCTGGACCCAGAAAGCGACTCACAGCCACCCCCTGCCACCAATGGGTAACGTCTCGTTGCCGTCAGTCAGGATCAGAGCGAAGAGCCCCGTGCTGCCAGCAGTTAGGACTAGCAAACGCTCCTAATGCTGTCCGACATTTACTCACCCACTGCCCCCCTCAGCAGGATCTCCTACCCACCTGCCCCCTCTGATGACATTACCGATGACCTCGAATCCTACATGGCGGCCTTGGAAAGCAGCGCCTGTGAGGGGGAGGCAGGAGAACCCCCTAGCCCCACCTTCTCCCCACGCACTCCTCGCCCTGCAGAAAGCGACCGTATGGAGGAGGAGGACGGAGCTGTGCCGGGGACACCCCCTCACAAGAAGGTGCGGGATGGGCACTGACATGGGGAGGGACGGGGAAGGGGGGGAAAGGGGGGCAGAGGATTGGCGTGAACCTCTGACCCTGTGTCTCCTCGCCCTCCCAAGTTCCGCTCGCTGTTTTTTGGTTCTGTGCTGACGTCGGGGGGGCCTGGCCCAGCCCCCACTCAGGAGGTGCTGGCAGAGGACAGCGACGCTGAGTGCTGAGAGCCCCCATCACGACGCCAGAACCACCTCTTAAGACCCATTACAAGTTTATTTCCCAAACAAGCCTCCTGCCCCACCTCCACTGCCACCCAAGGGGCGGGTCCTGCCCCAGGGGGCGCGTTTGGTACAGTAGAAAGTGGCAGGTGGGGGCAGGATCTTACAAATAAAAAAACAAATGGAGAGAGGAGCGACCTGGTGCTGGGGCTGCTGGCGGCGGGCACTCACTTCTTGGCTTTGGCAGAGTTGCGCGGCGGGGTGACAGGGCGGCCCGCAGGGTTCAGCCCACTGAACTGCCCGTACTTGCCCTTGTTCTTGTCTGCCGGTTTCAGAATCTGAGGGGAAGAGGGTGAGTGGGGGGCTGCGGGCAGAGCCCAGCGTGCTGCCCCCTCCCTGGCAAAGCCCTGGCTCACCTGGAAGGAGCACATGAGGGTCTCATCCACGCTCATCATGGCGCCTGCGTTGTCAAACTCCCCGCAGTAGTTGGGTGCAGAGAAGAGGGTGACAAGCTGGCGCTTGGCAAAGAATTCATAGCCATCCTCTACCACCTGTGGGGTGGCAGCACTTGGATCTCCCTGTACCTTGTCCACAGAGCCCACAGACCCCCCCCAAGGGACAGCATCCCCTTCAAAAGAACCCAGCCACATCCTCCAGAGTCAGTGTCCCCTCCCGGGAAAAACTCCACTGGTACGGAACCCGGGTGGGGCCTGGCCCCAGTACCTGGTGTGCCCGGCAGATGAGGTCCAGGTCGTGCTTGTGCAGGAACTTGGCCACCACCTCAGCCCCGAAGGTGAAGGAAACGCCACGGTCATTCTCGCCCCAGCCCTGCACGTCCTTGTCGGGGTCAGACCAGAGCAGGTCACACAGCAGGCCCTGGTCGGGCACGTCCGTGGGTCGCATGATGCGCCGGATCTGCTCCATCGACTGCAGGTCAGGGGACAGCCCTGCACGGGACAGGAGCGTCAGGCGGTGCTGCGGGGCGGCCTCTGGGCCCGCGGGGCAGCCCCCGGCCCCGTGCCCACCTCCATGGCAGCAGAAGATCTTCTCATCCACAATGGCAGCGATGGGCAAGCAGTTGAAGCAGTCAGTGAAGGTCTTCCACAGCTTGATGTTGTATCGCCGCTTGCCTGTGAGGCAGCAGGGTGGGTGCTCACGAGGAGCCCTTCCTGCGGGCTGTGCTCCACCCTCCCCCCCCCCTGGCATCCCACACCGCACGTCGCGTGGCACTGAACCCTCCGGGGGAGTGGGGAGACGTGGAGGTGGCTGGGATGGGGGCGGGAGGTCTGTAGGACTCGGAGGAGCTGCAGACGGGGATGGCAGAGGGGACTGTGGGATGGCTGCGTGGCAGGGGATGGCAGTGGGATGACAAGGGGGGTGGGGGGCGTCCCGTTTGTCCGCAGCGGGGTCGATACGGCACTCACACTCGTCATAGAAGCCGTAGATGCGGTTGATGCTGGCGCATTCGTGGTTGCCGCGCAGCAGGAAGAAGTTCTCAGGGTACTTGATCTTGTAGGCCAGCAGCAGGCAGATGGTCTCCAGCGACTGCTTGCCCCGGTCCACGTAGTCACCCAAGAACAGGTAGTTGCTCTCGGGGGGAAAGCCCCCGTACTCAAAGAGCCGCAGCAAGTCGTAGTACTGCCCGTGGATGTCACCTGCGGGAGGAACACAGGGCACACACGGTGACGCCGGCACCGGGCCCCTGCCCCCCCCCCACCCCCCCCCCATCCCCCATCCCACCGCTCACCGCAGATCTTGAGAGGGGCCTCCAGCTCCAGCAGGATGGGCTGGCTCAGGAATATCTCCCGCGACTTCAGGCACAGCCCCCGGATCTCGTTCTCCGTCAGCTGCACGTTCTTCCCGGGCCGTGAGCCTTGCACTGCGTGGGGGGGCGGCCTTCAGCGAAACCCACCCGCGGAGCCCCCGCGGAGCCCGGCACAGCCCCGGCAGCTCCGGCACAGCCCCGCGGCGCCCATCCCCCACCGCTGCCCACGACCCCCGCCCCCACCCGCCCCGGTTCCCCGCGGCGCCGTTCTCCACACCCCGCCCCCCCCCCCCCCTAGCGGCACGGCCCCGGTCCTTCCCTCCCCTCTCCGCTCCCACTCTCGCCTCGGCGCCCGAGGCCCGGCGCTCACCCTCCAGGAGGCGGCCGATGATGGAATCGAGGTTGAGCTTCTCGGTGTCCGCCATGGCCGCCGGACGCTGCTTCCCCCCCCCACCCCGGCCCGCCCCGGCCCAATGGCCGCCGAGAGCGGCCGGGGCGAGCGGCGCCCGGAGACAGCGCCCCCTGCCGGACGGAGGCCGCGGAGGAGCGCCGGGGCCCCACGGTCCCGCGTGGCGCCGCCCGTTGCCGGGACGCTGTTGCCACCCCCGCGGCGCGGGGACGCGCGCGAGGACCTCTGTGGGGAGCGGTGGGGCCGCCCGGGGGGCACCGCCGCCGTTCGTGGCAGCGCTGACGTCGGTGCCACCTGTGCCGCCCGTGTCGCCGGTGCCACCCGCGGCCCCAGCTGCGACCCTCGTGTCGTCGGGGCCGCCCCCTCCGGCCGTGCGCCCCACGGACGCCACCCCGCGCTTTGCCGCCGGATCCTGGCCCGGTGCCCGCGGCCCCGCTGGTGACATTTCAGCCCCGCGGTGTCAGCTGCGCTGCTGTCCCCACCCGACCCCAGCAACTGGCCCCGGCTCTGGCGCCGGCTGCGTGCCGCGCTGCTCGTGTCCCGCGTCCCCGTGTCCCCAGATCTGCGCAGCCCCGTGCCCCAGAGCCCCGTATCCCTCTGCTGCCATGTCCCCGCGTTGCGGTGTCCTCGAGTCCAGGCGTACCCCGGCATCGCTCTGCGCTGTAACCCCACATCCCCCCGTTCTCAGGTCCCACTTTTCGCGTTCCCTTACACCTCCGCGTGATTTGTCGCTACGTCCCCATACCCGTTCCTGCGTACCTTCGCAATCCCACGCCCCCAAATTACTGCCATAAACCCCTCTCCCCCACGTCCCCCCGCGCCCCATACCCACGGAAACGGATCTCCGCGTATCTCGCACGTCCCACGCGGGGGATCTCCCGTGCCCCCACACCCTCACGTCCCCATCGTTTCCTCGCATCCCATCCCCGCACCCGGGAGCCCCCCCCCCCCCCACGCGCCGTACCCCACGCACCCCCCGACCCCGCTCCCCGCCCGCCCCGCCCCGCCCCGCTCCCTCCCCCGGGGACGCCTCCGCCGCCGGTGCAGAACGGGCGCAGCTCCGCGGGCACCTCCGCCACAGCCGCGCGACAGCGACCGCGACCGCCGGTGGGTGCTGCCGGGTGGTCGCGTGCGCCGTGCCACGCGTGTCCGGCGGTCGTCGCGCTAAGCCGGGGGACGTGCGGCGCGGCACCGCGCGGCGCCGGGGACGGGCGGGTGGAAGCCGGGGACAATAGGGCTCTGTGCCGCTAAGCCGGGGCACGGGGCTATCCCACTGCCAGCGGCCACGCGTGACCGCGGGGCGCTGCTCGTCCCCCGTGGGGCCGTCTCCGCGGGGGCCGCGCGCGCCCCGGTTTCCCGCAGGGCGGCACGGGGGGGGGGGGGGGGAAGCGGCGCTGCCGAGCGCAGCGGGCTCGGGCTGCTCCCCGCTGACCGCGCTGCCCGCTCCCGTCTCTCGCAGCCGCCGGAATCCCGCAGCATGGTGAGTGGCGGTGGCCCCGGGGGCCGCGGGCAGGGGGCCCCTTCCCGTTGGGGCGCGGCGGTGCCGGGCGCTCGGCGTGGCAGCGCCGTGCCCACCGCCGCCGCGTGACCCCACGGGGACAAGGGGACGCTTTGTCCGGGAGCTGGCGGCGCTCCCGGGCACCCCGACACCGCCGGGCCAGCGACGTCCCGTGGCTGCCCGCCGTCCCCCCTAAACCCACGCCCCTCGCGCCCGTGGCCGGTGCCCCGCAGCGCGCCGTGCGGTGCCGGCTCAGCCGTGCCTTGCGACAGCTCTCGGTGGACCAGCTGAGCGCCGAGCGGGCCCCGGGCATGAAGGAGCAGGAGTGGGTCGGCCCCGAGGCGCTGTGCCCGGGATGGCAGGAGGAGGAGGTGTCCGACGGCGAGGGCCCCGACGACGGCGGGCACCCCGACCCCACCGCCCAGGCTTACGAGGTGCTGCAGCGCACCCTGCGCCTGGAGGGCATGCCCCTCACCGCGGACCGCACCGGCCAGCCACGCTCCGGTATGGGTATGGGGGGCACGGGGACGTGGGGTGGTTAGGTACCAGGGCTTGGTGCAGCCCGCAGATGCGGTGCCAGGCCGGGGTCGTGCTCCTGGGCTGTGGTGCCAGGCTGGGGACACGATGCCGGGCTGGGAACGTGTTGCTGGTCTGGGGTGCCAGGCTAGGGGTACGGTGCCAGGCTGGGGACACGGGGCTGCTAGGAGGTGGGTTGGCAGCAGGGCGCAGTGCTGGGGATGTGGTGCCGAGCTGGGATCGTGGTGCTGGCGTGGGGACGCAGTGCCAGGCTGGGGACACAGTGCCAGGCTGAAGACACAGGCTGCTCACGTGGGGTGGCAGTGGGTCTCATGCACCCTGCCACCGCCTTGCCACAGGATTTGGCCCACTGGATATGACCGTGTGCGTACTGGGCTCCCCCACCGCCTTCCTGCCCATCTTGCTGGAGGGTGGCACCTGCCGCCCAGGTGAGTATGGCCCCGTTCCCCCAGCCTGGCCCCCAACAGCCCCCCAGTGCACGGGGACTCGGCCACTGCTCATCCTGTGCCACCCACAGGTGCCATGGTGCTGTGCCTGGCACCCGCCTGGGCCACCCGTGTGCCCTCGGAGACGTCACCGGGCGCGTGGTCCCTGCTGCTCTCCAGGGGGGTCTCCTTCGAGGCAGGGGGCTGCACTGCTCTGGAGGAGTTTGTGCCTCCCCGGCGTGCTACCTATGTCACTGGTACATTTGGGTCCGAGGGCAGCTGGGAGGCCGAGCTGGCCCGTGACCTCGACTGCCCCACCGGGGGCTCAGCACCGCTGGCACACCGGCTGGAGGACCCCCTGCTCTCTCGCTGGTTGCTGTCTGCCCGCGCTGGCCTGCCCGTGCCCCCCACCCTGGCCTTCATCACGGGGCCGTGGGAGGCCCTGCCTGAAGAGCCCACATCCCCCGCGGTGCGCCTGGTGCGGCTGCAGGACCCCCAGGGCCAGGAGAGCCTGGTGCGGGATGAGGTGGGCGCCTTCCTAGGGGGCAGCACCATGCAGCCCTATGACCAGGTGGGCACGGCAAGGGGGCACACGGAGCAATGCTGGGGAGAGAGGGGAATGCCGGGGGGGGGGATGTGGTGCTGAGGTGGAGCGGCACAGGGTGGCATGATGGTGGGGTGGGACGGGGTGACACGGTGCTGCGTGGGACAGGGGTGACAGAGCGGTGCGGTCTGGTGGCTTGGGGTAGCATGCTATGGCACGGGGCAGGGCGGTGTGCGGTGAGCTGAAATGGTGCTGTGAAGGGGTGGCATGGGGTGACACTGCTCCGCACACAGGTGGCAGTGCGGCTGTCAGGGTGGCGGCGGCGTGGAACGGACGCCTGCAGCACCCACAGGAAGGTGGAGGGCGAGGCGGTGGCACAGGCGGTGGCAGCCCTGCTGAAGGGGCTACGGGAGGAGGAGAGCATCCTGCTGGAAGCCCTGGTGCCCACCGCCCGCCTGCCCACGCTGCCCCCACGTAAGACCCCCCACTCGGGTCCCCACCACCCAGGAAGGGCCTCCCGGGCTCCCTGACATCCACCCCTGGGGGGGGGGTGGCCACGTTGGACCCAGTCCCTAAGGGTGGGGGGAAGGTGATCTCCTGCCCCTTCTGCCCCCGGGGCCGGGGGTAAGTATGGCACTGGGGGGACTGTCCTTGGCCATTCCGTGGGGCTGGGGTACCGCAGGATGAGTTGGGGGCTGCGGGTGGGCTGCTGCTGTCCCTGCCCTGTCCCTCACCCCCCAGGCAGCGCAGCCCCGCGGCTGCCCATGGCCCTGCGCATCTGCACCGTCGTCTGCCGGTCCTGGGGAGACCGGCCCCAGCTCTGCCAGGTATGGTTGGAGGGGCGGGGCCGGCGGGGCCACACCCGTGGGTGGGGTCGGAAGCCCCAGCCCCTTTCCTGTGGCCCCTCCCCGTGGGCTGGGTGGGGCAGGGTGTGGCTGTGAGCATCCCCTCCCCCCTCGGCTCCGGGTGCACACGCGTGACCCCACGCATCCCCATGCCCCGGGTGTTGGCAGCCCACATCCCTGCCGTGGGGACGCCCGCCCGCACCCCGGGGTCACCCCGTGTCCCCTCGGTGGCGTGTCCCCACAGGTGGCCTGCACTGTGGGGCGGGCAGAGGCACCGGTGCGGCACGGTTCGGCACTGCCCTTGGGCCTGGACTCCAGCCTGCAGCTGTGGGGCCTGGCAGATGGGGCACAGCGGCAGGCACTGGCAGGGCGGCTGAGGGAGGCCACCGAAGCTGCCATGGCCGCCCTTATAGCTGCAGAGGGCGAGCTGCAGCCCGCCCAGCGTGGCGGTGCCCGTGCCCGCACCGACATCCTCGGTGAGTTCTGAGCCTTGGGGCTGCTCCCTTAGGGGCGAGCGGGGCTGGCGGCCTCGAGGCAGCGAGCGTTGTCCCCGCCGCATCCCCAAGGTGTGGATTTCCTGTTGGCGTGCGTGGACGACACGCTGGAGCTGGTGGCCCTCTCGGCCAACTGCCTGCGCTGCCTGGAGACGTGCCTGCTGGCTGAGGGCATGGGGCACGACGTGGGGCAGCCTGCCGGAGACGTGCCGCGGCTGCTGGCCGAGTGCATGCTGCACCGGGCGCAGTGCCACCTAGTTGAAGGCAAGAACATCCTGCTGATCGGGGCTGGTGGAGTCAGCAAGGGCTTCGTCTGGGAGGCGGCGCGCGAGTACGGCCTGCGGGTGAGCAGACGGGGCCGGCAAAGGGCTCCAGAATGAGCGCTGGGAGCTGCTGCTGTCAGTAGGCTTCAGGGTGAATGCTGGGTGCTGCGACGGTCAGCGGGATTCAGGGGAAGCACGCTGGGGATGAACAAGGAGGGTCTGGGGTCGGGGGACCTAGGATAGGGACGGTAGGAACCTGGTTGTGGTGGGACAGAAATGAGGGATGGGGCTGAAGATGGGCCTGGGTGCGGGAGCTACCCTGGGGACGGGGGCAGGAGACATGGGGTCAGGGATGAGGACGTGGGCAATTAGGAACGGGTGAGAATGGGGATAGGCTGGGCGCTGGTACTGGCTGGAAACTGGGAATTAGAGACGGGGGCAGGGGATACGGTGACTAGGTGAGGATGGGGACAGGCTGCGGACGGGGACAGGGCACCAGGACCAAGGACAGAGGGAGATGCACCTTGGAGGCAGCCTGTGAGTACGGCCCGAGGGTGAGGTGAGGGAGCCCACTAGTAGACTTCAGAGGGATCACCGGATGCCGTAGCAATGGCCGTCGGTAGGCTCCGGAGCAAACACCGAGCAGCGTGAGCACGGGGTGGGCACCCTGCGTCCCGCCGCCCCGCGGTGCCACCAGCTCGGTGCTGCAGATCCACCTGGTAGAGTCGGACCCCGAGCACTTCGCGGCGGGGCTGGTGGAGACCTTCCTGCCCTACGACAGCCGGGAGCACCGTCGGGACGAGGAGCACGCCGAGCACGTGCTGGAGATGCTGCGAGCCCGCGGGCTGCGGCCCGACGCCTGCCTGTCCTACTGGGACGACTGCGTGGTGCTGACGGCGCTGCTGTGCCAGCGGCTCGGCCTGCCCGGCTGCCCGCCCGCCGCCGTGCGCCTGGCCAAGCAGAAGAGCCGCACCCACCAGCACCTGCAGCGCTGCCGCCGCGGCCGCCCACCTCCTGCTGCCTTCGCCGTGCCGTGCTGCCGGCTGCGCAGCCACGGCGACGTGGAGCGGGCGGCGGGCGCCGTGCCCTTCCCTGCCGTGGCCAAGCTGGAGTTCGGGGCGGGCGGAGTGGGCGTGCGGCTGGTGGAGAGCGCCGGGCAGTGCCACGCACACGCGGCCCAGCTGTGGCACGACCTGCGGGCCGACGCCGACCACCCGGGCATCGGGCTGGGCTGGGGCAACGCCATGCTGCTGATGGAGTATGTGCCGGGCACCGAGCACGACGTCGACCTGGTGCTGTTCGAGGGCCGGCTGCTGGGCGCCTGGGTGTCGGACAACGGCCCCACGCGCCTGCCCGCCTTCCTGGAGACGGCGGCCGTGCTGCCGTCCTGCCTGCCCGCCGACCGGCAGGCCCAGCTGGTGCGGGCGGCCCTGCGCTGCTGCCGCGCCTGCGGGCTGCACCACGGCGTCTTCAACGTGGAGCTGAAGCTGGGCCCCGCCGGGCCGCGCCTGCTGGAGATCAACCCCCGCATGGGCGGCTTCTACCTGCGCGACTGGATCCGCGCCGTCTACGGGCCCGACCTGCTGCTGGTGGCGGTGCTGCTGGCGCTGGGCCTGCCGCCCGTGCTGCCCGCCCGGCCCGCGCCCCGCCAGCAGCTGGCGGGCATCATGTGCCTGGCGTCGGAGCACGGGCGGGCGCTGCGCGGCGGCGTCATGGCGGCCCTGCAGGGCCTGCAGCGGCGCGGGCTGGTGCGCCTCAACCCGCTGTTCGAGGAGGCGGGCGGGCGCTACGAGGAGCCCTGCCTGAACGTGGCCTGTGCCGGCGATGGCCCCGCAGAGGCCTGCGGGCGGCTGCTGGGGCTGTGCCAGGCGCTGGGCATCGACTCGCCCCGCTACCCCGTCGGCCATTTCCTCTCCCACTTCAAATAGCCACGGCGGAGGGCGGGGACGCGGGGCTGGGGCTGGGCTTCGCGTCCCCCAGATCCTCTCCCAGGGTCCCACACCCCAACCCCCGACCTCTTGGGGTCGGGGTGTGGGTCTGTGGTCACGAGGCGGCCCCACGCACTGCTGCCCAGGGCCCTGCCGCAATGGGGAGACCCGACGGCAACAGCTGAGTGTGGGGAAACCCGACGGTAACGGAACAGCCCATAATGGCAGGCGAACGTCAGCAGCCCCTACGAGAGCAGCTGAGGGTGGAGAGACCCCATAATAACAGGCAAACATGAGGAGTGCGGTAACAAAACAGTGTGAGGAGACCACACTGACCGCCACGAGGCCCCGCGTCAGCAGACAAATACCGGGAGACCCTACAAAAACACCCGAGTGAGGGAGACCCCACAACAACAGAACAGCGTGGGGAGACCCTGCAGTACCAGGTGTACAGCACAGAGACCCCGTGGAAACTGAGCACCACGGGAGACCCTACAAAGCAGAGGAGCAGGTCCCCTGCTGTAACTGAGCAACTGAGCTGTGAGTGGGGACATTCTGCGGGAGTGTACCGTCACTGAGGAGACCCTACGGCAACAACCTGACCATAACTGAGCAGTGCGGAGGAGAGATCTCCCCGTGATGTACAACCCCGGGATGATGCCACGCGACAGCGCAGCGTGTCACAGCCTTCATCACTGACAGCAGGGAAGTGGCATCTGCAAGTGATCGAGTGACCCTACAATAACAACAGTGACCCTACGATAACACGCAGCCCACGTGGCACCTGAAATGCTACAGTAACCGCAGTGACCCGACCTGTGTAGTGCCTGAGACCTCATAACGATAGACACGTAGTGCCTGTGTGACCCCACAATAACAGCAGCGGCCCCACACTAACACACAGCCCACGTAGTGCCTGAGACCCCACAGGAACAGCAGCAACCCCACAATAGCAGCAGTGACCCCACAGTAACACAAAGCCCACATAGCGAGCAAGACTCCACAATATCAGCAGCGACCCCACGATAACGCAGGAGCCCACGTAGTGCCTTAGACCCCACAATAACAGCATCAACCCCACAATAACACACAGCCCACATAGTGCCTGAGACCCCACAATAACAGCATCGACCCCACAATAACACACAGCCCACATAGTGCCTGAGACCCTACAATAACAGCAACGACCCTACAATAACACACAGCCCACGTAGTGCCTGAGACCCCACAATAACAGCAACGACCCCACAATAACACGCAGCCCACGTAGTGCCTGAGACCCTACAATAACAGCAGCGACCCCACAGTCACACAGGGGAGCAGCGAGCAGCCCAAGGCCCGGCTGGGAGTCTCTTCTAGGGGTCGTGCCCCCCACCCAGCACCCCGTGGAAGAGGCACGACCCCCACGCAGAGTGGGGGCGCACCCCCACGGCCCTGCCCACCAATAAAGGCTGCGGAGCGCCAAGGCAGCTGCGTCACGGCCCCGGTTTATTTTGGGGAGGTTCCCCTCCCAGCGAACCCCCCCTCCCCCCACCTCCCCGCGGGGCCCCGTGCGCCAGCGCTGACATTTGGGGCCGACCCCTGCCCTTTGGGCGACACCTGAGCCCGGGGGAGGGGCGGGGCTAAAGGCGGGGGCGGGGCTAAAGGTGGGGCGGGGCTAAAGGCGGGGGCGGGGCTAAAGGTGGGGGCGGGGTTATGGGGCGTGGCCACGGGCGCGGACTCCATGTCCCGGGGTGCCCCGCGCCGGGGATCCCGTGTCCCCCCCCCCACCCGTGACGCGGCGTGGCCGTGGACGGGGCGGGGGCCGTTGCGGCGCCGCAATGGCGGGGGTGTTCGACATCGACCTGGAGACCGAGGAGGGCAGCGACGGGGAGGAGCCCGAGCTGGGCGCCGTGAGTCGCGGGGACGGGAGATGGGAGGGACGGGGGGAGGTGGAGGTCGGGGAGTGGGAATCGGGGATCCTGACGGAGGTGACCGGGACGTGGTGGGGAAGGGGACGGCTGCGGGATGCTGATAGGAGGAGCGGGACTGGCTGGGGAAGGAGGTGGGGATGGGGATGGTGAGGTCTGGGATCTGGTGGGGAGAGGGACGTGACATACAAAGGCGGGGTAGGGAACGGGGAGAGGTGACTGGGAGGGTCTGGGCGTGGGACAGGGGGGTTCAGGGGTGGTGAGAAGCTGTGGGACCCGGTGGGGAGGAGGATGGGATCTGGGATCGGAAGCGATGATGACTGGGACCCTATGTGGATGGGGACCAGGGAACCGGGGCGGGGGGGGGGAGCAGGACCCGTCCCGGGGATGAGGGACAGGGCAGAAGCCAACGTGCCGCATCCCCACAGGAGATGGAGGTGGAGTCCCGGGGGAACGGCCTGGAGTGAGTGTAGGATGGCACCAGGGTGGCACCGAGGGGTGGCTCTGACGGGGCTCCGTCCCTACTCACCACCCGCTCGCCGCCACCCCGCAGGCCTGTGGGGCACTACGAGGAGATCGAGATCTCAGAGAGCAGCGTCAACAACGGCCCCGAGAACATCGGGCCCCACTGCTTCGAGCTGCTGCGCGTCCTGGGCAAGGGCGGCTACGGCAAGGTGGGGGCTGTGGGAAGGGGGTGGCTGTTCACCTGGTGGGGGTGTCAGGGAGTTTGCCCCCGCAGGTCTTCCAGGTGCGCAAGGTGCAGGGCACCAACACGGGGAAGATCTTCGCCATGAAGGTGCTGAAGAAGGTAGGAAGGTGCCACGGAGCACTGCGTCACTGTGGGACCCCCCCCCCCGTCACTGTGTGGCACTCTTCCCTCACCGTGTAAAACCCCCATCCCAGGCTAAGATCGCCTGCAACGCCAAGGACACAGCACACACGCGGGCTGAGAGGAACATCCTGGAGGCTATCAAGCACCCCTTCATCGTCGACCTCATCTATGCCTTCCAGACGGGTGGCAAGCTCTACCTCATCCTGGAGTGCCTCAGCGGTATGGGGGGATGGGGGAGCAGGCGTGGAGGGGGCACAGCTCATGGCCCCCTGGCTGTTTGTTGCAGGTGGGGAGCTCTTCATGCAGCTGGAACGTGAGGGCATCTTCCTGGAAGACACGGCCTGGTAGGGGCGGCACACGTCCCCGCGTTGTCCCTATGTGTCCCCACGTGTCCTCAGCCTGGAGGAGGGCACCGGGGGCTCCTGCAGTGCTGCTCATGCCCCCCCCCCCCCCCCTTCCACCATGGCACAGCTTCTATCTCAGTGAGATCACGCTGGCTCTGGGCCACCTGCACTCCAACGGCATCATCTACCGTGATCTCAAGCCAGAAAACATCATGCTCAACAGCCAGGGTGGGCACTGTGCTGGGGGGGAAGCACCCTGTGGTGCCGTTCTGGGTGCTCACCCCCCTCCGGACCTCCCGCAGGTCACATCAAACTGACGGACTTCGGGCTGTGCAAGGAGTCCATCCATGATGGAGCGGTCACCCACACCTTCTGCGGCACCATCGAGTACATGTGAGCAGGGGGAAGGCTTCCAGGGCAGGCTGGGCAGGGCGTGCACTCAGGGTGTCCCTCTCATTGCCCAAAGGGCCCCGGAGATCCTGGTGCACAGCGGGCACAACCGTGCGGTGGACTGGTGGAGCCTGGGCGCCCTGATGTACGATATGCTCACCGGATCGGCAAGTCACCCGAGGGGAGCTGGGGGGAGCACGTGGGCAGCACGGGGGGGCTCACCGTGGCTGACCCCCGCCTGGCAGCCCCCGTTCACGGCAGAGAACCGCAAGAAAACCATTGACAAGATCCTGAAGGGGAAGCTGGTGCTGCCGCCCTACCTGACGCCTGATGCACGGGACCTGCTCAAGAAGGTGCCTCCCCCACCCCCCCTCGTGCCATCGCCTCCTGTACGTACGGAGGGGCACAGCTGAGACCCCTGTGTCCTTTCTCTCGCAGTTCCTCAAGCGCAACCCCAGCCAGCGTGTCGGCGGGGGGCCGGGTGACGCGGCTGATGTGCAGGTAGGGGTTGGGGAGGGGTGTAGTGGTGTTCCTCCCTCCCCCCACCTCTCAGTATCACATTTATTCCCCCGCAGAAGCACCCCTTCTTCCGGCACATCAACTGGGAGGAGCTGCTGGCGCGCCGCCTGGACCCTCCCTTCAAACCCTGCCTGGTACCGGGGGGGGCCGGGTGGGGTGGGGGCAGTAGCTGAAGGGGGGCTCGGAGGACAGCAGCCCTGTTCCTTCCCCCACGCAGCAGTCGGAGGAGGATGTCAGCCAGTTTGACGCCCGCTTCACACGCCAGACCCCCGTGGACAGCCCCGACGATGCTGTCATCAGTGAGAGTGCCAACCAGGCCTTCCTGGTACGGGGGGGATGCACCGGGATAGGGGTCCCACTGCCCCCCAACCCCGTCCTGTGACATTCCCTTCCCCCAGGGCTTCACCTACGTGGCCCCGTCTGTGCTGGAGAGCATCAAGGAGGGCTTCTCCTTCCAGCCTAAGGTGCGCTCCCCCCGCCGCCTCAACAGCAGCCCCCGCACCCCAGTCAGGTACCCATGCCAGCTTGGGGGGGCACTGCGGGAACGCTGCTCCCCCCCCTCACTCCTTGTCCCTCTTCTGCAGCCCGGTGAAGTTCTCCCCGTTCGAGCCCTTCAGGTCTGCGGAGCCCATGGAGCTGGGGCTGGGGGGTAGCAGCCCCCCCGAGGGCACAGCCCCACTGCCCATCACCTCCGCTAAGAAGACGCGGGGGGGGAGGGGCCGGCAGCCCAGGTAGGGGGGGGGGGGGTGGGGATTCAGGTGCCTTGGGACGAGGGGGGGCCGTGCCCGCGGCCGGGCAGCGTGTGCCCACATTAAAGCATGAATCAGGTGGCCGAGCTCCCGGGCTGCTCTGGGGTCACCTCGGACCGAGCCCCCAAGCACTCCGCGGCCGCTGGGGAGGGCGCAGCAGCGCTTTATTGGTGCCGGGGCCGTCACAGCGCGGTGCCGTCCGACGGCCGCGCTTCGCCCCACGCCGCCGTCCCCGCGAGCACGTGCGCGTCGCCGGGCGCTGCGTGGGGCTGCTCCGCCGCACCCTGCGGGGCTCCTTCCTCTCCGTCCTCCTCTTCCTCCTCCTCCTCCTCCTCCTCGGGCTCGCGCTGCTGCCGCTCCGCGCCCCACGGCATCAGCTCCTCCGCTTCCGCAGCCTCGCTGCCCTCGGTGCCGGGCTGTGCCGCGCTCTCTCGGCCCCGCAGCCGCCTCCATCGGCCCCGCAGCAGAGCCAGGGCCCGGCGGCCCGCGGGCCGGGGGTGGTAGCGGCCGGCCGACACGCGGCAGAGGTGCCGCCAGGCCAGGGCCAGCCCCACGGCCAGGCACAGCAGCAGCCCCAGCAGGGCCCCCACCGCACGGTCGCTGCGGTTCCCCGCCGGGTCCCCCGCCGCCGCCAGCCCCGCCAGCAGCAGCGTGGCCGCGGGGCTCCGGGCTGCAGCCTGCGGGGCGGCATCGGCTGTGGACCCCTCGCCACGGAGCCGGACCCCCCCCCAACCCTTCGAGGAGGGGGGGCCGCCCCGAAGCCCCGTGGCTTTTTGCCCTCCCCCCCAAAAGGTACGGAGGAGGGGGGAAACCGCACCTCCTCACCCCCAAAACTATAACGGGAAACTGCGGCACAGCGGATGCGCGGGGCCGTGCGCACCCCACCATCTCCCCTCCCTGCTTCGTGCCCGGCTCTGGGATCCCACCACCCCCCCCCCCCCTCTCCCCAGGGCCCGGACCCCCCCTTCTCACCCCCCACTTTGTTCTTGGGGTGCTCACCATCGCGGAGCGCTGCTGGAGCAGGTCCTGCTGCTGTGATGCGAGTGGTGCAGGGGGGCCCCCCAGCACTTCCTGCCACCCCCAGCAGCGGATGTATCGACGCGGGGGGGGGGGGGAGGGTGAAGGCAGCTGCACCTGTACCCCCCCCCCCCCGACACCCAAAATGCACCCAAGAAACCCACGGTAATGCTTCAGCCCGGGGGGGAGGGTGGGAGGGAGCACAGCCCTGGGAACACTGACCCCTCTACCACTGTGATGCTTTGTGCTGAAGCCCTCCAGCCGTAACTGCAGCCCCTTCCTATCCCCTACGTCCCCACCGTGGGCTGGGGACACACGCAGCCCCCCACGACCCCATAGCAAAGCCCCCACGGCCCTCACACCCCCAGCGGCTTTATTATAAAGAGCTTTATTTGGAGTGAAAATATAGATTTGGACCCTGCCCTGGAAGGAGGGCAAAGGGGCAGGGGGACCCCCAGACTACGGGGAAGGCGATCCCACGGCTGTGCCACACGGTAAAGGAGATGGTCCTACCCAACCCTGGAGGCACAAGGGGTGGGGGGCGAGGGGCTTTAGTGTTTGATCCCAGGGACCTGCCCCCCTCCCCGAGCTCTCGCAGGCCGCTGCAGGGTAGCAGGGGGCAAAGTGGTCCACGATCCACAGGTGGGCAGCACCCAGTAAGGCAGTGGGGGGGAGGAGGGGGGAGCTGCCGGGGGGGCGGCTGGGTAGACAGAACGAGGGGCACGAGGCGGGGTGGGGACAGGACCCTGAGTGGGGGGGAGACGCGACCCCTGGGGGACAGAATATAACCCCAAGGGAGGACACGAGGAAGGCTCGGGGGATGGAGGTGTGGTCCCCGGTTGCGGGGGGGGGGCAGCCCCCACGCAGTGAGTGGGCGCGGGGCCGGGCAGCCCCTAGACGTGTCCGTTCTCCAGGCGGCTGAGCTGCTCCTCCAGGCGGGCGATGCGCCGGCCCTGCTCCGCCACGAGCGCCCGCAACGCCGCCACCTCGTGCAGCACCTCGTCCAGCCGCCCGCCCGCCTGCAAGCCGTGCCCACCGTCAGCGTGCCCAACGCACACCGAGCAGCTCCCACTCCCCCCACACCCCCCCGAGGCCACGCACTCCCCCTCCCCAGCTGCACTCACCGCGGGGGCCGTGCTCGCGGTGCCCAGGGCCGGGGGTGCGCTGAGCCGGGAGGTGGGGGGCGCGGGGGCCGGAGCAGCGGCGGTGGCGGCGGTGCGGCCGTCGTGCAGCAGAGTGTGGCGGTTCACCTTCAGCTCCCGCTGCTTGCTGGGGACGTAGGCCTGGCGCAGGGACACGAGCAGCGGCCCCGCCGTCTGCCCCGCCACCCACTCCTCTGCCTCCAGAGCCGGATCGGGGCCCGCCGTGTCAGGGTACAGGTCGTCCTGGAACAGGTCCGACTGCGCCCGCCCCGCGCGGCGTCAGCAAGGGGACTCCTGAGCAGGGACCCTGCCCCACCACAGGCCCACCAAGAGCCCCCTCCCCTGTTACTGTGCCCCCTCCCCTGTTACTGTGCCCCCTCCCCTGTTACTGTGCCCCCTCTCAAGTTACTGTGCCCTGCTCTGGAGCCCCCGCCCTGCTCTGGGTCCGCCACGCTGCCGGAACACAGAGACCCCTACTCAGCCATCGTGCACTAGCCATTCTCTACCAGCACAGAGACCTCCACTCACTTCACCTAGGGATCCCCGCTCCCTTACCATGCCCTGCTCTGAGACTCCTCCCTGCAGCCGACCGAAAGACCTCTCCCCACTTGCTATGCCCTGCCCTGGAACCCTCATGCAGTCCACTTAGAGACCCCTCCTCAATCACAGCACACTGCCCAGGGACCCCCACCCAGCCACCACGCACTATCCAAGCGCTCCCCGCTTACCCAGGGACCCCCACCTATCACCCCTTGGAACTGCCACTCCCAGGGCCCCCCCTCAACCCAACCTCCCCACTCCACTGACCTTCCTTGGCACCGTCATGATGATGGGCTCACACTTACGCTCATGCAGCTTGTAGAACCTGAGGAGGCAGGCGGGGGGAAAGGGCCATTACGGGGGGAACACAGGGAAATTGTGGGGGACGCAGGAACCTCCTGGCACCCTCAGCCCCACCTGGCAATCTCACACTTGCTGACGTCCAGCCCACGCTTGGGCATCCAGCCCATGCCACGCTGTGGCTCCTTGCTGGTGAACGTGTTGAGGAAGTGGATGTAGGGTGGCTCCTCCGTGATCTCGAAGTAGCGGATGCTCGAGTCGCCCTACAGGGAGCTGGTTAGCACGGGGCAGGGGAGGAGGGGGCATGGGAGGGGGGTGCGGGGTCGTACTTTGCCACAGACGTAGACCACGTTGGTGTCAGGGTCATAGAAGGGCAGCAGGGCCCCGTTGCTGGAGTCCAGCTCCTGCAGACCCATGGGCTCGTCCAGGTTCTCCTGAGGAGCAGAGCGTCAGCCCCGTGCTGCACCCCAAAGCACGGCCCCCCAGGGGGACTCCCGCAGCCCCTCACCGTGTCCCACAGCGCTAGCTGCCGCTCGCTCATGCGGCTGAAGCCAGTGGTGAAGATCTTGCCGTCAGCCAGGAAGATGGCACGCATGGGGCGCGCACCCTCGTGCGCCCGCTCCTTCTCCTGCAGGGTGGGGACACAGGATGAGGTCGGCAGCGTACAACAAGCAGGGTGCAGCACAGGGGTCGTGAGGTATCCCTGAGAACAAGGACGCCCCAGGGATGCGGGACACTGCGGAAGGATGGGAAGTGCCCTGGCGACAAGGGGGCAGGGACGCTCAAGGGATGCAGGATAGCGAGGAGGAATGGGAAGCACGCTGGGGACAAGGGATGGGGAACCCAAGGTATCAGGAAGGGATGGGGAGCACCCAGGGGACGCTCTGCTGTCTCACTCACCACCACCACAGTGCCACGGCGGGGGTCGATGACGCGCACACTCTTGTCCTTGCAGGCAGTGCAGAAGCGGCTCCCGTCGCGGCTCCAGCTCACGCTGTAGATGAGGTCGGGGTGCAGCCCCTCCAGGCGGTACAGCTCTTCCGCTGTGCCCACGTTCCAGATCAGCACCACGTTGTCACAGCCTGCATGGCGAGGACACGGCTTGGCCAGCTGTCCCGGCCTCTCCCAGCACCCCGTGTCCCCCACACCGTCCCCTTACCCGCACTGAGCAGCACGTTGCGGGTGCTGGGGTGCCAGGCGATAATGCCCACGCGCTTTGAGTGCCCCTCCAGCACCACCACGGGCTCCGTGAGTGGCTGCACAAGGCCTCCCTCGGGCACCTGCCACACCTGTGGGGAGGGAACAGTGAGAAGGTGTCCCCTGTGCCACGTCACGGCGGCGTCCCCTCTTTGCCATCCGCCCCTCACCATGACAGTGCAGTCCTCGGAGCCGCTGGCGATGACGTGGTCGTTGTGCGGGCACCACTCGATGTCCAGCACGGGGCCCGTGTGCCCACACACCGTGGGGTACGACTTATCAATGCGGCCAGTCTGGGGATGCGGGGACAGCCAGTGTAAGGGGTGACAGATCCATCCTTCCATCTGAGCCCCACGTTCCCATCTCAATCAATCCCAACAAAGCCCCGGCTTCATCTCAGTGCAGCCCCAACTCCAATACCAACCCAGCCCCCTCCCATCCCCATCCCAAGCCATCTCCACCTCCATAGCCATCTCCATCCCAATCCCAAGCCATCCCTATCCCAAGCCATCCCCATCTCCATCACCAATCCCATCTCCATCCTAAGCCATCCCCATCGCAAGCCATCTCCATCCCAAAACCAGGCCATCCCCATCCTAAGCCATCTCCATCCCAAGCCAACCCCATCTCCATCCCCATCCACATCCCAAGCCAACCCCATCTCCATCACCATCCCCATCTTCATCTCCATGGCCATCCCCATCCCCATCCCAAGCCATCCCCATCCCAATCCCAAGCCATCCCCATCCCAAGCCAACCCCATCTCCATCCCCATTCCCATCCCCATCCCCATCCTAAGCCATCCCCATTGCCATCCCCATCTCCATAGCCATCTCCATCCCAAGTGATCCCCACCCCAATCCCAAGCCATCCCCATCCCCATCCCAAGCCAACCCCCACCTCCATCACCACCCCCACCCCCATCCCACCTTGTGCAGGGGCAGCACGAGGAAGGCCCCGCCGCCGCTGGCCTCCACGATGATGGCCACGAAGGAGGGGTTGACGGCGCAGAAGGTGCTGTCCCAGGTGACGCGCGACACACGGATGTCATCGTAGCACTGCTCCGTCTTCACCGGCTGCCCAAAGACGTGCCGGAATTTGCTCTGCCGCACCACCTTACGGAACGACATGGCTGGGGAGCACCCCGGCCCCACGTCACTGGGGGAGCACGGGGACCTCAAACCCAAAGGAGCGACCCCAGGATGGGTCAGGCCGGGTCCCAGCAGGTGGCACTGAGGGGGGGGCTCAGCACCATCACCTGCCCTGGGTAAAGGGCGACGCTGCCCCTCCCTGCATGACGGGAAACCAGCGCTGGGCAAACAAACCCTGCCCTGCCCCGTGGGTGTGGGGCACGGGTGGGGAGCAGGGATTGCTTCCGTGGGGGCAGGATTGTTCTTCCCGGAATGGGGACAGGGGCTGGGATGGGATTTTTCCTAAGGGGACAGGGTTGTTCTTCCCAGGATGGGGACAGGGACAAGGATGGAGATGAGGGCAGAAATGGCCACTTCGGGGACGAGGATGGGAAAAAGGGATGGCCTTATAGAGACACGTTCTTTGTGGGGGAGGACAGGGATGGGGATAAAAATCAGCTCTATGGGAACAGGGATAGGGACAGGGCTTGCAACAGGACGGTTCTTTCCAAAATAGGGATGGGGACAGGGATGGAGATGGGGGGAGGGATGGCCCCTATAGGCACAGCACTGTCCTTCATGGATGGGGACAGGGACAGGTCCTATGTTGATAGGACTATTCGTCCCAGAACGGGGATGGGGACAGAAATGGGGACAGGGATCACCCTTATGGGGACAGTCATCCCTCCCAGGATGCAGACAGGGACTGGGATCACCGCAACAGGGACGGGACTGTATTTTCCAGGATGGGAGCAGGGATCACCTGGGAGGGCACAAGGATGGGGACAGGGACGGGGACAGGACTGTCCTTCCCATGATGGGGACACGGATCGCTCCGGGGGGGGGGGGGGGGGGGGACACAGGGATGGGGGCGCAGATGGACCCCACAAGGACAGGGACCGGTCCGATGGGGGCACAGAGGGGGCCGGGATCGTCCGTTCGGGAACGGGGATGAGGAGAGAGACCGGCGGAGCGGGGACGGGGAAAGGGACGGGGCCAAGGACGGGGGGGGGGGGGGAGGGGGGAGCGGATAGGAACAGCGCGGGGGAGCCCCGGGAGCCGCCCGCCCCGCACTCACCGGCGGCCGGGCCGGGCCGGTTCCGGTGTCGGTAACCGGGGCCGGGGCCGGGGCCGGCGGGCAGTACGCGGGGCGGCGGCACGGAGCGGCTCTCTGCCGGGAGCGGGCGGGGGGGGGGGCAGGAAGCGAGCGGGGAACCGCGCCTGCGCACTGCGGCACGGGGAGATGGGGGGGGGCAACGGGGCGGGGTCACCGGGATGGAGGCGGGGATGCTCCGTGCCCGCCGGCGGGGCACCGGGGGCAGCTGCTGACGTTGTCCCCTCCCGCTGGCACGGCTCTCCATCGCACTGCATCTGTCCCGCCGCACCCCAAACCTTTGGATGCCCCCCCCCCCCCATCCCATCGCTCCCCGTCCCGTTGCGTTCTTCCCATAGCTCAATCGCTTGGATCGGTCCCATAACGCCCCATTCCTTTGGATGCCCCAGCTGCGCCCATCCCACTGCTCCCTGTCCCATTACGTATCCCCACAGTGCTCCCCGTGCCTTTGAATCTCCCGTAACCCCAACCCCAGCCCCAACCTTAACCCTAACCCTAACCCCAACCCCAACCCCAACCCTAACCCTAACCCTAACCCTAACCCTAACCCTAACCCCAACCCCAACCCTAACCCTAACCCTAACCCTAACCCCAACCCTAACCCCAACCCCAACCCTAACCCTAACCCTAACCCTAACCCCAACCCTAACCCCAACCCCAACCCTAACCCTAACCCTAACCCCAACCCCAACCCTAACCCCAACCCTAACCCTAACCCTAACACCAACCCGAACCCTAACCCTAACCCCAACCCCAACCCCAACCCTAACCCTAACTCTAACCCTAACCCTAACCTCCCTGTCACGCTGTCCCTGCTGCAGCCAGAGATGCCTGGGGGGCTGGATGTGGGGGGATGAGGATGTGGGGACCTGTGGGTGTCCGGGATGGAGCCTCGGGGTGCTGGAGTGGGCTCCGTGTGGGTGTGGGGAGGAGGGCAGCGGCCGAGGGACAGCAGTGCTGAGGGCACAGTGGGTGGCTCGTTTTCTGCCGCAGTAATCACTGCTAATTGGCTTTGCCCTCCCGGGGTGGGGGCCGTGTAAGAGGATTTCCTGGCCTCCTTCTTAAGGGCTGCCTGACCCCCGGCCCTGCTCCTGCTGCTGCCACCAGCCCCCGGCCCCATGCCACGCTCGCGGGGGGACAAGGGGGCCCCCAAGAACACCGAAGCCTCTGGCAAGGGGAAGAGGGGGGAGGAGGGCGAGGGCCCCCCCAAAGTCCCCGAGGCGGGCGGCCCCCCAGGCAGCCCCGACAATGAATCCCGGCACGGAGGCCACGGGAGGAAGAGCAGCAAGAAAGGGACCGGGGACCCCCACGCTGCCACCGCCAAGGCGTACTCACCCTTCCTCAACACGGTGTTTGGCAAGGTGGGGGCACGGGGGGGGGGGATGGTGGGTGGAGGGGATGTGGGGAGCTGGGGGCAGCACTGGGTTCAATAGGGACGGAGGGGATGCGGTGCCAGGTGGGTACCGTTGGGCAGAGTGGGGAGGTCTGGGGGCTCATCCCCACCCCTGTGTGGGACCGGGGAGGGCAGCGTGGGTCGGGGTTCATCGGGACGGGGGCAGCAGTGGGGCTGGGCTCGGGGATCTCCACTCTGGTGTCACTCTGGACATCCAGTAATGGGCTGTGGGGTCCGGGGCTGGGGGCACTGGGGTGGGTGCAGGGAGAGGGTCTGATGGGGCCAGTGGGTAGGGGGCCATGCCGAGCTTTGTTTCCAATCCCTCTAATCCCTCCTGCGGGAGTTAATTTTGTCCCACGCTTAGCAAAGGTGACACCACGGTTCGCTTGGAGGGGTGGGGGGCTGAGCCAGGTCTGATTCTGTCGCCACTACCCCTCTGTGCCCCGTCCCAGGAGCGGGAGCTGTCGCCGGAGGAGCTTGATGGTGAGCAGTGGGGTCGGGGCACGGGGGGACGTGGGATGGGTGCCTCGGGAGGACCGCCGTGCTGCGGGGCATGGGCTGTGGGACAGTGGGCCACGGGGACGTGTGCCACAGAGGGACCTGCCGTGGGACGTGGTGCCGTGGGTCAGTCTGCTATGGGAAGTGGTCCCACGGGACAAAGTGCCACGGGGTGAGGTGCTTTGGGGTGCACTCCTGACGGGTCCCCACTCCTGACGTGTCCCTGTGCCTTCGTGTGCATGGAGCAGAGCTGCTGGATGCCTTCAAGGAGTTTGACACAGACCAGGACGGTTTCATCAGCTACAAGGACTTGGGCGCCTGCATGCGCACGCTGGGCTACATGCCCACCGAGATGGAGCTCATCGAGATCTCCCAGCACATCAAGATGAGGAGTGAGTGCAGGGCAGGGCCGGGGCAGTAGCACAAGGGACGTGGGGACACGCGTGGGGACGGGGGCACTGAGGCTGTTCCTTACCCTGGTGCAGTGGGTGGCCGTGTGGACTTTGAGGACTTTGTGCAGATGATGGGGCCGAAGCTGCGGGAGGAGACGGCTCACATGGTGGGCGTGAGGGAGCTGAAGATCGCCTTCCGTGAGGTACGGCTGCAGGGCCACTGCGTCCATGGACGTGGGGGCATAGGGTCACCGTGGGTGTGGGGTCACCAGAGCCACGTAGGAATGGGGGCACGGAGATACAGGTGGCACGGACACGGGGACACCGTGGCCATGGAGCTGACCACAGGAAGGGACAGCAACCGCAGGAAGACTGGGGAATGGTGACCACGGGGGCACCACAGGCAAGGAGGGAACGATGACCTCGGGAAGACCATGGGGGGGATGATGACCACGCTTGCGTGCCAGGGACAACACGAGCCCAGGAGTAGCTCGGGGCCCGGGGGAGGTGGGGAAGGGGCATGACCTGTGCGTGCCGCAGTTCGATGTGAACGGGGACGGGGAGATCAGCAGTGCGGAGATGCGGCAGGCCATCGCAGCGCTGCTGGGCGAGCAGCTGAAGGCGCAGGAGGTTGACGAGATCCTGCAGGACGTGGACCTCAATGGGGACGGCCGCGTGGACTTTGATGGTGAGGTCCAGCCCTGCTTCTTCCCACCCCCATCGGGCGCGGTGCAGGGCGATGACACCCACTGCACCACCCCACAGAGTTCGTCATGATGCTGTCCTCCCGGTAATGAAGCCGTGGGGAAGGAGGGGGCCCAGGGCTCCCCCCAGCAACGCTCCAGCCAACAGTAGGGTTCAGAGCAAATGGATGGAGGCCCCCCAATAAAGCTACTTGCGCAGACGGGCAAGGTGGTGGTGGTCCTTAGGGAGGGGACGGGTGGGAAAGGGGGTTGCCGCCACAAGGGGGCCCAGGGGACAGCCATCCCAAAAGGGGATGAGGACACTGGGCGATGTCTGGGGAGCCCCAGCCCTGGGGAAGGACACAGAGCTCTTGCAGGGCTCAGGCGGTGGAGGTAAGATCATTAGTGTGGGCTCTGCACTGTACTGGTGATCACCTCTGCTGCACATGCGGAAGAACCTGGCTTCGAGCCCCAGCAGACTCAGCGTGGCTACTTTTGTGGTGTCGTGGCTTTAAAGGGTGTATGTGGGGGGGGAAGGTAAGAGGAGACAAGGTACAAGGATGCAGAGCCCCTGGGGCATGAGGAGGGGCTGTTGAAGGACTTGAGATCCAATATATGTGAGCACCTGTGGGCTGGAACCCCACCTCCAGCAGCCACAGTTCTGTTGCTCCCAAATAGTTCAAAGAGACCCCAGATTGTCCCAAGGGCCCCGAGGTGACAGAAGCGACCTCAAATTGCCCCAGGGACTCCAAAGTTCTCCAGCAATCCCAAACTCCTCCAACAGAGTTCAGATCGCTCCAAGGAACCCCAAAATAGCGCAGGAAATAGTTCCAAGGACCCCAAACCTCTCCGAGGAACCTTAAACTGCCCCCAGATCCCCAAACCCTACTAGGTCCCAGGATCTTTGCTTGGGGTCCTGCCACCTCCCCCAGGCCCCACAGGAGCCGTCAGGGGGGGTACCCTGTAGAAAGTAAAGAGAAGGAAGAAAAAGAGGGGACCACTCTCACGGTGGCACTTTCTTCCAGAAACTGTCCAGAGTGGCTCAGACAACAGTGGATTAGACTTCTTAATCTGAGGGTGCAGAGTTCAAGTCCCTGCACAGAGGCTGCTCCTTCTTTTGGGGCTTCGGGGTCCTGTCCCAGTGGTGAATGGTCCCAAAGGGCCTTTCCCAAAGCACAGTGCCTGCACTCCCAAACCCTGCAGAGGGGGGACCCTCCAAAAACAGCGTGCGCACACACACACACACCATGGCTGGGGCATTCACAGGCTTTTAATTTAGTTGTTTTCCTAGAGATAAGGAGAGGGAGGGGGAGGAGAAAACAAAACAAAAGAAAAAATAAAAACAAAAAAGAAAAAGGCATCATATGCCCCCACTCACTGCCCCCAGGTACCCCCCCCCCCCTTCTTCCTTCCCCCACTGGGTCAGCTCAGCCCCGCAGAGTCCCCCCCACCATTCTCAGGCCGCTGTAGTGTTTCGGGTGTGGGGGAATGGAGGAGGGGTCCCTGCCCCACTGCGGTGCCCCTGCTGCCCCAGGAGGAAGGCACCATGCTGGGGGTGCTGGGGAGGGTGCCCCCCCATAGCTCTCTGTATCATAACCACTGTGGAGTGAGTGAGCCTAGCCCCCTGCCCCCCACAGAACCCAATTGCCTGGCAGGGGGCTAAAATAACGGGGTGGGGGGAGAGAGACCAAGGCCAGCCTCGGGCTCGCCCCGACGCGCTCCCTGGGAGCTGCTCCTGCTCCAGGGCACCGGGGCCGAGTGCACATACGAGGGCAGAGGGGGAGCTCCCAGGGCCAGGGGGGCCGGGTTGGCTCCCACTCCCCACCCCGGCATCAAGGTCAGTGTGGCTATGGGCTAAGGCAACCCCGGTGGGCGGGTGGGTGCCGACAGCACGGCGCGCTCAGAAAATGTCCGGGCACCCGCTCCAGTCCTGCTTCTCCTTGCTCTCCCAGTAACCACCCCGGTAGACGTGCGCCAGCTCCTGGGTGACCGGGTCCTTCTTGCGCTCGAACCACAGCGGCTTGTAGGGATCATAGGGGGTGCCTGCGGGCACAGCCACGGCTCAGCACCGCGGGGACGGGGGCTGGGGGTCCGCCCGCTCCCTCCTTACCGTCCTCGGTGGCGCGGGCAGCCTCAGCCTCGCGGCGCTTGCGGGCCAGGCGCTGCTTCTCCTCCAGGCGCTGCTTCTCGGCGTTGGCCTCATCCCAGCGGCCGTTCTCCATGAGGCGCTGGTCGGGGCGCCGGCGGCTGTCGGTGGGCGCCGTGCCGCTTTCAGGCGCGTTGAGCGTCAGCGCCAGCTCCGAGAAGTAGTACATGTTCTCGGCGTACTTCCTGCACCCGCACGGAGAGCTCAGCCCCCTCTGCAGCGCAGGGGGCTCGCGGGCCCTACGGCTTGGCACACCCCTCCCCAAAAATGCCCCCAACTCACGGCAGCTGGTTCCTCTTCCACAGCGGCACACGGCTGTCCTCAGCCTCGTGCGGCCGCTGCCGGCCCTCGGCCCCATTGTCCCCGCTGCCCGCCGCCACCTTGTAGCAGTCCATCTTCTCGTCCCAGGTGCCCAGCAGGAGGAAATGCACCTTCCCCGCGGGGTCCATCACCTCTCCTGTGACCTGAGGGGACAGGGGACCCCGTGCTGAGCCGCGTGCCTCCCCAGCCCACAGGGGTTCCCTACCTTCCCGGTCCCTACCTTCCTGGCCACGTCCCGCGAGAAGTAGCTGTAGGGGACAAACTTGAGGTTGCACTTGTCACCTGTCTTGTGGTTGACGATTTCAATTTCACCCGACTACGGCAGAGATCAGAGAGACGCGCTCAGCTCCGCCTCGCACCTCTTTTCCCAGCTGCAGGGGAAACCGAGGCACGAGGGGACTGCCCGCCATCCCCACCTGGTCGATCCAGAGCTTCCCCACGATGATGTTGTGCACGGTGGTGGTGACCTTCTTCCACGTGTAGTGGTTGCCGGACGCGTGGAAGACGCAGTGGATGGTGCCTGAAGGGGGAGAGCGGCATCGGACCATCGCCATGCGGACAAGGCACGGCCCGCCCCGCTCGGCCCCCACAGCTCACCCAGGGGCATGATGGAGAGGTACTTTCCCCGGAACTTGCTGGTGATCTTGATCTCCTGACGCAGCGTCCAGCCGTGCTTGGAGTCGGCGTGGTGTGCGGCAGCTGGCGGGTGGTGGCTCACCTGCGGGGACAGAGAGGAGCTCAGCCCAGCTGTGCCGCTGCAGCCCGGGGCCGGAGGCGCGGGGCGGCGGTACCTGCTCACACAGGGAGCGGTAACCGTTCTCCTCCAGGCGGTCCAGCTCAAAGGTCTCTCCCAGGAGCGGGTTGAAGGGTTTGCTGGTGCGGAAGACGGTGGTGGAGTAGGAGGAGACAGTGAAGGCGGCCACGTAGCAGAGCTGCTCCAGCGAGCTCTCGCACTTGGCTGCACGGTCGAGCAGCTCGTGGTACTCCAGGTCCTCCGTCAGGCGCTGCAGCATGGACAGAGGCTCGTTGAAGTTCACCTAGAAGGGAGTGAGAGGTCAAGGGAGGGCCCGGGGCACACGGCCCCCACCGGCCAGTCCCTGCCCGCGTCCCTGCTCACTGGCATGGGGATCTTGGACAGCTCTTTCCCAATGCAGTTCTTCATGATGCTCCAGAGGTTGAGGCTGTAGTTGGGCTTGTAGGGGATGCGGGTTCTCTTCTCCTTCTTGGTGTCCTCCACCTGGTGCTTATACTGAGGGAGTAAGAGCAGCATCACTGTGATTCCCCCACACTCGTCCCCACAGCCTCAGAACGAGCTCAGCTCCGGAGAGCTGCCTGCTACCTGCTCATCCATGCTGATATCGCTGCTGGTGCCACTGATGTTGCTGCCGGTGCGCCTGGGGGAGGGGAGGGAGGGGGCAGGGGGCGGTATTAGGTCCAGCTCTGCCCGTCCGCCCTGGGGGGCAGCCCCTATACTCACTTGTGGCCCATGCTCTCCGGCATAGTGATGATCTCCGGGGCATCAAAGAACTCATTGTCGTCGTCCTCATCGCTCAAGTCTCCTTTTGCGGAGCAGCAGGGATCTGGGGGCGACAAGGACACAGGGGGCTGTGTGTCTGCGCTCCCGAGGGTGCCTGCTACCTCCCTGCGGGGTGCTGGACGGGCAGAGTTTGGGTGCAGCGTGGAACAGAAGACGGGGGACAGTGGTACCAGGCTCTTGGGAAGCCCAGCAGCACTTTTGGCTTCCCGCTGCTCCTGCCCTCCAGCACCTCCCGGTCCCCGCAGCCACGTCCGGGTACCTTTGGCAGAGTCACCACTGCCAGCAGTGCCAGCGGGCAGAACAGTGGCACCACGAAAAGCCCTCTCCAGGTGGTTATGCTGCTTGGCCAGCTGCTCCAGCGTCTCCTCCAGGCGGATGCGCTGGTCCCGTTCGTGCTGCAGTGACTTCTGCCACTTCTTGCTGTGGGTCTGGGCCAGCAGCAGGAAATCCCGGCACGCCTGCGGGGAGGTGACACGGGCTCAGCGCAGCGGTGGCAGGGAGCGGAGCGGGGCTGTCCCCGGCTGTCACTCACGTTGATCATGGCGTTGGAGGTGATGCGAAAGAGCGTGGCACGTTCATTGACCTGCTTGATCTTCTCGGTGCTGTCGGCCGGCAGGCGCAGGCTCTCCAGCTCGCTGAGCGAGCGCTGCAGGGCTGTGCCGTGCTTGGCAATCAGGTCGTTGCAGGTGCTCAGGTCCTCCACCTTGCTGGACAGCGTGCGCAGCGTGCTCTGCAGCTCCGTCTTGTCTGTCTGTGACACCGACTCGTCGCCGGAGTCGTCTAGTGGCAAGACGGGGTGTTAAGGCGGGTGTGTGGCACCGGGCCGTGCCCGCGGCAGCGTCCAGGCACTACCTGACTCCTCCAGCATCTTAACAGCCTTGGCCTTGGCCAGCTCCAGCGCCGTGACCCAGCGCTGCCGCTCCACCTCGGAGCTGGCCTTCAGGTGGTAGGTCTGCGCTCCGCCGTTGGAGATGATGAAGTTGCACGAGTCCTCCACGGAGATGTTGGCTGTCGCCAGGTTGATGGTGCCACGGCACGTGTGGCGCATCTCTGCCTTGGAGCTGCGGGGACAGCCAGCTGCCACCCCCAGCACTGCTGGGCACCGACAGAGCACGGGGGGGACCACAGTGGGAGTGGGTGGATAGCGAGGGGCACCACGAGGGGACCAGTGAGCGCCGGAGAGAACCAGATGGGCACCAGGGTGCCACCAGAAGATACCAGCTATCACCAAGCAAGAACCAGGGGGAACTAAGAAGGGACAAGAGAGCACTGGAGAAGAACTAGTGAGCACTGGGAGGCAATGGGGGAAACCGAGAAGCATTGGGAGGGCACCAGGGAGGCGACGAGAAATCAATCACTTGGAGGCACTAAGGAGAGTATGGGGTAGGCACTGAGGGAGAAGCCGGGGGACATGTGGGTGGCTAAAGGGAACCAGGTGGGCACCAGGAAACACCAAGAGGGCGCCGGGGGTCACTGAGAGGCACTTGGCAGCATTGAGAGGACCAAGGGGCCACAGAGCAGGCACTGGGTGAGTACCAAAGACATAGTGGAGCAGTATCAGGGAGCACTCAGGCAATCTGGGGGCAAAGGGTTAGAGAGGGCACCAGGACGGTGCCAGGAGGTTCTGGTACGGCACCGAGAGAATATGGGGGCGGGGGGGGGGAGCTACCAGGGGGCACCTGAGCAAACTGTGAGGGTGAGGGGGAGGACCAGGTGGGTACCGGGAGGCTGTCAGCACTGTGGCCAACGGAGTGGCACCGAGGGGCACCAAGGAGGCAGTGGGCAGACACAGACAGGATATCAGGTGATACCAACGGGGAGTTAGGTGCCTAGAGGGGGACCGACTGGGCAGCAGAAGATGGCAGCAGCGGGGACCAGGACGGTGCCGGGGGACACTGGGAGGGCCAGGAAGGTGCTGAGAAGGCAGCAGGGTGCGACAGGGTGGGCACCCAAGGGCACCAGGAGGCACCGCACGGCGTCAGGGGCGAGCAGCGGGGAACGGGAGGGCACCGAGGGAGTGCGGGCGCGGAACGGGGGGGCGGCGAAGAACACCGGGAAGCAAAGGGAGCTTCTAGAGAGCGGGCCCGGGGGCACCGGGACCCACACGGCCCCACAGCCGCGACCGGGGCGGGGCGGGGCGGGGCGGGCGCGGCGCAGGACCCAGGACCGTACCGGTAATAGCTGAGCAGGCCGTTGCTGAGCACGAACCACCGCCGCTGGTAGCCCTTGATGTAGTTGGTCCACTTGAACAGCCAGCCCTCCCGCGCCGCCCCGCCGCTCCCCGCCGCCGCCGCCGCCGCCGGGCTCGGAGCCGCCCCTTGGCCGCCGCCTCCCGCCGCCGGGGACGGCAGCGTGGGGGCCGCGCCGGGCGCCGCGGGCAGCGCCATGGGCCCGGGCACCGCCGCCCCGGGGCCCGCGCCCGCCCCGCGCACCTCCGCCATGGCCGCCGCCGCCGTCAGCCGCCACGCCCCGCCGCCCATTTGCCGAGCGGAGCGCCGCTCGTCCCGCCCCTCGGAGCCTATTGGCGGAGAGGCGAGCGCGGCGCGGCGCCGGCCCCCCCGTCGACGTCCCGAGCTCCCGTTGGCTCGGCCGTACGCCCGTCGCGGGGGGGGGGAGCCAATGGGAAGCGGGGAGCGGAGCGGCGCCGAGGAGGGGTGACTCATCGCGCCGCCTATTGGCCGGAGGGCGGGACCTAGCGCGGCGCGCGCGCTGATTGGCCCAGGGGGGACGCTGCCACGGGGCGGCGACCGACGGCCTTCAGCCGGGGCGCGGCGCGGACACGTACGGACGGCGTCACGTGATGGGGGCGGGGCCCGCGCCGTGACGTCACAGCGGGAGGCGGGGTATGTGTTGTGACGTCACCGCGGTGGGGGCGGGGCAAGCAGGGGCCAGGCGGGGCCGTACAGAATCCGTCTTTATTTACATCCTATAAAAATGTAAAGTTAGAAACTTTATTCTCCTGATCCAGAGCCGAAAACCGGGCCAAACCGAAAACAAAAAAAAAACCAAAAACAAAACAAAAAGCAGAAAAAAAAATTAAAATAAAATATATATATATAATAATAAGGGGTCTCCGTGGGACGGCGCGGGGCTGTGGGCGCCAACTGCGACCGCGGTGCGGCAGGGGCGGGCGGGGGGAGATGGCAGGGGCTGTGCAAAGAGCATGGGAGCGGGGCTGGAGCCCGAAGCCGGCTCCAGAACTGGATGCCAGAACCAGAGCGAGACGCTGGAACCCAGCGGGGCACCGGAACCGGCGTCAGAACTGCGGCGAGGCGCCGGGACCTGCCTGCAGAACCGGGCCCCAGATCCCGGCGCCCGGCAGCGGGACCGAGAACTGACAGCACAACCGGCACCGGGCGCCGGCTGCCCCGCTCACTGTCCTACCAGGGGGGCCCAGCGCTCACTGCAGCTTGGTCTGCAGCAGGTTGAGCTTCTGTTGGTCGATGTAGCGGGAGAAGAGGGAGAAGAGGTTGGAGGGGGGGGGGCACCGGCTTGGGCAGGGCAGCGGGCGGCACGCGCAGCAGCTCGCGGGTGGCCAGCAGCATCAGCTCCGTCCTGCGGGCAGAGAACGGCGTCACGGGGACAGCACTGCCCACCGCCCTCAGGCGCCGGCCCCGCCGCCCCGGCTCTCACCACTGGTTGTCCTGCATCAGCTCCGCGCCGCCGTCCGTGCTCTGCAGCTCCTCCCCACGGCTCAGAACCAGGTAGAGCAGGGACAGGCCGAACTGCGGGAACAGGGACGAGGCGTTGGGGACCGACGGGGACGCGCTGGAGCAACGGCAGCTCCGCGGGGGCCCACCTTGTTTTGGAGCACGGCGGCGAGGTGCAGGTTGGTGGCGGCGGGCGCGGCGGCGCTCTGAGGTAGGTTGGTGAGCTGCTGCACCAGGCTGGTGACTGTCCCCAGGGGGAGGTGGTATAGGACGTGCGAGAAGGGCCGCAGCAGGCAGGGCAGCACCTGAGGGGAGCGCAGGGAGTTGGGACGTGGGGCTGGCCCCACGCCTGCCCCCATTTCTCCCCAGGGGAGACGCCCGTGCCCACACTCTGGGGCATCGCAGGAGCGCTCAAAGCCGCAGGCGTCACCTCGTCCTGAGCATCCTTCTTGATGAGGAAGGGCAGGTTGCGGGCGGTCGCCAGCAGCACGTCAGCTGCTTGCTCGGGGGACAGAAAGGGGAGGATGCGGGCCACCAGGCGCTTTCCTTTCCGGATGCACATGATCTGCATGAAGTGGTCGTCGCTCGGCCTGTGAAGGAAATGACTCAGCCAGCACAGTGACAGAAGGTGCACCCTGCAGCAACAGGTGCAGAAAAAAAAGAAAAAAAAAAAGGTGCAAAAGCGAGGTTATTTCAGCCCCTCCCCACTCACCTTTCCTGTCCCGGCGCCTTCCCACGCAGATTGTCATACATGTTGCAGATCTTCTGCTTCCTCTCACTCATCAGGGCAGGCCGCTCGCCCTCCAAGCTCAGGAGGTAGCGTCTCTCGTAATCCTCCACGTCCAGGAGGAGGCTGTATGTCTGCAGGACAGGTGGCCATCACACAGGGCAGAGGAACCTGTGGGCTGTGCCCCATACAGAGCGGGGATGCAGCACTCACCTTCTCAATGGTGACAAGTGTCTGGCGCCGCTTGTCCCGCACTTGCTTCTCCTTTGTCTCCTGCCCAGGGGGAGAGAGGAGGTCAGGGTGCGGGTGCGAGGCCCGGGGCCAGGAGGAAGGGGCAGCACTCACATCATCCTCTCCACGGGAGGTCACCACCGCATCGATCATCTTCCGGGGGTTGTTCACGCTGGAGACCGTCAGCTTCCCAAGCGAGCCCTCGAACTGCACTGCAGTAAGGGGCAGGGGATGCAGGGAGCCAGCTCCTGGGGCAGGACTGCTCTCCCTGCCCACAGACCCGGCGAAGGAAGCGCTAACCTGGCTTGTAGGTGTGCTCCAGCTTTGCCACCTGAGGCGTGATGAGCTTCGTGCGCTCCTTCTTGGGACCGTCCCTATGGACTTCATCAGTTGCTGACAGCTTCTCCAGCTTCTGGAAGTAGTTCTGGGGCAGGGACAGGAATGGTCAGTACCCCAGGAGCAAAGCTCGCTCCCCACTGCTTCTGCTTCTCCTCCATGCAGCCTTGCTTCAGAGCACTCCTCCCCGGTACACGCAGAAACAGCGATGCCTTCTCTGATGCTCCTCAGCCCTCCCTTTCTCGAGGCAGAGGGTGACATCCCTGCCCCTCTCCAGGTACCTGATAGTAGTAGTCATCCAAGTAGGGATCGGTGCTCTGCAGCTGCATCATCTGGATCTTGGACACCCAGTCCTTCTCCCGCTGCAGCATGAGGTTGGCGTAGGGGTCCTTGCGCACCTGCTCCTGGTGGCTGCCCCGGTGGCCCCCTCGATCCCCCACCGAGCCGTTGAGGCCACGGTGCTGGCTGGCAGGAGGCAAGAAGGGCACCCATGAGCACACAGGAGCTACAGGAAGGGACAGAGAGTGGTGCACAGGCTAGCCCCGGCTGCACGGGCCCCCCAGAACACCCGGCACCGGGGCACCGCCCACCTCCTCGCGTTCCCTCCCGCCCGGTGCTCACTTTCGGTTCTGCTGCTGCCGCTGGTGCAGGAGCCGGCGGTGCTGGGGGTGCAGGTGGGTGGTGTCCGGTCGGAAGGGCTGCGGCCTGCGAGGAGCACAGGGGTTACAGGGCTGTGAGGCAGGAGCACGGCCGCAAGGGGGGTCAGCGCCTACCTCAGGCCCTGCAGGTGAGGCACGGGGCCTGGCGGAGGCTGTGGTTGTGAGGGCGGAGCGGGGCCAGCCCCGAAGAAGGCACGAAAGCCACTGGTGGGAGCCATCATCTGCCCCACTCTGCCCTGTAGCAGCTTGGGATTGACGGAGGGTAGTGGGCTCCCAACGAGGCCTGGGACTCGAGCAAACTGGCTGGGAGAAATCCGGCCAGCCTGTAGGGCAGAGGGAGTGCGGGTCAGGCACGGTGCACTGGAATGCTGGACCCCTGCCCCTACAGGGCTCGGGGGGGGGGGGGGGACACAGAGTGCAGGGCTTTACCTGCGCTCCTCCCAGCAGCTGCGCCCGCTGCAGGTGGGTGAGAACGGGAGAGACGCTGGTGGGGAATGGGTGGCCCAGCAAGGAAGAGTTCTGCAGGAGAACAGAGGAGCAGAGCTCCAGGTCATGGCCCTCCCGGGTGGCATAACGCAGTCGAGGCATCAGAGGGATTTGGGGGTGGGAGCAGGGGTACCGGTACGTTGCAGAGCTGGTTGGGGGACATCCTCTCGCCGTAGGGAGCAGGGTAGCGCTGCTGCATGGTAGCCCGGATGTGGACAGGCTTTGGACACAGGATCTGGAAGAAGGAAAGCAACGTGGGGTCTGGCCGCAGGCCCCTCACCAACGGGCCCGCACCTGGGAGCTGGCACCAGGAGCTGGGTGCCATACCTGCTGGTTAAAATTGGGCATGGCAGCCTGCTTGGGAGGGGTGCCGATGGGGACTGCTCGCACAGGGGGGCTCCCAATGATGGGGGAGGAGGAGCGGCGTGGCAGCGCCCGCTCCGAGGGGTCCCGCTCTTCCTCCCGAGCCTGCGGGGGTCTTTGGGGCAGAGCATAGTCCAGCACGGACACTGATGGCATCTCCTGCAAGAAAAGTGGGGAGAAAGGCCCTGGAAAGAACAGTCTCAGGACACGGCGGCAAGGACACTGCCACTGATGTGGTATAGTGCAGAGACGCTGCCCCGTCGTGCTCTCCCAGTGCTGGAGATCCCCACGCCCCAGCCAGAATTCTCAGGGAGCCCCAAGGATCCGGCGTCTAACTCTTAATTAAGCCTGACTCTCTATAAACCAGCAATGAGAACGGTTATAGCTCGAGGCACTGATGATCCCAAACCCTGAGTGCTGACACCATTAGGGATTGCGTGGCATCACCTAGCCCAGAGGGAGCGCGCGCAGGCACAAGAAGCGATGTCCAACAGCAGCTCACCCAGCAGCCACAGAATACTGGGAGGGTCCCACAGGGACCACCGAGTCCAACTCCTGGCCCCACATAGAACACCGAAAACCCAAACCTACATCTGAGAGCACTGCCCCAACACTCCTCGAGCTCTGGTAGGGTGGGGCAGGGCTTACTGCCCTGAGGAGCCCGTTCCATACCTACAACCCTCTGCTGAGGAAACTTCTACCACTCCACCTGACCCTTCCCCATTCCCACGGCCATTCGCTGACAGCGTTCTGCCCGTACCTGGCTGAGCAGCGGCGTGCGGATGCGCTGCAGCACAGAGGGGCCATCCCAGATGCTGCTGGTGAGCGCCATGGTCTGCGCACCGGGCCCACGGGTGTGCACGGCGCGCATGATGGCAGGGTCCTCCAGCTCGCTCTCGATCACCAGCCGCGTCAGCCGCTCCGCCAGCGCGTCCTCGGGCTCACCCAGCAACTCCGCATCCTCGCTGCTCGGCGCGGCCTGCTGCCCGGAGCCCGTGGGTTTCTCCTCCAGCTCAGCCAGCCGCTCGTGGGCCTCCTGCCAGTCATCGTCTGCACGGGAACGGCGGCGTGAGCGCGGCGGCGGCACCGGGTGGGCATCGAGGACCAGAGAGCGGGACCAAGTGCTCACCGACAGCGCCGGCTCCGAAGGTGTCATCGTTGAACTGATCAATGTCCTCGTCCTCCTCGCCCAGCGCCTGGAAGCCGTCCTCCTCCTCGTCCAGCGGGCACTCCTCCAGGGACTGCAGCGGCGGGCAGCACGCTCGTACCACCGCCACCGCGCCCTGAGCGGCGGCCCCAGCGCCCAGCCCGGAGCTCCGAGCTGCGGGCCCCGGCCCGGCGCCTCAGCCCTCAGCCCGGAGCGCCCAGCGCTGACCCTCGGCCCCGAGCCCGCAGCCCCAGCGCTCGGTGCCGACCTCCGGCTTCCAGCCCTCCCTCGGCCCCGAGCCCGCAGCCGCGACCCCAAAGCCAACGCCGGGCCCCGGCCCCGCCCCTCCCCCCGCTCACCGGGTACCGGAACATGGCGGCGGCGGCGCGCACCGCCCGCAGGCTCCGCGCGGCCCGCTCCGGCCCCGCCGCGCATGCGCCGCGGCGGGCGCACGCGCATGACGTCACCCTCCGCCCGTCCGCCGAGTGCGCGTGCGCGGAGAGGAAGCCCCGCCCACTCGGAGCTGCCGGCGCGCCTCGCCCCGCTGCGGGCGGCTCTTAAAGGGACAGGCGGCCTTTTTCTCCCGTGCCCCCGCCGTGCCCCAG
The DNA here is from genome assembly GCA_023055505.1 of Callipepla californica brunnescens. Classification (NCBI taxonomy): domain Eukaryota; kingdom Metazoa; phylum Chordata; class Aves; order Galliformes; family Odontophoridae; genus Callipepla; species Callipepla californica. Next base: position 6,255,330 of record JALIRH010000033.1, on the reverse strand, counting down.
CGCCGCTCTGCTGCCCCCGGGCTTGCCCCCCACTCGCAGTACTCAGCTGTGTCCCCTGGCTGTTTCCCTCCGGTCTCGTCCCCCGACCGGCGTCCCACCACGCGTGTCCTCTACCCGTGGACGTGTACCCCGGCTCGCACCCCCTAACCGCAGCCGCGTCCCCCAGCCTACGTCCCCTATTCTTAGCCATGTCTCCGACCCGTGTCTCACTACCTGCACCCCCAGTTCACGGCCATGGCCCCCAAACCACGTCCCCTACCCGTAGCCGCGTCCCCAGCTCGTGTCCCACCCACCACCTGTGTCTCCTACCCGCGGTCGCATCCCCAGCTCGCGTCCCAACATCCCCTCTCCGTGGTGCTGTCCTCCAACCCATATCCCAGCACTCCTATTCCCTACCCACGGCCACGTCCCCCCGGTCCCCCATCACCCCCCGTCCCCCACCCGGTGCCAGGGCCACCTGTAGGCTGCGGAGACACTCGTGTCACCGGCACCTTCTCCATCCCCCCCCCGCCCCTTGGTTGTCTGGAGCACACGTGGCGGGTGCAGGCAGCCCCGCCTCAGCCTTGCCCTCGTTGAGTGCCCATCAGCAGGGATTAGCGGGGCTGATGTAGGACGGCAGCAGGCGGGCAGCGAGTCCTGGCAGCCCAGCACCATGCGGGACCGGCTGGAGCAGCTCCGGGCGGTGAGGGGTGCAGGGCACGATGGGGGGCACGTGTGGGGGCACCCGGGGATGGGGGGCACCCTACAGCTGCAGGGGGCCGTGGGTCTGAGCCCTGGGAGGATTTGGGGTGGCTGCATCCTCAGTGCGGGGCACAGGAAGGGACGTGGGACACGCGTGGGGCCCCATGCCCTGCTTTTGGGGTCTTGGGGTGCTCTCCACGCTGCGCAGCCCCGTGGCTTCCATGCTGCCCCGTGGGGGATTTAGCGGGGATTAGGGAGGCACTGCTCACGGTCGGGGACTGCGGGGGGAGCGGGGGATTAGCGTTATTTTTACCCCAGAAATAGGGGGGCCGGGGCACGACAGCACGGGAATGGCAAGGGTGGCTGTGGGGCAGAGGAGAGCTCGCGCAGAGCTGCCGCAGGGTGAAGTTTGGGGCACAAAGCCCCCACGATGGAGTGCCCCATCTCCGTCACTGTCCCCTCCCACGGCCCAGCCCTGCAATCCGTTAATTCTCGCTGGCCAGATGCGAGCAGATGGCACCCGGCTGGGCCCCCCCTCGCTGCTTGGGGGCCACCGCGTCCCCTCCTTGTCCTCGTCCCACACCCACCGAGTGTCCCCAGGTGTCCCCTGAGCGTTCCCTCACCGATCCCCACAGAAGCAGGATGCTGAAGATGACACGGATGAGCTGGAAATCGCCATCGACAACACAGCCTTCATGGATGAATTCTTCGCCGAGGTGCGGAGCTGGAGGACACGGGGGACATGGGGCACGTGGGAGACATGGGGGACACGGGTGACATGTCCTGCTGGCCCCTCCAGATTGAGGAGACACGGCAGAACATCGACAAGATTTCAGAGAACGTAGAGGAGGCCAAGAAGCTCTACAGCGTCATCCTCTCGGCCCCCATCCCCGAGCAGAGTGAGCACGGCTGTGTGTCCCCCCCCACAGCCAGGGCCATACGTCCCCTCCTTGGAGACCCACATGTGATGGCATCCCCATCTCAGTGCCCCATCCCCTGCAGAGACCAAAGATGAACTGGAGCAGCTCACAGCCGACATCAAGAAGATGGCCAACAGCGTGCGCAACAAGCTGAAGAGTGAGTGATCGTGTCCTGGGCCCCGGTGTCACCGGGGAGGGGGGGGAACGCACCTAATGGGTGGGGTTCTCACTGCTGGCAGGCATGGAGAGGAACATCGAGCAGGACGAGGCTCGCTCCTCCGCCGACCTGCGCATACGCAAGTCCCAGGTGAGCCACCTGTGGCCCGCTGTCCTCTCCTGGGGGTGGGCACATGTCTGCCCAGGGTGTCCCAGAACTGTGACCCACGCCTGTCCCCAGCGCTCAGCCCGGTTCCGTGGGGCCGTGGTCCCGGCCCCTGCTGCGGTGGCACGCCGTTCCTGGGGTTTATCCCATCCCACTGCTCCTACCTGACTGCCTCAACGTCCCTCCCTCCAGCACTCAGTCCTGCCCCCTGGGGCTCGGACACTATCCCATATCCCGGTGTCCTCAAACAAAGCTCCAGCACTTGATCGTAATACCAGGAGCCTGGACCTGCCGTACTCAGTGTACCCAACCCAATGCCACCGTCTCAGTATCTCTGTCACTGTCCTCTGCGGTCACGCACTCTGCGGCGGGATCGTATGGGTAACCCGTCCCAATGTCCCTGTCCCCAGCACTCAGTGCTGTCCCGCAAGTTCGTCGATGTGATGACCAAGTACAACGAGGCGCAGGTGGATTTCCGGGAGCGCAGCAAAGGCCGGATCCAGCGCCAGCTGGAGATCAGTGCGTGACCCCCTCCCCACCACATGCCCCGCTCACGCAGTGGGGCAGAGCCTGTGGCAGCGCTGACTCCCCACAGCTGGCAAGAACACGACGGACGAGGAGCTGGAGGAGATGCTGGAGAGCGGGAACCCCGCCATCTTCACCTCAGGGGTGAGCCCCATGGGTCCAGGGTTGGGGGTCTGGAGCCGCCCCACTGACGCCTCTTGCCTTGTCCCCCCCGCAGATCATGGACTCGCAGATCTCAAAGCAGGCACTGAGCGAGATCGAGGGGCGCCACAAGGACATCGTGCGGCTGGAGAGCAGCATCAAGGAGCTGCACGACATGTTTGTCGACATCGCCATGCTGGTGGAGAACCAGGCACGGCCGCGGGGCGAGCAGCATGCCAGCGTGGGGCAGAGGGACTGGGGAGGGGACAAATTGGGGTCAGGCCATGGGACAGCGCAGGAACGAGAAGGGACAGGATGGAGACGGACAGGGACTCGTGTGTGGGACAGCAAAGGAATGAGGAGGGACCCCTAGGGGCTGGAACCTGGCCGTGGAGCACCGTGCAGCCATGGCACCAAAGCCCCGGGCAGGGGTCCCACGCCCTCTGAGCACCCTCAGTGCCCCATGCAGTGCGAGGAGTTGTGCTGTGCCCCTTGTCTCTCCTTGTCGCCCCCATAGGGAGCCATGATCGACCGCATCGAGAACAACATGGACCAGTCCGTCGGCTTCGTGGAGCGAGCCGTGGCTGACACCAAAAAGGCCGTCAAGTACCAAAGCGAAGCCAGGAGGGTGAGAGGGACCGACAGGAGACCCCACTGTTCTGAGTCACCCCCTGCACCTCTGCCTTCCCGTCCCCACTTCCCCGCACTGCCCGTGTCCCAGCCTCACAGCCCCTCTCTCCCCATGCAGAAGAAGATCATGATCATGATTTGCTGCATTATCCTTGTTATCATCTTGGCTTCCAGCATCGGTAGCATCTTCGCCTGACACCCCAGCCACACCCACAGGTGACGGGGTGCCCACGGGGTCTGGGCCAGCACCGACAGGGACAGCGGTGCCAGCCACCTCTGCTGCTTCCTGCTTACAGGTGGCCTTTCCCCATCCTGCTCCATGATCCTATCCGTGGCCCTGGGACCCGCCTGCCAAGCCCTGAGGACGTCACCCTGAGGTTCCCCCTCACCCGCTGTCCTCACACCAGGGTCCCACAGCTCCCTTCTTGCCAGCACGGAGCCGGCCACAGCCAGGGCTCCGCCTTGCCTGGTGGTGAAAGGGAAAGCTCAGCCCCTGAGCTCGCCTGCAGCCATTCCTCCACAGCGCTGCTCTCCAGATGTGCCGACACCCACACCGCGGCCCTTCTCCCCAATAAAGAGATCTCTCACACTCCACCCCACGGTGCTGTGTCAAAGAGTCGTGTCACTCACCTCTGGGTCCCATTCCTGTGTCTGGTCCTCCACGACCCACAGTAACCACAGCCCAAAAAGGATAATGAAGCTGGTGAGGGGTCTGGAGCGTAAGTCTGATGGGGAGTGGCCGAGGGAGCTGGGATTGTTCAGCCTGGAGAAGAGGAAGCTGAGGGAAAACCTTGTTCTCTACCACTCCCTGAAAGGAGGTTGCAGTGAGGTAAAGCTGGTCTCTTTTCCCACATAAGGAGTGAGAGGTGAGAGGTGACGACCTCACATTGTGCCAGGGGAGGCACCGAGATCACCGAGCCCAACCATCCGCCTACATCAGTATTTCCCCACTAAATCAGGTCCCTCAGTGCCACACCGAAACGTTTCTTGCTGGGGAGTGGACAGCTGGACTCGATGATCTTCGAGTTCCTCTGCAACGTTAAAGATTACACGACTCCACGCATTCACAGAGGGCTTTATTCTGGCGTCCTACACCCTGTGCTGAAGGAAGAACTTCCCCCAGTAGCGTCCCTTCAGCTGCAGGTCGTAGGGGCTGAGGTACCTGCGCATGCCCAGCATGTTGCCGGTGACCACTCGCTCGAAGGTCCAGGGGTTCTGGTTGTTGCGCCTCTTCTCCTCCTCCTCATCCCGCATCTGCTGCAGGCTCTGGCGGCTGACAGCGACAGCAGGGAAGGGCAGCTTGCGGGCCACCTGCGTGAGGAAGGGCTTCACCTCCTCAAACTCGCAGCGCCCACCGAGCTCCACCACGAGCCGTCCGCTCTTCACCGCAGTCACGTAGCGGTCGATGGGGCCTTTGCCGCCCCCCATGCGGTGCCCGAGGCTCTTCTTTGTCAGTGGCTTGTAGGGGGCCGGCACGCGCCAGATGGCAAACATGTTCTTGGGGTCCATGCAGCGCGCGACGGTCAGACGTATCATCTCCAGGTGGCCCCAGTGCAGGTAGCCACCCCCCAGCGCCTGCGGGAGGACGGCGGGGGCTGAGGGCTGAGCAACAGAGCTGCTCCGAACGCCACCGACCGCGGCCCGCCACTCACCAGGATGCCGAACTGCCCCTGCGTGAACTCAGTGGCCACCCGGGACGGCCCACGGATGTCCCGGAGCTGCCGCGGTTCCCGCCGCGCCTTGGGCACCGCCGGCACCTTCTCCATGAATTTCAGCTTCGGCCTCTCCGGGATCGCGACGCCTGCGGGGAGGGAAAAGCGTGGGGATCCCACGAGCGACCGTATTCCCGCAGGGCCGCCCCGCGGCCCCGGGCCCGGCACTCACCGCTGTAGTCGGGGGGCAGCGCGAACTTCTTCAGCCCCGCCCGGGGCACGGCGCTGCCGCCGGGGCCTGGAGGCACAGCGAGCGCTCAGGGCCGGCCCGGGGGCGCCGGCAAGGCCTCCCCCGGGCGCCGCCGCACGCCTCGCCCCCTCGCCCACCCTCCGGACCCCTCCTCCGCCCCGCTGTCCCCCTCGGGTCCCTCCCGTTCCCCCCCCCGACCTCGGCAGGCCGCCACCGGCCGCCCCAGCCGCCACAGGCCCGCCATCGGGTCCGGCCCGTCAGCAGCCCGGCCGGGAGCGCTTCCGGGCGCGCCGCTCAAACCTGCCCCCCCGGCCGAGGGGAAGGGAACGCGGGTTCCGGCTGGGGGCGGTCGGGATGGAGTGGGGCTGCGGGCAGCGCGCGTCGGGGGCAGGGAGGAAAACAGTGATGTACGAACAAATGTCACGGAGCGTGTTAAATAGCTGCGGGCTGGACGAATCTGTGACGCTTCTGCTGGTAGCTGTGCGCGTTTGGTGGGGCTGTCCCCCTTGCCGAGTAAACATAGCCCCTCTGGATCCTAACTGCGCTATGGAGTCGGATTGAGTAAAGCAACACAAGGAAGGACAGTGCTGCAGATGAGTCTTTATTGCCACGTGGAGGGCCCAGCAGGGCTGCTGCTCCCCTGCTGCCATCAGTAGGTGCTGAAGACAGCCTGGACGTGCTCCCCGTCGTGCGGCTTGTACGTGCCAACCCCTGCAGCGGGCACCGGTGTGAGGACGTGGCTCCTCCACACCGCAGCCCCCGCCAGCCCCCAGCGCTGCCCACCTTCGTCCAGGGCTTCCTGGCTGCTGAAGAACTGCCAGTAGGTCCTGTCAGCCTCACTGCCGGCCAGCCCGTGGATGGACACCACCATTGGGCCCCAGGATGTTGTCTTCGTCTTGAAGCTGTGGGACGGATGGGTGGTGGGACTGGGGTCCGATGAGCAGTGGGTTGGGGCCCAGGCGGTGACGTTACCCTGTCACGGCCCCACTGCTCACCTGAAGTTGGCGGGGTCGGCCTTTTCTGCCGCCTTCAGCACGTCCAGCAGCACGGAGCCAGCTGGGACACTCACCGTGATGGTATAGGTGAATTTTTCTCCCCTCAAGTGGTTGGTGATGGTGTAGGTCACCGTAATGTAGGGTCCCACTGGGGGAACGTAACAGGAACAGTGAATTCATTGTCTCAAAGGGGAAACTCGTTGTCCAACGAGGAAGTAAGTAGAAATAAGTTAGCGCAAATATGCAAAGAATGAGTGGAAATGTAGCAGTGTGACCACAGCTATGTCAAGTGCACGGCAGTGGCTGGTGTCAACATAATGGGAACGAAACTTTAGACTCGTTAAGGGCTGATGACATACCGAAACCCACATCCGTCGGCATGGAAATGAGATTACAAAGCGATAGCAGCCACATCCTCCCAGTGTGGACTCTTCCAGCCCAATAAGGTGAAAACCCACTTGGAGTAACCAATTAGAAACCATAAGGAGTGTAGGGTGGGGGCCCCGTGGAGCTGGAGGCAGCCGATACCTTCCCGAGCTGTCCTGGCCTGGCTCGGGGCCGGGTCCACCTGTGGGCTAGTGGTTGTGGATGCTTCAGTGCTGCAGTGCAGGCTGGCAGAATCCAGGTAGGTTCTGCCCACCAGGGCTGGCAGTGCCTGGGCGATGGCCATGGGCTGCTGCAGGTGCTGTGCGGTGATGGCAGCCACAGGCTGGGTGCAGTCCCACACCCGCGGGGCGTAGAACTCGCCGGCAGCCAGCAGCAGCTGCATGGCCAGACCTGTGCTGTAGATGTTCCCAATTAAGCCTTTTTCCTCTGATTGCTTGTTGAGGAAGCCGTTGGCCACCTCTGACAGCGTTACTTGCAGCAGGTTCCGCACGTCTTGGAGCTCAGTCCGGTTGTAGGCACACACCAGCGCCAGTGCCACCATGGCCTGGTTGTCTGCATGGTAACACTGTCACTGCCTGCTTGGCACCGACAGAGCCACGTGGAGTGCAGTGCAGGAGCGGGGAGACCCTTACCCACAGAGAGCTGGCCCTGGGAACTCAGCAGCTGCCTGGCCAGGATGACGGCTGCATTCTGGTAGCCACCTGCCCCCACCACGCACAGCGCTTGTGCGTCCAGCCCCACACTGAACAGCGTGCTCACTGGCTTGCCATTCTCCTCTGCGGAATTACAGGGTTCCATCAGCCAGCATGAGCTGCAGCACCATCCCCACGTTGCCATGTGCCACTCTGAGCCCCATACCCATGTTTGCCAGCTCCTTGTCAGTCTTCTCCTGTAGGATGCTGACCAGATCCATGCTCTGCCCGTTTGCCTCTACGTGTCTCGGGTCACAGCAGGAGGAGAGCAGGGCCAGAGTGTACAGGGCTGCCTGGCTCGAGGACATATCTGTGGGGACAGAGAGTGGCTGGGGCACGCAGGAGCTGGGACCCTACCCCACTGTGCCCAGACTATGGGACAGCCTGGAACTGGGTTCTGGGGTGCCCCCTGACGCACCGTCCTACCTTTTGCTTGCTCCACTGCTGTCTCCTCGATCCGTTTGAGCAACCACTGCTTGGCATAACTGTTGTCTCCAGCCAGGTTGAGGGCCAGCAGCACACTGGGGTTGGGCAGCTCGCTGTGCATCGCTGAGTCACGCAGTATCTCCAGCATCCGGGCACGCTCCTCGGCGTTGATGACTGTGGCAAGAGGGAGCAGACCGGGACGTGCTGGGCACCCCGTGTGTCCCCTGCTGGGTTTTGCACCCATTCTGCTCGCTGACATCCCCACAACACTCACTGCAGTCTGGCGGAACCGTGCCTGCCGCCCCACTGCCTGCCAGTGCCAGAAGCACCCCGATGCTGAGGGCCGCGCCGAGCATCCTCAGGACCTCAGTGCCAGCAGTGCCTGTCTGACGCCGCATCCTCTCTGCTCTCAGCTGCCTCCAGCAGTGCTGTGGTGATCTTCTGCTCCAGGGGACATATATATGTGCCTGGCCCTGGCACCCACAGGTGGTGCTTGCTGACCAATGGGGCTGTGGTGCAGCAGGGGAGTGGCCCTCTCCCTTGGCACTGGGGCCAGCGGTACGGGGCCAGGACCAGACAAACAAGTCTGGTGCCTGGCACTGGCCTCACTGGCTGTGCCCATGCATTGCCGTTCTGCCCGCAAAGGAGCCCTGAGATGTCCACCTCTGGAACGTGCTGATCACCCTCTGGAAGCTGGGACTCAGCCCTGTGCCACCAAGGAGCTGCTAAGGATGCAACGGTGTCCCCGAGCCCTCCTGGGTGCCACGTGCTTCTCAGTGGGGGTCCGGCCTGTGCTGCAGCGATGCTGGTGTAGGGGATGGTGCGGTGGTGATTAGTTCTGTCTGAATATGACTGAGCACACACAGGGCAAGGGACTCTCTCTCTGCTTCATCATCCATGGGGTAGGGGCTGGGATGGGGATAGGGGGAGGATGGGGAGAGAAGCTGGAGCAGGGCAGCCCCACAGCCAGGTGTGTATGGGGGCATGAGGCACTTTGTTGTCTCCAGGGGGCACTTTCAGCAGGATACCTGTCCGTGTAGGTCTTCCTCTGCTGAGGGTAAGAAATGTGGCTGGCTGTGGAGTAGTGCCTCCCATACATGTGGGGGCCTGGGGCTGGGGGGGCATGCTCGACTCTGTGACTTGGGGTTGGCAGCCAGCTGGCTCACAGGACCTGCTGGGGGAAAAGGGAGCCCCGGGTGTGATGCCAGTAGAAGGGCAGGGCTCTGTGCCCACGGGAATGTTTGCCTTTGGGAAGACCTTGGGAAAAGAGCCCAGTACTTGCAGCTGTGTTGCTGGGTTGGGGCGTTAAGGGGGAGAGCCGTCGGGGGCTGTGCTTTGGAGCGGGTTGGTGGGATATCCCCCAGGTTGGAAGGTACGCAGGGGAAGCAGCACCGTTGTCCTCCCCCCTGCCTTCCCAAGGAGCAGGACAGGAGACTCGGGAGCTTTCTCGAATTGAGGCGGGGGGCAATGCTGGCACCCACCTGTCCTCCTTTCCCTCAATTTAGAGGTGCCCTCCCCTGCCCCAGCAGCTCCATCAGCATGGACCTTCGGGGGCAGGGGGGGGGAGGGAGGGGGGACGGCCTCTTTTCACCGCAGCCTTCCCCGCAGGGAGGAGATGTTCCTGTGCCTAATGGCTTTGATGGAGCTTTCTTCCAGGAACTCACTTTGAGCCGCCGTAAACAGAACAAAGAGACAAAGAAGGGTTGTTGGTTTTTTGTTTGTTTGTTTTGCGGGGGGAAGGGGGTTCTGAGCACTCAGCGCCCGCTCCCCTCGTCCCCCCCCCCCCCCCATGTCCGTTGTCCCCCGTTTGCTCCAGCAGCACGCACACCTCGGACCCCCCCGACGGTCACGCGTGGCTGCCCCCTGACATCACGGCGGAGGCTCCAATCGCTGGAGCGGGGGCGGCCCCCCCCAGTGCTCGGGGCCGGGAGCGAGCGGGGAGGGCGAGGGGGGGGGGGTGGAAGATGTAGATGGAGCCGGGGGGGCTCCGCTGGCGGCTCTGTCTCCATGCAGGGGATGGGGACGCTGCGGCTGGGGAGCCGTGCTGTCATGTATACGGCCGAGACCCTGCCCAAGGGCAAGAACCGAGTGATGGGGGTGAGTTGGGATTGCTGGGGGGGGGGGTTCCCATCCCTGTGGCACCCGCATATCCCCGTTACAACTCTTCCTACCCCTGCTGTACCTCTCCGAGATGCCCCCACCCTTAGCATCCCTGAGAGGTTCCCCATCCCCACGGGTGCCCCCCAGACCGTAGTGTTGGTTGGGGGCACACGGTCCCTTTCTCCCTCTCCCTTCCCGTGCTCGGCTCCCGTTGCGGCTGGGGGAATAGAGGGGTTAACCCCAGGCGTGGGGGGCTGGGGGCACCGAGCAGGCACTGAGGGGTTAACCCTTGGCTTGGAGGTGGGGGGATGAGGAGCACAGGGGCTCTGTGCCTCCCCCATCATAGCACGCAGCAGGGATGGAGTCCACAGATGTGGGAATCCTTTCCTAAACTACAGCGTTGGAGCCCTGGGGGTTGAGCCCCTAAAGCTCAGGGGTTGCCCTGGGGGGGCCCAGCCCTGACCCGCCGTCCCCTCAGACTATCCAGATCATGACTGGCTTCATGCACATCGGCTTCGGTATCGTCCTGACCACACTCACCAGTGTCTACACCTCCATCTTCATCATCGGCGAGATCCCCTTCCTGGGCGGCGTGTCTGTGCGTAGCATGGGGCTGGGGGCTAGCTGGCCAGCCCCCAGTTTCTCTGGAGCTGGGGGAGCTGGGGGGGTGTTCTATGGGTCTGTTGACACAGGACTGAGTGCCCCCCTCCCCTCTCCTGGTGCAGTTCATCATCTCGGGCTGCCTGTCCATTGGGGCAGAGAAGAGTCCCACAGAGTGTGCGGTGAGTGTCTGCCTCCCCCCGCCCTCAAATCTGCAGTGGGAGGTGGGGAGCGGCACGCGCACGGGTGAAACCCACTGGGGCAAAGCTGCGTCCCCGTTTGAAACTCGTACTGAGGTTATTTCTGACAATGAGCAATTGGAAGAGGGGAATGAAGCCGGATGCAGCCCTTTTGCTGTGTCAGCAGCAGTGCCGAGGGAGCGCTGCAGTCCCGGTACCTACATCAGGGGTGGACCTTGGGGTGCTGCTGGGGCTGGCAATGAGCCGTTACCCGCCACAGCTTTGTGGCAAAAGGGCCAGGAAAAGCCTCTCCGTGCCTGCAGGTGAAGGGCAGCCAGGCCATGAACATCATCAGTGCCATCTTTGCACTCCTGGGCATCGTTGCCTTCATCACTGACCTCAACCTCAATGGGCTGTACCGCTCCAGCAATGACTACTACAGCTACTTTGTCCTGGTAGGTGGGGGCACAGATCTGTTCAGCCTTTTGGGGTCCTCTGCACCTCGGAGCACTTCCCTAGCCCTGCCGGAGGCTTAGCTCTGTTGGGGCTCCCATCACCCCACTGGCACGGTGCCTTTGCCTGGTGGTTGGTGCCCAATTCTGCCTGAGCTCTGGAAAAGCAGTGAGGCAAAGAACACAGAGCAAGACCCCAGGCTGGTGGGAGATGGGGAAAACCCTGAGCGCATGGCGGGTGCCAAGCACTGGGCACTGCTGATGGAACTTTCCCTTCTCTGGAGCTCGCAGGGAACGGCATCTCCATTGTGCTGCTCATCTTCACCATCCTGGAGTTCTGCATTGCTGTTGCCACTGCCAACTTCTGGTGCCGGGCAACACGCCTCAGCCCCAATGAGGTAGTGAGAGAGCAGCAGGCAGAGCACGGGGTCCTCGATGCCCCTTGCTGGGGATAAGCATGGGATGCTATTTTTCCCCTCCAGGCCATGCTGATAGTGCCCAGCACCACCAGGGTGGACCTGGCCGTGGCTCAAGCAGAGCTGCCACAGCCACCCAGCTACACGGAGGTGAGGAGACACAGGGAGGGCCGCACTGAGCCCCCAGCTCATTGTGCAGTAGCCATCTCTGAGCTCTTCTCTTTCCCAGCTGGCAGCCCCTGAAGTATAGCTGGGCAGGAAGGACGTCCTGGAAGCCACCTGCAGCCCCAGGGCATCGCACCTCCTCTTGCTGCTCTGCAGGCAGGGGCATGCTTGCAGCCCCTGAACCTTGCCCCCTGTCCCTCCGACTTCCTGACCCCCGTACCCCACCCAGCTCTCACCTCCTGGCTGCTCTGGGGAGGGACAGGGGGTGGTCCTGCCCTACCGCCCCAGGCAGGTGCTGGGAGCTGTGCACAGCAGCCGGACTCATTCCGCTGTCAGCTCAGCCCCTGCTGGCTTCACTTTCTCTTGAAAATAAAATAATAAAACGCTGTGGCCAGACCTGGCTCTGCTCCTTCAGTGTGTGTGTGTGTGTGTGTGGGGAGGGGAGGTTTACAGCTCCTAATGGATTTCAGTTCTCTATCCCCTGCTGTGGGGGCTTGTGCTAAGGAGACGCCGTGGGGATGAGCCTCAGCAGAGGAGGATCCACTGGAGAGCATTTTGCACCATCCTCCAGGAGGAGTTTTGGGTCAAGTTCCACGTTTTCTTGCTCATTTCACCACCCCCCTCCCACTGCTTACACCGTTCAGCCAAAACCTCATGGATTATTCACTCACTCTCAGTTATTTCTGGGCCCCGGTGCTGAAAAAATAATGAGCCGGTTTGGGAGGAGAAGCCCCAGAGGTGGGGGGAGTGCAGGGGGAAAGGATCGCACTGCCTGTGCTGCGCTCACAGCGCAGTCAGCTCTCACTCCCATGGGTTCCCCCGAGCCCAGCCAGCTCCCAGCACCCTTTGTGGGGTCCCTGCTGCCAAGCTCAACCAGCTGGGGACCTGTACACACCTGGGCAGGCTGCACCCTGGGTGAAAGCAGGTCGGGAAGCAGCTGGGACAGGCTTCAGGAGCAGTGCCACGGGCTGCCGAGCATCGGGCGCAGAGATGAAAGCCAGCTCTCCCTTTTTTTTTCTTGTTTGCTGGAGGCTGCCCCAGAAAACGTGACTTCCTCCTCAAGTAACCAGCGCTCTGGAGAAATAGCTGAATTTCGTCTTTTGGTATTTTTATGGGGATATAAAGTTTTTCACAGGAAGCAGAAACTTGCTGCGAAAAGCATTCACCCATCGTGACTTGTTTTCCTTGGAAAAAGCAGGGATTTGGATCGGAAGGAGCCTGCAGCAAGCAGGGTTCGCTGCTTCCCGGCATCTGCTCAGCCAGACGCCTGTGAGCTTCACCTCCTCTGGCATCTGCTTCTAAAATATACTGTAACATCCTACCTTGGGCTCCCGCCATCCCCAGCTGGGCCTGGCTTTATTTAGAAAGAGAAGAATGCTTTCCCCATGAATCCCTCTTTCAGAAATGGGTTTTAAGGCACTCGAGCGAGCCCCCGCTGCTGGGATGAGAGCTGTCACAGTTGCTTCCAGCTGAAACTCCAGGAATGCTTTCAGAGCCTGAAAGCACGGACCTGGGAGGAAATCCACCACAGCGAGTGGCTTCGGCTGGGAATGCAAGCTGCTGCCGCTCTTGACAGGGGACACCACGTGTGTACAAAGGATAAATATGGGATACGGGTGTTTCCATGGGTGCTGAAGCATTCTTGGGTAACCGAGCACAAAGAGCCACCAGGAGCACAGCTGACAGGCAGAATCCTCCCATCTCTCACCTGGAAAGTTGTATCCCTGGATGAGACATAACCGAGCCTGCTGTGGGGAACCAGCCCTTCTCCAGACCCCAAGTGTCTTCCCCAGAAGGATACTGCCAAGGGGACACCTTCCAGGCTCATTTCCAGCCACCCTCTCCCACCCTGCACTCTGATCCTAGCAGAAAGCAGTGGATCATGGGGATGTGTGACAAAGCAGCCTTGTCCCAAGCTCTCTGTGAACCAAGGCAGAGAGGGGAGAAGTTGCTGGTCCCCCATGCATGTGAGGACGCTAAGAGGTAGCCCCCATGGGCTCACAGTCAGGACAGAGCAGGTGTCCCAGCTCTAGGGCCAAAGAAAAGCAAGAGGTGCTTCCAAAAGCCACTTTTGGGATGCAGCCCCCAGCTGTGGAGGACACTGATTTCCTGGGGCAGGATCCCCGCCGTCCTGGCTGTTCTTCCACGTGGGGAGGAAGCGGCTGTTTTCTGGCAGAGCCAGAGCACGGTGGCCTGAGGAGGGAGGAAGGGGCCCCGTGGGTGCCCTTCGGGAGCTCTCGCCATGTGCTGTGGCTCCGTTCCCAGTCTGAGCTCTCATTTCCTATTGGAAACGACTGCATCCCCCTTCCCTTCAACAGGGGAGCAAGCCCCCCAGCTCGTGATGGTGGGTGGACTGCCATCAGCGGGGACAAACACACACAGTCAAGGTGGCTGGGAGGGAGGGAGAGCCCTGAAAAGCACGCAAAAAAGTAGCAGACGAGGCTCCCTAGGACTGACAGAGTTTAGGCCACGTGTCGGTTTGCTCCCGTTTGTCCTATAAGGAAAGCATCAGCCAGGGGTGCTTTGTCTGATCACTGAAGCCCACTGTGGGCACTCAAGGCGGATTCATTTTGCGGGTTCTGCAGCCTCTCTTCCTCCTCTTGGCAAAGCAGCCTCGTTGAGCAAGAGGGGCCTGACAGCACTTCCGCAAACAAACTTCCTCTGTGGAGCAAAGGGCAGCGGCACCGCAGCCCCCATACTCCACCAAAACTTCCCAGGGGACCGGGAGCAGCGGCGGCATAAGCCAGGCTAAGTGAGGTACAGGGTGCGAGGATGGGGCACCGAGTGCGGGACGGGATGTGGGACGTCCCCGCTGGGGTGGCAGCACTCCTCACACGGACCAAACGCAGGCCCACCCCCATCCCTGGGCCTCTGCAGGCAATGGCAACCACGGTGACAGAATCCGGTGGTGTGCGGATCATCACGGAGGTCATCCCGGCCACGGACCCACGGGCAGCCCAGCTGGCCTCCGGCTCCATCCAGCCCACCGTGTCGTCTTTCCAAGTCAGCGGCTTCAGGAAAGCGCAGCCCAAAGTGCTGGGGGTGAGTCCGTGGCGTGGCAGGGTTCCATCCCTTTGGCATCCTGCTGCTGGTGGTGGGATCCGGGTGGGACGCGGCTAACGGCAGCACACAGGGGATCCCCTCTCTCCTGTCCTTTCCCAGACCATTCACATCGTCACCGGCATCATCCACTTGTGCTTTGGTATCATCCTGACCTGTGCAGAGAACAACAGTGCCCTTTCCCTTCCTGTGGCCAGCGGAGTCTTCTTCTGGCTCGGGCTCCTGGTACGCAAGGTCATGCTTGAGCTTCAGCCCCTCACTGCCCCAGAGATAGGGGGCCGGATCCCTTGTCACGGGGGGGCTCCTTGTGCACCCCACATCCACTATTCTTTCTGTGGCTGGAGAGTCGGTGAGGGCAGACCTGAACACTGTAGGGGCTCCGGGATGGGTGACGAGAAGCCGTGCCTAGCTGCTGCCTCTCTCCCCCCTCTATTTTCCGAGCAGCTCCTGGTTTCAGGCTCTCTCCTGGTGGAAAGTGAGAAAAGAGAAAACATCCTGCTGGTAAGGGCCTCGGGCGGCTGCCGCTCGCAGCCTCCCTGTTAGAAGGGTCATCCTCGTAGGGCGACCCTTCTTGTTGCGAACCGTGCAGGTGAAGGTGTGCTGCGTGGCCAACGCCGCCGTCGTCCTCAGCACGCTGGTGGCCATGCTCATCCACGCCGTGGCCATCACCCACAGCATCCCCGGCTGCAGCAGCACTGCCAGCGCGCCGATCCTGGTGAGGCAGGAGTGGTGCTTCAACGCCGAGTCCAAGGTAGAGCCCAGGGCCGGGGTGGGCAGCGCGCGGCGCGGGGCAGCGCGGTGCTAGCCGCCCTCCTGCCATCAGGCTCTGAGCAACGGCTTCGACACCGTCCTCATCCTCTTCGGCCTGCTGGAGTTCTGCACGGCCGTGGCAGCCCTGGCCTTCGGCTGCACGGCCATCAGGCAGCACAGCTACACACGCATGGTACGGGCTGCGCCCCAGCGCTCCCTCCCTCCGCAGGCCCCGGCGTGGGCCCTGAGCTCCCTTCCTCTCCCTCTCCAGGCGCTGTAGGGACCCCCACGCCATCTTCGGTGCTCCCCGAGGCCGGAGGACGCCCAGCCCTCAGCAGCAGCGCCTCGCACTCCTAAAAGCACGCAAACCCACCCCAATAAACGCCTCTCCCTCAGCCAAGGCCTCGCGTGTCTCGGGGAGCCGGGCGGCCTCGCCGGGCCTCGGGGCGCTGCCCGCCACCGACATGGCGGCCTCCGCCCGACCCGAGGGGGCGCTGCCCGTCACCGACATGGCGGCTGGTGACTTCACCGGTTGTGACGTCATCGCCCGGCGCCGCGAGGCAGGCGCGGCGTGGAGGATGGCGGGCCGCGGGACGGCGGCGGCTCCGGGCCCGGAGGGGCCGAGCGGGGCGGGCTCGGCTCCCGATCTCTCCCAGACTTCCACCTCCGGTCCGGTCCCTGAAGTTCCCCGGGCTCCAGCCCGCCGCAAGGCAGCCAAGAAGCGGAAAGAGGCGGTGGTGGCCATCCCCCGGGGCAGGCCCAAGTCGGGGCGGGTGTGGAAGGACCCGGGCAGGAAG
This sequence comes from Callipepla californica brunnescens, assembly GCA_023055505.1. NCBI lineage: Eukaryota > Metazoa > Chordata > Aves > Galliformes > Odontophoridae > Callipepla > Callipepla californica. The sequence goes on along the minus strand of JALIRH010000033.1, from coordinate 6,239,190 downwards.
AGGTGGGGACGAGGAGCGGCCGTGGGGCTGCCCGGCCGTGGGGCTTCCAGGCCGTGGGGCTTCCAGGCCGTGGGGCTTCCAGGCCGTGGGGCTGCCCGGCCGTGGGGCTTCCAGGCCGCAGGGGTACGGGGCTGCGGTGGGGGAGCTGCCCCAGGAGGGCTCAGGGGTGGTTCCCGAGCGGTCAGGGCCGAGGTGCTGTTGGGAGCCCTGAGCTGGGGGCCAGAGGAGTGGGAGCTGTGGCTGGGGGGGCTTGCAGGCTCCGGGAAGTTTGGGGAGGGCCCGAGGGGGGGGGCTGGGAGTGGCTCTCCGCGTTACAGCCCCACCTGCCCGCCCAGGTTCTCGCTCATGGTGCAGGACAAACCTCTTCACACTTCATGGGAGCAGAAGCTGAAGGCGAGGCAGGAGAAGAAGCTCGTGCAGGACTTGGCACGGCAGCTGCAGGAGGCGAAGCAGAGGGAGCGAGAGGTAATGGGGAGCTGCGTTTGGAAGCTGGTTCGGCTCTTTCCACCCTCCCCGTGGCGCAGACTCACACTCTTGTCTCCATCCCAGCTCTGCAGGCTGATGCCCTGCGGCGAGCACAAAGCCTGCCTCATGCCAGACAGGATTCCCCTACTGAATCCCCTACTGTCCTGCCGGCTCCATGCCGTGACATGGCTGTAGCCCTGCAGCTCCTCGTCTGGCCCCTGTGCTCCCAGTGGTCTAGATTTAAGGCTGGAGGGTGGGAGCTGCAGGGACATTCTGGTGCTGCTCCCGCAGGAGAAGAAGCGACGACGGGAGGAAAACCTCAGACGGCGTCTGGAGAATGAACGGAAGGCAGAGATTGTTCAAGTGGTAAGCACAGAACTGAATGCTGAGCTCTAGTTTGGTTCAGTTCCTGCTCCAGTTCCTCTCCGGCTCTAGGGGGGCTGGGGGAGTACGCTTGCAGATCCCCTTAAGATCACTCTGGGGGTGACCCATGAGGTGGCAGAGCAAGGCACGTGGGGTACCAGTGGTGCTCCAAGCACGTGAGGCTTTGGTAGGGCTTCTCCACCTTGAAGAGAGCTGGGGGTGGTGGTGTAAAGGGGGATGGTTATTTCCTGTTCCTTCCCTCCTACACAAGAAGTGGGGGAGCCTGGAGACATTCCTGGGGGTGTCAGGATAAAACGCTGCCTTTCCATCTGCCTGAAATCTGCCTCCTCCTGCCCCTCAGATCCGCAACCCAGCGAAGCTCAAGCGGGCAAAGAAGAAGCAGCTGCGCAGAGTGGAGAAGCGGGACACGCTGGGCATGCTCCAGAAGGCACCCGTGCGGTGCAAAGCAGCTGCAGAGTGAGGCTGCTGCCTTCGGGTCTTGCTGCTGTCTGGGACCTCGGCTCTGAATGGACAGCAGGATGAAAAAGGATCCAGCTGCTGCGTGCCTTGTGTTGTGAAACCAGGTTGCTGTCAGTGCCTGGACTGAGACCTGCCCAAATCTGCCTTTTCTTCATTAAAAGCAAAGAGGAATTGCTCCAGCCTTGCCTCCAGGGAAACTGCTCTACCTCTGGGGTCACAGAGCGTTGTGAGCTCTGGGGTGCTGTTTCCTCTAGGAGAGTCCTTGCCCCTGGGGTGGAGGCAGCCCCGCTGTGTTGCAGAGCGAGAGAACACTTCACACCCTCCTGCCTCTCCTCTTGGGCTGGGGGACAGTGGGGAGGTGGGAGGAACGAAGGGGCTTGGAGCTGAAAGTCCGTGTGCACCTTTTCACATTCGTGGTTAGATTTTTTACCCTATGAATGCCCGTTTCTGCCTTTTTCCTGCTAGCTGTTTCCCTGCACCGAGCTGAAACGAGCAGCTGCTGGGGAGAGCCATCCCTTGTGCACCCTGGGCGGAGGGAAGCATGGGGAGTTAACGGTGGCTGCAGCATTTGTGGGTTCTCCACTGGGGCAGGTGGAGCTCCCCGCTGCTGCATTGCCACTCCTTCAGCAGGGGAAGGGCTAAGGGGCCTGCCACAGGGCGGGGCAGAACTGGGTCATCAACCTCATGGCTGCATTCCTTTGCTTCCTGGGTTAATGATTGCTGTGGTGGTGGGGTGCTGCCAGTCCCCACGGCACGGCACTGACCTCTCATCCGCCTGCACCGTGGGGTAAGAGGGGCTCGGGTCCTACCCACGTGGCTTTGGGACACGCAGGAGGTTTCCCAGTGCGGGGTGGGGCCGCGCAGGACTCCTAGCTCTATGGGAAAGGGCTGAGCACGGGGCAGTGGGTCCAGAGCTCACCGCAGCCCCTCCGGTGTGGCCAGTGCTGGGTTGAAGAGGTGGAGGTGAGTGTGTGTGTAGGGGGGATCCCTAAGGGGTGGATCCTGGAGCAGCACGCTAGCGTGACGGTGCCACGCTCCTGTCCCCAGGTGCACCATGGTGGAGGTGACGGTGCCACACTCCTGTCCCCAGGTGCACCATGGTGGAGGTGACGGTGACGCCGCGCTCCTCGCTGGCTGACCAGGCGGTGCAGGTGGTGGTGTGCGGGCTGGCTCCCTCGCAGCTGGTGACGCTGCGTGCCTGGCTGATGGACGAGCATGGCGAGCGCTTCCAAGCTCGTGCCTTCTACCGCTCGGATGAGGCAGGCACAGTGGACGCTGGGCGGCACGCCGCCCTGGGTGGCAACTACACCGGCGTGTGGCCCATGGGGCTCTTCTGGTTCCTGCACCCTGACAGTCTCTTCAAGCGCCTGGTGAAGCGCGACGTGATGGGCAGCCCCTTCCTCGTCCACGTAGAGGTGTTCAATGGGCTCTGCCTGGTGTCGGGGCAGCAGGATGAGCCCCTGGCCACCTGCACCGCCGAGCGGTGGTACGTGAGCCCCGGTGTGCAGCGGGTGCCCATCCGTGAGGGGCGGGTGCGGGGGGCCCTGCTGCTGCCACCAGGTGAGTGTTGGGGGCGGGGGCAGTCCCAAAGGCTGGGATTGGGATGGCCTCCTTCATGGGAAGCCCCCCCAGGGCTGGGTTTGGGGTGTGGGATGGGTGATGGGATGCCCTCCAGAGCTGGGTTTGTGCTGTGGGATGGTAACGGGCTGGTGGCACCCCCTGGTGATGGATCCTCCGTGCAGAGTCCCCGAGTCTGGGTTTGTGCCGTGGCTTGGTGGCAGGGGCTGGTGGCACCCTTCATGGTGAGGGGTTCCTCGCTCCCCACAGGCCCGGGGCCCTTCCCCGCGGTGATCGACCTGTTTGGGGGTGCGGGCGGCCTCATGGAGTTCCGGGCTGGGCTGCTGGCCAGCCGAGGCTTTGCGGTGCTGGCTTTGGCCTTCTTCGCCTATGAGGACCTCCCCAAAGCCCTAACCCAGCTCGACCTGGAGTACTTCGAGGAGGCTGTGGAGCTGCTCCTGCGGCACCCCAAGGTGAGTGCTGTGATGCGGTGGGTGGCCCCAGCAAACGGGGACGTGCTGATGAGTGAAGATGTCTGAATGACCAGGACCGTCCTGGCTCTGGGGAAGTCCTGGTGAGCGTGGATGTCTCGGTGAGGAGAGGTGTCCTGGTGGCCAGGGGCATCCTCCTCATGACTGGGAGTGTCCTAGTGATCGGGGACATGCACGGATCATGGAGTCACAGAATATCCCAAGTTGAAAGTGACCCGCTAAGGACCTCTGAATCCAATTCCTGGCTGCGCACAGACCACCCAAGCGCTAGACTATGTATCTGAGAGCGGTGCTCCCACGGCTGGGGGCATCCCGGTGACCAGGGATGTCCCGATGACCAGAGGTGCTGCCCTGGTGCACGAGGAGCTCCTGGTGACTGAGATGTCAGGGCTTCCCCAGCGATCACAGCTGTCCCAGTACCACCACCCACTCCTTCTTCTCTCCCACTGCAGGTGCGAGGCCCGGGCCTGGGTGTCATCGGCGTGTCCAAAGGGGCTGAGGTGGCTCTGGCCATGGCCGCCTTCCTCCCACAAGTGGTGGCCACGGTGTGGATCAATGGCACAAGCTTCCTGTATGGCAACCCGCTGCTCTACAAGGGCCTCCGCATCCCTTCCATCCCCTACGAGACCGAGCGCATCCGCTTCACCGAGCTGGGCGCCATGGACAACTCGGCCATCTTCACCGACCCACGCAGCCCAGCCTGCAGCGCCTCGGCCATCCCGGTGGAGAAGATCCAGGGCAAGGTCCTCTTCGTGGTGGGCGAGGCCGATCGCAGCTTCAACAGCAAGCTCTTTGCCCAGCTGGCCATGGCACGCCTGCCGCAAGACTCCTACCGCCTGCTGTCCTACCCGGGGGCCGGCCACCTCATCGAGCCCCCCGGCTCGCCCCTCTGCAGCATCTCCAGCCTGCGGGGCAACCCCCTGCCTGTGGTGTGGGGTGGAGAGCCCGAGCCCCACGCCAGGGCACAGGAGCACTCGTGGCAGGAGATCGTGCAGTTCTTGGAGCTGCATTTGAGCCATGCTCCTGCCGTCAAACTGTGAGCTGCTCAATAAAGGCAATGGGAACAGGGCACGTTGGGAGGAAACGAGTCTTGTTGAAAATTAACGATGCCCTTTGCCCTGGGTGTAAGCGTGCTGGGCAAGGAGCAGCAGCAGTTGTGTTTCCTGGACCAAGCCCTGTGTGTGGGTCTCTCGGAGTGGGATTTTACGTCTGGAGTTGCTCTCCGAGAAAAGCAAAAACTGGGCCCAAGTCTTGTTGAGACGTGATCTCCTGGTGAGCCGAGTGTCTCCGTGCAGTCCTGGCTCAGAAATCATTCTTTCTCCTCCCATGGAAGGCGAATGTTGCCACCACGGGTGCCCAGGTCTAACAGTTGGGGCTTGAAGGCTGAGCTCCAGGTCTCCTTGGGTCTGCATGGGCCTGGGGCAGGTCTGGAGCCAGCTGTGACCCCAAAGCAGGTGCTGGGGTCAGGGTGACAGAATTTAAGCTTCACTAAGGGCAGGACCCAGAAGGGAAACTGGGGACCGCAGTGAGGGAGTGCACAGGGGGAGTAGATGAAATGCAGCTTTCAGCAGTGACCTGAGGGGAGCAAGGTCCTTCCCAGTCCCGTGGGGCACTCCCCACACTCCCAACCTGGGCACAACTTAGCTCGAGGTTTTTGTGCCCCCTCCACTGGGTGACACTGGGCGCCCCAGTGCTGTGGCACTGAGCGCCTTGGAGCTTGGCACTGCTGGCGATGGCACCGGAGCAGTGTGGGGTGACGATGGAGCCGAGGGGTGGCCAGGGACCCTTGTGCCTTGCTGGGAGCAGCAGTCTCAATTCCCCATTCGCAGGAGCATTTCCTCGAGTCCATGACAGCTGTGGGGCACCGTGATCTCCAAACAACTTTCAGTTCCCCTGCAGCACCATGAGCGGGGCAGAGTGACCTGGGTCTGTGCACGGGGGCACCCCTGGCCATGAGAGCACTTGGGCAGGGCTTGGGGTGGTCCGACCTGGTGGAAGATGTCCCTGCTGTGGGACTGTTTTATGGATTCCTTGGCGTGTTCCCATGGCCAGCAGGAAGCCAGATGCCACGTGGAGGTACGGGGTCTTATGCTGGCACGGTGCTGCTTCAGCCCCATTTCTTGGTCCAGCACCAGATCTCAATTCCCCATTTGCAGGACACAGGGCATGCCGTCCTTCAAACAGCTTTCACTTCCCCCCCATCACTTGGCTGATGCCTTGGTCATCTGATCTCTGCCCAGGTATAAATGGGAGCCCCGCGGGAAGCTCGGTGCCGCGTTCAGCACCGAGATGGGCTGGAGCTGCTCCCTGCTGCTGCTGCTGCTGCCTGCAGGGCTGCCCTCTGCCTTGGCACTGCTTCAGTACCGTTATGACTGCGGGGAATTCGGGATGCAGCTGCTGGCATACCCCACGCGTGGCCGCACCGTGCGCTTTAAGGTCCTGGGTGAGTGACGGGCATGCAACCGCAGTACGAGGGGTGTGCTGGGATGGGGTCAGCCTCACTGCCCCGCTGTCCTCGCAGACGAGTTTGGGACCCGCTTCGAAGTGGCCAACTGCTCCATCTGCCTGCACTGGCTCAACACTGGGGATGACGGCGGGCTTGTCTTCTCAGCCGGCTACGAGGGCTGCCACGTGCTGGTGAAGGTGAGGCCGTGTGCACTTGTGGGGCACCCGGTGTGTGGGAACGGGGCTACATCTCCCACTCCCCCTGCCGCAGGATGGCCGCTACGTGCTGCGGGTGCAGCTGGAGGAGATGCTGCTCAGTGGGGTGGTGGCTGCCTCCTACGAGGTGAACATGACGTGCCCGCAGCCAGCTAGCTATGAGATCCTCAGAGATGAGAACGTGCGTGGCCACCACCAGCCTGTCCGGGGCGACGGCGCCCTGCCAAGTCACGGTGTTGATGTCCTCATCCCCCCGCCACGGCCCGGCCTCCTGCAGCACATAACCCATTCTGCCCTGGCCGTCCCCCGCCCCCAGCTGCCCCCCAGAGCCCCCGTGGAGCAGGGTCACCCTGTGGCACACGCTCAGCCCGTCCTGGTGCACCCGGAGCTGCAGCACCAGCCTCAGCCTGGCATGGGGCACTCAAGACCCCAGAACCAAAACCAGCCTGGGCTGATCCATGCTGGTGGTCAAACGCAGACGGGTCTCCTTCGTCCAGGTCTTCAGACTCAAAACCAGCATGGGATGGTGCATGCTGGAGGTCAGATCCAACCAGGGGTCCTTCGGCCGGGTCCTCAGGCCCAAAACCAGCATGGACTGGTGAATGTTGGTAGTCAAACCCAACCGGGTATCCTTCGTCCAGGTCTTCAACCCCCAAACCAGCATGGATTAGTGCGCCCAGGAAGTGAAACCCAACTGGGTCTCCTTCGGCCAGGTCTTCAATCCTCAAACCAGCATACATTAGTGCACCCAGGGGGTCAAACCCAGCCTGGTGCCCTTCGCCCGGGTCTTCAGTCCTCAAGCCAGCATGGATTAACACACCCAGGGGGTCAAGCCCAGCCAGGTGCCCTTCGCCCAGGTCTTCAGTCCTCAAGCCAGCATGGATTAACGCACCCAGGGGGTCAAACTCAGCCGGGTGCCTTTCGCCCAGGTCTTCAGTCCTCGAGCCAGCATGGATTAACACACCCAGGGGGTCAAACCCAACCAGCTGTCCTTCGCCCAGGTCTTCAGCTCCAGAACCAGCCTGGGCTCGTGCATGCTGGTGGTCAAACGCAAGCAGGTCTTTTTCAATCAGGTCTCCAGCCCCCAAACCAGCCCAGCCTAGTGCAGCCCGGGCTGCAGCCTGGTTTGATGCACACCAGCACTAATGCACAAGCAGGGTTTGTCCGCCCAGGCGGCCAGCCCCAGAGCCAGCTGGGTTTGCTTCTGCCCAGCCTCCAGTCCCATGCCCAGGGCAGCCTTCTGCACTCCAGCCTCCAGAGCCAAGCAGGACTGCTGCAACCCAGCCAGCCCCGACCGGGGCTGCTGCGCCCAGGGCTGCCACCACGGCCAGGACTCGTGAGCCCAGGGCTGCAGTCCCAAGCCCAGCCGGGGCTGCTGCATCCCACGGCTCTCTTCTACCCCTCGGTGGGGGCAGGTAAGTGGATGGGATGGGGCTGCAACTGTGCCCGGAGACCTGAGGGGTGCTGGGGATGTGCAAGGGGCATTTGAAGAGGTGGATATGCAGGGTGGGTGCAGGAATGCTTTGGGTGGGCTACAGATGCTTGAGCAGGGGAATGCCTTGGTCAGACAGGAAAATACTGGGGAGGAAGGGCGGGCAGGGGTGTGAAGGTGGGTAGTTGTGGTGAGTGGGGGATGCTTGGAGCGGGCAGGATGGTTTGGGTCAGCGGGGGAATGCTTGGAAAGGGGAACGCTATGGATTAATGGAGATGTGTGGGCAGGAGAGTGAGCAGGGGGTGCTCGGTGCGGGCAGCGGGATGCTTAAGGCTGGACAGTGGGTATGGAGATGGTTGGGGTGGGCAGGGAGATGCCGGAGGTGAGCAGGGGGCCGCTTGCTGCGGGCACGCGTGCCGCTGAGTGCTCCCTGCCCCAGGTGAACCGCTGACGAGGGAGCAGTGCCAGGTAGCAGTGGGGCGGCTGCCCTGCGTGTCCCCGCCGGGCCGCGATGCCTGCCTGCAGGCGGGCTGCTGCTTTGATGACATGGACCGTGCGACGCCCTGCTACTACGGCAACACAGGTAGGGCTCAGCAGCGGGCAGCCCGCTGCTCCCCACGGCCAACTGCGGCGTCTTAACTGCACCTCCGTGTGCTGCAGCCACTGTGCAGTGCCTGCCCGAGGGCCACTTCGTGCTGGTGGTGCCGCGGGGACTGTCAGCACAGCTCTACAACCTGGACAGCGTGCGCCTGGCCAGCGCCCAGCCTGGCTGCCAGCCCACGCAGGCCACCGAAACCTTCGTGCTCTTCCACTTCCCCGTCACGCAGTGCGGCACCACCGTGCAGGTGGGGTACAGCCCTGCGAGCCCCCCCTCCCAACAGCCGAGTGGGAGCCTGACCACCACGTGCCTCTGCCCCCCACCCCCAGGTGATCGAGGACCGCCTGGTCTATGAGAACCAGCTCATCTCCACCATCGATGTCCAGTCAGGGCCCCGTGGCTCGGTCACGCGTGACAGTGTCTACATGTAAGGGGAGGATGGGTGGGGGGTGCGGGGACGCCGCCAGCACTGCTCACCCCGCTGCCCCGCACAGCCTCCATGCCCGCTGCATCTACAACGCCAGTGAGCTGCTGCCGCTGAGCCTGGAGGTGGCCGTGCCCCCCACTGCTGCCCCTCTGGCACAGCCGGGGCCGCTCCAGCTGCAGCTGCGCATCGCTACAGGTGAGCAACCCCCTGCTTCCCGTGCCCTGCTCTCCCTCTGTCCCCCCCGTTCCGATTACTCCCATCTCCATGTCCCCCATCCCCATGCCCTCTGTCCCTGTGCCCTGCTCAGCCTCAGACCCTCCCGCAGATGAGAGCTACAGCTCCTACCACCCTGACGCTGACTACCCGCTGGTCAAGGTGCTGCGGGACCCCATCTACGTGGAGGTGCGGCTGCTGCAGAAGACCGACCCCAATCTGGTGCTGGTGCTGCACCAGTGCTGGGCAGCTCCCAGCACCAGCCCGGCAGCTGAGCCCCAGTGGCCCATCCTGGTGGACGGGTGAGCAGGTTGGGGGAGGCAGGGGCTGGCAGGGCTCCTTTACGCTGAGGCAGTGTCCTCTGTCACCCCTCAGGTGTCCCTTTGCTGGGGACAACTACAGGACGCAGATGGTGCCGGTGGGACCAGCCACGCCGCAGCTGCCCTTCCCCAGCCACTACCAGCGCTTTGCCATCTCCACCTTTGCCTTCGTGGACACCCCTTCGACGGCGGTGCTGGAGGGAGAGGTGAGGCAGAGGGATCCTCCCACTCCGTGGGGCAGCACCGTGACAGCGGGTGTGACGCGGTGCCATGTCCCACAGGTGTACATCCTGTGCAGTGCCTCCGTGTGCCACCTGTCGCAGCCCGAGCCCTGCCGGCCCTCCTGCCAAGTGGCCGTGCCTTCCCGTAAGCAGGGCTGCGGTGGGGGGCCTCCGTCTGCCCCCTGCCTTTCTCAAGCCAACCCCCACGCCTCTCTTCCCAGGGGCTCGACGAGCTGCAGGGGACAAGGAGACAGCAGGCAGCTTGGCCACAGTCACCTCCCGGGGACGCATCGTCGTGCCCAAGGGTGCTGTGGTGGGGAGACACTAAGCGTGTGCCTCCCTGCTCATCCTCCTCTTCAGGACAGAGCCCCAACACTCTGCTCCCAGTGGGGGCAAATGGGAGCAATAAATCACTGGCAAAAAGATTAGCGGTGGCATCTGTGGGATTGGGGTGACGCGGGCTGAAGGGGGGTGGCAGGGAGGGATGTGGCCCCAGAACGGGATCAGTGCTGGCCCCCCTGCACCCTGGCCCTCACCAGGCTGACCAGGGCGATGGTGAACAGCTCTTTATTTATGAACTGAAACTATATAACTGCTTACAAAACTGCACAGCCCCCCCCCCCCCCCCCCCACATCCCTCCATCCCCACTACCCGCTGGGGTACGGGTCGGAACCTTTCAGTACGTCACTTACAACCACAGAAGAGAGTCTAAAGCCACAAAGCCCGACACGAAACTGAAAAATAAAACTAAAACAACAAACCTGTGAAGCGCGAGGAGGGTGACATCCAACTAACTCCCCCCTCTGCCAACAGTTAGAGCAAGGAAACCTAAAGGAGACAAAAAAACCCCCTCCCACCCAACTCCCCACCCCGTCCCCGACTCGCCCCGCACCCCGCAGCGCTGTGGGGTGTGCCCTGCCAGCCCCACGCCCGAGGCTACAGGCTGTAGAACTTCAGGCTGCGGTCCATGCCCGTCGAGGCGATGAACTTGGCGTGGTGGCCGAAAGCCACCCCGGTGGTGAGGCCGCTGTGCTCTGCAGAGGGAAAGCAGCGTGTGGTTACGCCACGAAGAGGCAGGGGGGCTTCCCCTGCCGCCCTCAGCCCCGCGCCCCCTCCCAGAGCTCCTCACCAGTGAAGTGGAGGATTTCTGTCCACTGTTTGCAGATGTAGATCTGAACGTCTGTGCCACCCAGCGCCAGGTAGGTGCCGCTCTGGTCGAAGATGAGAGACTTCACCTGCAGAGAAGCAAGAGGAACAAAGCTTCAGGCCAGGCCCAGGAAGCTCCAGACACCGTGCCAGAGGCACAGCATACTCTCTACCCTCCGGCACTCTGTGCAGAGCGAAGCAGCAGTGCCCGGGTGGCCAACACTGAGGCAAAGGGAGCCAACGCACCTCGAAGTTATTGTCCAGCTGCAACGTCTTGAAGTTCTTCAGTTTACGCAAGTCCCAGAGCTTGACGGAGGAGTCATCTGCAGCCGTGGCCAGGTAGTACCCGTTCTCAGAGAAGGCGATGCTGGTGATGGGGCCCGAGTGCCCCGGGAAGTTGGCCACATTGGTGCGTTCCTGGGGACAGGGAGGTCAAACGTGGGCCCCCAGCACCTTCTGCCTCCTCAGGGCAGCAAGCAGCACAGCCAGGAGAGAGACAGCAGCCCCTAAGGATGGCACAATCCGCACGTGCCCGGAGAAGCAAGATGAGGAAAGCCACAGGGCCGTCACTCAAGGGGGCACCCAAAGCTCTGTGCGTCAGTTCCAAAGCAAATCCCTGCACTTGCCACTCCCTGCGTGGCTCAGGCCGGGCCAATCAGTACTGCCAGTCTGTCCTAGAGGACAACGTGGGACTGCACAGAACACGACAGCAGGCATCAGCAGGAGCTGCTCCTGTTTGGAGCTACAGCATGCTGGCCGGGCACCAAGCAGAACACGGCAGCTACCGCCCAACCCCTGCGTGCCCAGGGCCGGCCCTACCTTCAGATCCCAGATCTTGATCTGAGAATCCATCGTCCCCGTTCCAAAAATGAGTCCATCCGGGTGGAACTGGGCACAGGTGAGAGCTGCAGAGACAGAAACATACGTGAGGGTTGGCGAGGCTCTGTCCTGTGAGAATCCTGCTAACCATGAACTCCCAGGGGGAGAAAAATCTCCCTCTCTGCACAGTCACGAGACATCCCACAGCGTGGGTACTCTTGACCTTACCACAGCCGGAGCTCTCATCTGTCACCTTGGTGAGGACACGGCCTGTCTGGATGTCTGAGAAGGCCCAGTACTGGAAGAGAAACGCACGGCATCGAGCACGCAGCCACCAAGCAGGATGTCCACGTGCCCTGTGCCCAGGCTGCCTCTCACCTGGTCATCAGAAGAGCTCAGAAGGTAATCACCCGTGGCATGCAGGCTGAGCCCTGTCACCGAGCCCTCGTGGGCACGGACGACCTGCACACAGGAAGCATTGGGCACGGACCAGATCCGAATGGTGGCATCAGGAGAAGCTGAGAACACCAAATCCTAGGGAAGGATGAAGCAGGAAGTTTAACACCAAAACAGTGCCACGCCTCTGGTCCAGGAGCTCCCTTACAAGCAGGAAGGGGAAGCCTGAAGAGGGCAGCACACCTGCGAGGGGTGGAACACGACACTGGTGACCTTCTTGGAGTGGCCCTTGAGCGTTGCCAGGATCTGCTCCGAGCTCTTGTCAAAAACGATGACATTTTTATCAGCCCCGCCTAGCAAACGAAGCAGGAAACTATCAGACAGGGCTTGTGGCCGGCCACGTTCAACGTCCACCTGCTGTTCTCTGCCATCACCAAAGACCCCAGAGCGCAGAGATGGCTCCCTTACCGGTGAGGATCTTGTTGGTGTCAGAAGGACAGAGGTCCAAGGCCAGGATGCCCGGGATGCTGGCGCTGTGCAGTCCCTGTGTGAGGCAGAAAGAGGCTGGGATGGTGCCACAAGCAGGAAAATGCTCCAAAGGGAATCCAAAAGGTCTCGCGAGGGACTTTGCTGGCAACCCACGCCACGTCCACTCCAGCACTGGTCCCCGTGGAGACAGCCACAACTCTCGTGGCTCTGACCAGGAGCAGAACTGTGTGTTTGGACACCACCCAGCAACCGAGGGAGGTTTCTGAGAGCACTGCAGCACTCACCACGTGCGAGGCGACCTGCCGGTACTTGCTGAGCTCCTCTGGCTTCACCAGCTCCTCCGGCACCGTCTTGCCTCTCTGCAAACAGAACACAGCGTGGGGATGAACATCACTCCCCCTTGGAACGCCGTGGTACCTCGAATGTGAAACGTAAGAGTGAGATGCTCACCTTCTTGCGCTCCGTGGTCAGCACAGTGGCCTTGTCTTGAAGCTGCAAGACACCACAACAGCGGTTACACCCAACCCAGGCTCCCCCAGCAGCAAGACAAGAAGCAGCTGAGGGCTGCAGCACCACGCGTAACACAAGTCCTTACCTTCTGGATAATCTCAGGTGTCATACCTGCAAGTTCACCCAGGTCCATGGACTCCCCAGCTCCCTGCGTGGGGCAGAGAAAGGCTCAGCCACGTGCAGGTAGGAAACAGAAAAGACACACCCACAGCGAAGCAGGAGAAACTCACCGCCACGTTGGGCTGCGAGGACGGCACTGCCTGCGGCACGATGAGGCCAGCCTGTGGTTTCAGTGTGGCCAGAGCTGCAAAAGCAGAGAAACTCTATGAGCTCCACACTCTTCTCCTTACGTCCCGCAGCCCCGTGCGTCCAAGCTCACCTTCTCTGGCAGCGGTGACCTCCTTGGTGAGCCGTGCGATGACACGGCAGGCGGCGTCGTGCTGGTACAGAGCGTGGGACAGCTCCTGGCGCGTGGTCTGCAGCTGCTGGCGCAGCGTGAAGCTGTGCAGCATGACGGCATCCTGCCGGGACGCCAGAAACGGGGCTCAGGGTGTGGAGGGGGGGGCACTCAGCCCCGCATCCTCCGCTCTCTGCCACTTACCCACTCGTCCTGCAGCGCCTTGAGGATGGCCGGGATGCTGGTGGCCGACGGCGGCTTGGGCCGGATGGGATGGGCGACTGCCGACAAGAGCCGCCGGGGGGCACAGCGTCAGCGCCCCGCACGGAGCGGGCCGCCCCTCCCAGCAGCTCGGGGCCGGGCCGCCGGCGCTCCCCTCCCCACCTTTGATGTCGATGAGCTGCTCCTCGGACAGCGGCTGGTTGTTGACGGGGTCGGTGCCGTTCTCCGCGATGTACTTCTCGATCAGCCGCCGCTCGTACACGTGGTTGGACACCGGCGACACGCACGGGTGCTCGGGGACCTCGTTGGAGACTGCGGGGACAAGGCGCGCGGGGGGGCAGCGCGGGTCACGGCGCGGTCCCGGCGTCCCCCCGCCCCTCCCCTCCCCTCCCCTCCCCCATCCCGGGCCGCCCCGCGCTCACTGGAGCAGATGAGCGCCATGGTGCGCTCGGCGCTCCGCTTCCGGCCGCCTCTGGTTCCGCTTCCGGCTCCGCTCGGCCTCCCCGACCGCCGGAAACGGAAATGCTCCCTGCGGCAGCGCCCGCCCCGCTGCACAGCGCCCCCCGGCGCGGGGTGCGGCTCCACAGCGCCCCCGTGCGGCGGAGGGCGGCGCGGCGGAGGGGGGGGGGCGGCGGGAGGTCACGTGGGGGGGGGAGATGGGGGGGCACGAGAGTGGGAGAGCGTGTAAAGGGACACGGGGGGGAGAGTGCATCGGGGGTATATGGAGGGGCGCGGGAGGGTGAGGGAGGGGTCTGGGCTGGCACGGTGTGGGGGTACCGTGGGGGTTCCCGAGGGTGAGAGGCTCTGGGAGGGGGCAGAGATGGGGGGGTGACTGCAGGGCTGCCCCTGCTGCCCGCAGACCCCCCAGAAGATGGGGCCGAGTGCTGTGGCTGCCATGGATGAGCCCCACGCCGCCTGGGCCAGCCTGCAGGGCGGGCTACGGAGCCGTGGGGTGGAGTGGGGGGGGATCCTGCATGTGTTCGTGGGACCCCCACTGCCCCACGGCAGTGCCTTCAGTAATAGTGCTGTGCTTTGCTGCCCCTGGGGGCTGTGCCGTGCCCTAAAGAGAAGTGCCTGGGGGCTGCCACACCAGGGACCCCCACACCTGGCCTTGGTTTAAGGCCGCACGCTTGGTTTGTTGTGGAAGTAAAGTGTTTTCCCGCAGCCCACGCTGCACCTGCAGGGAAGGTGTTGGTCCTGGGGGGGCACAGAGGACACACGGGGGTTGGGGACGGGACGTGCTGTCCCTGTGAGCGCCGTCTGTTTGCTGAGGGTGAGATTATTGGTGCCAATGTCCGGCTCCGTCTCTGGTGCCCTCTGGTTTTGCGGTGCCTCCGTCCTTCCAGCGTGCCCCCTCTGCCACCAGTGTCCCCAGTGCCCTTGGTTCCCCCGCTGCCCTCAGTGTCCCCATCCCTTCCCACGTCCCCACTGTTCCTATGGCCCCCAGCCCTCCCCGTCTCCCATTCCCTTCAGTCTCCCCATTCTGTCCTCACGCCCTCAGCATCCACAACGTCCCACTTCCTTCCCTGTACCCGCAGTGCCCCCAATCTGCCCCAAGTCCTTCCACGCCCCCCACCCCTCCCTGTGCCCCCAGTGCCTTCCATCCCTCCCAGTCCTTCTCAGAGTCCCTAGTCCCCTGAGCGTCCCCCATCCCACCCAGTCCCAGCAGCTCTTCCCGTGCCCCCAGTGTCCTCATTCCCCCCATTGGCCCCACCCCTCCCTATGCCCCCGTGTCTCCTCTATCCCCCACCCTTCCCGACCCCTCCAGCTCCCCCAGCGTCCTCTACCCCTTCCCCATCCATCCCTCCCACTCCTCCCAGCGCTCCCCGACGTTCTCCATCCGTACCCCAGTCCCTCCCTCCGGCCGGCCCGGGAGAACAGCTCGGTGTCCCTGCCCTCGGGGTCCCGCAGTGCCCGGCGCGGGGTGTTTAGGACCCGGCGGGGTGAGGCGGTGCCGGTGCCGGTCCCGCCCCGGCCCCATTGTCTGCGCGCGGAGGCGGAGGGACGGACGGCAGCGGCGGCTCCGCTCGCACGGACGCTCCGCGGAGCCCGCACCGCCCCGGCTCCGGTCCCGGTCCCGGCCATGGCCCATGTGGGGCCGCACCTGTTGCTGCTGGCCGCCTCCGTGCTCGGGGCTTCAGGTGAGCACCGCGGGCACCGAACCGCACCCCCCCCCCCCCCAACCCCCATCCACCCATCCGACCCCGGAGCTGCTCCGCACGGCCGTCCCGGGGAGAGCCGGGATGCGGCCGCGGGATGAGTTGGGATCTGCCCCGCAGGGTCTGCCGGGATCTGCCCTGGGTGGTCGTGGAACCGCGGTGTGGTTGGGTTGGGAAGGGTCCTTAGAGATCGCCAAACCGTGGAATGGTTGGGTTGGAAGGGGACCTTAAAGATCACAGAACCGTGGAATGGTTGGGTTGGAAGGGGACCTTAAAGATCACAGAACCGTGGAATGGACGGGTTGGAAAGGGACCTTAGAAATCATCCAGCTCCAGCTCCCTGTGACCCATCGGGAATCCCCCTGGCTCTGGTGGGAATCTGCCCCACTCGACCAGGTGCCCGGTGCCTGGCTCCCACCCCACAGCAGACTCCTCCCTGGGCAGGTTGGGGTTTGGATTCCCCGTGGCCCACGGGAAAGCCATTCCCTCGTGTCAGCGGCCACCTTTGCCTCGCTGACGGCGGTCCCCATCTCCACAGCCAGCAGCGAGTGGCCCCCACCGGAGCCCGTGTTCCTGCCCGCGGACATGGAGCTGCAGGCAGTGCCCGAGCACTACCGCCTGCAGCGCGCGGACGGAGCCCTGCCCGCGAACACCTCTCTGCACAGCCGTGCTGACACCTTCCTACTGCTGCCCCGCCGCCCCGCCGCTGGTCCCCCACCGCTGCTGCGAGCCTCCTACCTGCCCTTCAGCACCCGCCAGGTAATGCCGAGCCCCGCAAAGCCGGGCTCCTGTCCCCACGGGGCCGCACCGCCACCATCCCCATCTCTTCCAGGAGGTGCCCACCAAGAGCCCCACCTGGGCCATCCGCGCCGTGCCCCTGGACAGTGCGGTGAGCCCGGACGAACCCACCGCCCGCGTCCTCTTCCACCTGCACGGCCCCGACTGGCGTGGCCGGCGGGACCCCCCCGGGGACCACCCGCTGCCCTGCGTCGTGCTGCAGGCCCAGCAGCGCAGCCGTACGGTGCGGGGCTCCTGCCGTGTGCAGGTGGGTCACAGCCCGCAGCCCCACAGCCCGCAGCCCTAAGGTGCCGTCACCGTAGCGCCGTGGGCCCCACTCGGCTCCCAGCCCTAAGGCTGCTGTCCCCCCCCCCCCCCAGGCCGTGCTGGGCATCTGCGTGGTGGAGCTGGAGATCCCCGCACGCTGGTTCTCCCCAGCGCTGTCCCCGGAGTCGGCTGAGCTGCGGTACGGTGTGGGGTCCTGCAGCCGGCCCGGTGCCACGGCCGAGCCCCCGCGGTACCTGGGGACGCTGGAGCTGCGCACGGCAGCGGCGGTGGCACGGCAGCAGGAGGTGCAGCTGGATGAGCGGGTGCTGCTGCGCGTCCCTGACGGAGCGCTGCGACCTGGGCAGCGCTTCACCGCCAGCCTGGCACTGCGGCACAACTTCACCGCCGCGCTGCTGACCCTGCGGTGAGAGAGCGTGGCGAGGAGGGGGGGGGTGGGGACGGGGACACGGCGTGACGGCCCTTCCTCCTGACCTAGAGTCAAGGCCAAGAAGGGGCTGCAGGTGGTGGCTGCCAGGTCTGGGGACCCCGCGTGGACTGTCCATTTGGAGCGCAGCCGTGGCCCCAAGCACTGGACGGCTGTGGTGACGTGTCGGCGCAGCAGGGACGTCCACTGGGGCACCAGGTACGGGCAGTGACGTGGCAGAGATCTTCAGCGTGGCGCCCGGTGGGGCCCGGTTGGGCGAGGGGACCCGTGCGTGGCACCGCTCCCGTCCCATTGTGGTCCAGTTGGTCATGATGACCTCTGCGTGACTCACGAGGAGCTCTGTGCTGGAGCCTGTTGGGCAGCCCCGTCCCAGTGGGTCCCATCAGGAACTCTGTCCTCACAGGGGGCTGGAGGCAGCCGAGCTCCTGCACCTGGAGCTGGCAGTGGAGAACGGTACAGGAGGCCAGGCACCGGCACGGCCCCTCACCTGGCAGGTGGAATACCCGGGACAGGATCCTGAGGCACAGAAGGACAAGCTGGTGTGGGAGGTGCAGGTGTCGGAGCGCGACATGCGCGTCCTCGTCCCGCTGGTGCAGGTGAGTGCTCGCACCCCACATCCCTCCCCACGTCCCCGTGGTGCTCAGCCCCGCTGTGCCCGCAGGAGCTGGAGCTGCTCAACACATCCCCGCTGACCGGTGTCCCCCGCTCTGTGCCGGTGACGCTGGTGACCGTGGAGGCGGGTGGTGCCGTGTCCGAGCTCAGCGAGCCGCCAGGCTGTGAGTCGGCTGATACGCAGGTGCTGCAGGTGAGCAGAGCCCCAGCCCCCCCCAGCACCACTCCCTGGGCACCCCCTGCCCCTCTGCGTGCCCCCGACAGGTGTCGGAGGGCTGTGACGCCGTGTTCGTGGGGGGCAAGGAGAGCCGCGGTGCCCGCGGGGTGCGGGTGGACTTCTGGGCACGCCGCCTGCACGCCTCGCTGCTCTTCACCGTCTGGGCACCGCTGCTGCCACTGCGTGTCCAGCTGGGAGACACCGCCCTGGAGCAGGTGCGTGGCTGGCGCCTGCCCGGCCACACCGACAGGTGAGAGGAGCACCCGCCGCCACCACCGCCGTGGCGTAGGGTGGGAGAGCAACCCCTGCCCCGCTGAGTCCCGCGGCACCCGTGTGCCCCAGTTCCTGGGTGACGCGCGTGTCCTCGTGCCCTCAGCTCCGCCGTTGATGTGGAGGACCACGGGGAGGATGCTGAGCGGCGGGCACGGAGCTGCCGGCCGCAGTACCAGCGCACGGCGGTGCGGTTCCTGGCGCACTTCGTGGCGCACCCGCAGGACGGCGGCCGCCACCTGTCCTACCTGCCGGGCCCCGAGTGGCTGCTGGATGTCACGCACCTGGTGGCCGGCTGGGCGCGCGTGCAGGATCCCCGCGTGGCATCGCTGGAGGGCGGCACCGTGCTGGTGGGCCGGGAGCCCGGCGTCACCTCGGTGGAGGTAGGTTTGGGGCAGCACGGGGAGATGCGAGGCTGGAGAGATGCTGAGCGGGTGCCCGCAGGTGCGCTCCCCGCTGTCAGATGCCATCCTGGGCGAGCAGACGCTGGTGGTGTCAGACGAGAAGGTGGCGGTGACGGAGCTGCACGCCACGGTGGTGGCAGGGCTGGCGCTGGCGATGCACCCGGAGCCTGGCCACCCTGGCGTGCTCACCGCCATGTGCCAGGCCACCTCCACGCTGCGTGGCCCCAAGCAGGTGAGGGTCTGTGGGAGCCCCGGGGGGGTTCTGTGCCTCAGTGCCACCCCGGTGCCACTCTGCATCCTGGCAGGAGGCGACGCTGTCCGTCTGGCTGTCCTTCTCTGATGGCACGCTGGCACCCATGGAGCTGTACGGCGGGCAGGATGCCGTGCTGGCTGTCACCTCGCTGGATCCCACAGTGGTCACTGTGGTGGGAACCTCGTCCTGGCACCCGCGGGTGGTGGCGGAGGGGCCGGGCAGGGGGGCCTTGCTGCAGCTCAGTCTGCACCCCCTGGATGTGTGCCGCCGTGGCCGGCACCGTGCCGCCGTGCTGGCTGCCGGCACTGCCTGGTTGGAGGTGGCTGGGGAGCGCAGGACCCCCCCCAGCAGCCCCCGGTCCCCCGTGCCGTTCCCGAGGGCGGAGGGGGCCATGTCGGGCGAGGCGGGTGACGGCGGGCCGGGGGGAGCATGGTGACGTGGGGCTGGTCAACACAAAGCTGCAGGGCATGGGGTCTTCCTCTGAGGAGGAGGAGGAAAGAGAGGAAGGCTACGGCCGTGGCATGCAGGAGGAGGAGAAGGAGGAAATGGTGAAGGCCCCCGCACGTGTGAGCGACCTGGAGATTGGCATGTACGTGCTGCTGGGCGTCTTCTGCCTGGCCATCTTCATCTTCCTCGTTAACTGCGTCTTCTTCGTGCTGCGCTACCAGCAGAAGGAGCCTCCTGACGCCGGCACCGCTCCCGCGGCTTCCCAGCCCCACAACTGGGTTTGGCTGGGCACCGACCAGGAGGAGCTGAGCCGGCAGCTGGACCGCCGGCAGCCTGAGCCCCCCACCTTGCCAGGCCCCCAGCCCGAGCGCTGCTGCTGCGCGGACCCCCCGGCTCCCGACGTGGGGTCCCCCACTGGCGCCCTGCTGGAGCCCCGCAAAGAGGGGTCTGTGCCAGGGGGCGGGCGGCGGAAGCGCGTGGAGTTCGTTACCTTTGCGCCCCAGCGTGCCCCTGAGGATCCCCCCCAGCCCACCCCCAACGTGCAGTCCATCCTGGTGGCCAGCGAGGACGACATCCGCTGGGTGTGCGAGGACATGGGGCTGCGCGACCCCGAGGAGCTGCGCTGCTACATGGAGAGGATCCGCGGCAGCTCCTGACCCCCACGGGGACAGTCCTCTTCGTCCCCATCCCTCCGTGGCGGGGACACCGGAGGGACCATCCCTAAACCCTACTGGGGAGGCAGTGATGCCCCGCTGTCACTTTGCCCTGGGGTTTCCACCACGGTGCTGGGGGCATGGGGTCCCCTCCTTCCTGCAGTTCTCATTGCCACATCGTGTTCATAGTGCTGATGCCGAATTGTGTGCCCCCCCCCCCCCCCCTCCTTCCCCTCCCTCGACCGGCCACACATCGGTTTTGTACATTTTGTACCCATTGCGCTGTGGGGTGGGGGCCCCTTATTTATGGAAGATTTTTAAGTCTGATTGTTGTTACAAAAATAAAATATTTAAAAAAGTGGAGTGGTGCCCGGCGTGGTGGCGTGGAGCTGGGGTCACGCTGTGCTGCCGGGATCAGGCACCGGCTGTTTGCTTTGGCTCCTGCTGTGCCTGCATGTGGGGACGTCCTGGCTGTGGCCCAGCTGCTGTGACCTTGAGCAGGGAGTGGGCAGCACAAGGATGGGGATGAGAATGAGATTAGATGGGGATGGGGATGGGGATGGGATGGGATGGGGATGGGATGGGATGGGGATGGGGATGGGATGGGGATGAGATGGGATGGGGATGGGGATGGGGATGGGATGGGATGGGGATGGGATTGGATGAGGATGGGGATGGGATGGGGATGAGATGGGATGGGATGGGATGGGGATGGGATGGGGATGAGATGGGATGGGGATGGGATTGGATGGGGATGAGGTGGGATGGGGATGGGATGGGATGGGATGGGGATGGGGATGGGGATGGGATGGGGATGGGATGGGGATGAGATGGGATGGGGATGGGATAGGATGGGGATGAGATGGGAGGGGGATGGGGTGAGGATAGATATAGGATTGGGATGAGGATGGGATGGGGATGGGGAATGGGGATGTGGCTGCTGTGCTGCCTTCCTCAGCCTCACGCAGGCTCCCAGATCCATCTGCCATCCCACTGCTGTGGTTACCGGTGATGGACCACTCATCCATGCCCACCCCTTTGTCCAGAGATGCCATAGTGATCAGGTGCATCCAATCCATCCTGGTTACCCCAGAGTCCCCCTGCCCCTGCTGCTGGTGGCAGAGTTCACCCCTGAAGTGGGGGTAGGCTCTCCCAACCTCTCTCATCCCAAATCAGAGTGCGGTGCACTATGATCCCGCAGTGCTCCAAGCTTCTCCCACGCCACGGACGCGCTGTGGGGATACCACGGGTGCATGGCACGGTCCCCAGGCTGCCTCCATCACCCCTCAGGGCATGCGGTGCTGCACTGGGGCAGGATGGAGCCACCCCCTCACCGGCAGCCCTGGCTTCCTGCGCACCGGGGCCGGACGTGCAGCACGCAGCAGCACGGGGCCACATCCCGGCACCGAGCAGCACCCGACGCAATGGGCAGGAGGTGAGGATGGAGGTGCTGTGCCTGCTGCTGGCTGCTCTCTGCGCTGCTGCTGTGCCCAAACCAGGTATGCCACCATCCCCAGCCCCGCTTGAGATGTCACCAACACGATGCGCAAAGAGGATGCTCGGTGCCAGTGGGGTCTGACCCGCCATGAGGGCTCCCATCCCCATCCCGTGTTCCTCCCCGTCCCCCGCTGTCACCAGGGAGGTGGAGTGCTTTGCCACTGATGTCCTGTTCCCTAGGAACATCCCACCCCATCCCATCCCACCCTGCTTTTTCTCACCGGACCTTCATTCTGCAGAGGATGCTGCTTCACGTGGAGCGCCGCTGAGAGAAATCAAAAGCTTTGCCCATGCTGCAGGCTGTGCAGAGTGCCCCTGCTTTTCTCTGCAGCCGTACCTCCTCCTCCCAAGCCGAGCAGCGAGGCACTGAGCTCACAGCCCTCTGTTCCCAACAGAGCCAGACACCATTTTGCCTCCAGAGCATGGATGGTGCCCTGAAAGCTCCCCAGCACGGCATTGCCATCCCCTCAGCACCAACTGCCTTGGTGCCCAAGCCCCACCGTTAAGCCTGGAGGCTTTCCCAGAGCAGCCCCCTGCGCCAGGAGGGTGAACGTGTGGCCACGGGGGATGAATTCTAGGCTTTGGCTTAAGAGCAGTCAACCTCTGGTTGCCATTTTGTGCCTCCGGTTCCACGCTGGGGACCGCCATCCCACCTCCTTCCTATACCTCTCTTCGTAGCTCCAGTGGAGCCAACGGGAGCTTCCACCGCCGTGCCGAGCAACACCTCGACAGAGCCAGGTGAGAACGGGCATCCATCCACGGGACGCTGGGTGCGGGGACCCCTCTGCCACCCTCACCCTGAGCTGCCTGCAGGTCCCCGGGGCACAGCCCCGCTGCGCCTGGCTGGTGGCAGCCATCGCTGTGAGGGCACGGTGCAGGTGCGACACCTTGGCCGCTGGATGCCCGTGTGCCGGGGGTCCTGGAGTGCCACCGCATCCAGGGAGCTGTGCCACAGCCTGCGCTGCGGGGATGCCGAGGACGCCGCAGTGACAGCAAGCCCAGACAGTGGCAGGAATGTCACCAAGGAATGCCCAGCTGAGGTGGCCAACTGCAGCAGGTGGGAGGCAGAGCTCTGCCAGCCGGCCGCTGAGCCCAGCTGCTGCGCAACGGGGCTGGCACACGTCACCTGCACAGGTAAGGGCGCGGTGGGTGCGTGCCATCCCTGCGGCACGGGGCCACGTGCCAGCGCTCCTCCATCTCGCCCAGGTGATCAGAGGCTGCGCCTGGCCGGCGGGCGCAGCAGCTGCGAGGGCCGAGTGGAGCTGTGGCAGGCGGGCAGCTGGGGCACGGTGTGTGATGACGGCTGGGACCTGGACGATGCCACCGTGGTGTGCCGGCAGCTGGGCTGCGGATGGGCGCTGCAAGCCCCGCGAGAGGCCGCCTTCGGCCGGGGGCACGGCCCCGTGCTGCGGGATGAGGTGAACTGCAGCGGGCACGAGGAGAAGCTGCAGGAATGCCCTGCTGCCCCGCAGCATGACTGCAGCCACAAAGAGGACGCCAGCGTCGTGTGCTCCGGTGGGTGCGGTGGGGACAGGCCGGTGGCACCATCCGGGGTGCCGTAGCACTGCCTGGTCCTTGTGCCATGGCAATGGCAGCACCCCGTGCTGCGGCACCGCGTGGACCTCGCACCGTGCCCTTGCAGAGTCCCACAAGTGGCGGCTGTCTGGAGGCAGGGACAGCTGCGCGGGGCGCGTGGAGGTGTATTACGGCGGAGTGTGGAGCACGGTGTGCGACAGCACCTGGTACAGAATGGAGGCTGCCGTGCTGTGCCACTCGCTGGGCTGCGGGGAGCCGCTGCAGCGGCTCTCCTTCCAGCACACGCTGCCCACCAAGATGCTGTATGAGTGCGCGAACTGGCAGCCCTCGCTGGCGTACTGCAGGTGGACCTACAATAAGTCAGCTCCCTGCCACCAGTCCCGTGCTGCTGGTGTCATCTGCAATGGTACGGCAGCCTTTGGCCCCACGTGGGGGGGTTTGGGCTGGTGGCCCCCTTGGGCTGTGGGGCTGCAGCCTCGCCCCCTGCTCTCCTGCAGGCTCCCTGGGCTTGCAGACCTCAACTTTGGAGGTGACGGTGACATCGCATGATGGCGCAGCCCCGAATAGTGAGTGTGCTTTGGTGCATCCGGAGGTGAGAGGGTATGGGTGGGTGGGTGTCACGAGCTCTGTCTGTTCTCTGCTGCAGCCACAGAGGACTTGGAAGCCGGGGGGGCCCTGTCCCCTATGCACATGCCCCTCATCATCTCGTGTGCGGTGCTGGCAGCGCTGCTCCTGCTCACACTGCTGGCCTTCACCACTGCCCTGCTGCATCTGAGGAAGAGGAGCGGTGAGGGTCCCCCTGGGGCACAGGGGCTGCACAGGGTCACTGCTCCCAGCTCTACCCTCACTGCCACGCTCTATGCCTGCAGCCCTCACCCTGGGGACCCCCACGCCACTCCTGGTCACCCACAGCACCCAGGGTCATAGCATGCCGTCAGAGACTTGCAACGACTACAGGGAGGTGCCCGCAGGCCTCCCCAAGGGACCAGGTGGGTCTGCCAGGTCACTCACCATGTTAGCACCATCAGCTCTGTGAGTCCTCCAGCATCCCCAGCAGCCCCACGTGCCCCATGAGTCCCCCAGCCCCTCCAGCCCTGGTGCTGACCGAGGCCCCAGCTCTGTCTCTCCCTGCAGACCCCACCTCCGTAACCCTTCCCTCCGCCAAGAGCTCTGACTCCTCTGACTCCGACTACGAACACTATGATTTCAGCAGCAAGCCACCCGTGGCCCTCTCCACTTTCCACAGTGAGACCCCCCCCCCCACCCAGCACTTCTCCAGTACTCTGGGTTCCTGCACTGACCCTGTTCCTCCCACCCCACAGACTCGCTGCGCCAACAGCCGTGTGAGCAGCTGCTGGTGCCTGGCCATGATGGGATGGAGCCGTTTCCCACAGAGGGTGTGCCAGCCCCCATCCCCCTGTCCCACAGCACCGTCTGTCTGCACGTCCAGGGGAGGGTGTCTGGTGGCCCTGTGCTCTCCTAGTGATACGCACTTCGTGTCCCCACAGTGCCAAGCATGCTGTGCGCCCAGCCACAGGGCAGGGCGAGGAGCTCGTCCTCTTCCTCCTCTTCCTCCTCCCTGGAGCCCTACTGCAGTGAGAACACGGCGTCCATGCATGCCTGGCCCTGCCCACAGCCCCCACCATGCGGCACCCATCAGCACACAGCACCCACCAGTGAGTGGGGGCACTGGGGCTGCTACAGTGGTGGGGACAGCCCTGGGAATGGGGATGGTGTTGGTGAGACCCCCCAGATCGGGGAATAACTCCGGGGATGGCAATGGGGGTGGTGAGACCCCCAGGGATGGGGACAGCCCCAGAAGGGTGTGAGGACCCCGGGGGGTGGTGACAACAGCTGCCAATACAGCTCCTGCCTTCCCCAGCACCCCCAGCCGTGCCCTGTGTGACCATCCCAGTGCTCAACACGCCGTGGGTACCGTCACCCCCAGCAGACTCCCACCATGCTGACAGCTCCAGCACCTCCTCGGGAGAGTGGTACGAGAACGTGCAGGGCACTGAGACTCCTGGGGACCCATCCCTAGGGGAACACACGAAGGACCCCAGCTCCTCCGAGTGGAGTGACTACGACGACATCCAGGGCTCTGGCTGTTGAGAGTGGGAACGGGCAGCGGGGAGGGGACTCTTACCCGCTGCACAGCCCTGGGCCATTAAAAGCATTTCTCCCCATCTGCTTGGTGAGCCCTCATCTCTTCCTGGCTGTACCCAAGGGATGCTGTTCCCAACCCTGCCCATCTCCCCTCCCTTCCCCTGGGCTGTGCTCAGCCCAGCCTGGAACCCAGCGGGGTCCTGTGGAAGCTGAGCTCCCATCGCCTCCGGGCTCTGAAGCACAGTGGAAAATTTGCCCCCCGCCACATCCTCCAGCTGTTTACCGAGCAGAGCGGCTCCGGCAGCCCAGAACAAAGGGGCCGCACCGCAACAACAACGGAGGAAGCACAGAAATAGCAACAAAACCCCAGACAAAGGGGAGAGAGGGGAGACGAGAGCGGGGCTGGGAGCAGAGCCTGCGTGGGACGCAGCGGGGCCAAGCTGCTCTGCGAGCACCATGCCATCCACCCAGGGTTGAGGGCACGGTGCTGGGAGCACCGAGTGCCACATCCCCGCTGTGCGGTGGTGAGCTGAGAGCCACCTGGATTGGGTTTGGGTGAGAAATGGGGTGTGCACGTTGGGTCCCATTCCTGCCACCCCAGCACATGGGGGAAAGGAGAGAATCCAATGGCATCAGTGCTGTGGGATGAGGGGACCGCGGTGGAGATGCCTGCCCTGAGCATCTCTTACAGACCTCTTCTTGAGTCATGGAAAGTCTACAGCCCCGAGGAAGTGTTGAGGCAGGAAACTCCCTGGGAGCGGTGGTGTGGGGCCACAGGGTGTGGGGTGGGGAACCTCTGCGAGTGCAGGGCTGAGGGTTGGCCACATGGAGAGCTTGGATCCCCACGGAGCCACCACTCACCAGCACTGCCACCAGGTCGATGGCAAGCGGCTTCCTTAGCATGCCTGACCTGGATTCGGGGGAATTAATTAGGGTGCAATCAATCAGTGCCTCCCCAGCACCCACGTGCCTCGCAGAGACGCATGATGACCCCAGAATGCCTGTAGCTGGGAGAAGAGTCACAGTGCTTCAGGCCGGGGCTCACCCAGCTTCGGGTGCCAGCTCCTGCACTCTGGGCTTGGCTTGTCCATGCTGCCCGCAGCCCTGTGAGGACCCCAAGAAACAGTGAGGTCCCCATGGCCCCCAGTGCTGGACACGTTCACTTCTCCTTGTGCTCCCTCCTTCTGTGGGGCTGGGGGCCGATGGGGACCCTTAGGTGGGGAGCGGATGGGATGGGTGGGAAGGAGAGGAGATGGGGATGGGATGGGGTTGGAGACGGGATGGAGAGGTGGTGGGAATGGGATGAATATAGAGATGAGATGTAGCTGGGGATGGGATGTGATGAGGTTGGAGATGGGATGGCGACGGGAAAAGGAATGGGGACAGGAAGGGGACAAGATGGGGACTGAAATGGAAACGAAGCTGGAGTGGGGATTGGACGGAGATAGGGATGGAGATGGGATGTTGTGGGGCTGTAGATGGGATGGGGATGAGTCGGGGGTCAAAAATGAAGTACAGCTCCCCACTTTCTCTCTGGCTCTGCAGGGCCTGGCGAGGCAGCTGCCAGGATGCGACTTCAAATGAGCGAGATGTGACGCAAAAACCACAGAGGGAAGAAAAACAGCCCGTTGCTGCCCGCCCCCCCCTCGCCTCCCTTCCCCAGGCTGGGTACAGAGGCGTTGGTGCTCCACGCACCTCCTGCTCAGCCACCAGCACCAGGGCGGAGGAGGCAGCACTGCCCCATGGCAGCCCGGCCGCCTGCCCTGTGCCTGCTGCTCATGGTGGGGATGTGGGGTGAGTGCTTCTCTTGGGGGACGCCTCCCACGTTGTGGGGCACAGGCTGATGCTGTCCCTTCTCTTTCAGCCAGCTGCAGGCACAGAGGAGTGGCCCTGGATCTGGCAGGTGAGTGAGTGCACTTTGGGGCTCCGGCTTTGGGGTTGTGGAAGCCACTCGGTCCCACGGTGGCACGGGATGCCCGGTGCCGGGCAGGGGATGCAGACTGTTGATGCTCACTGTTCCAGCAGAGCCCGACTTGCGGCTCTCCGGTGGTGGCTGCCGCTGTGCTGGGCTGCTGGAGGTGCAGGTGTGGAGCAGATGGAGCCCTGTGTGCTGGGATGGTGTGAGCCAGGACGGTGTGTGCCGGCGGCTGGGCTGTGGCCCTCCTACCAAGCTGAGCTTCGTGCCACCCAACCTCGAGGAGCTGCAGGCATGGGCTATGCGGTGTGAGGGGACAGAGAGGTGCCACTGGGTGCCCGCCAACTGCAGCCAGCACGCCGCCATCTCCTGCAGCGGTAAGCATGGCCCCCCCCTAAGGTGGCCTGTATCCTCACTGCCTCCACTTGCCGCTTCCCTTCTCATTTCAGAGCCAGAGCCCACCAGCACCAAGCCCCCACCCGTACCTCCCACCACCAGCCCTGAACCCACAGGTGAGGGCCCCCTGCCCACGACCACCCTGGGGATGGGATACGCACAGCCAGGGCTTCGCTCCCCATCAGTGCTAACGTGGGGGGCTTTGGGACCGGGGTCCCTGTGTGTGACAGCTGCGCTGTCCCTGTTCCCTCACCAGGTGCCCCGTGGCTGCGGCTGGTGGATGGCAACTTCAGCTGCTCAGGCTTTGTGGAGCTGCACCTGAGAGGGAGATGGGGGGCTGTGGCACTCGGCCCAGACACTTCCCTGGAGCTGCCTACCCGCATCTGCCATGCGCTCGGCTGCAGCAGCCCCGATGCTGTCCCTGTCGGTGGTCTCATTAGCGGCCGAATGGGTGGCCCCATGTCTCTGCCACCACAAAGCCGCCTGCCCGTGCGCTGGGAGGCAGTGGTGCCATGCACCAGCCCTGAGCTGCTGAACTGCTTCAACTGGACCGGCCCTGGGCAAAGAAGAGCTCCCACCTTCCTCATCTGCCCAGGTGAGCGTGTGATGGGGGCGAAGGACGGGTGGCGGTGGTGCCCCTTGCACAAAGACAAAGCTGCACGCACTTGGTTACTGGAAGCTGTACCCAGCATCCTGCACGCGCCAAGGGATTGCCAAGCCCTTGGGCGAGGAGCAGGCTCTCTCCAAGCCCCTCCATCTGCTCAGGCTTTGAAGATGTCCTATGGGGTTTGGGGGCTTAACGGGAAGACGTATTGCTGCTGGCTTCGCTTTCACAGCTGTGCACGGCCGCGGGGATGTGATATTTGTGCCGTGGTGCCATCGTGCCACCAGCCCTCTCCCTGCAGGTTCCCAGCCTCGTGCCAGGCGCAGGCTGGCAGGCGGCCCCACGCCATGCGAGGGGCACATCGAGGCGTTCCAGCGGGGCCGCTGGCACGTGCTATGTGACGAGCAGGCGCAACGTGCTGAGCGAGGCCACCAGCTCTGCAGGGAGCTGCGCTGCGGGGACCTCTCCTCCACTGCCGAGCTGCGGGACCCCCGAGCTGGGGGGGTCATCTGCAGGGAGCATCACCTCCACCTCTGCCCCGAGAGCCTTGAGGAGGTCCGTGCCTGCTCTCGCACCCATGTGGTCTGTAAGCAGCCGTGCGCCCACCCCTCGCAGTGCCGCTCCCTGCGGGTGCCATCTGCATGGTGACACCCATCCTCTCCCAGGCCAGGACTCGAAGCCGCCTCCCGCTGGCACCTCACCTGGCACGGTGGCCAGCATCTGCCTGGCCCTGCTCCTGCTGGGAGTCCTGCTGCTCATCTGTGGCCCCCCTGCATACAGAAGGCTGATGAAGAGGAGTAGGTGGCCAGCCCCCCAGCCTGTCCCCGCTCCCCTCTCAGCACCTCCTCCTGGTGTCCGCTGCATCCCCCATCTCCCTGAAGTTTCTAGGGTGACGCATGTGCTGCTTCTCCCCGCGTGGCTTCCCCCGGATCCCACGCTGATGCCACCACTCCATCCCCACTGTCCCCACCCCGTTGCCACCACCCTGTCCCCACTGTCCCCACGCTGACTGCGGCACAAGGATTAGGCGCACAAACCCAGCGCGAGGCGGGGGATTACCAGGAGGATTACTGAGCATGGCAGATGGGGCCGGCAGTGGGCTCCTGGGGGGACACAGCCTGAGCGTACCCCCCTCCTTCCCTCTCTCCATCCTTTCCTCACAGTCTCCAAGAAGAAGCAGCGGCAGTGGATCGGCCCCACGGGGCTGCACCAGAGCGGTGAGCGGGGTTTTGTTGCGGGGTGTAAGGGGCTCCTCTTGCAGCCGCACGGAACCAGCAGCGCGGTGCTGGCCTGGTGGCACCGAGCATTCCCCCCAAGCCACCCTGCCTTGCAGTCTCCTTCCACCGCAACAGCACCGTCACCCCGAGGGCACGAGTGGAGGAGCAGAGGGCGCGGGGGGGGGACAATGACTACACTCAGCCCCCCCAGAAGAGCCTGTCGGCGTACCCAGGTGAGGATGCTGGGGACGTCCACTCCCATCCCATGGGGAGGGATGAACGTGGGGCTCTGCAACGCGGGCATCATCTGGTGGCACTGGGTAAGGAGCAGTGTGTGGTTCAATCCACAGCCCTGGAAGGCACGGCACGAGCTTCCAGCGCCCTGGACAACTCCTCTGACAGTGACTACGATCTGCACTCTGCCCGCAGGCTGTGAGCCGCAGAGGTAGGGCCGCCCCACGGACGGGATCCGTTAAACTCAGCTGCACAGAGCTGGCGGAGTAGAAGGATGAATGCCCACACATCCCCATCCCCACGGTGTTGGAGCCCACCCGGCTCACCTGGGGACCTCTCTGAGCTCAGCCCACTCGCACCCTTCGCTGCCCCCCATCTCTGACCCCACAGCGGCTTTGGGGTGCTGCTGTGCCACTGAGCAACCCCGTGCTTCTTCCTGCTCATCCTCTCACTTCTGGGCCTCCTTCCCGCCTGGGAAAGCACAAGGCGGGGGCTTTCTGAGCTCTGCGTGCATCTCAAAGTTTGCACCGTGGGGCCAAGGGCTGCTGCAACGCGACCACGCACCCCAGGGCTTTGAGACATGAACTCGGCTGCGCGTGCGCGGGACGGCTCAAGGTTTGTGCGAAGAGCAAAGCACAGATGGGCGGCGCAGGAAGAATGGAAACATCGAGAAGCAACCCATTTAATTGGTAATAAAATCGTTACTTCTGGTAATGATGTCTCGTTCTCTACCTTCCGCCACCACTCCGCTGCTCCTCGGATCGCCAGCACGGGGGCTGAGCAAGAAATGGTGCAGAGAGGCAGCAACGGCCCCCCTGGGGGACAACAGGAGCCAGAGAGCAGGAAGGACACGCTAGAAGAAGACAGTCCTGCAAGAAGGTGAACGGTTGTATTGACAAAATCGAGAGGGAGCCGGCACGGGGCCGCCAGGATGGCACGGAAAGATCGATAGAGCACCGTCATTTTTGAAAGCAACCACCTCGGGGACTCCGCATATGATTCATCAAGTTTTATTACTGTAATTAACCACGACGTGGGACTGCTTCCATTAACCCCCCCAAAGCATTCCTCTTGCCCTAGTCCATTAGTAATCTCCCTTTATAAATAACTTACAGACGTAGAAGCGGGATGGGTAGGAAAAAGTGCTGAGCAACGCAAACGCCATTTCCTCTAGCAGCCCTGGCTCCCCATCACCTAGTGTTTCCTGAGAAGGGGAATCCCAAATCCACCCCTGGGCACCCCAGGAGCGGCTGAGTGTGTGGTACTGAGCTCTCCTTGCATACTGAGCGCATCCTCCACGGCAGCACCCTCGCTGTGCTCAAGTCAGAGCTTGTGTGGGATGGGGAGGCTCCTGGGCAGCGTGGGGAAGGGTTTTGCCACCTGACAGGGGCAGCACTGGGATGTGATTCTGCTTGGGGCGTGCTGGCAGCTTCTTCCTGCTACAACACACCTGCGAGCCCAGCAGTTTCCACCTCCTGTTTCAGTAGGGCCCCGTGCAGGCAGCAAACATCGTGCGGCTGAAATACCGTGACCCCACCGTGCCTTTGGAACACATGGGAAGAAAGCTGGGAATTCCTAAGCTACGTGTTATAAAAGAACAGGCGGTCCCAGAGGACCGCTCGCTCACACACACAGGGGTCAGGCTCCCAGCGGGGCCCTATCAGTGCACACCCCATGTACGCAGCTGGGTGTTGTAGCAGAGCCTGGACTAACCTGTTGGGAAGCAGCTGCTTCAGCCCACCAGCAACCACAACAATCCTAAAGAGGTGTGGCAGCTACTGCATCTCTCATCCTACGCAACGCCCTGGCGTGGAGGGGCTGAAGAGCCACGCTCCGGGCTCACTCCTCTTCCTCAGTCCACAAAGAGGAGGGAGCGGCAGAGGATGCTGTCTGGTTTAGTTGCCAGGCCAAGCAGGGCGCGGGGGGTTCCCAGGTGGGGGGTGGTACCCATAAGGTGGCCCTGGTGGATAGGGAGGCTGAGGGGGGATTGGGAAACTGGGGAGGGGAGGCTGTGTGGGGTAGGGACACTGCGGCCGCCCGGCCCCGGGGGGTGCGTAGGGTGGGTAGCCAGGTCTGGGTGCCGGAGGGGAGGGAAAGGAGGGGGCATGTGGGGGCCCCCGGGATGGGGACCAGTAGGCTGGTGCAGAGGTGGGGCCCTGGGGAGGCTTGGGGTAGCCTGGGGTAGAGTCGGCAGCCTGCAAGGGTGGGTACGTGGCACCCGGGGGAGGATGGTAGGGAAAGGCAGGCTGGGTGCTGGGCTGAGAGGCAGCAGTGTGTCCCGTGGTGAGCGGGGCGCCGGCAAAAGGAGCGGGAGGGAGAGCTCCGTGCGCTGTGGGGCCGAGCGGCATGGCCGGGGCCGGGCTGTAGGGCAGGGGCAAGGCAGGAGCTCCTGACGGGACGGGCAGCGGCTGCGGTGGCTCCACGGGTGCACAAGGAGGCTGCTGCTGCTGCTGCGAGTCCCTGACAGGCTCCTGTGGCGCTCGTGACTTCCGCAGCACCTCCTGAAGCTTTTCCACCCTGACCCGGCGCAAGTGGGACAACTTTCTCATCACTGAGAACTGCTCAAGAAAGGACTCCAGGGCTACCTCACCCTCCAGGAACTTCTCAGCCATTTTCTGGAAGAGAAGACAGGACAACATCCCTCAGTGCTGCCTCCCCAGATCCACTCTGGGACTGCCATCTCCCTCAGAGGACCACCACACCGCGCACAAAGAAAGAAGGAACAATCCAATCTCTTTTGGAGCAACTACGTCAAGCTACAGAAAGATAATCCTTGATTTAAGGGATTAGGTTTGGGAGAGTAACTGCCAGTCGCTGAGAACTAATGGCTTGAACTGCTGATTTAAAGCTTAAGCTCACCTCAGACTCCTCTTCAATTTTTTGGCTTTCCACCTGCAGGAGATCCAGCAACATCTGAGGATGCATTGCGGCTGAAAATTTCTCTGGGGAAACGAGCAGCAGAGAAACGAACACAGAACAGGGCAAAAACGTTAGCACACTGCCCCATCTAACAGAGCTTGTCACCCAGCCCACAGCTCTGTACTGTGACATAAGGAAAACCTAAAGCAGAAGGAGCTCTCTTCCTCACTATTACATTTCTGTGCCCCACGTGCTTTTCCAAGAGAGCCTTCCTGACTTGGAAAAAGTTGATGCAAGGAAAAAAAATCTGAAGAGGAAACAGCCTTAACCACTGCCACACCTGACTTAAAGGAAGCTTATAGACATGGGAGAGTGATCTCTCACACAGGCAGAGACTGACAGAACGAAAGGAGAAGGGTTTAAAACTAAAAGAGAGAGAAATTAGATTAGACGTGAGGATGAAATTTCTCACTCGGAAGGCACTGAGGCCCTGGCTGATCAAGGAAGCTGTGTGTGCCCATCCCTGGAGATGCCCAAGGCCAGGCTGGATGGGGCCCTGGGCAGCTCAATTTGGCGGGGGACAACCAGCCTACAAGGCAGGAACTCGGGGAGCTTTACGATCCCTTCCAACACAACCGCTGCAATGGTTGGAGGGGAAGGAAAGGAAGCGAGGTTGGAGTCACTCACCCAGTTTTGCCTTCTGCTCCTTACAGCGTTCAGCAAGCTTTTGCAGCTCCTCGTACTTGCTGGAGAGCTCGGAGCGTCCCGTCTCCAGCGGGACCTGGAACTTCAGGTTCTGCTCAGCAAGGCTGCGGTTGGCAGCGAGCGCCATCTCCCTCTCCAGCTGCAGCTCCTGCACCTGAGGAGAAGGGCCCACAGTCAGCCCCGTCCTCACCTGGCGAGGCCCAGCAGCCTCACGCTGCTGCTGCTCACCTCCCTGGACTCCAAGGCCAAGCGTTCGATCTCCGCAGCATCCTCCTGCAGTGCCTGCAGCTCCTCCACAGTGCGGTTCTTCAGGGTGTCCATGCTCGGAGCAGCCACGCACTCCTGGAAGCGGGAAAGGAATTCAGACAACCCATTAAGGCTGGAAAAGCCCACGAAGACCAGCCAGCCCACCCCCTCCGCGTCACATCTCCACGGCCCCAGGGACAACGGCTCCATCACCTCCCCGGGCAGCACTGCCGGTTCCTCGGCGCTCCTCCTGAGGGGAACCCCTTCCTCACCTCCAACCCCCCCCCCCCAAACGGAGGCCGAATCCCCGCCGCCACCGTGCGACTCACACAGCACCCGGAAGGCCCGCCCGCTCGCCGCCAAGCCTCGCCTCCCTTCAGCCCGCTTCCCCGCGGCTCCGTCCCCGCTCGGGGCCGAGCGCGGAGCGCAACGCGAGGCCGCCCCGCTCCGCCCGGCCCCGGGCCGCGCCGCCACCGCCTTCCGCCGCCACGGCGGAAGTCAGCGCGGCCGCGGGGGGTGAGCGCCCCCCGGCGGCGAGGGGGTGCAAGGCGCCGCCGCCATCTTGTGGCGGGCCCTCCGCGCTGCCCCGGTGGAGGTGTGAAGCGCCTCACGCTGAGCGGCTGCTGCTGCTCTCCATCGGGTGGCTGAGTGCTGCTGGATGTAGTCCCGGTAATCCCTAGCAGAAGTGGAAGGAAGCGGGTCCGTCGTGAACTGCAGCCTTCCTCGCACAAAAGCACTCAGAGATGCTCGTCTGCTCGTGTGGGGCGGAATGCTGGCCTCCGCTTCTCATGGAACCATTGAATGCATGGCTGGGTTGGAAGGGACCTTGAAGATCACAGAGCCATAGGATGGTTGGGTTGGAAGGGACCTTAAAGATCATAGCATGGTTGGGTTGGAAGGGACCTTAAAGATCATGGAACCACAGGATGGTTGGGTTGGAAGGGACATTAAAGAAAATGGAAACATAGGATGGTTGGTTTGGAAGGGACCCTAAAGATCACAGAACCATGGGATGGTTGGGTTGGAAGGGACCCTAAAGATCACAGAACCATGGGATGGTTGGGTTGGAAGGGACCCTAAAGATCACAGAACCATGGGATGGTTGGGTTGGAAGGGACCCTAAAGATCACAGCATGGTTGTGTTGGAAGAGACCTTAAAGATTACAGAACCATAGAACGGTTGGGTTGGAAGGGACCTTAAAGATCTCAGAGCCATAAGATGGTTGGGTTGGAAGAGACCTTAAAGATCACACAGAGCCATAGGATGGTTGGGTTGGAAGGGACCTTAAAGATCGTGGAACCACAGCATGGTTGGATTGGAAGGGACCCTAAAGATCACAGCATGGTTGTGTTGGAAGAGACCTTAAAGATTACAGAACGATAGGATGGTTGGGTTGGAAGGGACCCTAAAGATCACAGCATGGTTGTGTTGGAAGAGACCTTAAAGATTACAGAACCATAGAACGGTTGGGTTGGAAGGGACCTTAAAGATCTCAGAGCCATAGGATGGTTGGGTTGGAAGGGACCTTAAAGATCACAGCATGGTTGGGTTGGAAGGGACCTTAAAGATTACAGAACCATAGAACGGTTGGGTTGAAAGGGACCTTAAAGATCTCAGAGCCATAGGATGGTTGGGTTGGAAGGGACCTTAAAGATCACAGAGCCATAAGTTGGTTGGGTTGGAAGAGACCTTAAAGATCACACAGAGCCATAGGATGGTTGGGTTGGAAGGGACCTTAAAGATCGTGGAACCACAGCATGGTTGGATTGGAAGGGACCCTAAAGATCACAGCATGGTTGGGTTGGAAGGGACCTTAAAGATTACAGAACCATAGAACGGTTGGGTTGGAAGGGACCTTAAAGATCTCAGAGCCATAGGATGGTTGGGTTGGAAGGGACCCTAAAGATTACAGAACCATAGAACGGTTGGGTTGGAAGAGACACTAAAGATCACAGCATGGTTGGGTTGGACGGGACCTTAAAGATTACAGAACCATAGGATGGTTGGGTTGGAAGGGACACTAAAGATTATAGCAACATAGAACAGTTGGTTTGGAAGGGACCCTAAAGATCACAGAACCATAGGATGGTTGGGTTGGAAGGGACATTAAAGATCACAGAGCCATAAGATGGTTGGGTTGGAAGAGACCTTAAAGATCACACAGAGCCATAGGATGGTTGGGTTGGAAGGGACCTTAAAGATCGTGGAACCACAGCATGGTTGGATTGGAAGGGACCCTAAAGATCACAGTATGGTTGTGTTGGAAGAGACCTTAAAGATTACAGAACCATAGAACGGTTGGGTTGGAAGGGACCTTAAAGATCACAGCATGGTTGGGTTGGAAGGGACCCTAAAGATTACAGAACCATAGAACGGTTGGGTTGGAAGGGACCTTAAAGATCACAGAGCCATAAGATGGTTGGGTTGGAAGAGACACTAAAGATCACAGCATGGTTGGGTTGGAGGGGACCTTAAAGATTACAGAACGATAGGATGGTTGGGTTGGAAGGGACCTTAAAGATCACAGCATGGTTGGGTTGGAAGGGACCTTAAAGATTACAGAACCATGGAATGGTTGGGTTGGAAGAGACCTTAAAGACTACAGAGCCATAGGATGGTTGGGTTGGAAGGGACCCTAAAGATCACAGAACCATAGGATGGTTGGGTTGGAAGGGACCTTGAAGATCACAGAACCATAGGATGGTTGGGTTGGAAGGGACCCTAAAGATCACAGCATGGTTGGGTTGGAAGGGACCTTAAAGATCATGGAAACATAGATTGGTTGGGTTGGAGGGGACCCTAAAGATCACAGCATCGTTGGGTTAGAAGGGACCTTAAAGATCACAGAACCACAGGATGGTTGGGTTGGAAGGGACCCTAAAGATTACAGAACCATAGAACAGTTGGATTGGAAGGGGACCTTAAAGATCACAGCATGGTTGGGTTAGAAGGGACCTTAAAGACCACAGAACCACAGGATGGTTGGGTTGGAAGGGACCCTAAAGATCACAGCATGGTTGGGTTGGAAGGGACCTTAAAGATTACAGAACCATGGAATGGTTGGGTTGGAAGGGACCTTAAAGATCACAGAACCATAGGATGGTTGGGTTGGAAGGGACCCTAAAGATCACAGAACCACGGAATGTTTGGCTTGGAAGGGACCTTAAGGATCACAGCCCCATTCCCTTCTTGTGGCCTGATTGCCATTCACCATATCAGCCTGCCCATCCAGCCTGGCTTCGAGCAAGCACCTCCAGGGATGGGACATC
Organism: Callipepla californica brunnescens; assembly: GCA_023055505.1. Classification (NCBI taxonomy): domain Eukaryota; kingdom Metazoa; phylum Chordata; class Aves; order Galliformes; family Odontophoridae; genus Callipepla; species Callipepla californica. The sequence continues at coordinate 6,202,893 of JALIRH010000033.1, read as the reverse complement.
CATGGCTTCCCCCTGCCAGGGCCTCACCACTCTCTGAGTACAGAATTTCCTCCTGATAACTGACCCGAATCACTCATCTTTTAATTTAAAGCTCTGCGCTGCCAGCCAGGAAGAGTGGAACGCAAAGGGGACTGCAGCAAGGTCATGGCAGTGTTTCAGAGGTGCTGCCATCCAAGCACATGGCTCCAGAAAGGCACCTCTGGTTCCTTGTGTGCCACGTGAGGCCCTGTTGGCTCCTGTGTGACAAACATGAGTCACAGGGATCCGGTTCAGTACCCAGTGGTCCAGTCGGTGCATAGCAGGGATGATAACCTGGGCAGAACCCAGTGTTATTGCGAGAAAAGGACGTGATTTTCCAAAGGGAGATCGATATTTTCAAGGAGGATCGATAGTGTGGGGAACAGCCTGCCAGGGACGTGGGAAGGCTGGAGGACATCCGGCTCACCGTTTGTCAAGCTGTGAGGGCCGAGTACGGCGTAAGCAGTATTGTATGTGAATGATAACATCGAGGGAAGACTTGATGGGTGGATCTGATGTTTTTTACGGCTCTTTGGGTCCTGAGGTGGGAGGTGGCAATACTAAACTGGAGCAAAGCAACGCGCAGTCAGTGAGGGGTTAACAAATCTCATACAGAATTCAGCTCAGCAGCTCTGATTCTCTGTCACATTTTTTGTTGTTGTTTTTTGGTTTTTTTGTTGGTGGTGGATTTTTTGGCCTCGTTCACTTGCGGTTTTAGTCTGGTGTCCCTTCGAGCCTAACAGTCACTCAACTTACTCAGCACCACATCACAGATGTGGTTCACAAGAGAGCTGCAGCCCAGCCATCTCCCTCCCTGTACCTGCTCTCGTGTAACCCAAGGACTTCACAAACCTTGTGGTTTAGCCACAGACCGAGGCTGCTGGTGGCCTTGGTCACTGACTGGGTCACCCACCCACAGCAGATGGGAAGAGCTGGCCTCACCAGCCAGAGGTCATGCCCAGTAGGGAGCCAACGCCTCTCTTAATTTATTGATATTAATCAAACCTTGCTACATAAAGGTCTAGGAACTTGACGCCTCGGGAGCATCAAACCAGGCTCCTATCCTCTCAGTCTGCCCTTACAGAAGGCTCAGGAGAGAAGGAACAGGGAGAGGAAAACAAGTTTGCTTCCTTAATCTGCTGTTACCAAGATAAGCTATATCTCAGGGAAGTGATTTTTTCAGGCTGACTCTTTTGATCTGTCACGAGTAGAGCTCTAGGAATGGATATCTTTTCCTCAACAGAGCAAGGTTAGTTCTGCTTAGCACCAGGTCTGTTTGACAGGGCTTTTTCTGAGCCGCAGCAGTAAAGTTCCTCACCGTGCGAACTTTCTTGGGTACCCAAAAGTAAGGCATCTTTTACTCTGCTTTCCCAGCAGTGATGATGCCTTAGGATGAGCAGATTTCTTGGTCGTGTCTTTCCTAGCTTGAATACAGTGGCTGCCAAGAGTAACATTGAGAGCAGCCACATCTCCCTGACATCGTCTAGCTCTCGGTCAGTCCGTGACTGTGAAATGAGGTCCCCATATTCTATTTCTTCCTCTTGTCCACTGTTCATGAAAATGCCCATAAACATCCTGTTTTCAGGCAGTCCTGCCCCTTCACAGCCTGCTTCCCAATCGGGAGGAGATTTGATTACGAAATCATTAGCCCTTGGAAAAAAACCAGATTTCCAAAAACTTCCTTTAGGCCTCTCAGTGGAAAAACCTGCATTTCTTATCAGGCTTGCCAGGCACATGCAGAAGCTTGACGTATGAGCAAACAGGCAGCAGCCCCAGGGCCTCACCCCTCTGTGTTGGCCACCAGGCTGGTCCTGCTCCTTGCCAATGAGTTGTCTTCAGGCTCTGAGTCCTTCTTCGACCTTCACCAGCAGTGCCACCACAGAACCCTTGGGGGACGCCATGGACGTGAGTGTGGCCGTTGATATCTGCAGGCCTGCTTATTTTGGGGAAAGCCCTGCAGCAGCCCTGGAAAAGAGGAAAATCTGCTTTTGTCCAACCTCAGAGCCACTCAGCTTCTGGAGCTACACGCCTGCCCTTTGCTGATCGTAGAATCATATGACGATTGGATTGGAAGAGACCTTAAAGCCCTCCCAGCCTGCAACCCCTGCCGTGGGCTGGTTGCCCCCTCAGCAGACCAGGTTACCCAGGGGCCTGGTGTTGGGTACCCCCAGAATGGGGCATCCACAGCTTCTCTGGTTATCCTGTGCCAGGACCTCACCGCCCTGTGGTGACCAAGGCAGCTCAGGGGGTCCTCCCACGGGTTCGCCCCCGGTTCATCTTGTATACAGGTGCTGTCAGAGGGCAACTCTACTCATGGCAGTGAGTTGAAACTGGATGTGCTTTATGGTCCTATCTGACCCAACCGTTCTGTCATTCTATGATCTAGGGTGTTGAGAAGTGGCCCTTTTACCCAGAGGCGCATCTGTCAGCACATACACGCAGGAAAACCTGCTCACAGAGCTCCTTTTCCGCTTCGAGCTGCTCTGGAACTTTGCCTGCTGAAATAGGTGACCATGAGGGTGACCAAGTTACAGAATCCCATAGTTGTACAACACCAGTTCCAATCACAAGGCTTTCCCCAGTTTGTATTTTAAATGCAGTAAGAGCATTTGCCCAAAGCTTCCTCTTTTCCCAGCAGGAAGACTGCCACGTGGGCATGCTGTTGACCCCTGCCTGGTGGATGTTGGGCACCTCAGCCCTTCTGCCCTAATCATCACTGGCTAGACCCTACCAGGCTGCTCTCCCTTCCTCTCCCTGGCGCAGTTAGCACCCCTCTTCCCGTTTTGCCCTGCAGGAAGTGGGGCTGAGGCTGGTGCTGGCTGTTGCAGGCTTCCTCTGTTTTCCTCCGGTGCCTTGTGCGCAGGACAAGGTGACCTTTCCAGCTCACGAGTTCGGCACCACAGTGCCCAAACTGGAGCTGAGCACCTCTGACGCAACCATATGTGGGTGACCTCTGTGTTGTCCTGGCCCTGCAGCATCCCCAGTGGGTCTCAGTTTCATCCCCTAATTGGTCCCAGTTTCATCCTCCACGTCCCCAACGAGCTCCACATCTCCCAGGGCCTCCCCATGGCACTGCAGGACACCGAGATGTGCTTCTCCCCCAGCCTGAGCCTTCTCTAAGCATCCCCTGCCGCAGCGGAGGAGATGGCAAGCCATCAGCTTAACGTTCCCCTGGTGTCCTCTGCGGACATTGTGATAACTCCCACCCGGCCGTTTGCCTTTCTTATCGGGGCTGCTGGCCAAACAACCATGGAGCTGTATATAAGGAGCTCAAGCGGGGCACCCAGCACATTCGGCACTTCACCGTTGGCATTGGGAACTTGCCACGAAGAGCCACGATGAAGCTGCTCCTGCTCCTCGGCTTGGTGGTCCTGGCCCAGTGCGCTGTCCACAGGTGAGCGGTGTGGTGTTGGATGTGGGATGGGGCTCTGCAGGGACAGGGGACAGCCCGCAGCCCCCAGCCATGGCCGTGGCGCAGGATGGGGGTCCCCAAAACTTCCACGCCCTGTTGTGTATCCCTGCCCTGGGCCTGATCTCCTCCTCACCTCAGGATCCCGCTGAAGAAGGGGAAATCCCTGCGGAAGCAGCTGAAGGACCATGGCTTGCTGGAGGAATTCCTGAAGAAGCATCCCTACAACCCGGCCTCCAAATACAACCCTGTCCTCTCTGCCTCTGTCTCCTCTGAGCCCATGGAGAACTACATGGATGTGAGCAGGGGGCTGGCACAACCCGAGGGCTACCAGCCCCTCACCACCTCTCTCATCACCTTCCCGTCCCCCCTAACTTCCTTCCACAGACTTCGTACTACGGCACCATCTCCATCGGCACCCCACCCCAGGATTTCACCGTCATCTTCGACACTGGCTCCTCCAACCTGTGGGTGCCCTCTGTGTATTGCACCAGCTCGGCCTGCAGTGAGTGTTCCTGTCCCCCAGGGCTGGGAGATGATGTCCCCTTTTGCCACGTACCGTCACCTCGTCCTTGGTGCCCAGGGGTGGGATGGGGTGTAACCATCCCTCTCTCGTACCTGCAGGCAACCACAAGAAATTCAACCCCTCCAAGTCGTCCACCTATGTGGGCACCAATGAAACCGTGTACATCGCCTACGGCACAGGCAGCATGAGCGGCATCCTGGGCTACGACACTGTCGCCGTAAGGGAGCAGGGCTCTTAGCTGCCTGGGACACGGGGACACCACTTGCCCCAACCCAACCCATCCTGCTCTCCCCACCTCTCCTACCAGGTCTCGAGCATCGATGTCAAAAATCAGATCTTTGGGCTGTCTGAAACCGAGCCTGGCTCGTTCTTCTACTACTGCCCCTTTGACGGCATCCTGGGCCTGGCCTTCCCCAGCATCGCCTCCTCTGGGGCCACCCCCGTCTTCGACAACATGATGGATCAGGACCTGGTGGCCATGGACCTCTTCTCCGTCTACCTGAGCAAGTAGGTCCCACACAGGAGGTTCTCTCCTTGAGGGTCCCGTGGGGGCTTCAGCACTGTGTCCTCTCGGTGCTGTGGGGATCCTGGGCCGTGGGACCACTGTACCTAATGGTTACCCCGACAGGAATGGGGAATCAGGCAGCTTTGTCCTCTTCGGCGGCATCGACCCCTATTACACCTCCAATGGCATCTCCTGGGTCCCGCTCTCGGCTGAAACCTACTGGCAGATCACCATGGACAAGTATTGTTGGGAGTGATGCGATGGGGTGAGGGTGGTGACATCCCGTAGCTCACCGTGGGGGTCCGTGCAGGGTCACCCTCGGCGAGAAGTCCGTCGGCTGCTACTTCACCTGCCAGGCCATTGTGGACACCGGCACCTCACTGCTGGCCGTGCCCCAGGGCGCCTACAACCGCATCATCCGTGACCTGGGCGTCAACTCCGACGGCGAGGTGAGGCGGGGGGTCCTGGGGACCCACAGCACTCAGGATCCCCCCTGAAGGCCCTGCCCTGGGACGCGTGGTTCCAGAAGGGCCGCTGACCCTGTGTCCCTTACAGATCAGCTGCGACGACGTCAACAAACTGCCTGATGTCACCTTCCACATCCACGGCTACGCCTTCACCCTGTCAGCCAGCGCCTACGTGCTGGAAGTGAGCATCCATGCGGGTGGCGATGGGGACGGGGATGAGGAATGGGGTGGAGATGGAGGGAGGGATGGGGATGGACTCTTTCGGGTGTCCTGGGCAGCCGGTGATGGTTTTCATCCTCGCCTTTAGGAGGATGGGTCCTGCAGCCTCGGATTCGAAAGCTTGGGCACCCCCACTGAGTTGGGTGAGCAGTGGATCCTCGGCGACGTCTTCATCCGCGAGTACTACGTGATCTTCGACAGGTCAAACAACAAGCTGGGGTTCTCGCCCCTGTCCTGAGCCCCTTCAGCTCCTGGCTGGGCCAGCCCCCCCAGTCCTGGCCCCTATTGCTGCTGTTGCTGAGCACAATAAAGCCTCGGAAATGCATCAGTGTGTTGAGTTTCTCTGGGAAGGGTCAGGTCAGGCTGCAGCATCCCCATGGTGCCGGAGATGTCAGGCTGAGCTCCTCTCGCTGGTGGGGCCCTTTGTTTCCATCCATCGTGATGCTTGTCAGCCACAAGTGTCCAGGGCCCGGGGCCAAGCCATTGCCATGCTGGCAGAGCTCACCCATGCTGTGTTTGTTCCTGGCACATGGCTTGGTGGCACTTGTTGGCAGCACCGGCGCTGAGTCCCTGGCAGCTCCCAGCTGCCTTGTCCCCAGCCTCCAGCAAGCCACGTGCATCTCCTGCGCGCAGAAAGGACAGCCAGAAGATTTGTCCCAGGGATGCAAAGCGTGGTGCTGGTGATGCCACCACGTCCCCCGCGGCTCCCAGCTCTGCAGACACCCCACGTCTCCAAGCAGGGCAGCAGGTGGCCAAGAAGTGGGATGTCAGAGCTGGCTTATCGGGGTGCTGGCACGCCTCTTCCGGGAGTGCCTCCGTGTGCTGTGATTTAAGGGCAGGCACCCCACAGCACCGCGCTGCATCCCTGCGTGTGCCATGAGCTGGCTGTGGCTGATAGGGCTGGCAGTGGCCGCCCACGCCACGATGACCAGGTAGGGGACACCGGTGGTCGTGGTGAGACCCAAGCCCTGTGCTCGTCCCCGTGCTCAGCTGCAGTCTCTCCCACAGGGTCACGCTGCAGCAGAAGAAAACACTGCGGCGAGTGCTGCAGGACAGCGGGGTGCTGGGGGAGCTCCTGCTGCAGCGAGATCCCTCCCCGGCAGTCAAGCATCGCCGCACCACCACCATGGAGCTCTTGGAAAACTACATGGACGTGAGTGTGAGGGGCTTGGCAGGGTCCCCGGTGACCGGGGGATTCTGAGGGGCCTGGGCAGGGGGCAGAGCAACCCTCCAACATGCCCTGTGTTGGCAGCTGAGCTACGTGGGCACCATCTCCATCGGCACTCCACCCCAGCGGTTCTCCGTCATCTTTGACACCGGCTCAGCCAACCTGTGGGTGCCCTCGGTGTACTGCTCCAGCCCGGCTTGCGGTGAGTGTCACCGAGCATTGGGATGGCAAGAGGGTTGCTTCCCTGCTGCCCTGCTCAGCTCTCCGCCCCGCTGCAGCCACCCACCGACGCTTCGACCCAGCGTGCTCCTCCACCTACCACGGCACCACCACCAGCGTGGCCACCTGGTATGGCACTGGCAGCATGGTCGGCGTGCTGGGCTACGACACCGTCACGGTGAGCACCCGGGGGCCACAGAGCTGGTGGGGGTTGTTCGGTGCACTCCAAGCCTTCCCACTCTCCCCTTCAGGTTGGGAGCATCCAGGTGAAGAACCAGATGGTTGGGCTGAGCCAGTGGGAGCCCGGCTCCTTCCTCGTCCACGTGCCCTTCGATGGCTTCCTGGGGCTGGCCTTCCCTACCATCGCCTCCTCTGGTGCTACCCCATTGTTTGACAACATGATGAGCCAAGGCCTGGTGGCCCAGGACCTCTTCTCCATCTATCTCACCCCGTAAGTCACAGCAGCACTTAGGCAAATTTGACTCCCTTGGGGCCACAGCCAACCTGTGGGTACAGACGTGACCGACAGGGAAGGCTTCACGTCAGGGTGACCCTGGCACATGCACAGCTCCCACCCGGGAGCAGGATTCAGGTCCAGGAGGACTGGAGGGCACTGGCACCCCATGGGGACCCCCTGCTGCCTCCCCCCGCAGCGATGAGCGGAACGGCAGCTTCGTGCTCTTTGGTGGCATCGACAGTTCCTCCTTCACCGGGAACCTGAGCTGGATCCCCCTGACTGCCCGAACCTACTGGCAAATCAAGGTGGACAGGTAGCTCTGGGACGCGGCGTGGATGGGGGGACTCGTCACCATTCGGACCTGCCTAAGGGACACGCTGTGCCCCCAGAGTCACCATGCACGGCCTCCCCATCGCCTGCGTCCACGGCTGCCAGGCCATTCTGGACAGCGGCACCTCGATGCTGGCAGGCCCTGGGCTCAGCATCCGCCGCCTCCACCATGAAATGGGAGCCACGCGCAGCCCCAGCGGTCTGGTGAGTGCATGGGGAACAGCGGCAGGGACAGGGCAGTGGTGGCTTCCTGCTGAGGCTGAGGCTGGGCTGTCTCCTCCCCGGCAGCACACAGTGGGATGCAGCTCCCTTCTGCCCGACGTCGTCTTCGTCATCGCCGGCACACAGTTCCCTCTGCCGCCCCAGGCGTACATCGTCCAGGTGAGCCCCGAGCCCCGGCACGCCATGCCCATGGGCTGCCCACCGTCACCACGGCCCCATTCCCTTCCCCTCCAGATGGAGGATGGCTCCTGCGTGAGTGGCTTCGAAGCCTACGCCCTGCCCACGGCTGCCGATGAGCTCTGGATCCTCGGGAGCATCTTCCTGCGTCGCTACTACAGCGTCTTCGACAGGGCCAACAGCAGGCTGGGGCTGGCACCCGCTGCCTAGAGGGCATCCTGTGCCCATGCAGTACCACCCTTAGGGGGGACTACTTCTTAATATCCATCCTGGCGCAACTTGAGGCCATCACCCCTCGTCCTGGTGCTGATTACCTCCTTTGGAGGGAGTTAGTTGTAGAGAGCGATAAGATCCCCAAGATCCGCGCGGTTCCCCGTGTCCCCATACCCAAGTGGGGCCGGGGTGGGTGGGCACAAGGGGGAGCCTGGAACGTAAATACGGGGGTCACTTTATTGGGGGGTGGAACAGCACTGGCCCCCCAGCCCCACAGCCTCTGGCACCGTGGGACGGCGAGGGGCTGGGAGACCACCCCTGGTTGCTCAGTGCATCCAACTGTGCGACTCAGTGCCCCATTTCCAGCTGTGCCTGGCCGGCCAGGCCCACTAATCCAGCAGCCTTCCTCTTCCTCCTCCTCCTCTTCCTCCTTCTCCTCCAGGTGTGCATGATCCTATGTGTCCTTGTCCACATCCCCGGGCTGTCCCTGAGCATCCTGCTTTGAGCTGGGGCTGTTGCTGGGGGCTGGGGGTCCCGTGGCCTCACCAGGGCAGCCCAATGGGGGGCTCGGGGTGTTGGGAGGGGGCTCCCCTCCCAGAGAGGGGCTGAGGGGGGCAGTGCGGAGAAGAACCTGGGCCAGGCGGTGGCGGGGGGACTGGGGTGTGCCCCTGTGGGACGACGATGGGGACAAGGGTAGGGATGGGGGTGGGGATGGAGATGAGGATGTTGTTTGTGGGGTTGGGGATGGAGATGGGGACGTGTCGCTGCTCTGTAGCTGGCTGTCTGCTGCAGAGAGAGAGAGATGCCCGTAGTTAGCTTCATCCCCCACTAAAGTTCCCACCTTAGGGACAAAAGCCACGTTGGGACACCCACATGTAGAGGTGGTACCTTGGCAAGGAGGGCAGCAGGCAGTGGGTTCGGTGCAGGAGTGTGGGCATGGCCTCGCCTCGCAGCTCACCTCCCCGAGCTGTGGCACAAGAGGAAGAGGGTGAGGAGGAGGAGGAGGAGGAGCGCAAGGAGGAAGGAGGCATGAGCTCACCTGGCAGGTACAGCGGGTGCAGGGCCGGCCCTCGGGGCTGAAGCTTTGCCCGTTCACCACTTTCCTGCCTTCGTAGTTGCAGTCTAGGGGGACAGTGCTCAGAGCAGGGGTGGGGATGCGTCCCTGTGTCCCCATGTCCCCATTTCTGCACGTCCCCATGTCCCCACGTGTGTCCCTGCATCCCCGCCCCCTGCGTACTCACGTCCCTGTGTTCTCGTGTCCCCACGTCTCTCTGTCCTCGTGCCCCCGTGTCCCCATGTCCCCGTGTCCCCCAAGTCCCCACAGCCCCGGCTTTCACCTTTACAGACGGGGCAGCACTCGCCCTCGGGGTGGAAGGGGTAGGTGCAGAAGATGGCACAGTCCACGGGCGAGCAGGCCACTGAGCCCAGCTGGGGAGAGGTGAGAGCTGGGCATTAGTGGGTCGGGGGTGCCCGAATGCCCCCAACCCCAAAACCCACCACCCTCACCAGGCAGATGCAGCTGAGGCAGGGGTCCAGGAGTGACGGGAAGGTCTCGTTGTTGTAGAAGATCCGGCCCATGTAGGTGCACCCTAGGGGAGGAGGACGGGGTTGCAGTGCCTGGAGCCCCGTGTTGTCACCCTGTCCCCTGCTGTCCCCGTCACCTGCCGAGCAGTCGGGGCAGCACTGTCCGGGGATGTGGATGGGGTAGGGACACGTCTCCACGCAATCCGTCCGCTTGCAGCTCACTGAGCCGTCGGCCTACGAGGGGGAGCAAGTGGCAGAGACCTTGGGCCCGTACCCAGGGGGTGGAACCCAAAGCGGAGGGCTTTAAACCCCATACGGAGGAGTGGAAAACCCGCAGAGCTGGGGATGGCAGAAAGGCAGAGGGCCGAGGTGTGGCCAAGGCAGGAGGCGGCTGGAGAGAGGCCCAGCTCTGAAACTCCCCATCCTTCCCTCTGTCAATCCCAGAGACGCCGGGCCAGGCACGAGGACAGGGATGGGGATGGAGACGGGGATGGGAACAGGTAGGAGGAGTGAAGCAGAGTAGGTTCTCATTCACCTGGCAGATGCATAACTCACAGGGATCACCCGGAGACCAGATCTGTCCAATGGGAAACTCTACCCCATTGTCATCCACGAAGCAGCCTGGCGAGGACAGGGACGTGGCTGGGGCCAGGGGCACCTCAGCCCGTCACTCTCTTTGCCCCGTGTGGGTACGCGTGCTCCCCAGACACCGCCTGCACCCTGTGACAACGCATCCTCACCCCCCAGCTCACCCGAGGGGTGCGGGGGGTCCTTGCAGCTGAAGCAGCACTGCCCGGGACGCAGCTGCTGCTGGTGCTGGGGACAGTCCAGCGCTGGGCATGGGGTGAAGGAGCACTCCACCTCTCCGCCCTGTGGGGAGAAGGGCGCATCACCCAGCAGCTCTGTGCCACCCGTGGCACCACGGGCAGAGCCCTGGACCCACCCGGCAGACGCAGGTGGTGCACTCGTCCCCATCCAAGCTGAAGCGGGCTCCGTGCGCGTAGGTCCGGCCACGGAAGCTGCATTTTGCTGGGCAGGAGGGAGGCAGCGAGGGCTGAGACGGGGAGCTGAGCCCCCCCAGGACCCCACGCGTGTGGCACAGCCACCCGCAGCCACTGGCTCTCCTCTGGTAGGACCCCACCTGGCTGGCAGGAGCAGCAGTTGGGGGGTGAGGCGCTGGGGCAGGAGCCTGGGGGGCACTCGGGGGAGATGCAGGAGATGTTGCCGGCCTGCAGAGAGGAACGTGGGGCGGTCGTGGGGTGAGCAGCAGCCCTGGCACGTGGCACGGTGCATCATTTGGAGGCGGCGCGGACCGCAGAGCTCAGTTCGTCCCAGCAACGCCGTGAGCACCTGGGGCAGGAGTACTGCCCTCAGCCCCCTGCCACTGCGCGGCACTCACCAGGCACACGCAGATGGTGCAGTTCCCGTCTGACGGGGTGAAGACTTCTCCCTCGGTGCGGGCCACCCCGTTGTTCAGGCAGCCTGCGAGCCGGGAGTCAGAGAGGGCCACAGCGGGGCACGGGAATGGGGGGGCCAGGGCTCACCTGTGCAGCTGGGACAGCAGCCCCCAGCTGGGGCGGGCAGAGGGTGGGAGCACGGTACGAGGCAGGTGATGGCCTCGCACAGCACTTGGCCTCCCTGCTGGGGTGGGCACGGCTCAGGCACAGCACGGGGATGTGGGGATACGGGGACGCGTGGGCACAGGCACGTGGAGCGCTCACCTGGCAGCTGCAGCTCCGGCACCCCGGCTCCGTCCAGCGAGCGCCCGGCTCCTGGGGAGCCCCGCGGTGCCAGCAGCGAGGGGCTGGCGTGGGAGTCCCAGGGGGTGGCTCGAGGGCATCGTGAGCGGAGGGAGGAATGGACGTGCCCGGTGCCGCGGCGGGGAGGTGAGGAGAGGGGAGCAGGAGGGGTCCCCCAGCTCCGGGAGGGAGCAGGACGAGCGTGGGGGGGTGCTGCAGGGACTGCAGGATGGACGAGGGCGCCAGGATGGCCTTGGGGAAGCCTGGGAGGGAAGGGGAAAACGGCATCAGTGCAGGGAATTCGGGGGTTGCCGTGTGGAGGAGCAGCTGGTTACCTTCGCAGGACACCCTGTCCCTGCTGAGCCGGTAGCCGGGCCGGCAGGAGCAGAGGAAGCTGCCCGGTGTGTTGTGGCAGGCATGCTGGCAGGCACGGCGCTCGCCCGGCTGCCGGCACTCGTTGACATCTGGGGGATGTGGAACACGTCGGCATCCCCACCGCTGTCACCCGTGGCCGCTTTCTCACGGGAAGGGGCCGGGTTTCCACCACCTTGGGGGGCCGCGGTGCCAGCACACGGGGGGGAGGGGGGGGCACGGTCACGGCACTCACCCACGCAGGAGTGCCGGTTCCCGTGGAGGTGGTAGCCGGGCCGGCAGGAGCAGCGGTAGCTGCCCACGCTGTTCTTGCAGCGGTGCTGGCACGGCGTGGCCAGGCACTCGTCGGTATCTGCCGGGCAGAGGCTGAGGCTCAGTGCCCCGGCGGAGCAGCCCCCCAGCCCCAGCCCCACGCACCCTGGCAGCTGTGGCGGTTGGCGGCGAGCTGCATGCCGGGGCCGCACTCGCAGACGAAGCCGCCCTCGGTGTTGACGCACAGCCCCTCGCAGGCAGCGCTCAGGCACTCGTTGATGTCTGCGGGCGAGAGGGGACGAAGCTGGGGACCGGGGAACGCCGGGACCCCCCCCGTCCCAGCCACGCTCCCCCCCCCCCGGCTCACCATTGCAGCGCACGCCGGTGTCCGTCTCCACCATGGAGAAGCCCAGCGGACAGACGCGGGCCACCTCCTGGCACCCGCCGTGGTTACAGGACAGGTCGCAGCCGTACTCCCCGCAGTTCCCCAGCGGCTCTGGAAGGCAAAGAGCGGCTCCGCGGGGCGCCGGGGACACCCGTCAGCCCACGCGTGACGCGTGGAAGGGGCCCTTACCCGGGCAGGTGACGGCCCGCCGTCCGTCGGGGCACGAGCAGAGGTTGGGCGCGATGCAGAAGCCGCCGCCGCCGCCGCAGCCGAAGGAGCAGAGCGCTGCGGGGCGCGGAACGTGAGGGCGCGGGGACCCCCCCCCCGGGGCCGGCCCCGGCGCCCGTACTCACGCAGGACGCACTGCCCGCTGCCCGGAGCCGGCATCCAGCCGGGGCAGCATCCGCTGCCGAAAGCCGAGAAGCAGACGTGGGGCCCCGCGTGGCGCCTGGGAGCGGGGGGCGAAGGATGAGGTCACGGCGTGACGGTGGAAGAGGGGGGGGGGGGGGGACCGCGAGGGGAGCGGGAGCCGAGGGAACGGGGCGCGGGATGGCTGCGGGGTGCGGGACCACCGAAGCCGGGCCGGGATGGAGGCGTGGGGAGCCGAGAGCCCACGACGGCGCACGTGGGCACGGCGCGGTGCCGCCATCCCCAGGTGCGGCTGGGATTGGGAGAAGGGAAAGGAGTGTGTTGGGGGGGGGGGACCCCGGCTACCTCTCCACGGCAAAGCTGGCCGGCTTCTTCCTCCCGGAGTACACCCTGCCCTGCCCGGCCGCGAGGAGCAGGGACGCACAGGCAGCGCGGACGAGCAGCTCGAGCAGCATGCCAGCGGCTCCGGCTCCCGGCGCTGCCTCCCTCTGCTGCCTCGCGGCTCGGGGCGCCTACCGCATGCTGGCCCTTGGCCCTGCTCCTCCTCCCGCCCGCCGGGCCGGGAACAATGCGGGGGGTGGAGGGAGGCAGAGCGGGGCGCGTCGGGGGGCCCCGATTTTCCTCTGCCCCAGCGCAGGGGAACGCGCGTGGGGGATGCTCGGGCCGAGCCTCGCACCCTCGCCGCCCTTCGGCCTCACCTCCTCCTCCTCCACCTCCTCCTCCTCCTCCTCAAGGGAGGGGGTCCCCGCTCTTTGGAGTGGGGGGGAGAACGGAGCGCGACGTCCCCCCTCGCTTTCTCCTTTCCCACATCTGGCAAAGATCCGGGCTGGCCTCTCCCCACCCCTCCTCCTCCTCCTCCTCCTCCTCCTCCTGGCGGCACTGGGCTGCCTTCCCAGCCCTGCACGGGGACCCACCAAAGAGGAGCACGCAGCAGATAGAGGAGCCAAAGTGCAGCCGGGGAAGGGCGCGGCGAGGGGCTCCGTGGGGGCTCCGTGGGGGCTCCGTGGGGGCTGGAACCCCTCGGGCGAGAAGCACCGGCCGGGGCTGGAGAGAAGGTAAAGGGCAGGTAAATGATTGACGGCACGGAGCAAAGGGCAATCCCCGCGGCAGAGCAACGGGGCGACCCTCTGCCTGCAGCATCACCAAACGTGGGGAAGGAGGATGACGATTCATCTGCGTTTTACACGCAGAGAATTGGGGCCGGGACCCCAGCCCGGACAGAGCCCGCTGTGACCGAGCCCTGTGCTGTGTGCTCGCTGCTCCTGCTGCGTCAGGGAAGGCAGGGACCCCGAGCACCTGTCACATTCAGTGCAGCAGGGCAGCTCCGGCACACACCTTTCCGTTAGAACTACTTTATTTGGTAAAACTCAGAGTCCACATCTGACTGAGCTTCCCAGAAATTCCCTCCCTGAGCGAGCCAGAGGTGCCATGGACAGAGAGGAGCGTGCCATCCTCCTCCGCTTCCTTCCCCAGGGGCAGAGAAATGCTCCGGGCCCTCAGATCTCACCCTCCCCACATGCCTCCTCCAGCCCTCACATTCGAGCCAGCTTCCCTTCCTCCCCCAAAAACCAAACAAGAACCCACGATGGATCGAAAAGAATCAAAAATGAAAGCAGGAAACAAACAAACAAACGAAAAAAGAAAGACAACAGCAAAGCGTGACCCCAGGCACAGGCACTGCTGTGGGTTGCCCAGCGACAGCAACCAGCAAAGCCCAGCTCTGGTCGAGTCCGTTGGGTCAGGGAATCCAAGCTGGCAACAGCACGGTGTCCCCAGACCCCTAACAAGCCACTGCCCTTCGGACACCTCCACTGCCAGCGGTGTGCAGCCAGGCAGGGGAAGAAAGCCCCTTGCTCTACACGGCAACAGGGAAAAACCCCAAATCCTGCTAGTGGATGCGGGTCAGCTCCTCCACGATCTTGATCAGGTCGTCCACGGTGGCCTCCCTCTTCATACCACTGCCATCGTCAATCTGCAGAGAGAGGAAAGGCATCAGAGCACGAAAACAGCTGCGGGTGTCGGAGAAAAAAGGTTAGGGTTGAGCACAGCCTCGGTTTCTGAGCAGGGTCACCCCTCTCACCTGCAGGTTTGCCACCACCTCCTGCATCTTGGGCCTGCTGATGTCCAGGAAGCTCTCGATCAGGTCGCCATCAATGAAGCCTGTAGCTGGCTCCGTCTTGCGCTCAGTGTGAAACGATCTCCAGGTGGCACTGTCAAGGAGCCAAATCCACACCGAGTGACATCAATCCCGTGCTGCGGCCTTTAAGAAAACCTCTCTGCTGAGCAGCCAGAGGCAAACCGACCACACTGCCTCACGGAATTTGTCTAGAAAACAGCCCTAAAAACCGTGGCAAGGAAGACCTCGAGAACTCGACCTTACTGCAAGCAGTTCCTCAAGCACAGCTGGCTCCCGGGATCAAAGGGAAACCAACATCTGCACCACTGCCAAGCCCGGTTTGTCCCCAAGCCCTGCAAAACGTGCTTCCATTTACAAGACAGCCCCCAGCACCCGCGGGCACGGGCTCCCAGCTGCACCACGGAAGGATATAAGGAGTGCTCGATCTTGCCCACGCTCTTGATGACTTTATTCAGCCTGTTCTGCATGTCCAGCAGGAGGTTGTACCAGCTCTCTGACAGCGAAGTCACCAGTCCTGCAAGGGAAAAGATGGCAACGGAGGCTGCAGGGACAAAACAGGAGACACGAGGCATCTCCAGGCCAGGGCGCTCCCTGCCCCCTCACCTATCATGCCGTTGACCGTGCCGAAAAGAACGGAGCCCTGCGTTGGCGTGGACGTCTCGCCCAGGTTCTGCATCACCAGGGACCCGTGACAGAAGACATTGACAAACTCTCCCAGGTGGGACAGCCCCACCTCCTGCAAGTGCTGGCGCTCCTCATCAGTCGTGGCGGCACTGAAAGCCAAAGCACTCGGCTCAGTCCGTGCTGGGGGCACGGCTGAGCTGCCCCGATTCTCATCTCAGAGCTGGCCGTGTTGCTGCCCATCTTCCTGCCCAACACACGGCTCTAACTGCGACGCAGAGCAGAAGGGCCTGCTGCTGCAAGCCCCTCACTGCCAGCCCACCTGTCCTTCTGGCACACGAACAGGTTGAAAGCGTTCTCTGCTCCCAAGAAGTTGTCATCGTCCAGGATCTCCACGGCACTCATCCAGTTCGGATTGAAGTCCCGGGCAATCTGGAAAGGGACGAGAGGAGAGGCAGCGGAGCGTGCAGATGGTCCGTGCTGTTATCAAAGACCTTCATCCCACTCGGCAGCCCCATTTGTGAGTGAGGGACAGGATCCAGTCTGACCTCTCTACTGAGCAAAAGGCACAAACACTGCCTCTCTGGAGTCGGTGCTAAGCTGCCCATGCGCGATGCCAGACCATGCTACTGCCATTCTCACAAGGGCACAGATGGCCCCAGCACCCGGCCCGACCCCCAGCTACCCCTGACAGATGCAGCCACGGTCTCAATAAGCCACCCCGACTGCACAGTGTGCTGTCTGGGCAGCTCTCCGCTCCTGGCAGGCACTCAGAGCCTGCACTTCCCAAGGCAGTTGACACACAGCCCAGCTTCACAAAAGCCTGGGATCTGTCACTCCAAGAAGCACAGGGATCTGTTTAAAAGAACGCCATCAGGTAATTCTCTGTGCATAACCCCATACCCTTGTCTTCAAAGGGCTCCTCCATTTACCACCTTCAACACTGTTCCCCTTGCCTGAAGCCTACTGGAACGAGTAACGTGGGCACCCAGCACCTCTCTGAACACATGAACGTACTTCCTGAAGGATACAGCAGTCGAAGCCCCAACGTTTGTAACACTAAGTTGTCTCACTCTATCATTTAGCAGCTTGGTAACATTACAGAAACCATCACACTCGTGGTTCAGCCAAAACTCCTCGTGCTGATGGCTGGCAGAGAACACACTGTATCTCTGGAATTGTGTGCTAAATTACAGCATGTTTCCTTGCACGTGCAGGAGAAGTGGAGACCTCTTCCATCCTGCGTGGCTCTATGATTCTAAGTGACACGGCTTACTGATGGGACTCGGCAGTCAAGCCGACAGTTGGACCTGACGATCCTGAAGGTCTTTTCTGATCTAAACAACTGGGATACCTCTTCAAAGTTTCCCTCCATGGGCTTGTAGGCGAGGAGCAGGACAGAGCGCATCAGATCTCCCACAAGGATGAAGTCTCCCTTGGTCTTCAGGTAGAGGGCCATGATGTTGTTGTAATGGTTGCACTCGGTGCGCAGCTCCTTCTCGGCTGTCCACTCGTACAGGCGCACCTGGAGGAAGGGGGGGACGAGGCTCTGAGCTGGGACTGACGCCCGTGCCAGCCAGGACGCGTCCCCACAGCTGACAGCCACGGGGCTGGAACAGCTCCCAGCTCTGACACATGCTCGGGAAGGAAGCCGAGGTCTCCCGAGGGCCCTACCGTGCTGTTGATGCTGGCTAACAGCTTTCCGTTGAACTCCACCATGGAATACACAGCTCCCTTCACCTCCTTCTCAGCCAGGCTTTGCAGCTTGCCTGCAATCAATCCACAGCAAGCCCGGTTATTTGTGCTGTGCTCCCAGGGCCAGCAAACCGCGGAGGGTTCACACAAGCTGTTCTAAGCAACACTGCTCTCACTAGTAACTGCCTCAGAGGATCTGTGGGCAAGCAGTACAGGAAACAACAGAAAGCAAATCCCACAGCGTGGCTCTGGTGAGGGAGAGCTGGGCTTCTCTGGCAGCTGGGGAGGAGAGGACACGCTGTGGTGGCCCCCAGCAGAGTGACAAAACCCTACAGAATCTGCCTGGATCTCTCTAATGGCCCTCAAGCAGCTGGACGTGGCCAGACGAGAAGCCTTTGCTCTTACCATCAGAGTAGTGGAAGACGACGATGCGGCCCTGCTTCGGCTCTGCCTCCTCAGGATACACCATGGCAGTTCCCACGATGAAGTAGGTGTTTGGGTCTTTGCCGAGCTTGCAGGAGACCAGGCTGAGGGCGTACTCGTTTTGTAGAAACTGGTGGGCATGAAGCACTGTGGCAAAGAGGGAAAGGCAGAAACAGCTGGGTGCCTTGGGTGCCAGCAGGCAGCACCCCCACGCACAGGCAGAACAGCTCGCCTCGGAGCAGCTATAAGCTCAAAAACTGAACAAGGTGCAGGGCCTGGTGATCCCCTCACCACCTCGTGCCATCAACCATTACACCCCAAACCTATGCCCTTCGGCTGATGATGGAGGAAAAGCACTCCTACTAAGGGAGCACGTGAGATCACAGCCACATGCTGGCGGGCAGTTTGGGCAGCTCGTGGGGCTGGTACCTTCGAAAGTGTGCTGATCGATGATGAGCAGGTTGTGCACCTCCACCTCCTCTCCAAAGGATGTCTCGTGAGGTGCTGTGCTGCTGGAGAACAGCTTGCTGGTGCTCACGCTGCTGGACAGGGCCTAGGACAGAGAAAGTTGTGCCACACCCTCATGCTACCTGGCACATACATGCGGGCTGAGAAAACTGGGGACCAGCAGGAGGAGTGGGAGAGAAGGAGCAACACCCAAAACAAAGGGGAGCAGACAGAAGAACGAGCGTGCCAAGGCTCCCAGAGAGCGGCACGGTCAGATTCTGTCACCACCACAGCAAGATCTTACCACCCCACCTCCTCCTGGACTGACAGACTGTCATAAGAGCTTTGGAAAAGAAGGCTGAGAAAGAAAATCTGCTCCACGGTTTGGCTGAGGAGCTACGGTACACACAGCCCAGAGCTCAGGGATCACCTGGCAGCTCCCTCCTCACCTGGGTGCTGGCGCTGGGTCTGAGTGCAGTGGTGCCCCCGCTGGCATCCTGCACCTCGATGCGACTCGAGAGCACACCAAAACACTGTGATACCTCTTGGTAGCAGATCTTCCTGCAGGACAAAGAGCCGTGTGAGCAGGGATACCAGCACAGGCTGCTCCAAGGAGAGGCAACAAGAACAGAACTGCTCTCTTGCACAGACCACTCTCAGCACGAAGCCACCGATTCAGCCTTCATGCTAACCCAGCCCACAAGAGAGCAGGCTTCCCCCACAGCAAAGTCTCCCCCCAGCAGAGCACGGGCTCTAAAACTTAAACTCTCAGCTCACCTGGGTGATTCGTAGAGGGGAACTGTGCGAATATGCAGCTTCTGGATCTCATCAATGGTGCCGATGGTCAGCGTGCTGTTATTAGCCAACGCTAAGCTGTACGGGAGGAAAACTGTGAGCAGCGGGGCTTGTAAGGCCAGTGGTGCAGACAAGAATCTCCCCCTTACCCTCACTCCCAAACTGCTGACCAGGAGCCCCTTCCCAAACTGTACAGCAGCCAGATGAGAGCTGCTTCTACAGCTGCTGATGCACAGCGAGAGGTAAGTGCCTAAGACCTCAAACATGCCTTCTCATATGAGATCCACCAACAGTACAAAGGACAAACAAGAGCTGTGGGAGAACCGAGGCCAGGACTGCTGTACACTGTGAGTGTATCTATGAAGAAGGGCGGGCTCACCTGTCAGGATATCCATCCGAGTTGAGGGGACACATGTAGTTCACCTCCTTCAGGTTGACATTGGAGAAGACCAGCTTGTGGTTGCTGCTGTAGATGACGGTGGGGCGGTCGGAGCAGGCGAAGACATTGGTGGTGGACAGGGAGCGGAAAGTCCTCAGGACGGTGGGCTGAGTGCCAAGGGTCACCTTCTTGCGGTCACTCAGCAAGCCTGAGTAAAGAAGGCACCACAGGCAAGTGAGTGGGCACAAATATAAACACCCTCCCAAGCGACCCGCTCGGTGCTAAGCCCCGTAAGTCACCTGTCTCAAGGCTGAGCCCGAAGTAAAAGAGAGCTCCGTCCCCCAGGGCACACAGAAGGTAATGGCTGCTCTCGAAGGTTGTCATCAGGATGGAGCGAGGGATAATTTCTGCAGGGAGCAGAAGAGAAGGCTGATGTCACTCGTGGCTCCAGCAGGTTAGTCTCTGCTGCCAGCAGTCCCAGGAGAGCCCTACCTCCTCCCAGCATCTCTTTGTGCAGCAGTTCAAAGGAAGGCAGCTTGAGGATGCGGGCAGAGATGTCAGTCCAGAGTCCAATCGCACACAGAGGGGACATGCCATTAGTGTCCCCCAAAGGAGTGATGTCCAGGCAGGCAACTTCGTGCTCCATTTCCGTGCAGCTGGCAGGAAGCAGAAATCAGACAGAGGTGTCAGTCAGGGAGCCCAGAGAGAGAAGAGGCTGGGAATCCTTGGGCCTCCTGGGGGATGGGCACCTACTTGATCTGCCTGAGCTCCTGGGGTCGGATCTCCAGGTAGTAGAGGGCTCGTCCCACAGCTACCACCACCTGGTTGCTGTTACACGAAGCCACGCTGATGTTCTTCCCATTGGGCTCTTTCCACTCGCTCACCAGGGCTTTGGGCTCCTGACTGACCAGTCTAACAGAGGCAGAGGTGATCTGAAGAGAGAAAACACTTCTGCTCAGAACCCGGACAACACCTCCCTTCTGACATCAGCCCAGGAGAGCACTGCAGACCCTGCCCCGATGAGCAGCACAGACATAAAATAACCCAGAGCCAAGAAGAGCTATGGAATCACAATGAGAAAGGCATCCCTAGAAGGGGCATTACCTGGATCAACTGCTGATGTGCCACATTGCCACAGAAGAAGGTCTGCTGATCATCCACAAACCCTGTGAGCTCTGTCTCTTCCACCTCCTCTCCATTTAACATAAGAACCCTAGGAGAGAAAGAAAGAATCTGTTGTATCACGGTCCAATCCCGCTGTATCAGGGCGAGAGCCTGACTCGGCCTTCACCCCACCTCACCTGGTCTGGCCAACAAAGGACAGCACCAGCATATTGTCCATCTCACGATGAGAATCTGACCTCAGGGGCCACAAGCCTGCAACAGAAAGGCCACATGCTCACAGCAAATATTCCTAAAGCCGGCGAGTGGCAAGTCCCCTGTCCGCAGCCCAGCTGAGAGATACATCCTCCCTGGGCCCTGGCAGGCTGTAGGTTGTAAGGGAAAGAATGAACCAAGTCACACACCTTTAATTCCTGGCAGGTCAATGCTGGCATGCTCATGAATCCCAATGCCATTCCGGATGATCCGTAGCGAACCCTCTTTAAAGGCACCCGAGCACGTGACCAGCTGGAGGGAAAGCAGGTATTTAGCACCTGGGGAAGCCTCTCCACACTTCCTGCAGAGCTGGGCTCAGGGGAAACGGGGATCTGTGCTTCTCCAAGGAAGTTCTTTGGTTGCTGACCCTTCCCCGGTGCAGGAGAGGAAACCCCTCCTCATGAAAACAGGAGCCTTCCCACTCAGAACCACTCTTTGGTGCAAGACCTCAGAACCTTCCCTGCACCATGATAAGACTTAAATCTTTGACAAATGAATCACAGTCCTTTCCTTCAATGGACACCCCACACACATCTGCCAGAACCAGACATCCCTAGCACAGAGTATAACGAGGTAGAATCAACGTTACCTGCCCTTGGCCTTGCCTCTCCAGGTCTACCACGCACATATCGACGATGGGACCAAGGTTGGTGAAGGTCTCCATAGCCACCACATAGGAGCCTTGCTCATTGCTGTCCACGTTGAGCTGTGAACAGACACAGCCATCGCTTTCCAACAAGAAGGGCCCAGCAAGCAGAAAAAGCATAGGGCAGGCAAGAAAAAGAAAGGTTCTCCCCATATGTAAGTCTATCTCATAGAATCGTAAAGGTTACGAAAGACCTCTAAAATCACAAAGTCAGAACCCAACCCATTCCCACCGTGCCCACTAACCACACCCCACAGTGCCACAGCTCCACATTTCTTTAACACCTCTGGGGGGGAGAAGGGGAGGAGAGAAAGGGGAGGGGATTCATCATGTGCTTGGGCAGCCCGTTCCAATGCTTTGATCACTCCTGAGGTCAGGATGAAAGTAAGCACGTACGAAATCATGTCTGAACACAGGACTGAGCCAGGAGAATGCCACTACTTACTTTCACAAGCTGGGAATCCCCGAGCCGAGAGCCAACAAACACCACGCCGTTGTCCAGGTAGGTCAAGCACTCTGCAATGGATGTCTGGGAATTGAGAAGGTGCAGATGAACCACCATGAAAGGTGAGAAGGACCCCGCCACGCTCCCCAGGGATCGCATCTGAACCGCAGCGTAACAGAAAGGCACTGGGCATGGGGAGGGAGGTTTAACCCCTTTACAGAACCCACAGAGAATCCAAACTTCTCCCAGGAGCAGTCCCAGACAGGGTACTTCCCAGGTCTGGAAACTGAAAGTTCAAAGCTGTGTGGAGAAGAACGTCACTCCAGCCACGCAGGAACACCACACCTCCTCAGAGGAGGTACTTCCACTGCGGGTGGTGCAGCAGCGTCCTACCTCACCAAGCAGTTCCACACGCAAGTCCTTCAGGGTGACCGTGCCATCCATTTGCTCCTCCTTCTCCAGGAGCAGCATGAAGAGACGTCCTTCCATGTCCCCCAGCAAGTAACGGGACCCGTTGGGATCCACACGGTTGTGGCACACGATTGTGCTTTGCTGCAAGCCAAGGAGAGAATCGTTAGGAAGCTGCTGAAACAACTCCAAAAGGGTTTGTAGGCACAGCTAGATCCCACGCAGGGCACTCCTCTGCGTGGATTTGCTCTGCAATCAACCATACCAGTGAAAACAAACAGAAGCTGTGGTCAAACAGCCCTGCAGATGTCTTGCATGCTGCCAGCCCTGCTACAAGCACAGTAGGTTTTGGTTTTAAAACCCCAATCCCACTCACCTTCACCATAGCCACAAGCAGATACACCTACACCCTGCTCACAGGATGAGGCACAGATCTGCACTGCCTGCGAGCCTTGCTCTGCCTGCTCCGATATAAGGAACGTTCAGTAGTGGTCTGATAGGAGGCAGACAGGCAACGAGATTTTTTTCGCCCCAGACTTACAGCTCCACAGCATTATTTCCAGCTCGAAAGGAGCTTTTGGTCATAGCTGTGGTCCTCTTTCAGCCCCGAGCTGTGCCATTTGTGCTTCCTGTACTGTTTGAATGAGGGAACTGACCCATCCCTCGGACAAAACCACAAGCCCGAGCTCTGTCACCAAGTCTGTCAGCCTTTCTCCCTTCGAACGAGCGCCCCAATCACACTCACACGTCCTCCAGTCTCCAGGGGGCTCGTTCATATCTCTCGCTGCCTCAATTGAAACGAGGTTCTGGCCTGGACCGATGCCCAAACCACTCATTACCTCCTAATTAATCCTTTCCTCTGGGGCCCTAACGAGATTTCAGTTTTATTGCACCATTTCCAGGAGCTCTGCAGAGCCATATACTCCAGTGCGAGCACGCACTGCCATCACCACAGGGATCACAAACATCTCTCAGATACCAGAGTGTGCAGGAAGGGCACTGGCACCCACCAAATCTCTCCAAGTGTCTCTACTGGGCTACAGCTAAATGTAAGAGCAGAATTCCTGACTTCAAGTGGTTCAGCGCCCTTTCAAGTGAGGAGGATTTCTGGGACCCGCAACTGAAAAACTGCTGGATCCAGAGAGGATGTTCAGCTAGGAATTTCAGTTGTGTCGACAGCAGGAAACGGGTAGGAAACGCATGGGTAAGGTGTTACCTTGATGATGGGTGGAGCTATAGCCAGGTATTTATCTCCGTTGTGATAGGTAATGGACTCCTGCCCAATGATGATCGCACCTCCAAAAGGCTCTGGCACTGTGCAGGGGAGAAGTTCTTTCAGTGAACCTGTGCAGCATAAACGAGCATGAACTGGAAGGGAAGACACCGCACGGAGAAGGACTAACCTGCAATGACCATGGAGGCTTCAGCCTCAACGTTCTCCTGCTTCCAAGGGCCTTTGTTAAACTCCTTCTCACGCAGGGACACCTCATAGGTTTTGACGTGGCGACCCTGAGGGTCCTGAAAGAGGAGGCACAAACGATCATGTCAGCAGGTGACAGCCTCACGTGCACGGCAGCAGGGGCTCCTGAGGCACAGCTGAGGAGCAGCCTGCAAAGAAAACCTCAAAGGGAAGAGCAGCACTGGCTGACTGAGAGGGGGAGAAACAGATCTGCAGGAGGAGAGGAGGAACTAGCACAGCTGGAGCATATCCTGTCCATTTTACAGCTGAAGTGAGACCACTAAACGGCAAAGGAATTGTTAACACCACTTTGGCATTTCTGGACCTCTTTACTCCTTACAACAGCAGTTCTCAAGCCTTTTTTTTTTTTTTAATAAGCTTGCTCATCCCTGTGGTATTCTCCTCTGGTTTCAAACCTACACAGAGATTATCTCAGACACTCGCTGCCATTCTCCTTGATCCAAATCCCGTGATAACGATTAACAAACTGAGAAGGAATTAGACAAAGCAGCAGCTTGGATACGTTCCCCCCTCTGCACACACAGTCAGGCTCCGAGGGACAACCTAACCCCAGTGCTTTACGTAAGGCCTCATGAGTCACACACAACTCCCACCTCAACCTGCTGCAAGGATGAAATGCAGTTGGTAGACACAAAGACAGACATCCACTCCTTATTTGCTTTGCTTATAACGAACAAATCACCAACAGATTTGCTCTCAGTTCAGCTGTAACAAAAATGTCAGATCCCGTGAGACTAGACCTTTCGCACTTGCTGACTACACGTGGAGATCAAGTTCCTCTTTTATGATACCTCCGAGGACTAAGTGGAAACCCGTGCTTCTGCCTGAACTCTGAGTTTAAGCATTTGGCCAAATCACGGTCCTGCCCTGCCTCAGTTTCCCCAGACAAAAGCAGCAGCACCAACCAAACTGTCAGGTTTCTTGGCCCTGAGGAAGTCACCTGTGAAGCCAGAAAGCATCATCAGCCACCATCACCGTGCAGTTCTGGAGCGAGGATGGGCTAAGGCTGTTATTTCAAATGCGGGTTTCTAAGTCAGCACAGGCATGAGGATAAAGACTCCACAGACAGACAGAAACAGCACTGCCACGCGTTCTGAAAGCTGGTTCAGGGAGAGCTGCAGCCTGCGCTGATGCCCCATCACTGGAGGTGCTCAAGGCCAAGTTGGGTGGGACCTCAGGCCCAGGGCTGAGAGGGCTTGGAAGTCTCCTTCTAACCCAAGCATTCTGTGATTTGTGAGAAAGAAGAGTGCTGCTTCCACGTGCCACTCATGCTGTGAGAGCTAAGAACCCCAGTGAAGGTGAACCGAACTCACATCACCATCCTATGCTGACCCAAGAAGATTTCCTTCAGCAACAAAACGAGCCCACAGGAGCCAGAACCATGCCCTGCTCTGCCCACCCATCCTTACAGCACTGCTTTCAGAGAGCTCCAGCCCCTTCGGAAGACCCTTAGCTCAGGATGGAGAGCAAGGCACCTGATAGACAAAGCAGATGGTTGGGGCCTGACAGCCATAAAGGAACTTCACGTCGATGACTTGGAGCTCCTCCAGGCGGATGTTAAAAGCCTTGAGCTCCTTGTTCTCTCGGTCCAGGGGGATGACCTTGAAGAGGCCATCGTAGAGCCGCAGCCCAATCATCCGGCACTCCGGGTCAATGATACCGATGATGCCGGTCTCTGAGGGACGACCGATGCGATCCTGAGCGGGAGATCCGTGGAGGTGTGCGAAAGAAAAAAAGCAGTGAGCTGTGAAGCGCTTCGATACTCCCAACCAGAGCCCACCCAACGGAAATCCAGCGCTGTTATCATCCACAGCCCTGGCTGGAGGCATCAGTCGTCCCCCCTACGTCACGAGGCAGAACCACGGAGCACAAAGATTAAGTGCTTCTTTCCGAGCGCACCGATAGGATGTGCTCACTCTGCCCACTTCCTGACCATTACCCCCTGCACAACCTCAGCAAGCCTGGAAACAGATGGAGAACAGCTTGGCTAACGAGCGACCAAATCAACGTGGCCCCCTAACCTGCTCGGAAGGACCTGAACTCGAGCAGGTGTGGCTGCACGGCTCACCTGCACGTTCCCATGGGCACGGGTGATAATGTCGATGCTGTCGCCGTTCTGCTTGTACTCCAGGATGCAGGCATTGTACTTGGCCGTCAGGATGAAGAGCAGATCCTTGCTCTCACCCTGCAGGCGTGGAGGAAGGAAGGGTCACAGGGGGATCTCAGGAGGGGCTGCGAGGGGCTGCCCCCCACCCTCAGCACACTCACTTTAGGGCGGAAGAGCTCCATGACGGCGGTCTTGCCATACATGCCCACCTCCTTGACGGGCCGCAGCCCCTCAGCTGTCACCACATAGATCTCCAGGCGTGTGTTCTTGGCGATCAGCAGGTTCAGGTCCTCTGCCGAGGTGAAGTGTCCTGGGGGAGCGAAAGAGACGGCTCCTCAGCTTCCGACCCTGCTGATCCCCAGATCCAGCTTCTAGCACTCCAGGTCCTGCCAGCCCCGCAGCAAACAGCTCCACGAGCTCCAGAAACCCACACAGAGGAAAAGCCCTCCCCCCGCTGCACCCCTCAACAGCAAAACCTCACTTCTCCGCCCAGCTCCATCCCCGGCCTTCGGAACCCCGCAGCTCCCAGAGAAACACCCCATCCCTCCCCCAGCTCCCTGCCGCCCCTCCCCACAAAAGAACACCCCAACACCCCCCCAGCCCTTCACGTCCCCCTACACCTCCAGGCAGCCCCAGACACACCCCGTCGCCCCTCACTCCACCGATGCCCACCACTGGAAAACCGAGACTCTCCCAGAGCCCCACCTGCACCCACAAACCCCGGGGCGCCCCGGTACCCCTGGGCTCCCCACACACACCCCAATCCCCCACTGCCCCCATCCCCCCCCCACCCGCCCCTCCCCCACAGAACGCCGGGCCCCGCCCCGCGCCGCCGGTACCGGTGACGCAGCCATTCACGGCCGTCGGTTTCTGCGCCGTCACGACGTAGTTGTACGACATGGCGGAGGCGGCAGCGGGCCACGGAACCGGGCCCCGGAACCGGGCACGACGCGGCGCGCACCGGGAGCTGCGGCCTACCGCGGCCTCTCCGCCGCCCCTTCCGCCCGCCGCGGTGACGTCACCGGAAGTCAGCGCGCCGCGCCGCTCTACCCGCCTGGGAGGACCGCGGAGGAGCAGACGAGATGGCGAGCGTGGGGTGGGGGGGGGCCCTTCGTGATGAGCCTCCGTCCCAGCCGTGCCCCCCACGCGTGGGGCCGTGCCCCCCAAGTGTAGGCTGAGCCCCGTGCAGCGCAGCCCAGGCGGGGCCCGCCCCGTCCCGCAGCAGGAGGCCGGACCTTGCCCCCCCCCCGCGCTTCCAAGCAGAGTTTGGACCTGGGTGTGAAGGCTGTGCGGGACACAGAGCCACGCGTGCTCGTGGTGCCACGCAGACCCCGAGCAATGGAGGTGAGAGGGTTTAACTCTCCCCCCCCAGGCTGCTCCCCGTCCGGCCGCCCACCCGCCCGTCTGTGCCCGCAGGTCCCCAAGAAGCTGGTGCGCTCGGTGGCCGGCTGCGCTGAGGACGCGCTGGCGGGGCTGGTGGCATGCAGCCCTGGGCTGCGGCTGCTGCACGGACACCGAGTGGCCCTGCGCTCCGACCTGGGTGCCCTACGGGGACGCGTGGCACTGCTCTCCGGCGGGGGCTCCGGCCACGAGCCCGCCCATGCAGGTGAGCGGCCACGCAGGTAAGGGCCCACTCGTGGCCTCGGTGGCCCCTCGGGCATCCCCTGAGCCTCCTGTGCCCGCTGCAGGGTACATTGGGAAGGGCATGCTGAGCGGCGTGGTGGCCGGTGCCATCTTCACGTCTCCTGCGGTGGGCAGCATCCTGGCGGCCATCCGGGCGGTGACAGAGGCCGGTGCAGGTATGGTGACACCGTGGGGCACGGGGACGCCGTGGGGATGTGGCGTGATGTAATGCCTTGCTCGCAGCGGGGACGCTGCTGATCGTGAAGAACTACACCGGGGACCGCCTGAACTTCGGGTTGGCACTGGAGAGGGCACGGGCAGAGGGGGCCGACGTGCGGATGGTGGTGGTGGGCGATGACTGCGCCTTCGCCAGCCAGAAGAAAGCTGGACGGCGCGGGTTGTGTGGCACCGTCCTCGTGCACAAGGTGCGTGGGAATGCAGTACCCCTCGGCAGCGCCGTGCGGGCGTCCCTCACCCATCAATGCCCTTTTGCAGGTGGCTGGAGCCATGGCTGAGGAGGGAGCAAGCTTGGATGAGATCGTCACAAGGGTGTCAGCGCTTACCAAAGCCATGGGTACGTGCATGGAGCCTGATCCCCCTCCCTAACCCCATCCCTATTTCTTCATAGTGGCAGATAAGAAACACCAGCACAGGGTGAACTTCAGCACCCCACGCGCCTGCAGCGTGCCTGGGACACGGCCGCTCTCCTGCCTCCCTATCCAACCACCCACGTGCCCAATGCCTGCCCTGAAATCTGGCACACATCCCTCTCTGCCTTCCCCCTCCTGCAGGCACCCTGGGGCTCAGCCTGTCGCCATGCAGCGTGCCTGGCTCCAAGCCCACCTTCCAGCTGGCAAACGACGAGATGGAGCTGGGCCTGGGTGAGGAGCTGCCCCCTCCCTGCCCCAAGCTGCAGGGGTGCATGGGTCTGCACGACCCTTGCCCCAACCCCGGGCATCAGCATGGGGTGACGCTGCCGCATTCCTGCAGGGATCCACGGTGAGGCTGGAGTACGCAGAATGAAGGTGAGCGTCGTTCCCTCATCTCATCCTCCTCCTGTGCTCCCTCCCTGCCTTCACGTTCCCCCCGTGTCCCCCCAGGTGATGCCAGTGGATGAGGCTGTGGAGACAATGCTGGCGCACATGACCGACCCCTCCAATGCCTCCCACTTGCCCCTGAGCCCTGGTGAGCTCCCTTGGCCCCCGTGCACCTCCTGTGCCCCAACTGGAGCTCTCACTCTGCTCACTGCTCTGCAGGAGCCTCCGTGGTGCTGGTGGTGAACAACCTGGGTGGACTGTCCTGCCTGGAGCTGAGCATCGTGGCCGGTGTGGCCGTGCGCGTACTGGGTGAGTCGTTGGAAACCTCCCAGGGACCTCGTGGGGACCTCCTGACTTACACTGTCCTCATTGCTGCAGAGAGACGCGGTGTCCGTATTGCTCGGGCACTGGTGGGCTCCTTCATGACGGCGCTGGAGATGGCTGGGGTTTCCCTCACTCTGCTGTTGGTGGACGAGGAGCTGCTGAGGCTGATCGGTGAGCGCCCGCAACGTGGAGAGACGGCACGGGGCCATGGGAACATGTGGGGTGGCCCCTATAGGCACACATCACCGGTACCTAGCTGGTGGCTGTGGTGCTGTTGGTCTATTGGTCTCGCTCTCCCCTCCTGCTGCTCCAGATGCTGAGACCACAGCCGTGGCGTGGCCCAATGTGGTGACGGGACCTGCCGTGAGCCAGAGACCGGAGGTGGCAGCGCCAAAAGAGAGAATGGGGACGGCAAAGCAAGTGCCCAGCAAGGGTATGAGCATCGGTGGGGTGAGGCGGGATGCTGTCATCTCCTCGTGCCTCAGTTTCCCGAGGATGGGGGGTTGATGTCTCCTCAGGGCCTGGCATGGAGCGAGCGCAGCAGGTGCTGGCACGAGTGTGCAGCACCCTGCTAGGCCTGCAGGACAAGCTCAACGAGCTGGACCGCGCCGCGGGTGACGGGGACTGCGGCCACACGCACGCCCGAGCAGCCCGAGGTGGGTGCTGGTGCCCTGCGAGGTGCCATCTGCTGGGGCACTCCTCCAAGGACACTGTTCTCCCCCGTTTGTCCTTTGCTGGGTCCCCACAGCTGTCCCTGCTCCAGATATGGGGGAAGACCGGCTGGCCCCCATGAGGGGCTGAGCCCCGCAGGGCAGCTGAGGGTCCCTGTGGGGAGTGCCCCAGCCCTTTCTCTCCACCCCGCAGCCATCCAGGAATGGATGCGTGCCCAGCCCCTGCCTCCATCCCCAGCCCACCTCTTCTCTGCTCTGGCTGACCTCTTGCTGGACAAGATGGGTGGCTCCTCTGGCGTGGTGAGCCCTAGTGAGGGGAGGGGACGCATCTCAGGACCCCCACTGCCCCCCACCCATGCCGTGCATCCATGTTTCCCGGCAGCTATATGGACTGTTCCTGACGGCAGCTGCCCACCCCCTGCACAACCGCAGCGACCTCGCGGCGTGGGCTGACGCTGTGGACGCCGGCATCGAAGCCATGCAGCGGTGAGTGCAGCGGGGCCTGGCAGGACCCCCTCAGCAGGACCTCATCCAACCCTCTGCTTCCCGTGCAGGTACGGAGGAGCGGCCCCGGGCGACAGGACGATGGTGAGTGCTGCTGTGCTGGGGGACAGAGCCTCTGGTGAGGGTCCGCAGTGCTCAGCCCCGGTCTGTGTCTCCCAGCTGGATGCACTGTGTGCCGCAGCGCAGGCACTGAGCGCCCTGCGCAGCCCTGGAGCCAACCTGCTGACGGTGCTGGCGTCCGCTGTGGAGGTATGGGGATGGAGTCCTAGGACGGGTGGCACCAAGGTGACGTCTGGGGCTGCCTTGTGTCGTCCCAGCCCGTGTTTCCCAACAGAGCGCGGAGGCGGCAGCGGAGTCCACTCGGCACATGGAGGCTGGTGCAGGCAGAGCCAGCTACATCAGCTCAGCCCAGCTGCTGCAGCCTGATCCCGGGGCTGTGGCGGCGGCAGCAGTACTGCGCGCTGTGCTGGAGGGGCT
Source organism: Callipepla californica brunnescens (assembly GCA_023055505.1). Lineage (NCBI taxonomy): Eukaryota > Metazoa > Chordata > Aves > Galliformes > Odontophoridae > Callipepla > Callipepla californica. Next base: position 6,172,726 of record JALIRH010000033.1, on the reverse strand, counting down.
GCAGGGCTGAGCTGTCCCCCTGCAGCTCCCCAGGGCTGTGGTGCTGATGGGAGAGGTGTCAGCACACCCCGAGTGCCCCCAATAAACCTCTGTGGTCCCACTAGAGCATCCATCCTCATGCAGAGAGGGACGGGATGGTGGGATCTGGGGTGTGGGTGGCAGCTGGCCCTGCAGGGATGCCTCCCCATGCAAAAGGGGGATCCAGCCATGGAGGAAGGAAGGAAGCAGCTGGGTTGTCTGCGTGCCTTTGCCACTAACCCATGGGGAAAGCACGGGGTTCATGTGGCTGCAGGCACGGGGTCTGGAGGAGGCTCCAGTAAAGACAAAACAGGAACCAGGGTCTGCAGCACGAGGTGGAGAACACGTGGTGGCCCTAAGGGCTGAGGAACCGGTGGGGCAGCCCCAAATGATGCAGGCACGGGTGCACTGAGGAAGGAAGCCAGCAGTTTATTAGTTGTCCTTTGGGCTGCTGGGCTGGTCCCACCTCCACGCAAGCATCCCCACAACGGGCAAGGCACGGTGCAAAGGCTCCTCCTGTTCCTGCAGAGGAGACAAGGCCAGGGCGGCCTGTCCTTGGCCAGGCCCCGTGGCACGGGGAGCTTCTCTGGCAGCTCATGACCTGACAAAGCTCCTAGGATGGCACCGCAGGGCTTGGGGCTTTGGCACAGATCGCAGTCCAGGCATGGGGGATCAGAGCTGGGGTCAGAGAGCCTGGAGCCAGCAGCAGCGGGTGAGACCTCACAGGTGTCAGTGCTCAGCACCGAGCAGGGGCTGTGGGGAGACATGGGTGAACCTGCAGCCTGTGCTGCCCCGAGGGTAAGCCAGCTGGGGCTGTGGGGGGCAGACCCCCAGCTCAGCTCCCCAAAGCCACGCTGGGAGCAGCCCGACAGCGAGGCACGTACCTGGTGAGTGTCAAGGGAGTCGGCCTCGGGGCGCTTCCAGCTGGGCTTGGCCAGGGCGCACAGCACCAGCACCCCAAAAAGGATGATGAGGAGCCCCAAAACGTTCGCAAAGACGGCCTCAGGGGGGAGGAGTTTATACGGCACCGTCGCCGTCCCGTTCTTCCTTTGGAGGAGAATCACAGTGCTCATCTCACCGTGATGCCCCAGGGGCTGCGGGCTGGCTCCCTGCTGCCTTGGTGGCTCTGTAACACTGCTCTCGTGGCCACCTCTCCCAGTAGTGTGGTCCCAATCCCCTGACCCAATGAATGCTGCACCCCCTTTATGTGTATGTGGCAGCATGGCTGGAGGTGACATCTGTGGAGTTAAACCCTCCCAGAAAGTCTTTCTGGACGTGCCCAGCTTTCCTCTCAGCCCACATAACTTATTATCCCAGCTGTGCACCTGGGGTGAGGGGAAAGCACACACTTCCTTTAGCTGAGCCCACGCTTAGTTTCTCTCAACGCCAGTGCAGGCACAGAGAGCTAACACGCAGACCGAATCCCCAGCACTCACAGGCTGAAGAAGAGCTTCTCGTTGATGCCTGACACGCAGGAAGCCATGGAGAGCATAAGGATGGTGGAGCCGAAGAAGACGTGGACGGGCTTGTAGAGGGCACGGAGCCAGATGGGCGCATAGGGCAGCAGGAAAGCACCGAAGCCGGCCACCCACTGTGGGGACAGGAGATGAGGAGGGGTGGCACAAGGGGCAGAGATGTGGAGGGCTGGGGTGCACACTCACCTGGCAGGAGAAGAGCAGTACGGTGGCCAGCCCCAGCCAGCTGTGCAGAGAGTACATGTTGGGTGTCCCGCTTGCATTGTGGAAGCTGAAGACAGCCACCAGCCCCAGCACAGCGAGGATGAAGGCTGTCAGTGCCAGCATCCCGTGCAGCATCTTCCAGGGCAGCTTGGGGCCACGCCAGGCAGCGGGCAGGCGGTACACCAGAGCAGCTGGTGGGTGACACCGTCAGGGAGGGACAGAGGGGACAGGGAGGGACAGAGGGGACATCACGCTACCCCACACGCCCTGCTTGCTCACCTGCTCCATACAGCACCACCATGCCCGTCACCATCAGCAACGGGTGCCAGTTGAACATGCGGGCACTGCCATCCCAGGCGAAGCCGCCGCGCCAGTACTGGCACCACGCGCTGACGAAGGCCACGCAGCCCAGCCCCAGGCTGCCCAGCAAGGCGCAGAAAGGCAGGAAAGGCAGATCCGGCATCGCTGCCCAGCAAGGCGCAGGGACCTGGGAGGGGAAGAGGTGCTGTCAGCCTCCCTGGAGGGTTCTCGCCGCACTGGCTCATCCGCATGCAGGAGGAGTCACTCGAAAGGGGAAGCAGCTGCAGCGGGCAGGGCGGCCCCATCCAGTGTGGGCAGGCAGAAACACCCCCTGCAGAACCCCAGCACCCCTAACAGCACCCACAGCAGCCCCAAACTGCCCCCAGCACCTCCAAAGCTAAAAAACTGCCTCCAGCACCGCTCAACCCGTCCTCGGTACCCTCAAACCGGCAGCCCCAAACACAACTCGGATCACCCCCAAACCAGAGCCCGGTACCTTCAAATCCTCACCCCCAAACCAGAGCCCGGTACCTTCAAACCCTGCCCCCCCCAGCACTCCAAACCTTCCCCCACAACCTCGAACCCGTCCCCAGCACCCCCAAAACCGGGTCCAGCACCTCCAAACCTGTTCTCCCCCTGCACCCCCAAACCAGCATGCCCTGATCTACCCCAGAGCTCCTGTAATCCGTGCCATGAGCTCCCAGTTCCCTCCCAGCACCTTCAAACCCAAATCTGAACCCCAAAACCGGGTCCAGCACCTCCAAACCTGTTCTCCCTCTGCACCCCCAAACCAGTACGCCCTGATCTACCCCAGACCTCCTGTATGCTGTGCCAGGAGCTCCCAGTTCCCTCCCAGCACCTTCAAACCCAAATCTGAACCCCAAAACCGGGTCCAGCCCCTCCAAACCTGTTCTCCCCCGGCACCCCCAAACCAGCACGCCCTGATCTACCCCAGACCTCCTGTATGCTGTGCCAGGAGCTCCCAGTTCCCTCCCAGCACCTTCAAACCCAAATCTGAACCCCCAAACAGCCCCCAGCACCCCAACTCAGCGCTCAGCACCCCAGCTCAGCCCCCAGCACCCCAACTCAGCCCCCAGCACCCCTCAAACCGCCTCAGACCCCCCCCTGCAGCCCCACAGCCGCAGGAGGCCACTCATTTGCCTGTGGATTTGCATGTGCCCCCCAGAAATAGACACTCTCGCACCTCCACCCCTCCCGGGACCCTCCGCTCCGCACCTCCCCCTCCGCCCTCAGCCACCGCCGCCATGTTGCGGGGGCGCCGGAGGACAACGAGGACCATCGAGAGCGGTGGGTAGAGCGGCCCCCTAGAGCGCTTCCGCCCCCCGCTTCCGGCCGTGGTTGCCATGGAGACGCGGAATGGCGGCCGCGGGTGAGCGTGGGGCCGTAGGGACGGGATCGCGGGGCTCCCGAGAGGAGAGGGCCCCGGGGAGTGCCCTCGGGGGAGGGCAGGCAGCGAGCAGGGCTGGGGGTGGGGGGGGGGATGGCTTTGGGGGCGATTGTGAGCTGTGGTCCCGTCGCTCTGCGCGGTGCCTTACCTGGGAGAGATGGGGAGGAAGGCTGTGTCCTCCTCGTCGCCACGCCTGGGTGAGACAGCCCGAGCCCGGAGCACGCTGCGGGGTGGGGCGATGCCGGGTCAGCACGCCCCATCCCTGCGGTGCGGCCCTGAGGCAGCAGTGTGGCAAGGACTGTGGGGATCTGTCGTGGATTTGACTGTGCTAAGGGTTTTCTGGCTGTGCCCAGGCCTGCCGAGCCAAACTCTGCTCCCTTCAGGTGGCAGCCGTAAGGAGCAGCCATGCTGAGCGCCCGGCCCCGCACCATGAGCTGCCCGCAGCGCTAGGGATGCCGGGGCTGAAGGCTCAAGCCTCCTCCAAAGGAAGATGCTCCAGACAAGCAACTACAGCCTGGTGCTGTTCCTGCAGTTCCTGCTGCTTTTCTACGACCTGTTTGTCAATTCCTTCTCGGAGCTGCTCCGCACAGCTCCCGCTGTCCAGCTTGTCCTCTTCATGTAAGCACCAGGGCGGGAGGGATGGGCCTCCTGCGCCTCTGCTACGTCACTCTGTGCTCTCTCTCACTGCATCTCTCTCCTCCCGCAGCATCCAGGACATTGCCATTCTCTTCAATGTCATCATCATCTTCCTCATGTTCTTCAATACCTTTGTCTTCCAAGCTGGGCTCGTCAACCTTCTCTTCCACAAGTTCAAGGGGACCATCCTACTGTCGGCAGCCTACCTGGCGCTCAGCATCTCCTTCCACATCTGGATCATGGTAGGCTGGGGACTGCCGGCTTCGCAGCCCCCAACTCCCTTCCGTCCCTCTCCTGTGAGGAGGCCGTCATCTCCCACTTGTCACAGCTGTTGGGCTGCCTCGTCCCAGCCCCGCAGCACTTCACCCTGCTGGAAAATCCACAGGGAAAGCCTGGTGCAGAAACCCACACCGGAGTAGTCCCTGCTGAAGGCCACGACAGCGGCTCTTGCTCTGTTTACCCGGGATTAATCCCCAACAAATGCCAGCGCTCAGAGGCTGGAGGCAGTACCTTCCCTGCTAGCAGCAAGCCCCAGGCATCCCTGCTGTGTCCAAGCAGCTTTGTGCCCCCCTCTTCCCCATCTCAGCTCCCCCACTTTTCAAACAGAGCAGGTTCCTGTGTGATTTTCCACAGGGGGTGGGGAGAGGGCCCATCGCGCTGCCCCGGGGCCAGGTTTGTGACTGGAGCAGGGAGATGCTGTGCCCACACCGTCTGGGCAGGAGATTGATGGGGATTAGCAGGGATCCGAAGTCTGAAGCTAGAATAGGTCCTGACTCGCTGCCCAAATCCCCTGAGCTGCTTAACCTTTGGAGCTGGCGCCGAGAGCACGACGGCCCTCGTGGGGCTAGCTCTATCCCGCCGGGATCGTCAGTGCCCCCAAACGAGCCCACGGCTTCTTCCTTCTCTCTGTCCGTGTCAGAACCTGCGCTGGAGGGACTCCAGCCGCTTCATCTGGACCGAAGGCCTGCAGACGCTGTTTGTTTTCCAGCGGCTGGGTAAGGGCTCAGGCGTGCTGAGGGCAGCGGGAACAGCCCTGGCACCTGCCCGGGGGACACCCCAAAATCTGTGCCCTCCCTCTCGCAGCGGCTGTGCTCTACTGCTACTTCTACAAGAGGACTGCGGTGCACCTGGGTGACCCGCTCTTCTACCAGGACTCGCTGTGGCTGCGCAAGGAGTTTGCCCACTTCCGCGGCTGACGGCCCCGCTGCAGCACTCTGCAGCTCCTCACCCTGAGCGGGCGCATCCCAGAGCCTGGAGGGTCCCAGCCCCCCATCTCCAGCCCGGCCGCATCCCTCTTCTCCCTCGTGGTGATCTGCGCCGGGAGCTGGCAGGGTGCTCGTGGCGGCACGGGAGGGCAGATCCATCCTGGCGTCACGGGCCCCGGTGGGATTCGGGTGTTTTTGTGAGTAGCGAGGAAATAAATGGTCTGCGTTTTCCAGTTCGTGCGTCTCTGCCGCTCTTTGCTCGCCCCGAATTGTCGGGGTCGCTCCCTCTGCGCGCCGCCCCGCGGCGGACTCGGGATTCGAACCCGCGGCTCGGTCCTCCAGGGCCATAGAGATCGGGCAGGAGAGAGCGGCCCCGCAGGCGGCCGCGGTTCCCATGGAGACGGAAGATGGCGGCGAGGAGTGAGTGCGGGGCCGGGGGAAGGGGCCGGGGTCGGGGGGAGGAACGCGAGCCGGGCGGCGGGGCCCAGCCCAGCCCACCCACCGCACGGCCCCCGCAGGCCGCCAGCACTCCTCGGCCCCGCTGCAGGTCCTGCTCTTCCTCCACGGGTGGTACAGCGCGACCTTCTTCCTGCTGGAGGCCTTCATCTTCGCCTACAAGGGTGAGCCCCCGCCCTCCCGCTCCTCCGGCCCCCGGAGCCCGGCGCTGAGCGCGGCCGTGCCCGCAGTGCTGCTGCTGCCCTACCCGCTCGGCAACCTGCTGCTGGACGTGCTGCTGCTCCTGCTCTACCTGGGCGTCGAGGCCGCTCGCATCTTCTTCGGTGAGCCCGTCCCCTGCGCCGGTGCACCGCATCTGCGGCGGCCTCGCGTCGCTGACCCCGCGCCCCGCAGGTTCCGAGGGCAACCTGTGCCAGCGCAAGGTGCCGCTGGCCGTCAGCCTGGCCCTCACCGTGCCCGCGGCCGTCATGGCCACGTACTGCCTGCTGCTGCAGACCTACGCCCTGCGCCTGGAGGCCGTCCTCAGCGCCGTCCTCCTGCTCTTCTACGCCGTGGAGCTGCTGCTGGGGAGCCTGGCGCTCGCCGCCTTCTCTAGGTAGGAATGCTGGGAGCCAGAGGGGCTCTGGAGGTTCTGCGGCGCTAAAGCAGGATCCCTAGGGTGCAGAGCGTCGGTCGCCTCTCTGGGCAGCTTGTTCTGGGACTGTCGAAGTCGGGAAGTTCAGGTGGAACTCACTGTGTTCCCTATTGCCCCTCGTTCCTGCCCCTAAAAAGAGCGTGCTCCCCTCCTCTTGACCCCCTCCCCTTGAGATATTGATAAGCATCGATCAGATCCCCTCTCCGCCTTCTCCAGGCTGAACCCCCGGGCCCTCTGCCTTCCCCTATAAGGGAGGTGCTCCAGGCCCTGCCGTCTTTGCCACACTCCAGCAGTTCCCTGTCGACTCAGAGCCAGGGAACCCAGAACTGGTCCTGGCGCTCCAGGTGTGGCCTCCCCAGGGCAGGGCAGAGTAAAGGGCGAGGAGAACCTGCCGTGCCCTGCTGACCGCACTGCACAACGCACCCAGGATCCCTTTGGGCTTCTCGGTCACCGTCCTCCGCAGCTGCCCTTCCCAGCAGCTCAGCCCTCAGCTCACACTTCCAGTTATCCCTCCCCACGTGTAGGACCCTACACCGGCCCTCGTTGAACCTCATCAGGCTCACCCCCCCCCCCCCCAATCCAGGTCTCGCTGAACCTGCTGGTCGAACCCTTCCTCACCACGTCCCCCTTTCTGTTTTGCAGCGTGGAAACGTACTGAGACCGCACACCAGAGGAGCACAGCAGCACAGGTACGCGAGGAGGCAGCGGGCGGGCGGCACAGGCTCCATCCCCAGCCTGCCTCTGTGAGCCAGCGCCCGTGGGCAGCACCAGCTGCTCCTGCCTCCCTGTGCAGCACTCCCGCTGCTGCCACACGGCCCGGGGGTTTTGTGACACAGGTACAGAGAATTTCTTTTTAACGGTGTCGTCCAAAGAAATGACTATTTTCCCAATAAAGACTTATTTTTTACCCGCTGCCCGGGCACGTGGCGTCCCCCAGGGCAGCAGGCAGGGCACGGGGTGCTCGCAGGCTCTGGGCACTGCATTGCCAGTGCCAAGCCCTGCTCTGAGCCAGCCTGGGAGCCCCTGGGAAGTGCTGGAAGAACGAGGCTTGTGGGTCAGGTAGCGTAGTGCTTGTGTCTCTCGCTGCCCATCCCTCAGCTGTGGCTGCACCCCCCTACGACCCCTGCGACAGAATCTCTCCGAGGCGCCGTGTAAAAGACTGACGACGTCATCGAGTTTATTACACCATTTCCAACCTAGCAGAAAGACAAACGAGTCTAGTCACTGCGGCCAGGAGGGTTGCTGCCCTGCTGGGTGGTTAATGAGGGGTTCGCTCTGCACTTCCCCCCCCCCCCCCTCCCCACTAACTGGAAAGAAACTATAAATTTGTGTCGTTAAGTAAAAAAAAATAATCAAACAGAACTCACCCACCGAATGCTTCCCCCAGCGTTCACCTGCTAAACCAGCACCTCCTGCTGCTTGGCAGGATCTTTTGCATGATTTTAGTCTCAAAAGACCTCTGGAGCCGGGTTTCTCCTGCCCAGCAGCAGTTCCAAAGGTGCTGCCGCCATGCCCTGGGAGCTGCCTGTTGTTTTGGGGCTCCTCATTTCACCTGAACCCATCGGGCTCCTCTGCAGTGCACACCCTTGGCTGGAGGAACCCACACGTCCCTGCCACCCATCTCAGCTTACAGCCGCACAACCATGAGCTGAAACGCTGCCGGGAAGGGGACACGCAGTCCCTGAGGCCAGGGTGTGCAGCTCTGCCTCCTCTGCTTCCTCTAAAACAAGGAAGGCTCTTGTGGGAGAGGCTGGCTGCGTGTGAGGCCCCGCCAGCTCCTGGAAGCCAGACTCCTGCTGCTTGGGGAGATGAGCACGGAGGCCGCGATCCTGCCGTGAAAGTTAGGGCCGAGGGGGTGATGCCAGCCCAGCTCTCTCGCAGCTGAAACAGAAAGCTGCGCGCTCTTTGCCCCCAGGGATCCGTCCCCTTCCAGCCGCTGCTGGAGGGCTGCGAGAGGAAAGGGCTCACCGACCCCGCTCCGTGAAAATAAAGCACCGTTTCTCTTTGGGTCCGAGTATTCGCGGAGCGGGGCCCCCTGCCTTTCAGCCCCTCCCCTGGGAGCAGCAGCAGCGGTGCGTGTGGGCAAGGGCTCAGGCTCCGAGGCCACGAGCTGTCAGGGAGTCCCCCGGGTGCCCCCAGAAGAGCCGCGGGTGGTGGACAGGGGGTGAAGCAGCCTTGGTGGTGCGGTCCTGGTCGAGGTGAGGAGATACGAGTCCATTAAAAACCACTTACTGCCAAACTTCTGCAGGAGAAAGAGACGAGAAGCGAGGTCGGCACCAGGCGTGCCCAAGCCACGGCTGCGGCGACGCCCTGCCACGGGGCTCACCTGTCTCAGTGGTGCCGGTCCCTCTCTCTGTCCCTGTCCCGATGCCTCTCGTGCTCCCGGTTCCGCTCCTGGAAATAGTCCTCGTGCCGATCCTCACTGTGGAGGAGGTCCCGGTGCCGCCGACTGCTCTCACGGGACCGGCTGGGCGAGCGCTCCCGAGAGCGGTGTCTTTTCCTGGGGAAAAGGAGAAGAGCGTTTGGTCGCCTCCGGAGAGGCCGAGGAGCCGCGCGGCCACGCGAGGCAGGGTGTACCTGGCCGAGCTGCTGCTGGAGCCCGTGCTGTAGGACTTGGCTTCGATCCCGTGCAGGCAGTCCTTGAGGGAGGAGAGGAGGACGCGGCAGCGCTCGTCGTTGGCGACGCGGGACTGCTTGATGACGGCGATGGCCGTCAGGAGGGTCTCGATGGCATCGCTGTAGTCACCTGCAGGGAGCGGAGGGACAGTGAGGGGCGCAGCAGGAGAAGGGCTGACGGGACGGCGGGGGGCAAGACACCGTTACCTGCACTGGCACCCGACACTGCTTTGGAGATGGCACTGCTAGAGATGGCCCGGTTTCTGTTCATGATCTCCTCGAACTCCACCTCGCTCACAGGGGCAGGTGGCGGACCGAGCTCCCGGCTGTGCACACACGGGGCAGGGGGGCTCAGTGCAGCCCTCCCCGCGGCAGCACCGAGCCCGCCCACCCCCCTCTCTACCCTCTGCTCACCTGCTGTGGTTGTAAGGGGTCACGGCTTTGCCGTAGGCATCCGGCGGAGGCCCCAGGGCCGCGCTGGGTGGGGGGAAGAAGGCCGGGTTGAGGTGCAGGGCAGGGGGGACGGCCCCCGGGGGTGGCACAGTCAGGTGTGGGGGCAGTCGGGGCGGCGGGGGCATGAGGTGCTGGTAGTGGATGCCGGGAGGCGGGGGGGGGACGCCGAAGCTGGAAGAGAGGGGAGGCAGAGGGGGCATGGGTGGCGGGGGCAGCCCCATGAGGGGCAGGGCGGCGGGGGGCCGGTTGAAGAAGGGCAGGATGGAAGGGGGCTTCTCCAGGCGGGTGGGCGGCAGCGCGTTCTCTGTCGGCGTGGCACGGCCATCCAGCGAGTCGGCGGAGTCCCGCGAGTGGGCCCTCGGCGGCACGCCTGCAAGCGGCACGGGAAGGGCAGTGAGCTGCAGCCAGAGGCTCCGCGTGCCCCTCCTCAGTGACCTCCTCCTCCTCTTCCTCCCTACGCGCGCGCGAGGTTCAGCCTCAGGAAAGCTCAAGGTGCCTGGGGACAGATCCAGCCAGCCAAACGTAGCCTCCGCTCACAAGTAGCCTCCAAGAGGGTCCCTGCGCTCTCAGGAGGGCAGCGGCCCGCTGCACAGCACCCTGGGGACACCTGCTTTTAGCTGGCAGGACTCTGCGGCGGCCGCAGAGCGAGTGGTGACACGGATGGAGATGAACAGCCACAAGAAATGGGGAGAGGTGGCCAGAGCCCAGAGTTCCTGAAGATATTAAACAGCCCCCAAGCCTGCGGTCTGCTCAAGCAGGCAGCACAGACGCAGGGGCGGAACCCGAGCGCCAACAGCTGGAGGAGGGAAAAACTCTGCCCTGGAAGAGAAGGGCAGGAACTGAGGATGAGGCTTTCAGGATGAGCCAGGAGAGAAAAAGAGGGGACGGAGCTCTGGGAAAGCTGCCGAGCCCATTAGGAGACCCCCTCGGGGAGGCTGAAAACGTGGCAGAAGCGCACAAACCCTGGCCACCGAGCCACGAGGGCAGGCAAAGATGCGGTCCAGCAGTGCTGCCAAGCCGCAACGGAGCTGAAGGAAGAGCGCGATGGTCGGAGCTACCCCCCTGAACCTCGGCCAAAGCCTTCAGGGAGATGGGCTTTCCTTGCATGGAATGGGTCACGGGGTCTACAATGAACACAGCTGGCCAAGACCTCCTCGGCTGTGCTCCTGTGGGCTCCACAGAGCCCCCCAGTGCGGGGCCAGGGCGTCACATCGCTGCGGAGTGAGGCTAGGACCATCTATGGCCATTGCAGAAAGCCCACGGCCAGGCCCCAGCTGGAATACTGTGTCCAGTGATGGGCACCTTACCTCCGCAGGGATGGACAAATTCTGGAGGAGATCCAGAGAAGAGCTACTAATAGATATGGAGGGTCTTAGCTATGTTGGTAGGCTGAAGAGCTTAAGCCCATTCAGTTTGGAGAGGAGGAAGAAGGAGGCTACGAGGGATCTTCGCAGTGAGTGAGCACCTAAAAGGGGATCATAAAGACTCGGGTCAGGATCTAAGCAGACTCAGCAGCAATCGGACATAACCCCAGAGGCTGCTGGCGGTGTACCCCCACCCCGAGGTCTTGTCCTGACAGCTCAGTGGGGCCCAGGGAGCTGCCCGCGGCGTGCCTGCGCCCCACTCACGTTTGCGAGCCTGCGCCTCGAACTGGGACAGGTTCTGCCGGGTGGCCAGCCTCACCTCCACCTTGTCCCCATTGAGGACTTTGCCGGGCAGGAGCTCCAGCAGCTTGTGGACCGAGTTCTCAGAGGCCACCACCACCTCCGCGTACCTGCAGGGAGGGTCGGTGGTCAGCAAGCTCCCAGCACCGCACCCCCTGGCAGGGTGAGGACCGAGCAGCACACGACTCCATCAATCCCCCCCAACTCCCTCTCCCGGTGCTCGCGCTGCTGAGAGCCCGTGTTTCATCCTCCCTGCTCTGTGCCAGCTGGGGAAAGCTCTGCCCCCTCGCAGCCCCCGGGATGTGGCCGCAGGGGGCCTGGCTGGCTGCCCCGTTCCCCTCCCCGCCAGCACTCACCCTTTCGACTGGCCATTGGCTCGGTTCTCTGCAAACTTCAGCTCCACCACGTCATAGACGCCCACTGAACGGATGGTCTGGATCAGCTGCTGGTCAGTCGTCCACTGCGGGGCAGCAAGGCAGAAGCTGGGACCGGGTTCAGCTCCCGCAGCACTCCCCAGCACCCCATGCCCAAGGGCAGCCCTCCTGCTGGCTCCGGCTCATCTCTGTAGCCTCTCAGGGCTACAAAAGCCCTTTCCCCTTAAGCCAAGCCCAGCTGGGAGTACTGGCTCAGCACAGAGCGAGGAGAACCACTGCATCCAAAACTCCCTCGCTTGTTTGCGCCCCCGGAGCACTCACCCAGGAGAAGCTGCCCACGTAGACAGCCGCCCGCTTGTTGCGCAGCCCGCTGTAGGTGTACAGGATGGCGGGGGCTTTGCTGTTGGCTTTGGGGGACGGCTCCTGGCGGATCTCAGGCGGTGGCTCCAGGTTGCTGGTGCGGCTCTCCGGGGGCTGCGAGCTCGCTGTCAGCACGTCATCGTACAGGTCCATCTGGTCAGCATTACTGAACTCGGAGTCCTGCGAGGGGAGAGATGGTTAAGGGGGAGCTGGGCTTGAAACCGTGGCTCACGAAGGGCTCTCTGGGTCGTTAGGGCACACGGGGGGCCATGCGGATTGCCCTGTTCTGCTGAAACGCCCCCGGCAGCTCCCAGCAGAAGCCAACTCTCAGCCCTGTGGGGTGTCACATCCCAAGGGCTTCTGCCGTCCTTCACTTCTCCACAGCTGGCTGGCTGTGACTTCAGCAACAGGGCAAGACCCAGCTCGTTCTATGCCTCCAGGAAAAAAGCTGTGCTCCCATCGGTGCACAAAAAACCAAACGCCCTCAGGGCTGAGCCTCCTGCTCCCTTCAGCAGGTACCAAATCCCTCCCGCCCTGCCCGCAGGCTGTTCCATCGCCTGGCTACGCCAGCTCAATTCCGCTCCCTTTCAGGCCACCGACTTTCTTCTTGTGAGCTCTGCAGCAGTGCAGCCTTGAGGATGAAGCTGCCGCTGAGGAAGCTCCCGAGCAGCACAAACCCAGAGATCTGCCTCAGCACCAGCAGGGCCGAACCCTCCTTCTCCGAGCCAAGAAAGCCACTCTCTGATCCCTGAGACCACAACAGCCCCGTCTCCCCATCCAGAAGACGCCACTCTCCATCAGCACCGCAGCCCTAAGGGCTCAAAGAAGCCCAGCACGAAACCATTTTCCCTCTGATGCTGTCCCCTCGACAGCTGGCAAGTCAGAACTTTGGGCACTGGGCTCTTTTGGCTGATCAAAAGGTTACAGAAATTCCAACAGGGAGAGTTACTGTTGTCCTTAATCCCTAAACAGCCCCAGCGCTTGGCTCCTCTGCCTCCCACGCTCCTGCCCCAAGGCTGGAAGCTTTCTGCTCGTGAGGTTAGCCCGGGGAAGCTCTGGGGAACAGGAATAGGTGCTGGAGCAGGGATCACTCAGGAGCTGCTGTGACTTTTCTAGTTCCTCTAGGTTTGCTTGCATTTTGGATCCCGTGAAGGTGACGCTGAACCCACAGCGCTGCCCACTGCCCCTGACCACACTGGCTTTCCTCTAACCACAACCACCTCCAGTTTCCAAAGCTTCCACCTGCCCAGCTGTGCCGTGGTCCCCTTTGTGCCCCAAACTCTCTGGGGTTACGCTTTTCCACGCTGCCTTCCCCAGGTCGGGCTCACACTGTCCCTTTCAGCTTTGCCCCCAGAGCTCCCACTCCACGGCAGCCCTTTCCTTTCCCCCAGCTCTCACGCTGGCATCCCGTGGAACCGCTGCAGGGCTTCTCTGTTATCTCCTATTCTGGAATGACAGCCCTACAAGCTCCGTGTGTCTGCATATCCCTCCCCCGTCCACCTCTCCCTCCCGTCCCAAGCTCCAGGCACACTCGCTATCAACAAATCGCCCCTGGACTGAGCTCAGAACAGCAGAAACTATTCCAGCAGGAGCTCACTGACCTGGGGGGGCCCAATCTTCGGCCTGAGCGCTGCCCCAGGGGAACCCCCCGTCCCGTGTGGGGGGGGGGGAGGGGCGGCAAGAAGGGGGGGGGGGGGAACAAACCCGCTTTATATTTCTGCCCAGACCCCCTCCTGTTTGCCTCCCCATCTCCACACCTGGTTGAACTCTTCGTCGGCGTAGATATCAATCAGGTCCACTCCCTCCGACATGTTCCCAGGCGAAGAGCGCACGGAAGGGGCTCTGCGGCGAGGCACGAGTCACCACAGCGCCCTCACCGCCCCCCGCCCCCACCCCGGGGCCCTGCGAGCAACACCGGGCCCCCTCGCCCAGCCTCCCCACACCTCCGTCCCCTCGGCCGGGATTTAGGGATGAGGAAGGGACGGGGGGGGGGGTTCCCCCTCCCGGTAACGCCCCGCCCGTTGTAGACCCCCCCCCTCGGTCCCACGCGAGCGCGCCAACAGCGCTCACCGCCACCTCCAGCGCCGCCACGCCGCGCCCCTTCCGCCGCCCCCCCCCGGCCGCCTCAGCACGCCATTTCCCGCTCTCTCCGCCTACCATAGAGTCGGGAGGACCGGGAGGGCAGAGCGCCCCCTGGCGGCGGAGCGGGGGTTGGGAGGAGTGATGGCGGCGAGCAGGGTGAGGGCGGTCCGCGGGGTGGAGGGGAATGAGGGGTCTGGGGGGGGGGGACGGGGACAGGGGGGCTTGAAAGGGGAATGGGGACAGAGGGCGTTGCTGCCTGGGGGAGGAGGAGGACGCAAGGCTTGGAGGAGAGTGGAGTCGGTGCGGGGATTGGGAGCAGGGCCTGGTGGCTTTGTGTGGCGTGGAGGGGTTGGGAGGCGGTGGGGCCGTGTGTGGCATGGGAGCGGGCCGGCGTTTCTGGGGAGCCGAGGGAGATGAGGGGTCTGGGGGAGCCCTGTGAGGGGCTGGGGACCGTCAGGTCATGTGTGGGGAGGGAGGGATTGAAGGGGGGTTGGGGTGGTGCGGGGGGTTGGCAGGACATTGAGCTGGGGAGCGGGGGCTGTGTGTGGAGTGAGGGCTCGTGGGGCTCTCCTCATGCTGTTGTCGTCTCCTTGGCAGCTGCGCCCGCTGTGCCGCCCGGCGCTGGCACCGCTGTGCGTGCCACGTGGATTCTGTGGGGCCTCGCTGGGCGACTCAGGGAAGGACGTGCTGGAGATCCCACTGCCGCCCTGGAAGGAGCGCCCCAATGAACCGCTGCACACCAAGAGAGCGCGTCTGCTGTACGAGAGCAGGAAGAGGGGCATGCTTGAGAACTGCATCCTGCTCAGGTGGGGCGGCACACAGCTCAGGAAGGAGCTTTGTGCCAGGCTGGAGGTTGAGCTCCGCTTACCCCCATGCGTTTTCTTGCAGCCTGTTTGCCAAGGAGAACCTGGACCGCATGGACGAGCGGCAGCTGAACCTCTATGACCGGCTCATCAACGAGCCCAGCAACGACTGGGACATCTACTACTGGGCCACAGGTGTGTGCACGCTGCAGCAGGCCGTGGCTCGTGTGGGTGGCTTGGGGCAGCGCAGAGCTGCTCTCCTATGCTCTGCCTCTTGTTTGTACTGCAGAAGCCAAGCCCACGCCAGCTGTGTTCGACAACGAGGTGATGGCCATGCTGAAGGAGCTTGCTAAGAACAAGAAGAAGGAGCAGAGGCTGCGGCAGCCAGACCTGGAGTACCTCTTTGAGTCCACAAACTGACAGCTCCTCCTTCAGACTCTCAGGGCGCGACAAATAAAGCTGTGGCTGCTAGCTCCTGGTACGAGTGTCCTGTTGTCCCTTAGCCAGCCCTGCATCACCCCACTGATAACCTGAAGACAGAGTCACCGTTCCAGTGCCCATTTCTGCAGGGACATTCCACGGCCTCCGCTGCCTCAAGGTACTCAGGTCACCCCACAGCTTGCCATTTCCCCTTCCTTTTGTCTGTCCCCGTGCCAAGCTGTGGTCCCCGCCCTGCTGCTCACCTGCAGCGGGGCCGGGCATCACCTTAGTGGGAACCTCACGGGGTTCTGTGCCACAATCCACTCACGGTGGGGGTATGGAGCACTCTGGGCGTGCACTGCCCTCGTCCAGGTACCGAGCTGGGGGGGGCACGACCTCAAAAGCCTAAGGAGTGGCTTCAGAGCGGGAGAGGCGTGGCCTCAGGGCATAGGGGGCGTGCTTCCTGCTGCCCCCACCCCCCCACTCCGCGCTGCGTTGCTGTGGCGACGGCATCCTCAGTCGGAGGCGATGGGCAGCGGCGGTTCGACGTGTCCGATATCGGCCGAGGGCCCCGCGGGCGTGGAGCAGCGGCTGGAGGCGCGGGGCGGGCGGCTTCCCCCGGCGCTGTGGTCGCAGCGTGGGCTGCGCAAGCTGTACCTGAGCGGCGCGGGGCTGCGCGACGTGCCGGCCGAGCTGGCGACCCTGCGGCACCTCCGCACGCTGGCGCTGGACGACAACGAGCTGATGGAGGTGCCCGAGGCCCTGTGCCACTTGCCGTGCCTGGCGTACCTCTACCTGGGCCGCAACGGGCTGCAGGGGCTGCCGCCCGCCTTCGGCCGCCTGCAGAGCCTGCGCTGCCTCTGGCTGGAGGGCAACTTCATGGGCCGCTTCCCCCACGCCCTGCTGGGCCTGCCGGACCTGCGCAGCCTGCAGCTGGGGGACAACCGCCTGGCACGGCTGCCCTCTGCCCTGCCCCGCATGGCCGGCCTGCAGGGCCTCTGGCTCTACGGCAACCGCTTCCAGCACTTCCCCCCGGTGCTGCTGCGCATGGCCCAGCTCCGCGTCCTTGACCTCGATCGCAACCGCATCGCCCGCTTCCCCGACCTGCGCGGCCTGGCCGACCTGTGCCTGCTCTCCTACGACCACAACCCCGTGCGACAGCCGCCCTGCGTGGCCGACACCGTGAGGCTGGTGGGCAACGGGGCCCTGGAGTACATGGAGGCGAGGGAGGAGCGGCTGCGGGATCAACAGCACCTGGAGCACCTCGAGGAAGAGGAGGAGGAAGGTGCTGGGAGGTCCCCCCAGGAGGATGGATCCCCGCCGCTGGAGGATGCGCCCTGAGGGGTTGTGGAGCCGCCGAGGACGGACCTGGGGAGCGCAGAGTGCCTTAGAGCATCCCACATAGGCACGGGGCTTGGTTTTGGGGGGGAGGAAGCGTGGCTCTGACCGTGCAACCCCTCTGCCTTGAGCGCAGGCAGCACGGTCTGGGCGCTCCCTACAGCACTGCCTCTGTGGATGCCCTCTGCTCGTGGCTCCTCGGCTGAGGAGGGAGAAAGAGGCACTGGCTGAATATTTGCCCGCTGAGTTTTGGAATGGAAACACAATGCTCTTCTGGGCACTGAGCTCCCGTTCTCCAGATTTGGGAAGAAGGCAGTAGAAGACCTCACCTCACGCTTTGGGCCCCATGGCGTGCCCTAAAGGAAGCACGGAGGCCACTGGCAGTGTTTGGCAAGAAAAGGCACAAATCTGGTGTGAGAAAGGCAGTGGGCTCAGTTCTCGGGGCAGGGCTATTGGGGAAGGGCCGTGAGTGCAGTGTGCAGCCCTATTCTGATACGTCTGGATGCAATCCCAAGCTCAATCTTGGGCTCGCCGACTGCACGTCCAGTGCTCGTTGCAGGGGGTTGGGGTTGGAGGCCGGCTGCCAGCCCACGCGCCTGCCACATCCTTTTTCCTTCGCTGCTATTTCCAGGGCTGTGAGGAAGCTGCGGGATGCCCGTGAATGCTGGCACCAGCTTTGGCTGCTGCCACAACAGGGGTTGATGAAACCCTCTGTGGGGCATCGGTCACCTTTTCAGGGTCTGAGCCTGAAGAGCGGCAGGGCACGGGGTGTGGGTGGCCCTGGGTGCTGCCAGTCTGTGCCTACAGCACCGACGCCTGCAGCGTTGTCCCTGCCTTTCCGACTCCTTTTCCCCCTCTGCTCTCTGATTCCCCCATCCCTCTGAACTTGTGCTGGGACAGGGCTGGGATCCAGGACCCACTGCGTGCATCGGAAGTGTTTTGGGTGCCAGCCACCATCGCAGTGCATCATCCATACGTCTGTCTCTATATATATCCCTCTCCGCCTGCTCGCAGATCCCCGTGCGTGTTTTGCAGCTGGGAACGTGCTGCTATTTCCATCTGCTCCCGCTGACTGCAGGCGCTGGGGATGGCTGTGGTGATGCCACGGTAGCCCGGGCTCTGCCATAACCCTGCTGCTATCGAGGGCTCTGCGCTGCCAAAGGCTTGAGCTGTGGCTCAGCGGGATGCAGCCCTAAGCCACTGGCTCCAGGGAGCTGCTTTGTCCCTGTCCTGGTACCCGAGAGGAGCCACGTTCCCTAGGTGCTGACTGCGTAGCTCTCTGCCAGCCCTGCATCTGGAATTTCCTTTAGTTATTCAAGAGCAGCACGATTGCATTTCACAGCAACTTGAGCCCTGAGCAGGCTGCCACGTACCCCCTGCGATGGGGGCAGCCAGCCCTGCTTACAGAACCTCCTAGGGGGAAAAAGAACCCACATCTCACCCCCAAACCGCGTGGGGAACGTTCAGCTCAGCGACAAAGTGCAAGCAACACTGTGACCTCCCCCTGCCCCCCTCCACCCCATAGGGATAACAAACGCGGGCAGATTCACACAGTCCTTTATTACCGAGAGTGGGAGCTGCCTTCAGAAAACGAGGGTCCCCGCTCCCTAAAAATAGGATTCTGCAAAGAGGCCTCCGCCAGGCTGCCCACCCCGCGCTCCAGCTCTTCTGGTTTTTTTTTTTTATCATTTTTATCTTTTTTTTTTTTTTTTTTCTCCTGTATTTTACACACCAGTTGGATGTTACCGTCACATGAAGAAGAGAGAGACCTGAACAAGATCACGGCTAAGAGCTCTAGAGTTAAAAATGAACACACAGCTCCGAGGTGACGTGGGGGACGGGGGGGGGAACGCGGGCACCCTGCCCCACTCCCTGCTTTGGGGACCCCTCGCCCCTCAGCTCTGTGCGGCCCTTCCCCAGGCGCGTGGCTCTCCTCTGTTATGTTAAAAAAAGAGAGGATGTGGTAAAAATACAAATGTCCCTAAAAGCATCATCGTCATCATTATTATTATTATTATTACTGTCGTAGCAGAATTATGACTTCACTCCAGATTGTCCAAAATGGTCTGATGGGGCTCTCTGGTGGACTCGCTGGCGGTGGGACGAGGGGTGGTGCCACTGTGTCCCCCAGGGCACCCCCGTGATGGCTGCTCCTCGGGTTTGGCACGGGGTCCCCCGTGCAGTGGCAGCAGGAAGACTGGGGTGCAGAGCCCCTGGCAGGCAGGGGTGGCCCGTGTCCTGCCAGAGAGCTTTGTCATGTCCCTAAGGTACTCTGGGGACACCTGCCGACTGCCCTGACGCCCAGCAGAGCAGGAAGCCCTTGGAGGGACACCAGGCAGTGTCACCTGCGGTCTGTCGTGGTGACGGTGGGGACCTCAGGGACGCTGCCAGCCCCCAAAGCCACCGCTGGGGACAGTGACAACAGGGATGGCCACGATGGCACCGCTCCATCCTCACTCGGTATACCCCCCCGAGGAAGGTGGTGCGTGTCACCCCGGGAGGGGACGCCCTGCCAGGTGCCCCTACCGGGAGGGATGTGGTGGCACGGTGCGAGAGGGCAGGGGACGAGCCAGGAGGGAGGTAAAGCAGCGAACCCTACCAGAGGCAGTGATGAATGCGCCCGCTTTGGCAAACGAACCGCGGCATGGCTTCCGATCCCTCGGGTGTCCCCGGGGTGGGGACAGGGCAGGGCACGGGGACATCGTCCCGCTGGGGTGACGCTGGCGGCTAGGAGAGGTCATATTGAGTGGGAAGGGGGGGGGAGCTTGGACCCCACCCCCTCTTACACCAGCAGCCTCCCAAAATGTGGGGCGACACTGGGGTGAGGACTCTGGGGACCGTGGCTGGAAGCACTCGCACGAGTCCTGCCCCGCAGCGGGGACGAGGACAGGGATGTCCCCAGTGCCGTCCCCAGCACTGTCCCCAACACCGGAGGCTCAGGCTTTCAGCTGGTGCCACTGTGCCACCGCCTGCCGGGGCCGTGCGATCATGTCCTTCCAGTGCTTCACCTCGCCGGGGCCACTCTTCCAGGACAGGTAGATCTGCAGGGAACACAAGACATCAGCGCAATGCAGTGGCCCACGCAGCCATTAAGTCCAACCCTTGGGGACACCAGTGGCCCTGCACTTCCCCCGCGAACTCCCCACAGGCTCCACGTGGTGCGTCCCCGTGGCGACAATGGCTGCGCTCATTTGGTCATCCTTAGCTTCACGAGCGAAGCGTTAATCGAACAAATTGAACCTCGGTTGCCTTCACTTTGCCACCACCATCGCGGGGACGTGGAGGTGACCCACCTTGCCAATGACGTCGTTGCGGCTCAGCCTGTCCTTGTCCATGACGGTGATGACGATGGTAGTCTCGCGCAGTCGCTCCGTGGGGATGTCAAAGGAGAAGGACTCGTTGAAGACGGGGTTCAAGCACCGCTTCATCACCACCGTCTTCTTCTTCTCCACCCGCTTGTCCTTGTACATCAGCCACACCTTCACGTAGGGATCTGGGGGCACAGCGTGGTGCTCAGACCCAGCTGGGTGGGGAGCACCGTCCCGGCCCCCCGAGGTGAGCGGTGGGGGTGAAGCCCAACGCGCCCGTACCTGACGTGCCCCCGATGTCCATGGCTTTGAGATTCCGTGCCTTGATGATGTTGACCACAATGGAGTTGGCGGAAGGGTTGTAGCACAGTGAGAGCAGCAGCTCCCCTCGGCTGCCCTGTGGGACGGATAGAAGCTGTCAGGGCCCCCCCAAGACCTGCTGGGCACCCAAAGCCTTCAGGGTCCTATCTGGGGGCCACGTTGCTAGACTTGGGACACCGAGAGCTGCCCCAGGACTGGACTTCGGGGCTGGGCAGAAGGAAAAGTGGACATCACCAGGGAGATGATCACCGCCAGTGGGACATTTCTGGGGGCCACTGCCAGGGAGATGTTCTGGGACCCAGCCCCACTGGGACATTTCTGCAGGCAGTGCCGTTGGAATGCTCTTGGGGCTGTCCCCAGTAGGGCATTTCGGCAATGTGGGACCTTTTTGGGGTCATTCCTATCAGAACGTTGCTGGGGTCTGTCCTGGCAGGACACGTAAGGCCAACCTCAGCGGGACATTTCAGGACCGTCCTCAGTAAGTCCCTTTTGGGGCCAGCCCCGAGTGGGACATTTTCTACTCTCGTTGGAGGCAGAAGAGAAAGAAAGCTTTCATTTTAGGACTGCCTGAAGTATTTCCTTTTGACCCCAAATGAGGACTTAAACCCTCATCGGAGGGGAAGGCACGGCCCCCAGGCACCCCTCCCCGTGGGCCTTACGCTGCCATCGCTGCAGGGCTTCAGGTCCTTCCAGAAGGTCTGCATCTGGGTGAGGTCCACCTTGTTGAGGGGGATGGACACCTCCCCAATGGGGTCGTTACGGCTGAAGCGGTCGTAGTCCAGGACCTGGAGGTACAGCACTCGCTGCACCACTTTCTCGTAGGGGAACCCTGTGCCAGAGATGGAGCCCATGAGGTAACACCCATGGAGGCTGGTGGCCCCTCTCCGTCCCGCTGCCTCCCAGCCCGTACCTTCAAAGAGAAAAGTCTCATTCCAGTGCGGGTTGAGGTTCTTCCGCTTCACCTTGGTCTCCAGCTTGTGCTTCTTGTCAGGTAGCAGGTAGATCTTGACGAAGGGGTCGCTAGTGCCGCTGAAGTCCTTGGCTGGCAGCTCCTGTGCCTTCATGATCTTGACCGTCAGGGTGGACTCCTGGAAGTTGTAGCCCACGCTGAACTGGATGCGGCCCAGGTTCTCCCGGCTGGAGCCGTCGTGGCCTTCGTCATCCTCGGAGCCCGGCGAAAGCTGTGAGGAAGGCACAAGGAGAGTAAGCAAGGCCGCTGTTCCTACCCCGGCTGCTCCGGCCACGCCGCACAGAGCTCCAAGTGCCGGCTCCTTCGGTTCGGCGGCTGTCACCAGGCATCAGCCCATCTCCCGTCTCCCATCTCCCACCCGTGGGCATCTCCTCAGCTGACCCCTGGCTCCACTCCGCTGGAACCGGGAGCACCAATTAGTCAAATCCCTCCTGACAGCGCAGCCATCGTGTCCCCGTGACGGAGACGCAGCCTGAGGAGGGGCAGCCAGCCCTACCGCAGAGCCCCTTCCCACCCCAGGACCCACCATAAGCATCTCGCTGGTCAGGGAGTTCACCAGGTCAGAGACAGAGGAGCGCGGCTCCGTCTTGCGATCGGACTCATCCTGCTGTGTCTGCCCGGGCACAGGTGCCGTGTTCACCGCCTTGCCGCCAGCTGGCAACCTGCAGAGAGAGAAGGAGTGCCCTAGAGCGGGGCCAGAGGGGAGCAGGAGGTGCCCGCAGCACGGGGTGTGCCAGATCCAGGCTGCAAGACGCTGGCAGGCTGCAGCAGCCTGGTGCCAGCACGTAGGTCTCTCGTGCCTGGCATGCCACCAGCACGGTATGGCACAGCCACTCGTCCCCTCAGCGTGGCCGAGCCTGGTTGCTTTGTGCCACAGTGCCCGGCTGATAAGCATCCCCTCTGCTGTCACCATTGACCCGGGGTCCTTCGGCCCCATCTGTCCCTGCATGGATCCCAGGAGCTGGGCATGGCGTTGCGAATGGACAGAGCGGCAGCGGGCACACACCGGGACCACACCGCCACGATGCATGATGGGGACATGGGCACAGAGTGGCAGGGACAGATCCGAGGAGGGAGGGGACGCGCACCCCGGCTGTGGGGACAGACAGCACACGGTACGGGGACACTGACAAACGGAGCACGGCGGTGCCAACCCTGGGGCGAAAAAGGCACGGGCATGCAGACACCCATCGGCACGGCAAGCACACGCAGCACTGATGGGGATGTCGGAGACCTGGGGTGGGAGGGGGGGGGATGGAGGCAGCATGGGGGCAGCCCCCTCGCACGGGCAGACAGGGAGGACAGAGAGAGCTGGGGAGGCAAAGTCAGGTTAAGAACAGAGCGAAGGTGGAGGGCTGGTGCCTGGAGCTGCCCGGTGGTGTGTGCTGAGCCAGCAAGAGAAAGGGAGGAAGAGCGAGAGAGGGGAGGAGGAGCATCTTCTGCAGTGGGCCTGGTGGGAGGGAAGGGAGAGAGGAGCAGGGCGCGCAGAGAGGTCAGCCGCTGGCACGGGAGACGTGCTGTGGTGCTCCTCCAGGCCGGGCTGCAAGGAAAGGAAGGAGCCAAGAGATGGGGACAGATGGACGGAGACGTCACGAGGCGCAGAGCTGTCCCTGCTGCGGGGCCACGGGATGGAGGAAGGATATGGAAGTGTTGGTCATGCGACGGCGGCACTGGGGAACTTGCTAAAACATGGAGCCAAACCAAGGCGAGCGGGGTAAAAATAACTGGCGGGGGAGAATGGGGCCGCTGCCTTCACATGGTGATTGTGCCAGGAGGCACAGCTGCCCTCCTCTGAGGTGGCACCGCCACCGGCAGGAGGACTCTCGGTCCCACTCGGGAGCTTCAGGCGGCCCCAAAAGGAGCGTCAGAGTGAAGGCACAGCTCCCACGGAGCCATCCCTGTGTGCGCACTGGGGTGCTGCACGGCATTTTGGGGATCCCCTGGCCCCGGCAGCACGTCCTCTCCTGGCACGGCTCCCTGAGCCCCCCCAGCATGCGGCCAGCGGCGATGAGGATGGGGATGGACGGAGGGAAGGAGGGAAGGATGGGGAGGAAGGGGTCAGGGTGTGCTCGGCGTCGCCGCTCTGGCGGGGAGAGCTGCAGCCGTCGCCGTGCCCGCTGCCTGGCCGCTCCAACCTGGGCGCTTCGCGAGGCCGGCCGCCTCCTCCTCCTCCTCCTCCACCCTGCGTCTCGTCCTCCTGCAGGACTGCCCTCTTCCTTCCTCCTACCTCTTGTCCCCCTGAGCGTTCGGCTGGTTCGGCTGCGTCCCAGCGGGTTGCAGGTCGGGGATATTGGCAAAGTCATCTTGCTCTGAGAGTCCCAAAACCAGGGATAACACCACCATCCGGCCTTCCCTGCCCGGCGGGGAGGGAGCAAGGCGGGGGGAGAGAAAGAGAGAGGAGAACACAGCATCAGGACAGGGACCGCAGGTGGCGATGGACCGGGAGCGCGGCCCCTGCGGAGGAAATGGCACCTGGGGGTGGGTGAGGGCTGCGGGGCGATGGGTGCCGGTGGCATCCTGGGGCCACGATGGCACCACCGCGGTGCCGAATAAAGAGAGCAAAAAGCAAAAGCGGCATTAATGGCCCCTGCGGCACGGCCGTAGCTCACTCAGTGCGTCCTGGCTCTGAGCCACGCAAACTGGGGCTGGAACCCATGGAAACGGAGAGCAACATCACCCTGGGGACGGCTGACGAGCCTCAGCTGTAAGTCAGGGGGCTGGCCAACGGAGCTGGACGGAGAGGACAGAGCCTGGGGGACACGGTAGAGCACAGAGGGGGGGGTCCCCGGCTCTGGGGGTGGGGAATACCTACAGCTGAGGGGTCCCTGGGGCATCGGGGGAGGTGACTCCAGGAAGGATGCGGAGGATGGGATATACCGAGCAGTGACGGCATCCCATGGCGAGATATGGGGGACAGCGCGCGACGAGATAAGGGGAGAGCAGACAGTAAGATACAGGGACAGCAAGGAGCACCCTGCAGCCTGAGTGGGCACCGGTAGCGGGGCCGTGCAGCTGGACACCCCCACGCAGGGGGACCGTCACCGCAGCAACCCCACATCCCACGGAGCCGACGGGACCCACGGGGCACCGAGCCAGCTCGGGCAGGTGGGGAACCCACCCTGAACCCCCGCCGCGGGCTTTACCCGAGCCTGGAGGAACCGCCGGGGAGAGGAGAAGCCCGCGAGCGAACTTACAGGAAGGACTTCATGTCCAAGCCACGGTTGCGGATTTGCCCCACCACGTGGTCCCAGCTGCCGGGGTTGGAGCGGCTCGTGTGCTGCTTGGAGCCGGCAGCGATGCCCTGGCGGACTTGGCCACCGCGAGAGCCCCGGGGATTGCCGGTGCCGCCGGAGGAGCTGCTGTGGGCCTGGAGGTGGCCCAGGCTCTGGCTGGTGGTCGGCTGGCTGTGGTTGCTGCGCTGGTGCTGGCTGAGGGGCTGCTGCAGGCTTTGCTGGCGCATGAGCGTGCGGGGCCTCTGGCATTTGGGGTCGCCTGCTGAGGTGGGGATATACTCAAGGGTAGTGGCTGTGGACAGGGTGGAGTCCTCGAAACTTAGGGAGAGGAAGGGCAGAGGAGAGGAGAGAAAGGAGAAGAAGGTGAAGGGGCAAAATTGGAGGAAGGAAAAGAAGAGAGTTAGCGAGAAGATGCCCCAGTGCAGGGAGCGCTCCGGCAGGGGCCAGAGGCTGCAGCGAGCGGTTCCTCTGCCTCCTGGCCGCGGCACGGCCGCTCTGCGCTGCCGCGCTGCCATCTCGGCACTGCCGCCTGCCCGCTGTGTTCGCAGCGCCCGCCCGACCTCGTCTGCCAGCTGCGTAATGAGGCTGCTGCTGTGGGAAGGCGGGTCCCTTGGTGCCACACGGCGCCCGCTCACGTGCCGCAACCAGCCCGCCCCGTCCCCGTGACCCCATCCCTCCCAGCACGGCAGCGCCCGGGATGCGTGGCACCACCGTCCCCTGAGCGCCGCAGCGCGCCGGGATGGCACGGTGCACCAAGGGTGAAGCCGGGCACGAGCAGAGCACGGCAGGCACACGGCAGCAGGGACGGCAGATGGACCCCGTCGGGCTGGCGCAGATGGGGATGAGCGTTGCTGCTGGGCACCCTTGGGGATGCCCGCGACTCTCATGGATGGGGGACAAAGTGTGGCAGCGGGTGCTGCCCACATGCAGAGCAGCTGGCGCGTGGCATGGTGCTGTTGCTCTGAATAAGGGCATGCAGCCCAGCCGGCCTGGCTAAAGCCTTTAGGGGAGCCTGGCTAAAGCCTTGGGGGGGTCCTTGGTGCGGGGGTAGCCTCCTTGAGAAGCAGCCCCCTTCCCCAGCACCATGGTTCCTGTGCTGCCCAGGAGCCGGAGGGGCGAAGCTGTGCCGTTGTGCATCGCAGCAGCGGGGAGGCGGAGCTGCGGGGAGAGTAAATTTTATATATATATGTATATATATATAAAAATAGCAATAAAAATAATAATCGTTAAAAAAAAAGAAAAAAAAAAAAGAAAGAAAGAGATGAAGGAAGAGTGGAGAGGAGAGAAAAAGAGAGAGAGAAGAGGGAGGGGAGTGGAGAGCTGGGACGGATCCGGCCCTGCTCTGGGGCCCAAAGGCACGTGGGGCTCTGTGCCTCCTCCGCGCCCGCCACCGACCTCCTTTCAGTTTCCTATCAAATCTGAAATGAGTTCCATTTACAACCTCTCCATCACGGGAAACTAAATCTGGCTCTGCTCGGCCCCAAGCCAGCTGGAGGCGCGGGACCTGCCAGCACCGTGCCACGTAGGAGGAGCGCGGGGACAGGGCAACGCAGCCCACAAACCTGTCCCCCCCCCCTGGGGTCCTGGGGGGCACCGAGTGCCTGGGAGGAGGTGGCACCGGGAGGGCACCGACTGGCAGAGGGACGGTGCCACCAGAGGGCACTGAGCGGCTGTAAGACGGTGCCACAAGGACGGCACTCAGTGGCCACGGGATGGTGGCCCCGGGTGGGCACGGTGTGGTGGCACCAAGTGCTTCCCGCTCGCCTTGCACAAGAGGAACCCTGCCCGAAGCAACATCCGAACACAGGCGGACTGCAGAAGAATCCCAAAGGCTTTGAGGGCGGCACCGCCATCCCCCTTCGCCCCGTCCACCTCAGCACCGCCTGGCACAGCGATGCTGCCCCAGGCCCGGCCCCAGCATCCCCACATCCTGGGCTGCTGCAGCCCCGGTTTGGGGAGGCGGGGAATACGGAGACCTGGAGCTGGCAGCCAGCAACCCGCTGCCATCACTTTTTCCCCTAGAGCTCGGCTAGTGCCCCGATGCACAGAGCTGCACCGCGGACGGCACACGGACGGCGGAGCGGCGCGTCCCCGTGATGCCCCACTGGGATGCGGGCGAGCGGCTCCTGGCCCTGGGGTTTGGGGTGGCATCCATCAGGTGGGGCCGTGCGTGCTCACTCACTTGGACAGGCTGAGCTTCCCTGCGGCCAAGTGGCTCTGCACCGTGTGCCAGCGGCCCCTCGCTGCCTTCCCTGTGCCGGGCTCGCTGTGCGCAGAGATGCTGCTCCTCATGCCGTCCTCGGCGCACTGCTGCTTGTCCCCGGGGCGGCCGTCGCGGTCCCCGGCCAAGCCTGCGGTGGCCGACGCCGTCAGCTTAGCCCCTGATAACAGAGAGCCACTGGGCCGGGCCGGCAGACGGACCCCCCCAGGACAGACATGGAAAGGGGCCGGATAGACAGACGGACGTGTCAAGGAGCCACGGTGTGCGGAGGGACGAGGAGGGATGGGGACAGAGCCAGACAGACAAGGGACGGACAGACAGAGAGAGAGAGAGAGAGACATCAGCACTGCCAAAAAAATAAATCAAAATCAACGGAGGGGGGGGGATGGGGGGGAGGAGGGGGCTGCGGAGGGGCCTGGGTATGGCGTGCGGGGCAGAATGGCTCAAATCCAAACGGAAAACAAAAATAAAAACAAGGAGAAAAATAATAATAATAATAATAAAAAATAAACAAAGGGGAAAGGAGCCCTGTCCCAAACGTGCAACACCACCCCGCGCTGCCGGGGACCCCGGGGTTGCTCGTCTCCATGGGGCTGCCCATGGGGCCGGGGGGGTGAGGAGGAGGAGGAGGAGGAGGAGGAGGGAGGCGCGTAGGTGCTGCCCATGTTGTCATAGCCCGGTAAGGAGAGACTCACTTGAGGGAAAGGCGCGGGTCACCGTACGGGGCGTAAGGTGAAATGTTTAGAATAAACTCCTTGGGAGGGTACGAGCTCCATTTCTGCTGCACTGTGTTGTCATTGTTATTCCAAAAGTCTCTGTCTAGATCGCTACAGCAGACCGTGGGGGGAGAGGGGGGGGGGGGGGGAGGAGAAAGAAGAGGGAAATACAAGAGAGAAAGCTGAATTCCTGCCAGGGGGAGCGCAGCCCCCCGCCCCGGCCGGGCCCTGTGGAGAGAAACAGACAAGACGGATGGACGGACGGATGGCTGCAGAGAGATGGGAGCAGGCTGAGGGGAGAGAAAGGTGCAGAGGGTTAGAGAAATGCGATGCAGGGCTGCTTCCCAGCGTCCTGGCAGCCAGCTCCGGAGAAGGATGCAGAGGTGAGTAGAGGGGGTCTCATTGCCAGGACCGACCCCCGCCTTGTGTGCTCCCTTTCGACACGTTACCCCCACATCATGTCTGGATACGTAGGGACCCCATCCCGTGCCCTGCCATTATCTGCATGGGGGAAGCGCGCTCCATCCCCACGGTGTCACAGGATGCACGAGCGTCCCCCGCGTGCACCCCAGCCACAATGACACCTCAGGGTGCTCTTCTGCTGCTGGGGACCACGGTGACGCCTCTGCCCCGACCAAGGGGATGACAGCTCTCCATGGGGCACTGCGAGACCGGGGACGCTTTGACATAACTGCGGACCGCGTGCTGCTCGGTATCCCTGGCCTAAAAACAGAGCCACTGGGGACAGCCACCTCTGTCCCAGCAGAGTGTCCTCCCATGGATGCCCTGATCCTGGTGTCCCCACACGTCCATGGATGACGGCGGGCAGAGCGCTGTGGCGGTGCCACCCCGGCCCCTCTCCCCCTGCCTTGGCACCTACTTGATGGTTTTCTTCTCACTGCGGCCTCGGCTGGAATCTGGGGTGCCCACGGTCTCCAGGGACGTCTTGTACCGTTTTCCCTGCGGGGACAGCAGAAGGGTCAGAGCCAGGTGCTGCCCCCAGGATGGAGGAGGTAATTTTAGGCTTAATTGACCCTGGGTTAATTGATTTGCCATTCCCAGCGTAAGGGACGAGGTGGCACATGCGGGGGAACTGGGGCTCAGAATCAGGGCAGTGCTGTGCTGTGATTTCCAGCGGATGCTCAGCAGGCAGGAGTGCAATTAACGCCAATTAGCGAGCTCGGAGGCTACAGTGGGATGCAGGCACGGGGCCAGGGACGGGCTAGGTGTCCTGATGTGGAGCACGGCCACCCTGCTTCCCCCAGCTGTGCTCGCCACCTGCACCCTGCCCGAAAACACTTACCAGTCTGCGCTGGCACCACTGGCAGATGCCACACAGGACGATGGTGACACTAAGGCTGACGGTGATGATGGCTGAGACGAGGACAACATCGCGGGAGGGGGCCCCTGGGGAGGAGCAGAGCAGAGCTGAGCCTGGGGAGGGGATGGATAGCCCTCCTGCGGACCCACAGCCACCCCATAGCACCTGCAGCGTGGACACAAACGGGAAGAGGATCACCGGGCACACGAGGCAGGGCCAGCACGCTGCCCCAGTGCACCGCAGGGATCCGGCAGGACCCCATCCCCAGGTGTGACCCCACCACGGTGCCATCTGCGCTCAGACATCCCCACCACCCGTGGGGACAGAGAGGCCGGAGCGAGCCCACCCTGAGCCGTACTGCAGTATAAATATTAAACAATAACGGTTAATAATTAATTCACCCGCAGCCCTTGTTATTGTAATGAAATTTGCCGGCAGCTCTGGCGCTCGCATGAGTCACGACGGCCGGACCCCACTCCCTGCTCCCACGCTCGATGCCCACGGGGGGATGGCAGGAGACAAAGCGCTGGCAGCCCCCATCCTTGGGGGGCGAGGCAGGGGGCACAACGGCAATAAAAGAGCTGGATGAGTGCCCCTGGAGCCGGGTGCCCGGAGGTGCCACCAGGGACGGGCGGGTACCATGGGATAGGGACCTGGGGATGTGTGCACGTGCTACAGAACCGGGCCGAGAGAGGGGGGGTGGGGAGGGAGGGGGGCTCCGGCGCTTGGTCACGAGGCCCCCGTGTATAGAGCCCGCTTAGCAACTGTTGCCTAGGAGGGAATTTGGGACCAGCCCTTAATTTCTAACATTTAGAAAGCGCCGTGGAGGAGTGCGGTGCTCAGCACAGCACTGGGCCGAGCCCTGCCGGCAGCGCCTGGGGAAGTGTGCATCCCCAGTGCTGAGAATCCACAGTGCCTCTGCCCTTCTGGTGTCCACCGCCACCTCCCCAAAGGAAGGGCAGATGGGAAGGCGGCAGCCAGGCTGGAAAATCCAGCTCCAACCATGTGAGTGCATGGATGCAGGGGCTGTGACCCCCTGCCAGAGGCTGCCGCTCCTCGCAGGGTCGAGTTCAACTCCAGTATAATCCCATAAAGGGAAATTAAAGGGGAGAAGGACAGCGTGCTGCGGGCATGACGCTGAGGATTATCCCTCTTAGGAAGGAGAAAGCTGAGGATGCTGTCACCAAGGGGACTTTGACTCCTGCCCTGATGACATCGCAGGGTCACGCAGCCCCGGCAGTGCCGGGCATCGCTGGGCTGCGCTGCGGCAGCGCTCACAATCAGTTGTTTTCCAGTCAATTAGCATCGCTTAATTAAGCAGAGAAGCCGAGCGCAGAGCCTTGTCCTCAGCCGCAGGTGCTGCCCAGGGTGCGGGGAGAAGGCACAGGGAGAAGGGTGGACATCCCTACCTGAGCCGTGGGCAGGCAGAGGATGCGCCCGCGATGCGGGGCCGGCTCCGGCCACCGGTGCCCCAGGGATGACCGCGTCACACTCGCAGCGCTTTATTTTTGGGCGCAGAGCCTGAAAACGGCCAATTCCCCCAAACGTTGGGCGAGGAGCTCCCAAAATAACCCCCGCCTGCTGCGCTCCCCGGGAAGCGCGATCGCAGCCGCTCCCCGCAGCCGGCGTGCACGGCTCCGCGCCGAGGCTGTGCCGCGTGCCAAGAGCCGGCAGCGGAAGGGGAAGCGGGCAAGGGTGCCAAGTGTGCCCGCAGCCACCGAGGTATGCGACGGAGAGCCCGGCTGGGGATGGCAGGGAGGGTGACGGGGTGCCTGGTCCTGCTGGGGACGGGCTTAGAGTGCCGCACTGTGCGATGGGGCAGGAGCGAAGCGGCCGCGGTGGCACGGCGGGGCTTCCCAGATGCCGCTTGCCTTGTGCCACGCTGCTCGTTCCTCCCCTGCTCGTTCCTCCTACTCATTTGCTAGATATTTCCCAAACCTCTTATTTTTAGGTTGCGGCTGAGAAGCTGTGATTTTGCAGCTTTGAGCTCCTGTGCAGCGTGCCGGGGATGGAAACCCCCAGGAGGGGAGTGCAGAGTGGGCACGGCCACCTGCCCAGCCCCTGCTGCTGGTGGCCACCTCAGCAAGCTGCTGGCCGTGCTTCCGACACCCGTCTCCACCGAGCGCTGCCGCTCAGTGCACCAGGAGCGCCCAGGGCGAGAGGGATGGGAACAGGCGTCTGTTTTCCATCTGTGCATTTGTCTGTCTATCCGTGCGGCCCCCTCTCCAACACACCCATCCATCTCTCCAGCCATCCGTCCATCCCTCGTACACAGCTGTCTCTCCATCCAGCCATCTGGCCGGCCCCCGGAGCTGTCAATCTGTCCGTCCCTGCCTCCCTCCACGCCAGGATGCCCGCCCCAGGGACCCCCGACACCTCCCCAGTCCCTCTCCGCAGGCGCCCGTTGGGAACGCCAAGACTTCAGGTGCAAAAGGTGGCAGCAGTGCCCACGGGCACCATCCCAAAACGCCATCACTGTGCCCTCCTGGGGCCACAAACCCTCCTGCAGGGCAGCGGGGACCCCCAGGGCACCATGTCCTGGTGCCCACGGTGGCTGAGCACATCTGCACACAGCGGGTGGCACACGGATGTGCTCTTCCCCCAGTCAGGTCAGGTTTATTTTCGGCTCAGGATTTCAGAGACGTACGTGGTTTCTCTGTTTCTGTGGTTCCCGCTTCTGACGAGCACCTGAGCCCCACAGAACTTGGTGTACCCACAGATTCTCAGCCATCACACCAAGAACTACGTCCCTCCTCAGCATCCTAGCTCACGACGTCCTTGTGACATCCTGTGTCCCCCAGCGTGGACAGCTCTGGCTCAGCCTCAGCTGTCTCCCCACACCACAGCCCCACGTGCACAGCCTCCTCCTCCTCACCCCCATCTCCGTGGAGGGACCCTGAGATGCACTCAGGACAGTGGCAACAGTCACCTACGGGGCAGCAGGGAGGGTCCCCATCTCCCTCTCCACCTTCATGCATCCCACCGTGGGGGTAGCCTGGCTTGGGCGGAGGGAACCTCACCACATTCTGTGCCCTCCTTCCCTCCCTCAATGCCTCGGCTCCGTCTCCAGCAGCGCCGTCGCCCGCTTCCCTTTCAAACCTCATTAACTCCCCCCAAGGTGACCCGCTCCGTCCTGCAGCAGGGCCGGGAGCGGAGCTGTCCGGGGATGGCACCCAGGGACATGGGGACCCCGCACGTTCCCGGGGCACCCCGAGCTCACGGCTGGATGCACGGCACTGCACGATGGCACAACAGCACCGCGGGGCACGGGACGGACCCGCTGTGCCCCCGGCTCACCGTGCCCCACCGTGTGCCCTCAGCCTTGTCCCCAGGTCCCCGCTGTCCCTGCTCAGCACTCAGGCTGGCGCTCTGCCTCTGCACACAGCCGCCGCGCGCCAGCCCCGCTGTCTGCTCTTCGAAAGCCCTTCCCCTGCTGAATTCATCTATAATAGATATCGGAGCCGAGCCCCCAGGGGCTGGGGGGTGGCAGCGATATTATCTGCATCTGTCTTCATTCCCCTCTCTCTCCCCGCCCTTCCCCAGCAGGCTGAAAAGCCGCGAGATCAGGCAGAGGAAAGCTGCCTCTGGCTCCAATCTGCTCCCTGGCACTGGGGGATCGACCAGAGCTCCCCATTCCCAGGTCCCCATCTTCCCATCAACCGGACCGTCTCTGTCCCCACCCCCATCTCCATCCCCGTCCCCATTCCCAGCCGTATCCCTGTCTCTATCCTCATCCCTGTCACTACCTCTGTCCCCATCCCCATGCCCGTCCCCATCCCATGCACCCCACAGCCATGGGGACAGGACGGAGCCGCAAAGGGGACGTGGGCACGGGCAGGGAACGTGCAGGACACGGCAGGAGCACGGCTCCTGGCAAGGCACGCCGAGTTATTTATCCACACCCGTGGGGACGAGGACGCAGGTGGGGACCAGTGACCACAGCTCCTGTGTGGGGCACGGGGCTGGAGCATCTGAACGCAGCTGCTGCTGGCAGTGGGCACGGAGGGGAGGTGTCACCCAGCGGGCACACAGCTGGTGGCACTGAAGTCACCCCCTGCACCCCACGCGTCTCCCCCACAACCACACCGACGGTGCTGGGCTGTGTCCAGGGGGAGCACAGCGCTGGGGAGAGGGCTGCTGGCACCCGATCCCCATGCCCTCCTCCTCCGTGCTGTCCCCGAGGCCACCTACATTCAGCGGCTTGGCCACGGGTGCCAAACCCAGAGGGAGAATGGGGCCACGGAGGGGCAGGCAGGGCAGAGGGTGCCCTGGCATCGGCCACTGCGGCACCCTGGTGCTGTGGGGCCGCTTCCACGGGGATGCCCCACGTAGAGGGAGCGGGGGACAGAAGGGGCGTGTGCTCCATTGGTGGCACGGGGGCAAGGAGGACACGGCTCCACGAGCAAATGGGGACGCTTCGGATGGGGGAGCGAGCAGAGGTCGGGCTGCGGGAAGGGGTGGGCGAGGGGCTGGAGGGGACCCGTCCCATCTCCCCGCAGCCATCGCATCGCCGGGTGACCTTGGGCCACCGGCCGATCCCACAGGGCAGCCCGGGCGGGCGGCGGCACCGGGGTCCCCTCGAAGGCCGTCGGCTCCTCCACCCTCCACGGGTGACAATGCGTGGCGGCGTCCCTCAGCGCGGCCGCATCCCGCAGGCCCTGCAGCTCACGGCGTTCCCTCCACGCGTCCCCGTGATGTCCCCACGTCCTTCTGCCGCCGGCCGTCACCGAGCCACGCCGTGCCGCCGCCGCTCGGGCACCGCGGTGGCCGTCACGCACCCTCCACCTCCTCCCCGCCAGCGCCCCACATTCGTGACGGCGGGGCCGAGCCGTGCCCCGTGAGCTCAGCAAAACGACAGCCTGCAGCCCCCTCCTCCCCAGCGCTCAGCAGAGGAGGGGGGCTGCGACGGAAAGAGGGGGGGTGGGGGGGCTGCGAGGCCGGGGTTGTGGGGGGGGGGGTGGGGATGTGGAAGCGGGGGGGGGGGGATGCTCCGCAGGAGCGTGAGTCATTTGAAAGCGGCAGCGGTGACTTTCTCCCTCGGTGCGGGGGAAATAAGGGGGGGGGGGACCCGCGGGGTGCCGGTGCGGGGCGGCCTCACCTGCGCTCGCAGCCTCCGGGTCGAGGTACATGGCGGCGGGGCTCGGAGGGGCTCATCAGACGGCGGCGGCTGCGGGAGGCGAAGGGGAGCGGGGAGCGGGGGCCGCGATGGGCGGCGGAGCGGCCGGGGCCGGCATGCGGCGGAGGGGGACCCGGAGCCTCGCGGTGCCCGGTGCTGCCCGCCCGCTGCCCGCTGCCTGCCGCCGGCTGCGCGTGTGTGCGGGTGTGTGCCACGGTCGCGCATCCACTTGCTGCTCGCTGCTGGCGGGAGAGGAAACTGCAGCCGGCGGGGAGGGAGGGAGGGAGGAGTGGGGGGGGGGAGAGGAGGGAGGGGGACGCCGGGGTTGGGGACCCACCCGGGGAGCGGCGGGGATACGCGCGTGGGGTGGGAGCGGACACGCGCGGACCGCGCGTAGATGCGATAAGGAGCGGCGTCACGCGTGGGGTGCCGCGCCCTGCCCGCTATCCCGCGGGATACCCCCGGTGCCGGGGGCTCTGCGGGCAGAGCGGAGGAAAACGCGGAGCTGAGCGTCCCCCCATCACCACCATCACCTCCTCCCTTCCCCAGCCCCGCCCTTGGGCGCTTGGTGCCCGGCTTTTATTGCCTCGTTAACGTTTGCTATAGAGATGCAGGCGGAGAGCAAACAAACGGGAGCGCGGCTGCCGGAGGTGTGCAAACAGCGGGGCCGGCAGCTGCCCGCATCCCCAACCGCGGTGCGGGAACGCGGCCGTGGGCCTGGGGAGGCATCCTGGATGCAGGAGGAGGGGATAGAGGAGCACCCTCGGGATGGCTGCGGGGCGGCGAGCACCTCCGGCCACCAGAGAGCTTGCTCTCGGCTTTATTTTGATTCCCCTTCACCCCCCCCCCCCCCTCCCCCGATGGGAACCTTCTCATTAAACCCTTGGCACAACCCCCTGCTTTTCTCTCTCTCTTTTTTTTTTCCGCTCTGCTTTTCTCCGCTCGCTTCCCACGCGCTCTCGCAGTGAGTGCTGAGATCCCCAGCCCCGACGTCCCGGCAGCTCCGGTAACCTCCCGCACCCACGGGGCTCGGGTGGGTGTGCAGAGCTGCTGATTCACGGTGCCGGGGGCACACCCCTTCCCAGCCGGCCACCGGAGAGCCTGGAGTTTGGCCAAGGGCTTTCCCAAGCCAGGGGTATCACTCCCTGCCTCCTCATGGTGGGACTGCCCTCCCCCCCCAGGCTCCATCTTACCATCCCGAAGCCATAGGAATCACAAAACTCTGGTCTGTTAGAGCTCTGAATCCCCGGGCATCCCGAATCTTGGCGTACCCCGAAGCCCTTGGACAATCAGAGCTCCATCAGCTTGAATTGCCGGGCATCCCGTATCTCTGGGCAGCCTCAACCCCTTGGCGTCTCAAATCTCTGGACAATCAGGGATCTTCCAGCCCAAATCCATGGATGTCCGAAACCTCTCTGGTATCCCAAACCCCTGGGCATCAATCTCTGTTTATTCCAAACCCACGGACGGACAGAGCTCTGCTACCCTGAATCCCTGAGCACCTCAAATCCCTGCTCACCCCAAATCCCCAGGCAACCAGTGCTCTACCACCCCCTACCTTTGGGCAGCCCAAGCTCCTTAGCATCTCAAACCTCTGGATCACCAGAGATCTTCCAGCCCAAATCCCTGGACTATCCCAAACCTCTGCACAACCAGAGCTCTGCCATCACGAATCCTTGGGCACGGCAATCCACTCTCTGCTATCAAAATCCTTGCACATCCCAACCCCCCCGGACATCCCAAACCCTCGGACAATCAGAGCTCTGCCACACTGGGCAATCAGACCCCCTGGGGACCCCAAACCCCATCCAACCCAACCCCTATCCAACCTGTCCCCCCCCCCAAACCCTTCGGTCCCCCACCACAGCCCAACTTGCCCAGGGGTCTTCATGCTGGCAGCATGGGGACACTGCAGGCTCAGCCCTCCCATGGCCAGGCTCCCAACCCCTCATTTCTGGGGGAGGTACTGGCATCACCAAATTGCAGTTTTCAGTTCCCAGCCACTCGAGCTCTCACGCGGCTCAGAGGAGGGCTGTTAGACGCCTTTTCTCCTTGCCTCCTCTTTTGTTTTGTCGATGGAGAGAAAATGGGTATTTCTTCCTCTCCCTCCGTGCTGATGAAAAAAAAAAAAGAACTTTTTTTTTCTTTTCTTTTCCGTTGCTCAAAGCCTTTTGTGCAAATTAATCTTTGGGCGGAGGCCAAGCCTGCGAAAATTTCATGTAAAATGATGAAATTTTCTGAGCCTAACAGGAGTAATTACAGAGGGTTAGGAAGCAAACTATTCCGCAACTTTAACAAGAGCGGGCTGTGACCTGGCACTTGTTACAGCTAATAAAAATGGAAATGAACCGCAGCAAGGAGGCAGCTCTCCATCTCCTTCCTCCTTTCTCTGGGCACCTTGGCCCTCTGCAGGCTGTCCCTAGGGGTGGTGAGGATGGGAGATGCCAACCAGGTGGAGAATTCGGAGCACCAGTGCAGTTTGCCTTGGGCACGGCAATGCTGTTTGCTTTGTGTGCTGGGGACTGGCCCTTGGGGTGCACCGTGATGCACCGTGCCACACCAGTGCAAAGAGACAGCGTGTCTCTGGGTATGTTGGCTCTCCAGGAAGGCACAGAGTGGATTTCAGAGTGGGGTAAGCTGGGAGAACTTTGGCGTGGAGCATGCCAAATGCAAAGCCATGACCTGGTGCGGGTTGCTGGGGTGGTGGGCATGGGATGCAACCCTCCTGCCCAGTGCAGTGCGTGCTCCCACGGCCTGGGGCTGAGCTGGGGGCTACTACCAAGTTCTCTGCATCTGGATGGACGTCCTTTCCCTGCTGAGCCCTGAGTGGTGGAAAGACCACTACGAGAACATGAGCTGCTCTGAAGCCGCTTGCCCTGGGGCTGCACCTGGGGCGAGCATGGCAAACGTGATGCAGGAGAGGATGAGTACAAGAGCACAGCCGTGTTTGGGCATCCTCAACCCCTGCCTGCTCCTGGCTGACCTCTCCCTGAGCATCCTCAGCGTGAGACCCTCCTTGGGGACGATGTTGGGTGCCGTGGGGACAGCGCTGTGGTGCTCAGCAGAGCTGCGCTGACGTGAGGACCTGGCCTTGCGTAGCAGCTGCCACAGACTGGGAAAGGCAGCAGGTGGGGGCTGAAGGTCACGCATCAGACTTTGTCCGTGCCTGGCAGCTGCTGTCTGGCAAGGCAGCACCGAGACTCCACTACTCCGCAGCAGCCATGGGACGAAGGAGACCCCAGGAGCCCCACGGTGTATTTTAGCAAGCAGCATCTCATAGATCCCACGTCCAACTTTGTCCTTCCACAAGCCGATGTCCTTCCCCTCCTTCCCCCGGTGCTGACTCCATGCCGTGCCACGCTGCCGGGCGGTGCCTTCCCTTGTTTGGTTTGCTATGAAATAAAGGGCTGGATGATTGCTCCAGCGCCTGGCCTGATGCATCTCCGATGCCTGGGCAGGGGGCCCAGGGCAGGGCAGCAGTCGCTAGAGGACAGCTTTTGTGGTTCAGGAGTCAGGTTGCCATCAATTAGGTAGCGCTTGCTCCACCCTGACTCAGCAGGTCCGTAGGAGCTGGGCGCCACGGGTATGTCCTGGGCACCAGTCACTCTGGGTCCCCATGGATAGGATGGTGTGCCCTTGCGATGTGACCGTGGGGCTGGAAATGGGGTCTCTTGGCAAAGGGTGTGGGGGTGATGCTGGTCCTGGGGTGCTGGGAGTGACTGCCCGCGCTGCTCTGCCCTCCTAACCGAAGCACTCTGCGTTCTTGTGCCATTAGTGGTAGATGCAGCATAATGAAGGATGCCCTCTGTTAGGCACGCCCTTGGTCCCATCAGGAGTTCTCGCAGCACTTTGCTGGGCGGGCAGAAAGCAGCCAGGCCGTGCCGTTAACGATGGATCCCGCTCACCACCGCTGGTGAGCATCAGGCACAAACTGGGCGGTGGGCTCAGTTCTGCGTCCCTTCGCACCTCCTGCACCAGGAGCCTGGCCCAGATGTGGAGGAGTGGGGCTGGGGGTGCAGCCAGCCTTGGGAATGTGAGGAAGGGGCTTGGATATCCCTCCCCCGTGAGCAGCAGCGCCTGCAGGGAGCGCGCTGGGTAATGTGCTTAGCAGGAAGGTTCCTAATGGCCGTGGTTATTAAGAACAGGTTGTGCCAAACCCCTCTAATAGCCTCCTTCAGTGCAATCGCTGATGGAGGAGATAAGAGAGCAGAGGGCAGAGCGGCGCTGCGCCTTTCGGCACACTCATTAAGGAGCTGGACCCTTCCCAGGCGGATGGAGATGATGCTGTGTGCGAACCTGGGGCACAGCCCCTTGGTCCCGTGGCCTCGCCGGGGGAGGATGAATTCCATGCTGCCTGCACGGAATAAGAAGAGCCATGCAGTCCTGAGCCTGCAGTGTAGGGCTGTGTTTTGGGTCAGCACATGGATTTGCCATGCCTGCTCCACCGATGGCAGCACGTCAGGATGGGGCAGTGCCAGTGCTTCGTTGGGCTCTCCTATGCTGCACCATCATTGGAGGCAGCCCGTCCCCAACGGGAAGAGCAGAATGACCCCTCTGGCCTGGGGACAAAGCAGGGCTCTGCCCTTTGGGACCTTGCAGTCAGTCTGTTCCACTCACTGGGTAGGCAGGGGATGGGGTGGGGTGTGGGATGGGATGGGAGGAAATGCGATTGAGCAGGATGAGATGGGACACTGCAGGATGGGAAAGGGTTTAGATGGGCTGGGGATGGATGGGAATGGGAGGGGAGTGAACAGGGATGGCATAGGAATAGGATGGGGATGGGATGGGATGGTGAAAGCATCCCCTGCGGAGTCCAAGCAAAGTGTCTCTGGCCCTATTTGCAATATATTTGGTTTCCAAGCGTGTGCGAGCCCACGCTCCCCCTCAGCCAGTGGAAAAGCACACCCCAAGGCAGGCAATTCTTGCAGGGAGTGCAGAGAGAGCATTGGGCAGGGCTCAGCCAAACTAAGCGAAGTGAAGAACTGGTAGGGTCCCCGTGGGCAGGAGGGGCCAGGGGCTTGATGCAGCTCCTGAGCTGGAAAGTGGCCCAGAGTTGTGGCAGGGGAAGCACAGAGAGAGGCTCCTCTCCCTGCTTCTTCATCCTCACCTTCTCTTCACATCCCAGGGCTGTCATGGGTCCCATCCCACCCCGGGGAGCTTCTCCCTTTGTGAGTCAGCTGCAGCTGCTTTCCCTGACGGAGTCCCCCTCCGCGGCTGACGCAAATCCTCCCACCCCCAGCGCCAGCACTGGATTTAGAAGGATTTTGGGGAAGGTGGCAGGAGAAAGCAGTCTCTCCCAGCCCTAATGCAGAGGGGATGGGCATGCAGTGTGTGGAGTGCCACGGAGGGGAACTCCCAGCTGTGGGGCAATGGGGTCACTCTGTGCCATGCTGGGGTGCCCCATCTTCCTCTGGAGCAGTGCCATGTGTCCTGCCCGCTCATGGAGATCCCCCCCAGAGCTCCTGGGAGGGCAAGGCTGGAGATCAGTGTGAAGGAGTGGGGCAAATCGTGAGCACCATCAGCCCTTGGAGCCCCACAGGCACCAGGAGCAAAGTGATGAACCGGGAGTTTTGGGAACGCTGGGAGCATTGGGGTGCTCCAGGAGCACTGGGAGTTTGGGGAATCCTGGGAGCACTGGGATGCTCTAGGAGAACCAGGAGCAGCAGAATGCACTGGGAGAAGCAGGAACACTGCTAATCTTGTTGACCCCGGGAACATCAGCACGCTGCAAGAGCACTGGGGACCCTGGGAGGGCCAGAACCATTGGGCTGTGCAGGGAGAGGTGGCAGCACTGGGAACAACGTGAACCACAGGAGCATGGGGATGCAGTGGGCGGGCAGGGATGCTCCTAAGAGCACCGCCAGCTCTGGGATGTGCCTGGGGGGGTAGGCGCAGTCTGAAAGCTCCTCCTGGCGGCTCCCACTGAGAACTGCCGGGCACCAGAATGGGGAGAGGAGGGATGGAGGTGCCTCCTGCGCCCAGCGGTTGGATGCTGGGTGGGAAGGGGCAGCTGTTGGCATGCAGGCAGCGCTGTCTCTGCTATGCCGTAGCCTCCAGCTATAGATATGCAAGGAAAAATCAATATCTCGCTGTGCGGGAAGGCAGTGGCGAGCCGCTTTTAATAGCAATCTGTCCCATTTGCAGCCTTCCTCAGCCCTGACCAAAAGAGGCCGACCTCTGTCTAAATGAGCTGCCTCATCCCAGGGGAAGCGGGCTTTAAAAAGCAGCAGCCAAAGACAAGGAGGTGAGGCTGTGGTTATGCTGGAATATTCCACCACATCCTGTGCCATCCCAGCCCACGTTCTTTGCACCAAGGTCCCCGTTTCCCCTGGCATCGCATCGTGGGAGAGGGGCAGCAGCAGGGCAGTGAGCAGGGCAGCGAGCAGCAGAAGCTCTAGTGGAAAAAGAAAGGAGTCCCTGTGGGGATGGAGAGAGCTGGTCCCTCTCCTCCTGGCTTTATAGAGGTGCTGAGGCAGGGGAGCAGGCACGGTGGCATATCTAGGTCAGCAGTGCGAGCGGCTAAATGAGATTCCTCATTATCCGCCGCTGCCTCTGCAGCGCACCTACGCGAGGCCGGGGTGTGGAAATTGGATGAGGCGGGGACCTCTGGGGGGCAGAAAAAGGCACGAGCAGGAGAAAAACACGGGGCTTGATGCTGGGAAGCGGGATTCATGGCAGCATCCAGGAGGGACAGAGGGATGGATGGAGCCTAGGTGTGGTGCATCAGCCTTGTTGTTGGAGAGGATGAGCGCTGGGTGAGGCTGCCTTGGTAAAAGCATGGTCAGAAGAGGTGCTGTGCCTCTGGCTCTGTGCTATGGCTGCAGGGCTGGCTATGTGCTGGGCTCTGTGATGCTTGGAGGTAGCATGTCAGAGCCAGGTGAGCTGTTAGAGCTGGCTGTATTGTCCCCAAACCTCATCTTGCTGCATTTTGGTGGCTAAACC
The DNA here is from genome assembly GCA_023055505.1 of Callipepla californica brunnescens. NCBI lineage: Eukaryota > Metazoa > Chordata > Aves > Galliformes > Odontophoridae > Callipepla > Callipepla californica. The sequence continues at coordinate 6,132,132 of JALIRH010000033.1, read as the reverse complement.
TGTAAGCTGTGGCCCTGAGCTAGCTGGAGCCCTGCCGTGGTATCACCACGGTGCACGGGCTGTGTCCCTTCCATCGGCAAAACTTGTTTCAAGGAGGCTGTGCTAAAGCTTTCAGGGTTACAGGCTGCATGAGCCTCCAGTCCTCGTCCCCTCCCTAGCCTGCTCCCCTGGCCTGCGTGGGGCACAGCCCTTCTTGTGGCGTCACTTTGTGTTGGTGGCATGAGCTGCCCTGATGCAGGGAGATGCTGGGGCTGGCAGTGCCCATATTGTGCTCTGTGAGCGGCAGTAGGATGCTGGGTGACCTGCTGGCAGCAGCTGGCTGGCACTGTGTGGCCATGGGTGTGTAATTGGTGTCACCGTGAGCAGCTGAGGCCAGGGCTTTTAGGATGTGAGTAATTACACCAGCCTAATGTTGAAAAGCAGGCTCTTAACCTCTCACCAGGCTCATTTGCAGGATAGCCCTGTCACAGCTGGACTCTTCGTGCCCGGTGCCAGGCAGCTGTCAGCCTTGGTGCTGCAGCACTTGTCCCCAGCCCTGAGGCCACCAGCGATGGACAGAGCACATCTGTCCCAGCTGAGGGGCTTCCCTTGCCACGGCAGTGCCCTGTGAGGGAAGGGAGGTGCCAGAGGACGCGGGCACAGGGAAGGGATAGCTTGGGACGCCTTCATTTTTTTCTCCCATCACCTTTGGCACCGTGGTAATGGAATGAGGAGAGAGGACTTAGGGAAAAATATTTGGGCCTTTCTGTGCTTGAGCTCCACGTGTACTTGCAAGCCCAGCCAGCTGTGCAGGAGCTCCCACAGGGTCTTCTGCAAGACTTATTCCCTTGCTGCGTCAGTCTCCCAGCTCATGCTGCCCGCTGCATGCCTGAGCTGATGGCACGTGGCACAGCAGGGGCTGTGTTCATAGCACCTCAGGGTTGCAAGATGATGGGCTTCTCCACCCCAACTAGACCACCAGGAGGGGATAAACTGGAGCACGGCCAGCCCTGGTCAGCCCATGGCATGTGAGCAGCGTGAGATAATATATCTCCTTGGCTTGCCAAAGAGTTTGTTTGTTTGTGTGGGTTTATCTCAACAGCAGCCGCGGCAGTTTGGCACGCAATATGGGAGCTGCTGACATGTGCAGCTACTCTGAGCGTGGCTCTGTGGCGGGGCTGCCTACACAGGCAGCAGAACGTGCCGGGTGAGCTGGTGCCCACCCTCATTGTCCTCCTCTTCCTCCTCCTCCCTGGAGACCTGCAGCTGTCTCACATCAGGCGCGGAGCAGTGGTGGCACGTTCTGCATCCTTCTGAGCTCAGCCATCCTCTTGGTCTGTTTCCTGCTGCTGGAACTGTCCCCAGGTGCCTGGTTGGTGCCTCTTTTGGGTACCTTGGCTTGCTGAGCTCTGTAGCTCCTCAAGGACCCTTGGGGTGGCTCCCAGTCCCCCCAGCACCAGTGTTTTGGCAGAGCCCTGCTTTGTTTTGCAGTTTGCGGTGTCGTTGGGTGGTTGGATGTCAGTTCACTCCCTCCGGCCCCACAGCTCTGCCTGCATCACCTCTCCTCCTCAATCCCCAGGCACAGAGCTGTGCTCAGCCCCACAGCACCACATGGCTCAGCCTGAGCTCTGCCGCCTGTGCTGCCAAAGCTTTTTTTTTCTGCTCCTCAGCTCTTCCCTTCAGAGACTTGTTTATGGCCATCAGGAACTGACAGGCTCCTGGCACCTCTCCCACCCCGGCAGATGACATTGCAGCAAAGCCTCCCGCCCTCGCCCCACTCCTCCTCGCCCCGCTGCTGCAGTTCGGGGACCTGTTGGGATGGCTGCCTCTGCAGGGAGATCGGCTGGGAGGCTTCGAGAGCCAGAAAAGACCTGGCACGGGCACGACAGCAGCGAGAAGCCAAAAGGCTCAGATGGTTTTAAATGTCAACGAGAGGTGCGAATGCATCTCGGAGACAGCACGGCCAGGAGCGATGGTGTTTTGCAGACAGCCCCTTTCCCAGAGCCAGCACCGCCTCTCGGGGCCATGGCTTTACTCTGCCCTGTGGCATGGTGGTGACATGCACGTCGAGGGCTGCACTGTGTCCCTGCCCTTGGTGTGATGCTGGGCTGCCGGGGCCAGAGATCCTGATGAGCTGACGTGTGTCTCCTGCGGCTCATCTGACCTTTCCCATTAATAACCAATCTGCACCGGCACTAGGAGGTGGAGGAAAGCAGTAGCTATCCTCTTGCTGCTGCGTGTTTGCTTGCTCTCCTTTGCCACCCCCTAAAAAGGGTTTGAAGTCTCTGGGTCAGTGAGTTCCCATGCCAGCCATCTGTCCCATTTCCCTTAGAAACCATTTGTCCTTTTTCCTTTTCACCGTGTGCCCATAGCAGATCTTGACCACCAGACCCTCTCTCGGTTCCCTTTCCTCTTCAGATCATCCCTGACTTGTCAACATCCTCTCCTCAACATGCGATGTCTCGTGCAGGGGACGTGCCCTGCTCTCACAGCTCACATTCCAGGATCATTCAGGGAGATCAAACCCTAATTTCTAGGGATGTGGCTTTGGAGCTGCGGCATGAGCTAATCTGATGGCTGCTGCTTTGGCTAATGATGTGAGTACTGAGCTGGTGACTTGCAGAATAAAATTGCAGCAGTGGAGGTGCGTGGGCACAGCTGGGGCTCAGGCTGCTCGCAGCTCCCCGTCTCTCAGCACTCGCACACCCAGCACCTCCACACTGCTCCACACCTCCTCACTCTCCTGCTTCTGGTGCTGTGTTTTCCTCCCAGCAGGACCAGGCGGTGGAATGTGGCACCCCAGAGGTACTGCTGTGTACCCAGGCTGCCTGCTGCTCTGTTGGTTCTTCCAGCTGGCTGGTTGTGCTGTGCCCCAGAGGAGCCCAAGGAAGGAGCAGCTGGGGTGATGCTGCTCTTCTGCCACCAGAAATAAGTTCTGGGCAGCGAGGGCAGTTCCTGGAAGCCCCTCCCCAAAGCCAAGGCCACCTGGGGCTTGAGCACAGAGCTGACATTGCTGCTGCTGGAAGTATGGAGCGATCTGTGCTGGAAGGAGCCATGCCCTGCTACCCGTACAAGTGGAGCTGCTGTCTGCAAGGGAAAACAGGGAACTTCTCTGTGAGATAATTACTCTGGGATGTCGGTGTCTGTAGCACCATTTGCGTTGCCCCAAGGCCCCCTTCCATCTGCATGCTGGGCTGTGCACACTCACCGGTGCTGTGCTGGGAAGCACTCTCCAGGCAAGAACAGAGGTTCCCCCTCCATCCGAGCGGAGCTGGGCTGAAGCCAAGTGTGTTGGAAAGGTCTTTGAGGTCCTTGATTATGGAGGGGTGGCCTGGTGTGAAGAGTGGGAAAGGAGCCAGGAGAGAGGCAGAGAGGAATCCCTGATGTGAAACCTCTTCGCTCAGTGCAGCCGCCCAAGCCCTGCTAATGATCACCTCCAGAACCAGCAGAGGTTCCCAAGCTAGCAGAGATGAGAGTGCATTTGGCCTAATGAAATTACCCCGGTGCCCTGGCTCCATCTGCTGATTTGAATTGCGCCTGACTGATGTCCAGATGAGGCAACAGAGGAGCAGTGGCATCCTCCACGCAGCACCTGCACCCTCTGCGCAGTGCCTACATCCCACGGTGGTGCCCGTGGTCCCCCCTGGAGAGCCTGGGAGGCTGCGGGGCTGCTGGCTGTGCACACATCAGGCTCGATACTCTTACCACTGCTCTGCTTCTCTCCAGCACTGATAGGCACAACACAGCTGAACTGCAGACATTTCTCTCCTGCTGCACCGGTTGCCGTTGCAGGAGGCTTGCAAGCCACCAGCAGCTTCTTCTTGGTAAGCCTATGGGCTACCTGCCCACGTTTTGTGTCTTGGCTGCAGAGCCCTGGGAAGAGACCAGCTCACTGCTTGGCGGGTGAGTCCATCCCACGGCCCTAAAGCTCCCACTAAAAATTCTGATTCATTTCTGGGCTGGAAACTACCTTCCTGATCGAGGCTTTAACGAGGAGGATGGAGCCAAGGGCATTTGAGAGCTGAGCGGTGAGGAGGAACAAAAGCAGGGCAGAAAAAACTACGCTGAGATGGAGGGATCCTCCAAGAGGAGGAGGGCCAGGGTACCACCAGCACTGTTTTCCCCACCCACAGCTACTCAGGTGGGGAGCCCACCGAAAGCTGGTGGCCTGGAGAAGGCCCTGAGCATCGCAGGCCAGCCTCAGCAGTGAGGAAAACACCACTTGAATGTTATTTAATGTTCCTCTTCAGTGGAGATGGCTATTTACCAGTGAGAAATTTTGGGGCTGAAGAGTCACAGCTTGGGTAATGCTGGATAATGTCCTTGGGAGGGGGAAGCGCTGGCAGGATTTATAGCAAGTCTTTGAGGCTTGGCTTCCATAGTTAGATCTGGCACAGATTTAGAAAAGCAGCTGGAGGATGAGTTTGTGCTTGGAATCATTAGCAGGAAGGGTTGCACTGAATTGCTGAGCGCAACCTAGGGGAGAAACTGCTTCAAGGCTTTTTGTCAAGGCCAGTGCAATCACTGAGCGCACACGTGTGCGTGGCAGATGCTCCTCATTGTCAGCAAAGAGATGCTGGTCTGTCCTACCCGACTGTGGGAGGCATTTCAGCTCCAGAGCAGCCTGCAGCCCTCCCCCCCGCCCAGTGTGACATGCTAGGTGCCTGGCTGTGCACTTCCAGCATCTCCGAAGTGTCTGTCCCCAGGTCCCACTGGGTGGGAGCTCCTGCTTCCGTCCTTCAGCATCTCTCCTGAGAGCTGGGGGATGGGGCTGCAGCTTTTGCTGTTTTCATGGAGGATGAGCAGCTTTCCATGGAGCTCTGGGGGTGGACAGCAAAGGACCTGTTGCCCACAGTGTGAGGAGCTCCAGAGCTGGGCAGAACCAGCCCAAAGGTGCTGGTTTTGAAGGACTTTGGTAGACGGAGCTGATATGGTGGTGAAGGAGAGCTGGCGGGCTGGGGAAAGCACGGGCAGACACTTGATGCAGTGGAAACGAGGGCCGGGAGATCCTACTGCTTCCACTCTGACATTGAGACTGTCTCTGGCAATGCCATCAGTGGGTGTCCCTCTGATCTGCAGGTAATTCTCAGTGGAAATGGGGTTAATCAACGTTTCCCAGAGTGAGACACAGCAGGTGAGGTGCTGGGGTACATCCCTCTGAGAGGAACACTGTAGAGCATCGTGGATGCCCTACCCTTGGAGGGGCCCTGCTCTGGTGGGTAGCAGCCCTGCCCACGGCAGAGGGTTCAAACTGGGTGATGTTCAAGGTCCCTTCCAACCGTTCTATGACTCTCTGAACATTGGGGTGAGGCTCTCGCTCATTTTCTTGCCCTTCCCTTTGAATTTAGCTGTGCCCGGCAGAGCTCTGGGCTGATTTCACTCTGCGTTTGGCACACACACTCTGTGCCATCCACCGACGGAGCAGCTGAGATGATCACCCGGTGACGAGTTTGTTCAGACTCCCAAAAGAGATCCCAGGGCAGCTTTAACCTGTCCAAGGAGCTGCAGCAGGCGCAGGGCTGGGTTATGGGCTTTACCCCAGGGCTTGAACAGGAGGCAGAAGCTGTCAAGGAGGCCTGCTGTACCCTCATGGGATCCTAGGTAGGATTAACACTGTTTTGCTTTCTTTTTCTTTCCACTGATGACAGTTAGGGCAGGCTGGCAGGGATGCGGCCCAGGAGAGGGCTTTGTTACGGCAGCGCAGCGAGCTGGCTGGCTCTGGGAGGTGAGCAGAAGCTCAATTGCAGCGCAATTGGATGTGCTGCGTTTGGAGGTGGTGGTAGCTAAAACAAACGGACTAAGGATGATAATGAAACAGCTTCCAGTGCAGGCAACAGGGGGCGCCACCGCCTCCCCGTCCTCCCCGCTCCCCTCGGCCGTCGCCATGGCGACCGCTGGCTGCGTAGCGGCCCTTACGAAGCTGACGCAGTGGGCGGCCCGGCACGGGCGGGGGCGGCCCACGCACGGGCGGAGGCGGTGTTAGAGAATCGGGGGGCCGCGAGGCCCCCGGCATGGAGGCGGCGGCGGCGGCCCTGGGCCTGCGGCGCTGGCGGCGGCGCGGAGGTGAGCGCCGGGCGGGGGGCGGCCACGGGCCGGCGGTGGGCGACCCCGGAGCGGGGGCAGGCGGGCATGGGAGGGGGGGGGTGGGCCGCCTCACTGCGGGAGGGCAGGGCCCGGAGGGGAAGGGAGGAGGCCCTGCGGCAGGTGCCGGCCTGGGAGGCCTCCAGCGCTTAGCGCTCAGGTGGCTGGGGCTGAGGGCTGGGGCGGCTGGGGCGGCTGGGGCTGCTGGGGCTGCTGGGGCTGCTGGGGCTGAGGGCTGGGGCTGAGGGCTGGGGCTGAGGGCTGAGGGCTGAGGGCTGGGGCTGAGGGCTGAGGCTGGGGCTGCTGGGGCTGCTGGGGCTGGGGCTGAGGGCTGAGGACTGGGGCTGGGGCTGCTGGGGCTGGGGCTGCTGGGGCTGGGGCTGCTGGGGCTGGGGCTGCTGGGGCTGGGGCTGCTGCTGATGCTGATGCTGCTGCTCGGACTGGGGCTGCTGCTGATGCTGATGCTGCTGCTCGGACTGGGGCTGCTGGGGCTGCTGGGGCTGCTTGGACTGGGGCTGCTTGGGCTGCTTGGACTGGGGCTGCTGCTGCTGCTGCTCGGACTGGGGCTGCTGCTGCTGCTTGGGCTGCTCCCTGCGCTTAGCCCGACCCAGGGAAGCCGTGTCCCAGCCGCTGTCGCTGCCTCCTTTAAGCTTCCAGCGCCGGAGGCCGCAGTGGGGAGCGCTGCTGCGATGCGGCCCTACGGGAAGAGCTGGGTCTGTTCCCGCAGGCAGCTTGGGTACCGCCGTCCGCCTTGCGAGGGAGGTGGGGATGTGTGGCGGTGTCCTGGCGGTGGGTGTGACACACGGGTTCTCCCTCGCAGCCTTCATCGCATCTCCGCAGGGACTGGAGTCTGGAGGAGCTCCCCAGCACCACGAGCACTCCCGTGCCATGCGTCTGCCACAGGGCCGTAGCTGCGTGTAGTTAAGGTCAGAGATGTGCCCGCTTCTCAAGGGATGCGTCACCGAGATGTTATAGCCGGGGCGTTGCCGGGTTTCCACAATCCATCCTGTGTTCATTGTGGGGATTGCCGCCTGCCCGCCTGTGTGCTTGGGACATGGGGAGCGTGGAGCTGGGTCTGCGGGTCGTGGTGCATGCAGCGTGGTGCTCAGAGCCTGTTCCGAGCGGGAAATGGCACGGTGCTTTCCAAAGATAGGCTGCACACTGGTGTAAGCGTTGAGCGTTGGAAGCCTGCGAGCTCTGCTTGATGGATGGGTTTGCTGGGAGAAAATGGTTCGGTGCGAAAGTGTCACCTCTGCCAAGGTGAGGAGGGGATTACAGGATAAAAGCCCGTGTTGCCTGGGGGTGCGTGGCTGCGTCCCGCTGCCTGCTGCTTTCTGGTTGAGTGAGGAGAAGCTTCGGAGGTCCCGCGGTCAGGTGAAGTGTTTTAAAAATAGCCGTGGTTGGGAAGACAATGAAGCTGTAGGAAGTGGCTTCAGCGAAGGCAAATTCTTCAATCTCTGGCTTTTATGACATCTGTTTGAGTGGAATGTGTGGTGTGTGGGGAATGGTTGAGGAGGTTTGTGTGTGGCTGGGGAGGAATTGGTCGCTGCTGGAAGGTCTTTAAAATAGAAAACGTTATCTAGGTGAAGCTATTCGTGGTCCTAGGTGTTAGCTTGCTGCGTCGTAAAAATTGCATTGGGTTCCTAAAGCTGCTGATCAGATTACTGCTCAGCCTGTGTGCTGACGAGCAGCCCTGTGATGGCAGGATCCAGGAAGAAACACCAGCAGCACGGGCTGCACCGTGGGTGAGGGATGTGGTGTGGGACTCCTGTAACCAAAATTCAGAAGGGAGCAGGACAGACCTTCCCCTTTTGATCACTGTCTGGGGCTCGCCTTCTCTGCTGTGTTTGTAAAACTTTTCTCCTATTGCAGCGTGCTGCAGAGTTCTGGCCTTGAGGCTGTGAGCTGAGGATTGATCAGAATTCCATTTTTAAGGCACTAGACTGGATCCTTTTAATCACTGCCCACAAAATCATAGCGGAGTTCTCAGAAACTAGGATGTTTGTGACTTCTGATGGCATAGTTGTCGCTGGAAGTGGGCAGTGAGAAGGGCAAACCTCCCTCCCCCTGTGTGCCCATTCCTCTTTTCAAGCCTTAGGAAGGAACAGTTGTGCAATGCCGTGGTCTGAGTGGTTAAAATTGAGAAACGTGCTGCTCTGGGAGGGAAAGTGAGGGGGTTAGAAATATTCCCTCAGTGGGGATGGGGCTTGCATCCTTGGGATAAAAGCTTTAGTCCTAGCGTGCTGATATTTTAATGGCTTTTTACGGTACCGAACACAGAAATGGGCAGAGGGATATTTCAGGTGCAGCCTCATCTTGGAAGTGAATTAATCTTGAGATAGAGCCTCAAAACTAGGTCACTTTGGTTTCTGTGTTACCGTAGAATCGTATGAATTTGCAAGCAGGATTTACATCCTCCTTCAAGCCTCCGTGACTTAGAGAACTCTACTAAAGCAATGCAAATATCTGTCTTCTTGCTTTTGCCTTTCAGGCAAGCTGGAGGCCAGCAGGAAATGCAGGGCTGCTGACATTGGAGAGCATAAACCCCAGGATGCTTGGTGTGCTGCTTGGCTTTGGGTGGGTGACAGGGGGCTTTGAGTCACTTCTGGCCGTGCCTGCAACGTCACGATCTCTCTTGTGTTAAATCAGTGGGGATTCTGTTCTGACTGCTGCTGGGGGAAGGATGCTTGGGACTTGGACAGAAGTTTGTACAGCTACTCTAGAAACTCGTAGAAACTGCTCTGGTAGTTTCTGTGCCGGGGAATCTGCCTGCACCCTGCTTTTTGTCTGAGAAGACTTCACTTTTCAGCTTGCTACCCAGGTGGCAATTAGTGGTCCCTGCTTAAAGCTGACTCTGACAGTGATCCAGCAGATGGGTAAGTACTTCCTGAGCTGGATTCAGCAGTGGTTTTTGAGGAAGTTGTATTCAGTAAGACAGCCATTGAGACGCTTGGAGCAGTGAAATGATTTTCGTCTGCTTTTAGAGAGCTGTGGGGCTGGGGGATTCTTAGAAGGAACACTTTGGGGCTTATGAAAGTGCCCTTTGTGTTATCTGGGCTCTGACAATGGGACTCTGTTAGCTTTGGGATGTGTGTCCATGGTGGGACAGATTCTTCTTGAGTAAACCAAGCTTTTAACTTGAAGCTTCGTGCAGGTATCTTCTCTGTTCTGCACTGTACACACATGATAATGTCATACAGATCTGTGTCTGCCAAAATGAAGAGACAGGGCGTGTTTCTCATGGTGGTGGGAACGGTTACGATGCTTCTGTTTCGGACTGTATCCCTTCAGCTTCAAGCTAACGTGTGGCAGCTTTGCTTTTTCTGAAGAGAAATGAGGGAAAAATCTCAAAAATTTGCCTGCAAATCTGAAAGAAGTGGAAGTTCAGGCAGCAATGGAAAAAGTTTGTCCACTGGAAACCCGAACACCTGCATCACATTCACCAGCTCTCTACTCTCTGATGATACAGTCGATGTCTGACTCCTCCGAGTGCGATTGCTCTACGTATAATTCTGTAGTACGAGATGCTGAGTGCTCTTCTCATCCTGCTGGCTTGTTTGAGTGCCTGAGTTTGTCATATGGTGCCTGGCATCTGGATCCGAATGTATTACGAAACTAACATAGCCTTAACTGGTCTGCTGGAGAAGGCAATTAGCTGTCTGCAGCGGTACTGCGAGCTCTGAAGGAGTGACGTGCAGTCAGGTAGAATATCTTAGTGTAAAACACGTGTGAGATTTGGGTTTAATTGCAGAAGGTAATGCTGCTGTGCCTTGTTGATGATTTCAAATGAAATTCCCCCTGAGCGTGGAAGAAAAAAAACAGTGCCCCCTATTTTCAACCGTTTCTTACTTTGTTCTTTTCCTTCCTCCTCAGTGGCTTTTCTTCTGCCCCGTCCAGCAAAAGGAGTGCAGGTCAGGTGCACTTGAAAAGATGACAAGCTAAAGGATTAAATTAAAAAAGAAAAAAAAAAGCAGATTATCTTCATCAGGGATGGTGCTCAGCACAGACCTGGGGTATCCTGAGCTCGGGTTCAGGCAGACTTCTAGAGAGAGTCTGTCATCCTTTCTGAACAACAGATCTGCAAGGGAAATGGTGAATCCCTTAGGCCAGCTGAAGTAAAACTGTGCTGGATAATGGGAAGAAGTAGTGAGACTCAGCATCTCTGGTGTGGCTGCAGTAAGTACAGCACAAAGGGGTGGACTGCCATGGGTAAAAACTTGAAGTTTGCTTCTCCCCAAAAGGTTTTCTCTCAGGTTTCTTGTGTATAAAGGTGGATTTACACCGCTCTGCGTGTTTCATGAAGAAAAATAAAACTGTCATGTGCTTGCTGGTGCTTACAGCTGCAGATAAAGCCTCGATGCATTTCTGGAATATAGATTCCAGCCCAGAAGTCTGAGCCTCTGGAGGCTTGCCTTTTCCCCATGTGATCTGCTAAATGATCTTGCAAAGCTCTGCTATTTTCTCTCATGGGAAATTAACTATTTCGCTTCCCGGAACATAAGAGCAAGTCACATGCTTTTTTCTTTTTTTCTTGTGAGTTTGCAGTATTGCAGTCAGCCTACGATTGTCCTAAATAAAGCTGTTCCCATCTTCTGTTACCTCGCCTGCTGTATTACTAGATTGTATCAACCTGTCAGAAGTGTTCATCCAAATTCAAGCCAGTACTATCTCATAACTTCCCTTTATGCTTGGCACGTCTTTGTTCGTATCCAGAATGTACATTCTTGCTGAAACTCAGCTCAGCTGTTGCTCTTTGAAATCCAGAGCAGTCGGTGAGCTCTGTGCAGCTCTCCGTTGCTAACTGGAGCAGTAAGTGGACAGCTCTGCTGCTTGTCTGCAGTAGAACTCAGAACTGGACCTGTTTTGGAAGTGCACCGGCTAGTCCTGAAGGGTGCCTGGAGGAGTGTGTGTGTCCTGTGCCCAGGGCTGAGCTGGATGGAGCCCTGTGCGGCCTGAGCTGCCCGTGGCCGGGGTTGGGACCGGGTGGGCTTTAAGGCTCCTTCCAACCTAAGCCATTCCATGACTCTGTGAAGTGGAGAAGTTCTTCTAGCCCAGTCTTGTATTGCAGACTCTTCCCTGCTGAGGTGATCTGTCCTTCCTTTTAAAGGGTCCTGGGTGAGCGCATTACCTCTCTGCCAGATCGAGCCTTGTACGCCACAGTGCCCCTCTTGTTACTGTGCAGTCTGATTCAGTTGTTTGTCACCATCTCCATGGCATCCGAGCGTCTGCTAGTGACAGCCCCTTCACTCAATGAGAGCATTCAGATACAAACCTCAGCGTCTTTACTTGGAGGGATGGCGTGTCCACGGGCTCCGGTTAGAGGAAATGAAAGTTCCCATTTGCTCTGTTGAATGGTGGGTCGGCTCGTTTCCTCAAAAGAAAGCAAAGAAGCAGCAGTCTGTGACTTGGGTTACGTTGTGGTGAATGCTCTTCCCTGAGCAGAACATACGGGAAGCAGCGACAGATTTCTTTAATGAGAGGTTCTCTATATGAATGCTGTGGGATTGCTCTTCCTCTCACCTTTGCCATTTTCACTTCTTTTCCAGCAGAGAAAGAGACTCCTTGCTCTTTCAAGCCTTCCATCCGAGGTTAATACGAGGCTAAAACCACTTGGCACACAAACAATGAAGAGCAGGGTTGGCTTTCCTGAGATGTGTGTGTTCTAAAATCGGAAAGAGCGCAGCTTTCCTCGAACCTCAGTGGCACGACTGGAGCGCAGGGCGAAGTGCCCTTGCAGAACTGTGCTGTTAGAACTCCACCCTGCAGGAAGCCCTGCTATTCTTCCACCACAATCCCTTTCCTCTCTGAATTTCATCCTTCTCCCTGGTTCGGTACCGCGCTTCTGGAAACAAGTCTTCTTTCCCTGTTGATTTTTGGGGACAGAAGAAAAAGGAAGACGTGTTCTTTCCAGAGCAAACCCTTCTGAATACCTTGGGGACCACAGTCAGTTTTAACTCAGTAGGAAACTGGGACGTTCACAAATGCAGAGCAGCCCTGGATGCCTCCAAGTAGTCGCTGGCTTCGAAGAGACCGAGAGAAAGCTCTTAGCAGGCTGCACGCCGTTGATTAGTTCGTTGTTTACATCCTTTTTATAGGACTCCAACTCCCTGCTGCTGGAGAAGGGAGTTTATCAATTCTCTGAGGCCTTGCTCTCGCTTTCTTTCTCTTGGCTGAAGGTGGAGGAATTAGTGCAGGCCTTTTTCAGGGCAGGAGCCACACGAGGTGCTGCAGAAGGCGTTTGTTTCCTTGTGGAAGGGTGGCTGAGGGTGCGTGCATCTCAAGTGCCTCACAGAAGCCTACTGCTAATATTTACAGAGTCAGTGAATTGGGATTGTGTGGCATATGATCTTGCACGCAAGCGCGGGAAGTGTCAAGTATGCTTAATCAGTGGCAGCGAAGGGAGTTGTTTGAGCTCGTTCGGGGAAGGGTGGGTGGGAAGCCTGAAAACCCTCTGTGAGGTGGGCAGCAGGTATTTGGAGAGAGGAGAGATGTGTAGGCACGCGTCAGCAATTCCGTGTGCAGGTTTGCTGGACGTGCATTTGTGTATGTGCAGACAGGCCCTGAGAGGCTAGACTTGCACTGAAGGAAAAAGAACAGCACAAACCATGCTCTTCACAGCGTGAGAAGCATTTATGTCCCTGATTATCCTGATTCCTCAAGCGTTCACTCCTTGGAATGTCATGAAATCCTCTCGTTAGGAGCTGTGAGCTTGGTGATATCTTTATTCTTTGGGACGCGCCGTGTGTATTTTGTGATGAACTATTCTGACTGGGTCCCAAGAGGATGGCATCGCCTCAGGATTAGTGTTTTTCCCCCTGCTGGCAGCAGAAAAGACCAGAGAAACTGAGCGTGCCGCTGTGTGCCCTTCATCTGACACAGAGCTTGTTCTCCTGTACCCTTGTGTGTCTGTGGGTCTGCAAATGGAGGTGGTTGGGTGGTGTTAAATGGAAGTCTTCAGGCAGCAGGCGTTTGTGGAGACAGAGATTAATGAACAAAGACTTCAGCATCGAGGGATGAGGAAATGAGTCTTTGTGGAACTTGAACTTCTGGCATGACGCTTAATGAAAGCCTGATAAGAGGATGCTGGTGCTCTGTATTTTGAGGCTGTGCTGCAGAACCAGGGAGGTGAAAAAGCAGGTCTGTTCTGAGGCTGCTGTTAATGACTGGTCTCTCAGAAATACTCCTCGTGTCAAGAGGGTGGAAGGAAATTCACTGGGTTCTCTGAAATGAGGGTTTGTATGTTGATGTAAAGTAAGTTGTATGACATCTTTTGGGTGCGTGAGGGCTTCTGTTATCTGCCCAGACTGAGGCAGGTTGCCTGGGTGAGCAGCAGAGAGGATGGAGTTGCTTAAAGGAATGTGGAAGTCTGCAGCACTGCATATCCTGGGCTCTCTGAGCTCATTATCCTTTCAGACACTAATGATGTGCAATGGGCAAGCCAACAGCCTGAGATGCCATTATATTTATCCTCTGAAAACTTTTGTTTTTCCCGTTGCTTCTGTAGCTAACTCCTCATTTGTTCTAGAAAGAAGACGTCAGTGTAATGGATGTGTTTCCAATTGAACAGAAGATGGCAAAAGGCAGAAGGCTCTTGTCTTGATTCCCCCCTAACTGTGCTCAAGGAATGAGGGCTCTCATCCGTGTGCTAGGTGGGAAGGCATGCTTTTTGGAACAGAACAGAGCTGTACAGAGTTGGGAGAAATGGTACTTGTTGCTTTTGTCTGCAGATTGATTACATTTCATGTAGCTGCTCTGTATATCGTGGTCACGAAATGAAATCCTTTTGAGTGCAAATGCAGAAAAGGGTGTGGCTAAAGCAATCAGGAACCTTTTCACTTCAAATGATCTGATTTATGACATGAAAATTGCCATGCTAACGTAGATTTGCTTTGCAAACCGTTCGACTGGAAGTTACCTGGTGTTATGCCAGAACACTCCCTTTGGTGAGCATGAGAAAATACAGCTCTTCTGTCTCGGGACTAAGCCATGAAGGCTAAACCCTCCCAAAGAAAGAGCAAGTTGAACTTCCAGTACTTTCAGCAGGCTTCGTTTGGATTACATGCTTGATTTCCTTTGTCAAACGTTAAAACTTTTGGGTGGGGACTGTGAGCAAACCCCCTGTTCCTTTTCTTGGTGCGGACTACTTGGTCACGCCAGAACGTCTGTGCTCACAGCTTTTGTTTGGCAGGAGGAGCTGCAGATTGATCTGCTGCTGCTGGAGGTGTCAGGCTCCCACTGGGCAGGGCCAGAAAGCAGCATGCTGGGACTGCTGCTCATCACAGCCCGGAGAACCAGGAGATCCTGCAACCCAACAGTGCGTCCATTGACTTCCTTGAGCTGTAGGTGAAAGGCAGTGGTGATTGCCACTCACTTCTCCACAGGAGTTTTCCTGAAGTGGGTGCTTCGTAATGGAGGTTTTGTTTCAATTCTTCGGTTTTTGGAGAGGTAAAAATGACAGGTGCCAAATGCTAGAGGAGGATAAGAGGAAGGATTTTGACCCTCCCTTTCTGGAGGGAGCAGGAGTGGAAGAGATGAGAATGTTATCTTTATCTCTTCTTGAAATATGCATAACATTCCTGCTGCAGAGAAGCAAGGCTACCGAGACTTCATCTGATATTTCTGCCACTGGGAGAAGAGATGAGGTTGGAAGCAGTTGTGGCTGCTAGGTTCCTATGGGATCAGATAGGGGATGCAAGGGCTTGAGTTCTCAAACCTAAGGGGATTTGTCAGGAAACATACGGTGTTCTCCCACCACTTCCTTGCACATCCAGGACTTTGCCGTGCTCCTGTACTTTCTCACACTGTTTTCCAGCTCATTTCACTGCAAGTCGTGCACCTGCCTGGGTGCAGTGCCTCCTGCTCAGCACTGGTGTCTCTTCCAGAGAAGGAATTCGGTGGCTTTTGCAGTTTGCTGCAGTAGCTGAAGGCTCAGGGAAAGAAGGTGTTTGGATATTGAAATGGATCCTTTCATGTGAGTAAAACCCATCATTCTGCGCTTACAAAGTGCACTTTGATGTTGCTTTCACACATGCATAATTTTTGAGCTGCACATCCTGGTTCTTTGACCTGTAGCAAAGTCAATACCATGTGGCCAACGAGCAGAGCCAGCAGCGTGGCTCACACCTGGCTCTGAGCTGCACAGGGGTGTTCACTCTGCCATGCTCGGTGGAAACGATATCATTTCCTTATCGTCCTTCTGCTCTCTGTATTACCTGCACAATAAATGCAATTTGAGTGAAGTTACATGTACAGAAAGGCTTTTGAGTGGTTCGTTTAAGGGGTAGCTCTGCCTTCTCTCATGCTAAGAGCACCTAATGAAGACTTGGAGCTATTTAAAGAACGTGACTTTAGCTTCCTGGTGGAGAGAGAAAAACCCACCCTGAAAATACTATTCAGACCTGCAGCAATCAGCCCCAGGTCTCGTCATACTGCCCTGAAGTTGGCACTCCCTGAGGCTGTAGGCACTTGAAGGAAAATGGAGGTGGCTGTGTGCTTTGTGGCACCTGGCTCTGATGTCAGGCAGGGATAGATGGCACAAGGGTCACCGCAGCCCTGCTGGCAGCCTGAGAAGAGCACGATGCCTGGCTGCTGTGTTAGGTGGCTGGCTGCTGCTGACTCAGTCGCAGGCTTCTTTCCTTCCCTCCTCCTGTTTGATGTTTTATTTCTACATTCTTCGACTTCTGTCCTGTGAACATTACTGTTTTCTAACTCCATCCTGATGGAATCAGAAGGTTTATCCCATAACCTAACACATCTTAGAAAGCAAATCTTCTGCTTCTTTCCCATACAGCCTACTGCTGCTGGGAATGCACACGTTTCCCATTTTCTTCTGTTTGTTCCCTCCCTGGGTAATTAGAATGGGAGTACTAGGGGAGAGGGAGGAGAGGGGAGATGGTAAGTATAGCTGCCCGTGTTGCAAACTGAAGTGTGCTAGTGGAAAGGTGCTGGGGTCATACTGGTGTCCTTTATGTACTTGTTTCCTCCTCCAGAGTGACCTCACTCCGGTGGCTGGAACGACTTCTCGATTTCAGTGGTGCCAGGAGAGATCACTGAACTGCCAGTGCATTATTGATGGCGTTGTTCTACCAGGTAGTTCTGTTCCAGTGCCATCGTTTCGGTGTGATTCTCTCAATTGAAGGATACTGTGTGCTAGTCCAGTTCTTCAGTTGGACACCGTGATCCCAGGCTGTGGCTGAGGAGTACTGGGGCAGGAAAAAGCCTCTGGACATTCGTTTTTTTCTACTTTAAGGAGTGTTCCAACTCATTGTGTGTTGGGCAAGCTCAAAGCTGAGCACCGTGGCTGACTGTAATTCCTGGATCTGTGCATTCTGCAGTTTTGTTTGCAATGAAAAGAAAATCGTCTTATCTGTGCAGTGTTCTGCCACGTGATGTTTGGAACGTCGTGCATCCTAAGCTGTACCAAATAATTAGGTGCTCACATGAATAGCGATGCTAATGTGGACAAATGAGTTCTTAATTATCTCGCTTCCAACCGTAAACTGATCACTAACCGCTTCTGAAGATGAGTTCCCCGTGTAGTGAAATTACTACAATATTTTGCACCCCAGTGCTTCTACAAAGTTTCACAGGAGGAAAGGAGTGCAGAAAGCTGAGCTGCCTGATAGCGGAGGGAAGAGACCGAAGAGAAGCAAGCGTGTGCTCCTGAGGTGCCCACCATGGGGCAGTCGGATGCTGGAGGCCCAGGTATCTGACTGGGGGAAGCGTGCTGCCCAAGGGAGAGGCTGTCTTCAGGAACACTGTAAGAAGCTGTGAGAAGATGCCTGGCATCAAGCTGCAGTCATCCTGTGACCTGTTAGTGAGTGCCAAGGAGGTCCCCCGTTCAGAGTTCGTGATCACAGTCCTATTTTGGGAAAAGAATTGGAGCCATCTGACGATCACGGTCTTCTGCAGTTGTTGTCCATGTGTGCTGTCATGCACGCAGAAGGTCTGAGTTTGAGTCAAAGCTGACGTGGTTTGGTGATCTCTGTGGTCTGTGCAGAGCTGAAGTTGAACAAAACGCTTGTGCAGGAATGCAGGCGTAACTCCTGTAATTACTGTGCGGAAAGTCTGGAGATGTTTTCCCACGTTGCCCAGAAAAGAGCTCAGCTCGATTGTTTGCCTACATTCAGAGCTGAAGTGCCAGAAACTGAAGAAAGAAGTAGCACAGGATTATGCGATGTAGGAGATCTCAGACCTGGGCTAGGCTTTTGCCTGATACTTAGGTGCTTGATTATGTATTATTCACTTGGGTTAATTGCCATAGAGTACCGTTCTGAGGCCTTCCAGCTATCATCAAGGATGAGGATCTGAATCAAGTGCTGCATCCGAAAAAGGTGAACTGAAGGGTTTTCTTTTTTTTCTTTTTCCTTCAAGGTTTGAAAATTCACTTTGAACAAAGGTGGAAGAGTTAGCAGACCACAGGTCTCGTGCTCGCGTTCTATTCCAAGGTGATTACAGCGAGGCGTTTACTTCTGAAGCCCGACTGAGAAGCTTGGAATGAGTGAGCACTTCATGGTTAATTGTAACTGTAGTTAAAGGAGAAGGGGAGGAAAAAAAAGTCCACCCTTAGATAAATTCTGCAGAAGACATCGCCACAAAGACACTAAATTTAATTACAGGGATAATGAAATATTGCCTACAGCAGGAGAGGAAAAAGTGCTTTCTTGTCTAATGGTCTAAATCTGTCTTGGTTCAGTGCCAATCTCTTGTCCTGGAATATATCTGAATAAACAGCTTTTTTTTTTTTTCCCATGTTATAATCCCGTTTGGGTTATAAATTTGAGTGTGAAGACTCATTTAGCATTAGGAATGATCATCTGTCGGACTACAAGAAAGGGTCTTCTTGCAGAAATCAATTGGAGAATGCATCCTTTTCCTGCTGAAGTCGTGGCCCGGCTCATTCGGTGCTGAGCCCCCTCTCTGTTGGAAAGCTCTGCAGAAAGATTGGGGATTGGTTTCTGTCCTTTCTCACTGATGGAGAAGTGAAGTCGCTGCTTTCCTTTGTTTTTTGCTAAAACTGCTGAGTTACTGATGTTTTGAGGATGACCTTGCTGGTTTTCTTCGGGGAAGATGACATTTTCCTCGTTGAATTGTGACCTGGACTCCAGTGGCAGCGGTAGGATGAGCACGTCATGCTGGTCCACCCTTTTCTGCTGTTCTTTCTACAGCACAGCGAGCCCAACTGTGGCCTTGGGATGTGTCTTTTCAGGAGGATGTGTAGCTGGTGTGCCAGGCGAGCTGTGTGTTCTGACATATCTTTATGTTATTTGCTCACAGATAAGGTGGCCAATCTCATGCCTTTCTCCTTTGCAGTTCACTGGCCCCAGTCGGATGACATTTAGATGAAGCTTGTAACTAAATTCTATCTGCTTCTCTCTGGCAGGGAGAAGATAACCTAGCTTCTTTCCCAGTCCCTCTTTTGTGATCTCTGATCCCTTTCATCTTATTTTCAAGCCTCTCTGTATTTTAGTCACCTTGCTGTCGGTTTATGTTCTGACTAGTGTCCTGCTGCTTTTTTGTACCTCCTGCAGCAGTCCTAAGCCTGCAGCACCAGGGTTGGTGCACTCCTGTGCACGGCTGGTCCATGTTTCCTGTGCTGCGTTAGCACGGGGAAGAATAATTCCCAATTTCCTTTTGTGCAGCTTGTCATTAGCCGCAATTATAATCCTTGTTGTGCAGTTCTGTAGGTCTGTGCAACTGCTTGAAGCCAAGGAATGTTTGGTCAGAGCATTCCTGCTGCAGCTCCCCTCTTCTCGAGTCCTCAAATGGAATAGCTCATGGTGTGACGTTCTTCTTCCAGGTGCAAGGAGAGTCAACTGGGAAGTGCTCTGGCTGTGGATTTATGCAGGAGCTGCATGAAGTAGAGCAGAGAGGTGCAGGTGGATGATGTACGAAGGAGACAGACACCTGAAGAACGTGGGAATGTTAATTTGGCATATGCTGAGCAAATGTGAGCTACCCTCCCAGAAGACAGGACTGTGGCTGTGCTGCCTGCAACACTGAGCTGTCAGATCTGGGGAGCAGAGGATGGGATGGTAATGAGTTGTTCCAAATCCGGGCTCTATAGTGATGAACAGAGTCATGTTCTATTTCCAATTTGTTTGACTCTTTCCTATGGATGAGAAATATCAGTATATAGAGGCTAGCGTGACTTTTTTTGGTTTTTTTTTTTGTTTGTAACCTGCAGATAAAAAGTGACAGAAGGCGTCTACATAAGCTCTGTGGCAATGGGAACTGTAGAATCACAGAATGGTTGGGTTGGAAGGGACCTTTAAACCCACCCTGCTACAAACCCCTGCTGTGGGCATCCAGCCTGGCCTTGGGGGTCTCCAGGAACGGAGCACCCACAGTTCCTACAGTTGGCCTTCTGGGCTGCAAGCACACACTGCTGTCTCATGTCCAGCATTCCATCCTTCAGCCCCCCCCATGTCCTCTGCAGGGCTGCTCACATGTAGTTATTCTCCCAGTCTGCACACGGATCTGGGATTGCCCCAACCCAGATGCATCCCTTGGTCTTGTTGAACCTTATTGAATTCCCGTGGGCCCACGTGGAACTGAGTTGTCTCATTGAATGGCAGGAATGCTTTCTCTGCTCCTGCTCTGACTGTCATGGGGAGGGGATGCTCGTGAGGCCGGGCTGTCAGCACTGCAGGGCTGGGCTTTAGGAGCAGAGCTGTTGGGAGGTTCTATCTGTAAAGAAAAGTTCTTTCAGCTCTGGGTTATGGAAAGTACGTATAAAGATGTGTACGTGTATCTCTTAAATATGACTTGGTTATGGCTTGAATGTAGCACAAGATGAGAGAAACCTGGGCTTGATTTGCCCTTGCTTGCATAAGCAAAATGGAAATAGGCTTACTGCCTTCTCAGACACACACCCAGAGCTGAGAGTCAGGAGGAATCCAGCTACTTCAGCACGGCAGGATTCAGTGCCACGATTGTTGTATCTTTGTGTGTCACTGGGGAAACACTGGGAGGGCAGATTTCTAGGACGAAGAGGAAGCTCTTGGTCTGCTTGGGCATGGAGGTGTGGGACCCGCACCGTCATCTGCTTTCTCCTGCCTCTTGCATGCATGTGGCTTTGACATCTTTATCTGCATACCCAGCTGGAGGAAGTAGCTGGAGGGAAACTGCCTTGCTTTGATTTCCCCTGAGCCTGAAAGTGGGGCTTCATTTCCTAAACCAGGAGAGAGTTGGGGCAGCATGCAGTGAGCCTTGGGCAGCACTCCACAGTGATTTCCTTTAGGTTCCTGATGGACAAAGCCTTTGGGGCTAGAGAGCAGCTGTCAGCAGCTGGAGGGAGGAGCCCTGCTGGGGTACTCCGGGGCGTCTTAGCAACAAAAATGTGGAGAAAGAGATGGAGAGCTTCAAAGCAGTGCAATTAAGGGAAACCACAGTAAATGTGGAGACTGAAAAAGGAAAAGGAGTAAGAGAATGACAGCATAATGGGGGAGTGGGTTGCCAGAGGAGAGAAATGCATAAAATCTGCAGACAAGAGAGGCTTTCAGCAGGCAGCGTGCGTATGTATGCGAACAGGGCTGCTGCTGCCTCTGGGGCTGGGGGCCAAGCTGTGGGGTCTCTGAGGTGCTGGGAGCTGGGTTCCTGCACGCTGAGCCCTGCAGGGCGTTATTTATAGCAGCAGGAAAAGTTTGCTCAAGCTGTCATTTGTGTGAGCTGCAGTCTAGCTCTCTCTCTCTCTCTCTCCCGCTCTTGCTTTCTTCAGATTTTCACTGTAATTAGCACGCTTTACATGAGCCAGGTCAGGGCTGGCAGCTTTCTTTAGAAGTCTGTGTTCTCCAGGCTGGAATAAGGAAATGTTTTTTTTCTTCTGGGAATACTTAACCTGATCCTTTGTTTTATTTCAAGGATTGCTCTCATGCACTGAGATGGTAGCTATGCAGAGGGAGGAGCAGAAGCACAGGTCCCCTCTGAAGTCGCAGCCACAGAAGCCTGTGTCTGAAAACGCAGTCAGGATTTCAAGGTTCCCTTTGAGCTTTGATGCAATAGAAAAATCTTCTAGGGATTCTCATCTGTACTGATAGGGGCTGGCTGGGGTTGAGAACAGCCCGTTAGTATAAAGCTGTTCTGCTGTCGCTTACCTCGAAAGCCTGTTTCCTTTAGTATCTGAAAGGCTTCCTTTTGAGCACGCCCAGCGATGGACTGAGAACAGCAGAGGGTCAGTATTTCAATGTGGACAGTTAGTAGCTCTGTTTCTGTGACAGATGACAGCAGCGCTCTGTTGTCGCACGCTGAAAGGCTCTCACGGAGTATTTATGAAGTGGTGCAGCTGCTGTTATCCAGGGCAAGGAGACTTACAAGCTGAAATTCACAATTCTGGTATGGGGTTGTAGGAAATCTGATGTATTTCTGCTCTGCAGAAGGCACGTTAAAGGTAGGCAGTGCTGTGCTGACCCTTGTGTTGCTAACAACGCTCAGCAGCTCAGATAACATCTTGCCAGAGAGGTCTCATTTATTTGGTGCTTGATCTTTGGTCTGCTAATGTCCCAGGGCGAACACTGAAGGGGAACTGGATCTGTTTGTGTTATGGGCACGTGGCCTGGCTTGGCACCGAGGGGAGCCTGCCTCTGGTCCTCTGGGTGTTAGGAGTGGATTACATTTCATGGGATCCTGTCGGAAAAAATGGACTCAGGGTTTTGGTAGCTTTTGATATCATTTGTGTGAAGCCAGAGTTGTGTTGGGGTGGGGGAACGATGGTAATAGAGAGTTGGCTTTCTAAGCGAGACTTTTATGGAGTGTGTTTGCAAGAATAACTGATGTTTCTGCTTGCAGCGTATCCCAGGTGTAGATTAATGCTCAGTGAAGGCACTAAGAAATTCAGCACTTTGGGCGAGAAAGAGAAGAGAGGTCAAAATGGTAAGGGTACAAGACATGCTCTGTGTGGGAAGAAACTGCTGGAGAGTGGAAACCCAGGAAGGATGAATCCTGGGAGGTTCGGGGCAGAACAGGAGCAGTCAGACAAAGTGCAAGACTGAGAGGGTATTTTTCAAGGGGACTGTCACAGCATGTGAGATTTCTCCTGTTTTTAAATACTGCTGCAGAATAACGGTCCGTTGAATAACATGCTGGGATCTGCTTCCTGAGAATTTCATCCAGGCTCTGGAATAAAAAGGATCAGCTGCCTTGAGAGTCCAGAGGAAGGGAAGGACTACTTGGACATCGTGGTTTTGTAGTCAACTCATGACAGCACGGTGAGATGGGCTAACAGCATCCCTGGGACTGTTAGTGTAGAGGGAAAAAACCTTGGGAAGGGCAATGTGCTAAGAGCTGTAAGAAGCAAACTTCAGTGGTGAATGATGGGAAAGAGCAGCGAGAGCTTAATTGTTTGAGTCACTTCCAGCAATCAAAGGGGAGCTCCTGAGTTCACATCTCACCCTGGGTGACTTCAGGGCAGTATAGGATGCTCACACCTTTAGGATGCTCAGCAACCATTCCCTTGCTCAGGGGCCTGGTGCTGCCCTGCTGCTTTTTTGGGAGGGGAGCAGGGAGCAGCGTTAACCACGTGGTTTTCGAGTTTGGCACTGCTCTTCCTTTCTCCCACTTCTTTCCCTTTTCTCTCATATTGGCAGTGGTGGTCCATTCAGCTCCTGTAGAATGACTGGTGCCTTTCCCTGGAATGTGACTCATCCTCTAGGGAATTCCTGAAGCAGTGAGTCAAGATATTGGGAAAACTTTGCCCACTAGCGTGAAATAGGAAGCCAGAGAGCCTGTGGTATCACAGAAAGGCAGTTCCTTTCCGGTGTGGTTGGAGTTGTCCTTTCTTCTCAAAGACAGTCACTTCAAGATGAGCTGCAGCAGGGAGGCATCGCTGGATTTATTTCTTTTCACCTTGAAATACGCTGCTCCTGATTTTTTCCTCCTGTTTTATAAGGTGGCTGATCTGATAAGCATTCCAGGTGAGTGGAGGAAAGCTGACAGATACGAATTTGTCAGGATTGTAGTGAAAAATAGCCTGCTTAGAGAAACAAGGCTGGCAGATAGGCATCACTGATATATTCCTTTGCCATTTACCACTTCACCTCGCCCTGGCTGAGTTAACCCAGCTCTGGTTGTTTATCCAACGTGCAAATTAATGGTTGTGTCATTTGCAGCCATGAATTAACGAATTCTGAATACAGCCATGACAACAAAACCCGAAGAACTTCAATCCCCAGTGTTGGTTGGCTCCAGGAGAAATTAACTATTGTAACATATGGTTATGTTTGTAGGAAGAATTAACTATTGTAACATATGCAGTGCAAGCATGGCTTGGCCGTGGTTGTGCTTGCATGCCTTCAGATGCCAGATTTGGGGTTCCCAGCTGTTCAGCACTTTTGCAAGTGAGGTGCTTTCTGTGCCGACAGACCTGTGTTGGCTCTTCCTGGCAATAACTTCCAGCATCCTTTTTCTTCCCCACTGAATTCGAGCTTTTCTCATCACCGGTTGCTTGCTATTAGACATTAGCAGACTTCATTACTCTGTAGAACAGCGAGTTCTATTTGAAATACAAAATTAGTTTCACTTTTTAGTACTTCTTTTTCCCCCTAGCAACTTGGTCATTATTTTTGCTCGAGCTTGGAATCGTCAGAAAGCCTCAGACTGTGGGCTTTGCTAGCACAAAATGTAGGTGGTTGCAGATATGTCGCCATTGATACACCGATTGGGTGTTGTTTTTAACTAAATTCGTGTCAGCAGACTCAGATTGTGCTCCTTCTCCACTCCTAGGCTTTCAGTAGAGCGGCTCGTTGTTAGGCAAGGCTGTCTGTTGACTCCTGCCTTTTCTTGACCAGTTATGAAGACTTAATTTTCTGCCGAGTCTGAAGTTTGGAGAGAAACTGTGCTCCTGCTGCTGTGAAGGGGAAGAACCTCGGTGATCCTGGTGAGGTTGTGACACCTTGCGTTACTCCATGGTTTTGTGTGGCTCCGTGGAAAAGAGGTGGATGGATGCTCCCATTTTTACAGTGCAGTTGTTGTTTTTCTTAAACTTTTCTCTCTTGCGTTGGAAAAAAAAAAAGCCTTACAGTTCATAGCATCACAGAATGTAAATTAAGGTTGCAAAAGCTCTCTGAGATCATCAAGTCCAACCCCAGCCCATCCCCACAGACCACATCCCTCAGTGCCACATCTCCACATTCCTTGAACGCCTCCAGGGCAGCCTGTGCCCATGCAGTACCACTCTTTCTGGGGTACACCTTGAAATTCCAAGGTGTAAATAGCCAGGCTGTGAGGTCGAAGGTGGTGCTGGAATCCTGGGAGCAATTTCTGCCCGAGCAAGGAGAGACCAAAAGGGATGCTGTAAGCAGGGAACACATGCAGCTAGGAAACATCATGGTGCTTTTGCTGCCTGAGGAAAGGGGCTTTGAAGAAACATTAGGGAGGAAGAAGCCACTGCGTTGAGCCAGGTGACTGCTCTGTTCTTGGGACTATCAAAGTGCTGTGTCCAGCACTGTGGCATTTCTAAGGGTGTGCTCGTGCCAGCATTGATGCTGTAAACTGTTGGGATGTGCTGGTGAGTGCTTGTCCCGTGGATGAATTTGAGACGTCATCTTAAACATTTTGAGTGTTTGTGTTCTGGTCCAACCTGACCGTGTCGGTTCTGTACCGGTGACATTGTCACTGTAGTGTGGTGGCCTTGCAGTGAGGGAGCTGCATCTGAAGTGTGCCAAGCCCCAGGAGGATCTCCGAACCTTTCCTTTCTCAAACCTCGTGGCTTAGTCTCCTGGCTCTGGCGCTGCTTTTCACTTTATTTCCTTCTCCTTGGAAAATAGAGTACAGAGGAGAATCAAAATCTGCTGCTGCTTGTCCTCCTTTGGTGTACTGTGCACTTTGCCTTCCTGGTCCAATATGAGCTCTGTTCTCCCTCTCGTGCGCCTTGTTGTAAGGTGCTCTCAGATCTTCCCACCCAGGGAAGGCACTTGCTGAAGGTGTAGCTTTTCTTTCAGCTGTCCGTGGCTTATTCCTGCTGTTCTTTGCTTTTGGTTGTTAGGGGTCAGTTGTGCAGGGGAGTTGGAGGTGCTGGAGGAGAGGTGAGTGCAGAGAGCCAAGCAAACACCTCCTGGCCAACTTCGAAACACTTTGCAAGGATGAAACCACATTGCCCGCTTCTCCCAGCAGGCAAAGAACAATTCCCAGCTTGTGAGACTCCAAGCTCAGAAACCGGAAAAGCTCCACTTAAGGCCTTTATAAAGAGCTGGCCAAGGACCAGTAAAATTTGTTCCAAGTCCTGATTGATGGTTTCCATCAAGTACAGTAAGTGCTTATGGAAAGGAGTGCTCAATGGGAACAAGAGGTTTCTGGAAGCTACAGGGGTGATGACCCGAGCCTGTGCTGCTTGTGGGGTGTGCACGTGAGCTGCTGGGGCTGGAGGTGCTGCATTTCAAGGGGAAGGGTTTGCATTTTATGAAGCAGCACACGTTTAAGGGTCGGGAATGTCACTTCTGGTCACCTGAATTTGACAGACGTGCTTATTGTACAGTGCTTTTTGAGTTGGGTACGCAAAATACGATTTGGCATCTATAAGAAACAGAGCTTCAAGAGCTCTGCTACACAGCTGGAGAAGGTGAAGAAATGCTGGCATGCTTACAAGGGGCAGAACGTGGTTCTGCTGATGTGAGGAGACAGGGAAGGTGGTATGGCACTGGGGGAAGTGTTCACAACTGCAATCCTGAGTTGGTGGCATCCTGGATGATGTACGTACATCTCACCCAGTGCTGTGGAGGATCCAGTTCTGACACGGGACTGTCCTGGCGTCCCCTGCTTTGTGGGACCAGCAGGTGAGCCACGTGAGGCTGAGCAGTGCCAGGAGGACGACGTGGGGCGGTCGAGGTGGGGATGCAGCACTGAGGATCCATTGGGCTCACGGGAAGTCAGCGTGGGCCTAAAGCCAGCCCTGCTGGGGGTACGGTGTGGGTGGGCTCCGAGATGTGCACAGAGCCCTTTTCCTTTGGCTCTGTTCAGCTTGTTCTTGTGTACCTTCTTCTGAGGCTAATGTCAGACGTGATGGGCTGCTGGATTAGGCTAAATCTCTGAGGTTTAGCTGGAATGTTGTCTCGCTGTAGCATTTTTCTCCCTTGCTCTTTTCTCTAAGCCTTCCCCTACAGACAGCTAATTCTTCCCTTCCCCCACATCCTGTCGGACCCCAGAGCATGTCACAAGGAATTAGCGGCTGAAAAGGCCAGCGGAGGCTGCTCCTCTGGAACAGGCTCTCCTTTCTGAGCCCGGGCTGGCCCCTCTGTGTGCCCGCTTTGTGTCCCGGCCAGCTCCCCTCCCCCTGGCCATTCAGTGCATGCCAGAGCTGAGGCCGGGCCCCCGGCACCATCCCAGCACTGCTGCCCCATGCCATCTGCCGGGGCCCGAGGGCTTCCAGCAGAGCCAGAGATGTGCCACGGGAGGAGATGAGCCTTCCCTTCCCTCCCATCTCCGTGCCACTGGCGGTGTCGCCCGCTTTCGCTCCAGCTCCTTCCCACAATTCACATACAGTCTCCTTAGAATAGAGATGATGTCACTTCCTTCCAGAGGGTGCCGGGGGTGTGGAAGAGGGAGTCACGACCCCTGGCTTGATGGCTCTCGCAGGATAAATGAGGTGGCTGTCCAGGAGGGAGGGAGTTTCTCTGAGGATGCTCAGCTCTGTGGGCAGACGGGCACTGTGCCGTGCTCCCCGTTGCTGACTGGGTTTTTCGGTGACTGCAAGAAGAATTTGCTGCTCCCTCCTTCGCTCACGATGCCCGTCTCCGTGGATCTGCACTCTTCCTTCAGCATCATTGTGGGAGAGAAGAATACCAAACGGCTAGACCACGGGCCATGTAAGATTTCTGCTTCCATCTGTCTCGCTCTGAGCTGAGAGCCCGGGCTCCTTGCATGCAGGATTTGTTTCTGCACGCGTTTCCCCCTGCTAATTCCAGCACCAGGAGCATGAGGCTCCCCGCAGCAGGCTGTAGATTCAAGGGCTGGGGAATTCTTCACTCTTGGAAGCGCCTCAAGGGATTCTTGGTGTTGCAAAACTAGGGTCATTGGTCTCAGGGTTGGGGATGGGTGGACTTTGAGGTCCCTTCCAACCCAACCGTTCTGTGGTTCTGCGTTCCCCTGCCCTGGGTTAAAGCCAGAATTCTCACAGTGACACCATTGTAGTTTGCTGTTGTTTAACTTTGTAAGCTTTACAATCTCAGGCCTTCCGTCATCTCCTTTCTGTTCCAGTCGGTGGCAAGGCCTCAAACCTCAGTGTTTAGTTTTTGCACGGGCAGTCTTTGGAAATGAATCATGACTCTTTTTGCAGTGCTTGAGTTGCTCAGTGAGCACACAGTGATAAGTGGCAGCCCTGTGCCCGTTTCTTGGTGTGGCAGTGCTTTTGGTGGAGGGACTGGGAATCTCCAGGTGGCCTGAGGGGCGAGCATTTTGAAGGCAGAGCTGCGACGTAGCGAGTGCTCTGATTATTTTGTGCTAAGGAAATGCTAAGCCAAATAACGTTGTAATTTCACATGTGCTGTGGGTGTGGAACGGAGCATTTCTTTCACTCGAGGTATGTGCTGAAGTGTCAGCCTGTTTGCTGTGTGAAGTGTGCAGGACTCGTGCACGTTTTCAGTGCTTGGTACAGAGACAGGTCGGTAGCACAGCAGTACCTGTGACAGGTCAGTGATTTGGTGGGACGGGGACGCTTCCATGGCTGCAGCTCTCAATGCTGTGGCAGTCTGGGCTCCGTCACAAACCCAATGCCTGTGTTACTTTGAGGCTTCAAACTACCTAAGTGTGATCTTGTCATTCGTCCTGGTTTTTACACCTAGAGACACGTGCAAGTTGAGTTTTTAGTGTGGTACATGAGGCAAGGCAGATGATCCGTGGTGGCTGTGGGCAGACCGCCCGTAGATAAGATACAGGAAATCAGAGGTTGACAAAACCTCAGGGACTGCAGGTGAGGTCTGAAATGTGTTGTGCTGGAAATGCAGAAGGGAGATGCGTTGCAGGGATAGACAGAGCTGGTCTGACCCCAAGGGCTTGGGCTGGAACAGACTGGAGCACGCACAGCAGCTCTGAAAGTGTGGGAAAGCTGTGCTGAGGAGGTGGCTGGGTAGCCCTGCAGAGTCTTGTGACTTCTATCACTGCTGTTTCTTTTTTTAAAAAGGGTTTGTGTAGCTTTAGAAACAGGAGCACAAACAAATGGTGGGGAGGAACAGCCAGCCCTTCAATCTTCAACCTTTCTCATTGTTGTTGCCTGTCAGGGCCGGTGTGAGCACAAAGGAAATGAGGAGCTGGCAGGATTCTTCTGTGCGACTCGTGGCTGAGTGAGAGATCACCTAGGAGTTGGCTCCCTCGGCTGTAAGTGCTTTCTGCTGGGAGCCAGTCAATAGCTTCCCCAAATGCTGCTGCTAACTGCTAATGGGGATTTGGCTTGCTGAGCCTCGTGGGGGCTGGCAGTGCTGGACGAGAGAAAAGGGGATGGCAGCAAGTATGTCTTTGGGAGGATGTGGTAATAGGACCTTTCTGGGGACTGAGACCGGTGTAACCTGTCCAAAGCAGCTGACCTATTACCGACGTGTGGCCCTAACAGGATTCCTTTTAATCTCGTGAAGTGGAGCTGAGTGAGTGCCAGTTGTGTGTGGCAGGTTGTACACCTGCTTCGTCCAACACTTGTCACTCTTCAAACAGCACCTTCCCCTCCTGCAGTCTCCTTTTTGAGCGTGCCATGCCTCCTAGTGCTGGAAAGAAGGAGCTCTGCCATCTTGGGTGTCAACTGTGTCAGCTCAGAGGCAGGCCTTCTGCTGACCTAACCCTGCAGGGGTGAGGAAGGTCAACAGTGTCTTTGCTTCTTTTCTCTTCTAGGAGGTGAGCGTCGTGCCTGCTGAACTTTCTCAGACCCACTAGCCATGCCAGGGATTGTCGTGTTCCGCCGTCGCTGGTCTGTGGGCAGCGATGACCTCGTTTTGCCAGCGGTCTTCCTCTTCCTCCTGCATACCACCTGGTAAGTGAGAAAGGCAGGATGATGGTTTGAACTCCTCCATGAATTTCTTGCCGATTCTGCTTCTTGCAGCTGCGATTCTTGTGCTTATGTGTGTGACTGAAAGGCTTGTATGGGGCATTTTGACAGCCACCAGCGTATTTCCAGCTTCTGGTTGCTTGAATAAATGGTATTCTAAGTTGTTTCCAAAGAGAAAGCCTGACTAGATCTCTGTGTGTCCTCCTGTGCTACCCAGGGTTGGAGTTTGGGCTGAGTTACTGTACAGGGCTCAGGAAAAACAACTGAAGTAACAGATCCTGGGCATCCTGATCTCATAGGTGGCAGCCAGCCCACGGCAGGGGGATGGGACTGGTTGGGCTATAAGGTCCCTTATATCCCAAGCCATTCTGTGGTTATGTGATCCCACGGGATGATGTGACTTGACACGTCTGTGCCTGGCAGGTTTGTGATCCTCTCCGTGGTGCTCTTTGGGCTGGTGTACAACCCCAATGAGACCTGCTCGCTGAACCTGGTCGACCACGGCAGAGGCTACCTGGGCATCCTGCTCAGCTGTATGATCGCAGAGATGGCAATCATCTGGCTCAGCATGCGAGGCAGCATCCTGTACACTGAGCCCCGAGACTCCATGCAGTATGTGCTCTATGTCAGACTGGGTAAGATGCAGCGGCCTGAGGCCTCCTAATGACTCAGCCTCCACACTGCCATCTGCTAGCGCAGAAGACTTCTCTCCCCACACCCTGACAAACACAGCTTCTCAAAGACATCCAGATGGCCACTTGTATGTGATATGCATCTGAATACATCACATATACTGCGCCCTGTCATTGCTGTAAGACTCTCATGCAGTGCCCCAAATATCTTTCTAGCAAACCTTTAACTTGTCATCCTCGTTGTGATGCAGGTACATCCTTTTCCTCGAACAAAATATGCTCTCCTTCTGTCTTGTAGCTCAGATTTGCCACAGTGAGATGCATCTACACCTCTCTCCCACTCTTTTTTTTCCACAAGTTTTCCCATGATATGGGCGTATGCCTTTGTAAATCATGGCTGTTCTCACCCTGAGGCCATGTGCATGTCCTTTGCCTGACATATATATACTTAAAACTGCATCTGCTTACCTTGAAGCGTGTTTGACCTTTTGACTCACACATGATGCATCTCTCCATCCAGCAACGTGTGTTCTGATACTCTGCCTCCAGGCACTGGGAGGTAAATAGGTTTGCCACCTGCTCGCTGGTTGCATTTTCTCTCTGAGAGTTCATGTGCTTTTTCTTCCTAAAAACATTTCCTGTTTTTCTCACCCACCAAAAACTAGGTTGGAAAAGAGTCTGTTTCTCAGTCCATCAATCAGGGTTTCCATTTTAGATCGTCTTCCCTCCCCTGGTCCGCTCTCTTCCAGATACAGTAACTTGATCAGATTTCTCTGTGCTGGGTGAAGACTTTAGGAGAATCTTTTGGAGAAGACAGAGTCAAGCCCATTCTAATGAAGCATTTGCCTTCTTTATTTGGTTTGTTTGTTTTCCTGGATTGTTTTCATGCAAAATTAGCTAAAAGATGGGTAAGTTTGCTTGAAAGCTCCAACTGGGAGACGTTTCCACCTTGGTGTGCCAAGAGCAAATAATTAACCTGAATAGCAAACAAATCTTTCTCTCCAGTTTCCCAGACACGGTGCGATCTCCCTGAGGAAGCATGTAGAGCCTGACAGCTTCAGTAACACTGTTAAAAACAAACTCAATGAGGCAAGGGAGGTAGAGCCCAAAAAACCATCCCATTTTCCTCCCTGTGTTTAAGATCTGTATTAACTTGGGTCTTGTACGTGTTTATTTCATGTTTAGTTCTGTCTTTTTTCACTCTTGGTGGCTCTGGTGATTGAAATAGGGGTGTGACCTTGCTGTGGGCAGGGTCTGTGTGATAGTCTGCTTTCAACAGTGCATATATAGTGCTCGTGAATCTAAGGATATAGTTCCAATAGTAACCCACAAAGGTTTTCTCCATGCTGTTGCCGCTCCTGTTCCACAGCTGGTAGCCTCAGAGGGGAGGTTAGCAAACAGAACAGCTCAGCTTCAGAAAGCTTGAGGAGATGGGTCCAGCCCTGGTTTCTTTCTCAGTGGGTGGCTGCTCAGCTTTCTAAGCTGGGCTGTGAGTTCAGACCTGGCTCCACCTGGCTTGCTAGGTGTTCCAAAACAAGCTGTTTACCCTCTGCCTCATTCCCCATCTGTACTGTGGGGTCGTGCTGCACTGAGAAAGTGAGGATGGGCACTTCAGAGCAGAGCAGTGTATCCCAGCTTTTTTCTTGATCCGCAGTCAGCCCTAATTTCTTGCTCTCTGCAGAACTGAGGAGCCAGTAAGTGCTTCCTTAAGGGATACGTACAGGGAATTATTGCTGCAAAAGCTGCAAAGGACAGAGGTGATGGAAACGCTTGTTAAGTGTAGTAAGTAGAAGTCATTCTGTAGGCATTACTGTTTATTTCATGTCTTTGAATCAGGCCAGCTTTACTGTTAGGTGGTGATGCTCTTTACCTAAGGGAATCTTTCCACTGTCATGGAGGAAGGAACAGCTGTCTGATTGACGCCTCTAATGCAGCCAAGAGCACTTCCAGCTCTGTGCATGCGGTCCGTGTGT
This sequence comes from Callipepla californica brunnescens, assembly GCA_023055505.1. Taxonomy (NCBI): domain Eukaryota; kingdom Metazoa; phylum Chordata; class Aves; order Galliformes; family Odontophoridae; genus Callipepla; species Callipepla californica. The sequence goes on along the minus strand of JALIRH010000033.1, from coordinate 6,100,507 downwards.
CACTTAGGAGTAGTTATTGTTAAGGAGACATTTTGGGTTCATTTTCTTGAATACGGGCCCAGTCTTGCAGTCTTTTACTCTGCAGATGTCCTGCTAAAGAACTCGTCTTCAGGATTCCTTGCGAGAAGATGGGAGAAGACAGTCATTGATCCTTAGGAAGATGCTGCTACTAATCATTGTGTTCCTTTTGTTTCAGCTATCTTGGTGATTGAGTTTGTGTATGCGATTGTGGGCATCATTTGGCTAACGCAGTACTACACTTCCTGCAATGATATCACCGCAAAGAGTGTCACTTTGGGTATGTATTTGGAATGTGCATGCACAGACATCCTCTTGCCTTGGAGAGCTCATTCACTCATGCACGTGGGGATTGACTGTTGGTAGTGAACTGTAGCTGTAAATGCTGTGCTTGTTTCCCCTGAGAATCCAGTGCTCGGAACAGTTGTTCTATTCATTTGCTTGTGCTGCCTGCACTGAGGCAGGGATCTCTGTTCCCATGGAGGGGTCTGGCATGGGGAGTCTGAAAGGCCCTGCTTCTCCTTCTTCTGTTCAGAATGACTCTCCTGTTTTTCTCACATTCCTTTCCTAACCCAGCCGTTCTCCTGGGGGGAGTGATGGGAATGTTGCAGTCCACTAAGTCTTCAGTGAGTCTTTAGTAGTCTTCTGCACAGGCGGTCTCTTAAACCGGCTGCAAAATCTAGCTGTGGTCAGAAGCCTTTGCAGAAGAGTTCTTTGTGCTGCAGCTGGCTGCAGGAGAATTTGGGTTAGCTCCTTCTGTCTGCCCTGTGGCAACGGAGAGGCGTGCGTGATGAGCACGGAGAAGAACAGGAAACAGCACTGCCAAGACCTGAAGGCAGAGCACGTGACATGTTCCCTTTCTTTGTAGGAATGGTGGTGTGCAACTGGGTTGTCATCCTGAGTGTCTGCATCACTGTCCTATGCGTCTTCGACCCGACAGGCCGGACCTTTGTCAAACTGCGTGCCACCAAGCGGAGGCAGCGCAACCTGAGGACGTACAACCTGCGGTAAAGCACTCCTGGAAGGGCAGCCCGCTTCCTGCAGTTCTTGGCATTCTCCCTGCCTTGCTTCAGGGAGCGTTCACTTGCAGGTGTTCCCTCCCTTTGGTGAGGGTGATTTTGGAGGAACGCAGCTCAGATTGTCAGGTGCTGTGTGTGGGCATCTGTATTTAGAGGAGGCAAAGCAGTGCAGTTGCAGGCTGGATGGTGTGTTAGTCACTGGCTTAGTAAATCCTTCCCAGCCCCTTGAGCCACCGTGCTAATCACAGCAGCCTGTTTGTCCATCCTGTTAGCACTGTGTTTTACCTGCTAACAGGGAGGTGTATGGGTACTGCTGAATCACGGCCTGAACCACTGATGGATCACCTGAGGTGAGCACTGGGTCAGCCACAGGAGCACAGGTGAAGGGGATTCAGCTGTGTGAGCAGAAGGGCTGGAGTGTGGCTCCACCTCTCCCAGACCCCATTTAAGGGCTGACCACGACTGAGGAAGGATCTCTGGTTGGAGATCTCCTGTGTGGAGTTATTGGTGAGCCTCAACCATCTGCAGAAGGTGGTGAGCCTTTCTTTATTTACTGGTTGTCTGTTTACCATCCGGATAAGCCAAGCAAAATATACCATCCTCCTCCTCGTTATTTTCTGTGGGTGCTGTTCTTTCAGGTTTTTCACCCTTCAGGAGGCAGTGCTTAAGTTTTGTTTAGGTTGAGGCACCTTTGTCTAAAGCCTCTTTCTTCGTGTTTATCCGCAAAATATGACCTTTTGGCCTGAGATTTCTTAAGTTTGGTTTTGGCCAAGAAACAGTTTCTTTTGTGCTGGCAGCTAGATGTTTTAATTAAGAATTGATTGCATCTTTGAGCTAACCAGATGGGGATGTGAAAGCTTTTTTTTTTCACCAAGCAAAGCATTTTTCAGAAGCTTTTTCCTGTAGTGGGACAGCACAAGCAGGCTTTGTTTTCTTATGCAGTTTTGATACGTGTAACCATCAGTAAGGAATGTAACTTTGTAGGACAGGGGGCATTAGATTTTTGAATGCTAAAGAGTAAGGCTTTTAAAAGATAGCCTGCAATTCTTGCATTTCTCATTGGGAACGTATATTTGAGGAATGTTTTGAATATGTGCCCTTTCTTTTTCTTGAATTGGAGTCCTCTGGACACCCTTCTTCTGGAAGGAGGAAGAGTCTCCAGTTTTTCTAAGGACCAAGATGCAAGTTTTGTTTGAAGGGGGCTGGTTTTTCTTGCAGAAGAAGCTTTTCTTTGCTTTTCTACCATATTGCTAACACTAGCCTTGAGTATTCACAATTAGTGCCCTGTAAGCTTGATGGGTAAATTGCTGCATTATGATGAAGGCACTTCCAAGGAAATGTGGATGACAAGCTGGAAGATGGCTGTGGCTCTGGTCCCCCACAATAAATCAGAGCTGATTGGCTTAATCTGTTAATCTTTATCTATGTATTTACTTATTGAGAGGAGACAGTGCCACAGGTTGCCAAGTTCTTTTTGCCAGGGAGCTTAAAGTAAGACAAAAGAAAACACCAGAAATGATCTCTCCCTGGAGTTTTGAGATCCCAGGCAATTGACTGAAGGTGTTTTTCCCTTGGGCCCTGGCCAGGTTTTTCCCTTCAGGTCTGTAATGTTTTCAGAGAGCTCGTGCCTGCTGCTTGCAGATTTCTGCTGTAGGAAAGGAGTGTTAACAGATGTTAACAAGCAAAACGCTGCGTTCTGTAACGTAGAAGGGGAGCATGAAATAATCCTATTTGATTGCTACTAAACCTATTGCTTCCAAAGAGTATAGCTTGAAGTTAGCCACTTGCTTGAAGCAATCCTTTCCAGGGAGTTTAGAAATTCTCTGCCTGCTTCCAGATTGTGTTTCTGCAAGATGCTGAGGGCCAGTTGTTCTTATTGCATCCCTTGGTCTGCAGTGATACCAGCTTTATAAGGAATAGCATTAATTTGGTATCTCTGTGACCTTAATCTGAGCTGTATTTTCTTCTCAACTCATGAAAGAATTCGATTTGTTTGTCGCATTTAGGGGATGTGAACCTTCAGCTTCCTTTTTGTGGTACTCTGCTGTCGCTATTGGACTCTGCAGCGCAGTGGTTTTCTTTTATCAGTGGTTTTTTGATGTGTGTGGGCTTTTATGTTCTTGCAGTACGAACAAAATAAATCAAACTGAAACAAATGGCTCAATTAATTGCACTGAGACTTTTCTAAAGAAACTTGTTGTAGGGCTCGTCCAAAACACGTGGAGGTTCAGTGTTTGAAAGAAAGAATTTGGGAAAAGTCAGAGTGAAAATAGCTCAGAGCTCACTTGCTTGTTCAACCCCCGCAGAGAAGTTGTGAAGTTCTTTGCATTGCTGCACGAGCTCTCTGGCATTTGATGGAGCAAACAGAGCATTGCCAGCTCCGTCGTAGGGCCCTCATATTCCTCTTCCACTTTTGGAGTCTTCCCTGCAGGTTATGGGTATTTGTTTTAAAATGCTCAGGCAGGAGACCCTGCGAAAATCTTCCTCTTTCTTTTGCAGGCAAACACTTGCTTACCAGCAGCTTTTTCTTCCAGGTGCAGGCAACTCTCTGTGCTTGGGCTTTATGTGTTTGAAAAATAGAAGCTGTCTTTTTTTTTTTGGTTGAACCGTCCTATGTTATGTTGGCCTGTGTTCACGTGACAGAAGCTCTGCATTAGAATAGCTGTGGACTTTTTAGGTAGCATGGCTCTCTGAGGGGAAAAGAACAAAAAAGTCACCTAATTCCATATTCTGTAATGTGGAGCCTGTCTTGATCTCAGGTTTGTTCTGCAGGAACGTTAAAGTTAAGGGACTGTCACCCTGAAAGTGTAGTAACTAGGGCAAGTTCACAATGGTGGAATGAACTCAGCCATAGCTTATTTTAAATCGGGTTGTCCAATTAGCTAATTTTGAAGCTGAAATTGAAATGTCATATAGACCAAATGTGGGTTGAGTGAAACCTTCTGTATTCAGGCTTTTTTTAACCTTCTCTAAATTGAAAGACAACCTTTAGCTTGCTTTCCCACTTATGGCTTCGAGTTATGCACCGTACTCAAAGAATGGAAATTTCTTCGGTTCCGAAACTGTTCCGTGTCATGAAAATATTTTTCCTACTAAGCTATTTATTGGAAAAAAAAATTGCACAGCTCTTAGTGCAAGTGCTCAGAGTCGTTTTCTTTTTATTTTTTGTAAGCCTTGATCTCTTTTTCTGCAGGCACCGCCTGGAGGAAGGGCAGGCCAGCAGCTGGACGCGCCGCCTCAAGGTTTTCCTTTGCTGCACACGGACAAAGGACTCTCAGTCGGTAGGTGCCTAAAAGCTGCTGGCAGAGAGCAGGCTCTGTGTGTGGCCAGTGATACGTAGGACTCAGCAGAGCAGCGTGGGATGCCTGCTCATCCAACCTGGACGTGCTGTGAGATGTGGAGCCTCGAGGAGTCCAGTGAGCCTTGACGGCAGTGCTTGCAAGGGCTGAAATTGTCCTCCAAGAAGCAGCAAGCTGAGCCACCCCTCAGAATGAGCAGGCTTCACGTTTTGCTCTCTGCTGGTTCCTTTTCCTTCCTTTCAGCCTGAGTAGGCCAGTTTAAAACTTCTGCAGGAGCTCACCTAGGTATTCTGGGCAGAAATAGAAGCTGATGTTTCTCCTTCACCTTTTCAGGTGTAACGTTGCTGGGGAGGACAGTTGTCTCTTTGAAAGCAGCTGTTCTTAACCTTTGGGTCTTGAATATTACAGGCTGCTCTCTGGGACAGATAACACCACTGAAGAGTGGTGGTGTCAGTTTGGAGCTTGTTTTCAGAAGCTGCTCTTTACCTTGCCGTCATAGCAAACTGACTAATTTTAAGTGTTCAGTTCAGGTTCAGCATTTAACAGCACTTTGTGTGATCAGCTTTGGTCTTCCTTTACTCAGTTTATCCTATTGGTTTGAGTCAGTCTTATGCTTGAGAGAGAGACTTTGGAAGCAGAAAAATATAGACCTGCCAGAATCAGCAGCAATACCCCTGGATATTAACAGGCCCTGTTTGGGATGCTAGCAGGGCCTGCTATTTAATCTGTGGATTCAGGTGATGACTGAAACTTTGAAGCTTTCATGTGCTACAGTTAGGATTGTTCCTTTGCAGAAAACAGCTTCTGAAGGAAAACAGTGTAGGGTAAAGTGATTTCACTTCCCAAAGGATAGCAGCCCATTAATTCCTATTGAAAGCAGTGGGAGCAGGTTTTCATGTTGGAGAGCAGTATTCAACAGGAGTCCTAATAACCTGATAGAGGTGAACATTAAGGTGGAGAACTGTGCTGACAGCATTAATATTGAGGTTGCTCGGAATTATGAGTAATTGAGAACTCATTAAGAACCAAGCAGAACCAGGGAGCTGTTATCAATGAGAGACAAAAGTCATAATAGTGAAGGATGAGGTAGTGCGTGCACATCTAAAGAAACAAATTACTTGCCTACACTGATAGGCTGTGAATTAGTTACAACGTCTCAGGAAAAGAGCTAGGAGTTATCAAGGACACCTCAACAAAGTCATCAGTTCACAGCAGTGGCCAAAAAAAAGAAAAAGCCCTCAGAATAACATTTAGTGGAAGGACGTAGAAAGTGACAGAAAACATCAAGGGACTGACTGCATCAATGATCTCCTCACTAAATATAGTTTGGTCTCCTAAAAGATGCAGGAGAAAAAGGAGCATATTGGAGGGGCTGTGTACTTGTAGAGGAAGAGAAATGAGACTGGGATTTTAACCTCAGAAGGAAAAAGCGCAGTAAGATGAAAAGCTGTGTAAAAAATAATGGAGAGTCAGGTGAGGGCTACCTGAACATGTGTTCATCACAGATGGCAACCGGTATGAATCAGATTAAAAGGGCTTCTTGGTAAGCACTGTGTTGTTGTCCTCAGGGTGCAGTTTTCAAAGTGTGGATGGCTGCAGGAGTTGTCACAGCCCTTCTGCAGAAATCCGGCCTCGTGTTCTGGTGTTCTCAGCTGCATGCTGAAGTGTAGCCCCAAGCTGCTGGCCTGCTCTGGAGGCATAGCCTGGTCCCGCCAGCTTTCACAGATCGTCTTCTAGAGCTGCTTAGGAAAATCCATCTGGAAAATGGCTATGAAACGAGCTGTGTGTCGGGACAGCTCAGAGAGCAGCATTTCCATGGGGGACACGTTCTGCCCGGCAGCAGAAGCACTTTGAGGTGCACTGGCTTTGTTTGCACCTGGCTGCCCCACCAGGTTGCTCTGCCAGAGCCCTTAGATGCATCAAGTGCCCTGGTTCCCTGGGCTGTATTCAGGAATGCAAAATATTTCACCTCGTGTCAAGATTTCTTTTTACTTTTTTAAACAGACTTCTCATTCTGCAGTGACTGTTGGTTTCTACTTCTAGTTCAGGATAAAAGCAGATACCAGAATCTTCAAATTCCTTGTGCTGTTGAATTTCCATTTTACATTCAGCTTGAGTGATTTCCAGGCTTTTTTTATTGAAGAAACAAGCTCTGACTTTGTGTGTCCTGGCATGACAGTGTGTGGAATGAATGCGTATGTAATGGATCAGAAATGAAACGATCGCTGCCTCTCCCAGGCTTCATGGGGGAAAAAAAATGTTCTGATTGTTCTCTGGGCTGGAAATAAAGTTCTGCAGAGCGAGCGTGGCACCGGGGCAGGAATCTGTTCCTGTGAGTCTGAAGCAGTGTCTGCAGCTCTGAGCTTCTCTTAGGTCTCTGCCAGCTCCAGAGTTTGCAGCAGAGCACTGCAGTCGATCCTACAACATCACATCAGGCCCACCAGCAGCAACTCTTCTTTCAGAACAAAGCATACAGCGCTGAACCTCTGTTCTGGCCTTTGACTGTGGGCAGTGTATTGCAAGGTGGTAGTGTTACTTTGGGTTGGTGTTGTTTGCATTTGAATTCGAGGCCGTTTGCATTCTTGTGTGCTTGTAGGAGCTGCGGGAGGATTTATTGGGTCGGTCCTTTAGTCCATGCACAGCTGACATGGAAACCTGTGCAGTGGGCACCTGAAACCCCATTCTTGAGGATGATGTAATTTGCTTTAGGCAGACAAAAAATGATAAAAGGTAATCTTGCACTCCGGGAATTTATCAGAGAATCGAAGAATGTAGGTCATTTCCTGCAAGCCTGCTGGGGGAGAAGGAATTTGCTTTCTGATCTGTCAAAGAGATGGAGAGATTCTTTGCTGAAGACCAGCCCAAGTGAGCAGCCCAGGCTTTCTACAGACAGGACTGCAGTCGTGTGGCATTAGAGTCGAGTAAAGGCTGCTATGAAAATATGGCTTAAAAATTCAGGATAACACTGTTACATCTTAGTAGGAAAAGTTAACCATGGCAGCAGTCAAAATATTGACCACGTGTGCTCCATCCCACTCTTAGCTGGCTCAGCCAGTGGGTCACCCTTGCCTTTGAGCTCTCTGTTCTGAGCAGTGGCCAGATGTATTGTCTCACAGTCTAGCCATTTCCAGCCTCTCAAACCTTTCTCACTTCGGCTCTGAAGTGATCATTTTTTTGTGTGTGTGATACAGAGCCAAAAGGGAAACAGCATTTCTCCTGTGTCACTCTGCTTTAAAGCTCTGGATGATTTTCTAAGGTTGTTTCCACTTCTCTCCCTTCTTCTGCATTGTCTTCATTTAGAGGCTTGGTCACTTTCCCTGCTGGGAACATTCAGTAAACTCGGACTTGATGAACTTAGTGTACTTTTCCAACCTTTAACAATTCTGTGGTTGAATGACTCGGATCTGTTTTCACAGGTTGTTCTTTTCAGGGCCTTTTGCTTGGGTATGCTCCAAGACTAACTGGGAAAAGCTTGTTAATTTGCTCGGCTCTTTAAGGATGCAGAGCTCTAATGTGTAACACCTGCTTGTTGTAGTTTAACTCATTGAAATCATGGAGCTGTGGTGAGCAGTACGGAGGCTGTTCGCTGGCAGCTTGCAAAAAATCACTTTCTCTGTGAGGTGTGCCTTCAGTATGGGGACAGAGTTACTGAATTGAAGAGGCTGTTAAATAGGATCTATCTGGTGCGTTTTTCCTGTAGCCTTTGGTCAAGTGAAATTGCTTTGGAGGAGAGAGGCTGACCGTGAGGTGACACTGGACTGGGGTTTTTTTGGCTCTCAGCTTCCTTCCTCTGTCTTATTTAACCTGACTGACGTTGTCCTTCCCTCCCTCTGTATATGCATCGCCTGTCGTGGTGCTTGGTGGTCAGCTCATGCATGCAGCACGCCACATAGTGCAAATCCAGTCTCAGCTGGGGTATTAATACGAGGTATTAATATAGATTAGACCAGATGTGGCGTTCCCAGAAGGAATCCCGTGGATGTTTTGGGGAGAGCTGCAGAAACGAGGCCATTGCTGCCGCGCTGGCTCTCGTTCCGTGTCCTGCTTTGAGGCTCCCCACACCCAAACTCCTCCTCCTCAGCCCTTCTCTCTGTGGATTTTGCAGGACGCCTACTCTGAGATCGCATACCTCTTCGCAGAGTTTTTCCGAGACCTTGACATCGTCCCGTCTGACATCATTGCAGGCCTGGTTCTCCTGCGCCAACGGCAGCGGGCAAAGCGCAGTGCTGTGCTGGATGAGGTGGGTGGAGGGGGCTGGGGGTGCGTTTTGCTTGGCCTCTGATGTACCTGTTGCTCTTATGACTCAGGTGAGAGCTGCGTGTCGCTGCCCACCTCGTTTCTGTTGCGTCACGAGTTCTTGCCAGTCACTGAGTAAATAAACGATGCTATTCTTTAGCAGCTTCTTCCAGTATTCCCAAAGGGCTCAACTGACACTGAGTCAAGCTTACTGCCTTTTCTAATCAAGTGATGCACACACACTTAAATCTTGACCCTAGATGGGCAGCTGTCTTGAAAGAGGAGGCAGTTTCTTTAAAGTTGATAGGAAGACTGGAGAGAAGACTCCAGCAACCCGAGGGGAAAAAAATCCCAAACTGTTACTGCCGTTGAGATTTGAAGATTCCTAATTGAATTGAGAAGTTGTATTTATTTTCCTCAGAGGCGAGGTTCAGACAGTGATGAGATCAGGCAGGAATCAGAATTGGAGGCAGTTCAGGGGAGTGATCAAGATGCTTGCAAGCTGTCTTGCCCCAGGTTACAAAATTGTTTCTCATGTATGGATTTCTTTTGTCTTGGTGTCACAGAGAAGATTTTCTTGTCTTTGTGACTTACAGGCAAACAATGACATTTTAGCTTTTCTGTCTGGGATGCCAGTGACCAGGAACACAAAGTATCTGGACCTGAAAAATGCGGTAAGTCACCGGACTGTGATCTGGCAAACTCACGTGCTTCTTTATGTAGCCTGTTTTCTTTTTCTCAGTGATTTCTTTTCTGCTTTTCTGGAATAACCAAAGAGATTAAAGTATGGTTCAGTCGAATAATAATGCTCGTTCTCCTGGAAGCTTTGTTGTCTTTGGATCACTTCTTAAGCATTATGTGTCTGTCCCCCACATTGTGGGAGGTAGTATTTCCACTCTGATGCTGAAAGACAGTGTGAGATTTCTCACAAATCAGAGGTACAAGTTGAGTGCTGCAGCCAGGGATGTTGTGTAGAGCTCCATGTAATGGTATCACCAGCTGGGCTTCATCTTGGTGAGGGCAGGGAGCTGCCTGGAGTGAGGTGGAGCCTTCCCTGGGGCTGGTTCTGTCAGCAGTTCTCAGGATGGAGATGGCTACAGTCTGTTCTACGTAAATTAAGCTTGGTGTTTCTCTTGGCGTGCTGCTGTTGCAGCCCTTCATTGGGCAAGCTATATTCACCTCTCTTGATTAGGTAATATTTTTGCAAGAGAGGAAAGACTGATCCAATCCCAGCACCTCTGATCAAGCAATTCTGCGATTAACCTGCTTGCAGCTGTGCTGTACTGCTCTACATCTGATGCTAACTCCCTGCTCGTGTTCAGCCTATCTCCTTCTGCATTGGTGTGTGGGGAGAGAGGTCAGCACGGCATATAGAAGACAGCCCTGGGACATATGGCCCCAGCCTGGCTTTTTTGGTCCTCTCTGGGCATCTTCTTTATGGCCTGTGCCCATTTGGAAGCAGCATCATCAGAGAGTTCATCTTCTTGGTGCTTAAAGTAGTTTCTCCCTGCCCAGTTAGGGTTGGGTGGGGCAAAATACACAGAGGATGTCTACAGAACTAACTTCAGGCTTTGTTAAGTGGCTAGTGAGGCCTCCCTGATCACACAAATGGGCACAGCTCTACTGGGTGGGGAGGGAAGGAGAGGATCTTACTGAGCATGACCAGCGTGCTCTCCTGCAGTCTCCTGGAAATGCTGACAGTGTTTGCTGTCCTGGTGCTGGTAAGAGAGAATGCTGACGTTCAGGGAGAAGGGTGCAGTCTCTAACTACGATGGAAAAAGAAACAGGAGAAAACTGCCATATGAAGAGAATAAGGCCTTTAGTGAGTCTCTTGTCTCTTTCAGCAAGAGATGCAGCGATACAAAGAGGTGTGTTACTACATGCTGTTTGCCCTGGCTGCCTATGGCTGGCCCATATACCTGATGAGGAAGCCCACATGTGGACTCTGTCACCTGGCCAGATCCTGCTCGTGAGTGGCCGTCCTGCCTATCGCTCTGCCTTCTCTCCTTCCCTCTTCCCTTCTGTTTTTCCCTGATTTAGAGTTCTTTCTTTCATCAGTTTGCTTTCTCCATCACTTCTCAGTTACTACTTCTTTTTCCTCTTCTGCTTTTTTTTTTTTTTTTCCCTTCTCTTATCCTTTCCATCTCTCAGTAACTTAATTCTCACATCATTCTCATTCTTTCTTACAGTTACTTATCTGCTTACCTTGTTAAATAAACCACTGTCGTATTCTGTCCTCTCTGGTGCACTAAGGATCATGCCAGTCCTGTGCAGTATGGATAACCAGTGGAGAGAACTCACCTGGCACAAGAGTGCCTTCATTCTGAATCAAAATAGCTGTCTCAGAATGCAGAAATTAGATTAATCAGTAAGCCCAGTTATGCAGAGAATTGACATTTGGGTCTTTATTAAAGCGTCAGCAAGGCTTGGCCAGAGTTTGTGCTGCGTTCTCTCTAATTGTTTTTTGATTGCCATGCTGTATACTGCTCACCTCGTGGTAGCAACGCTGTAGTTCAGTTCAGGATTGCATGTTAGCTTTTTAGCTTCTGTGATGCTGTCACTGGATTCTCTTTGGAGTTGAGCTTTTTGGCCCCGAAGAAGTAAATTTCTTCTCCAGACCTGTTAGGAGGAATATCCTTCTGAGTCACTTTGAAGTGTGTCGTAAGGAAAAGAAAGGAAGAAAGAGTTTGTGCTTGCACTGTGGTTCTGGGATGATTCTAGACCTGTTTTGCTACCTGTTATGAGTAGATCTAATAGATGCTAGATGCTCGTGTGTTGAAGCAGTGTAGGACTGTGCTGTTAAGCACAGTATCCCCTGAGATCCCAGCTCCACAGCACGGCGATCCCTTGGAGACTGGCTGCACTGTAGCTCTCTCTGGTGCTCAGAAGGAGAACTACATCTGATCCCCATGCCACTTTCAGTGTGGAAATACGAGTTGTGGATGAGACAAGTGTGGCTTGCAGGTTTTCTCTTCCTTTCCCTCACCACCGGGCATCCCACTTTGAAGTCTGTCTCTCCTATGTTCCTCTTCTTTCCTCAAAGCTGTGATCTCCTCTTCTGCAGGTGTTGCTGTCTCTGTCCTTCGCGTCCCCGCTACGCGCCCAGTGTCACCATTGAAGAAGATAATTGCTGTGGCTGCAATGCCATTGCCATCCGGCGCCACTTCTTGGATGAGAACATGACCTCTGTGGACATCGTTTATACCTCCTGCCATGATGCGGTATGGGAAGCCTGCATCCCCCTTCCTTATTGAGGCGTGCTCCCAAGGCTCCTCTTAATGAGACCTGCATGCTTCCAGCAATAGCTGTACAAAAGAAGAAAACTTGAGCTTTTTTCTGCCCCTGGACCTGCCCTCCTATCTGTCTGCCAAGAATTTCTTGGACAGAAATACTTGCCCTCCCCACCCCATCAGAGGCAAACATTTAGCTGCTCTGCTTTACCTGAGCAGGAGAATACATGAATGAGAATGTCTCGTCTGAGTGTTACACCAGTGCATCTCTTCTAGGTTTATGAAACTCCTTTTTACGTGGCTGTGGACCATGATAAGAAGAAGGTGGTCATTAGTATCCGAGGAACTCTGTCTCCAAAAGTAAGTACGTTGTGCAGTGGCTTCGTGCACCCTTGGCCACCCTAGCAGACTTTCAGGATAGCGTGAGACCTTCCTGGCTTGCTGTTGGTGTTTGATTTACCTGAAATGCAGTGACTCCTTTCTTCAGGATGCCCTGACTGACCTGACTGGGGATGCAGAGCGACTTCCAGTTGAGGGTCACCATGGAACGTGGCTGGGACACAAGGTACGTAAAGAAACGCTTATTGTTTTAAGGTTTTGACTTTTAATTACAGCCATTAACAACAACAAAAACCAAACCAGCCTAAACAGCTTGAGTTAAGAATGCTTTCAGCTGTAGTGAAATGGCTCTGAGATGTAAAAACAAATAAGTCCTGAAATTGTAACGGTTAAAATCAGACTGTAAAAAAAGAAAATTACAGCATGCAATTAGTCAAAATGAATCTGTGCGGACCTAGAACAAAATTATCAGTGCCATTGGAATTACTTTCTCTTCCAGTGAATGACCTTTTCAGAATTGGCAATCGAGCCCTGACAGTGTCTTTAAAATTCTGTAGCAATGGGATATTCATTGAACCTCAAACATTGGCAGGGCTTGCAGCAGTGTAATTAGGCTGATGCCGTGTGTCCGTGTTAGTGAGCAGGACTGGACTGACTAAATCAATTTAGCATAGAGCTTACCTTTGCCCCAGTCCAGCAAAGTAATGACACACGTGCTGAGTTTTAAGATTAGCAGGAGTTTGGCAGCCTCTCAAGAAGTAATGCCAGACTGGGAAAGGAAAACCCAAACTGGAGGTTGCGTGTGCTGGAAGGACTGTGGTAGCTGCTGGGAAATGCTGCTGCTCAGGGGGATGAAATGCTGTGGATCATCTGGCCAGGGTCCCTTCAGGGCAGGCCAGTGAGCTCATAACTCCTGAGAGCTCCTGCTTCGTTCACAGCGTCCTTTGTGCTGCGCTTTGATGCTGTGCTTTATCAAGTGGAGCATTAGAGGTCTGATAGCTGCGTCCTCAGATGCTCAGCTGGGTGCGGGCCTGAGGAGGAATCAGTCACCTAAAAGTGCTGCTGGGACTCGCTGCAGTCTTGAAGGGTTTCGTTTCAGGCTCTCAGGATGGAGCTTTTTGAAATCTCTATTTAGTACTTCTGCTTTCGCAAACGAGCACGTCTTTCATTTCCTCAGAATGGGAAAGTGAATCAGTGTAGTGGTTACACAAAGCGTCGTATAGAAACAGAGATAAATGAGGAAGTGATTGGTCACTTAGTTAATAGTTAGGTGTCTGAGCCTTTACTTCTCATCTGACATTTCTGAAGTGTTATGTCTGCTGTCAAAGATAACGTCACTTGGTTTTGTACTCCTGATTCAAAAACGACTTTGCAGAAGCATTGTGATAAGCAGTTCAAATAAAGGAAAGCAAGGGGCATTTGTTCTATTTTAAATCTGCAAAAAGCTGGTTATAGATACCAATAGGAGTTGGATTTTTCTCTTGATCTTTTTCTGTGGAAATATTCATACGCCAGTCACTTATATGAAACATTGTCGGGTCATTCCCTGCATTTTTATATTGGGTTTCTGTTTGCCTTTTGCATTATGTCTTTTTCTATTGTTACACGTACAGAAATAAAGCTTTATCCTAAATTATTATAAATATTAATCTTCAGACAATAACGCACTGTTGATTCCTGAGGGAAGCTAACAGAGATAATAGAATTTAGAGATGCCTGTCCTGATGCATTTTTAATGTCTGCGAGTCAACTTTAATACAAAAGCAGATGAAGCATCTTGCTAACACATTTAATTTGTGGAAAAGCACCGGGCTGTTTGGGAGCTTCCTCTCAGTTGCTCGGTGTCCTTTTCCTTGCTGTTGCTGCACACCCAGCAGGCTGGGGTGCCCTGTTATCACCACGAGCCGTGCTGCTTCACGTGGTGCCCATCAGACATCTGAGAAATTAAAACCCTTGATGTTTGCATGAGCCTTCCTGGGGCTCCCCTGGGACCACAGCTGGAAGTGTTTGATTGTCTGGCTTGCTGTACATGCTCCAGTTGATGTTTGTGAGGTCTCTATTTCGGATCAGAAGGACCTGTATGACACAGCAGTCAGCAACAGCCGTAACTTTCAAGTTCTTTTCTGCCACGTGGGTACCCTCCTCTGTGGGTTTCCCCACCCACACTTCAAATAGTGCGGAGCAGTTTCATGCCTTCAGACTGCAAAGCAGTACAGAACATTTCTGCTTTGCTTTTCGTAGATCTTCGGTCTGTTTGGTTATTAATACGTGGGGTTTGGAAATTAAGCCCGGATCATTTTATTTCCTAGCCTGGGTACAACTCTGTGGGGATAAGCCTCATTCCATAATACTGAAATCACTCTCTGTGTTAGAATATGCTGGAATTATCAAAAATACAGCCCTGAGGCTGTCTATTGGACCGTCAGTAAGATCACTATGGAGGTAGATTGTGCTTTTTAAAAATAGGATCCTAAAATGGTGTTAGAAATTTATGTAAGTCGCCTGCCATTCACTCATTAGAGTTAGAAATGGATGCTCCTGAATGCAGCCGAAGCTGGCTAGCTGCTGAGAGCTGAACACAGGCCTGAAATACCACAGCATCTACTTGTTTGATAATGATGGTGATGTTACAGATGTTCCATTTACAGGCTCAGCAGAGTCACCTGTGTTCTCTTTCTTCAGTGGGCAGATCGATGTTTGATATCGAGGGCTTTGAAGATTCCCTATTTCTTTGCTTTCTGAAGGGGACCGTGCATTCTTTTCTGCCTCTGTGATTGAACAGTGCTCAATAATTCTCGCTTTGTACTTAAACTGTTTTCAGGTAGGGGTGAGATGGAAAATAGCAGAGGAGATGGTCTTCTCTGGTTTTTGGCCAGCCCAGGCTGTGTGAGTTATTTGAGGGCTGCAGTCACCAAATTGGAATTAGCAGTATCTTTTTACTTGTGTTTACCCTGAGCTTCATCACTGTTTTTAGCCTTTGCAGTTCAGGCTTGCTCACCTCTGGATATCAGTCATCACCAAGAATTTATGCAATGGACCAAACTGCATCTCTGTTACACAGAGCAAAGCAAACCCTGAGTGCAGCCATCAGCCAGGAGGGGAGGATAGATGCTTAGAACCAGACAGTCCATTTGTTTCCCATCTCCCAGCAGTCCTTAGCTTCTAGGGAATAAAAAAACCTTTAAAAATTAAAATCCCATGAACGTCCTTTGACAGCTGAATCCACTTAATAGTTGCTGACACCTCCAGTCGTCAGCAGCTTTCCCACACAGATAGAGCTGCCGCTTTTTCCTGCCTTGGTGTTTGCGTTGTGAATCTGTTAGCTCAACCTTTGCAGGTTTAAATGCAGGAGTGCAGTTCTGGGGTTGAGATACTGATGTGCAGAAAAGCAGAGCTTGCTTCTGCTGCTCCACTGTAGGTCTCAGCGTGAGCTGAACCACAAGACTCCCATCCTTGTGTTTAAGTTAGTGGTGTGGTTTGTTTGTTTGTTTTACAGACTTGACGCCACGAGCCCAAGAATAGGATCGATGAGCAGTGTTAGAACTTAAGAGCTGTCGTTCCTCCTCAACACTCTGTGGCTCTGGTAATCAGTGAGCCAAGACACGTGCCTGATGAAGCCTCCTCCTAACGGGGAGAGGAGGCAGCGTTCTTCCTTCTGTGTGCTGCGTGATACTCAGCTTGTCCAGCACTGAGGGCGGCTTGGTGCCTCCTACACCAGTGCTGATATGCAGCCGTTCATCCCCTGTTCTCTCTTTGTTTTGCACTCAGGGAATGGTGCTGTCTGCTGAGTACATCAAGAAGAAGCTGGAGCAAGAGATGGTGCTTTCTCAAGCTTTTGGACGAGACTTGGTGAGCGTTAGCTTTCTTTTATCACCACGGGCTGTATAGAAGTTGAGATTTCCTTCCATTGTACTAATTTCTCCAATCTCAATTATCTCTCTCTCTGGCTTGCCTGATTGCTTACTCCTAAAAGGCTTTTCTTTATTTATTTTGAAGCCTTCTTCCCAAGAGTACCGTGGAGCTCCTGATACTGCTTTTCTCAGACAGGGAGTCCCATTTGGTGGTCACGAAGGGCAAGGAGCATTAAAACAAATCAAGAGGAACTAAAATCCCATCTCTTTGGAGATCCTCTGTGCAGACAGCAGCGAGATGTCATGCTGCCTGTCTGTGTGCACACATTTCCTGTAGCTCTCTATCGGAAGAAGACTCGAGGGAGATGTTAAGGAGATGCTTACCTTAGCTTGTATGGCAGTAATTGCACTGTCAGCCTCCTCGCAGAGGAGGGATTTTCTGTGCTCCCTGATTCCCTGCTGCCAGACAGCTGTCCTTTTCTCATGCCCATAGAGTGCCTTGGCCTGAGCAGGCCCATGGGAAATTGTTGACAGTGAAAAAGAGAAGGGTGAAAGGCTTGATGCTTCCCTGGAGCTGGTGCCGTACCAGTGAGCACTGAAGTGTCTGCCTTGTGATGTTGGTAGGTGCAGGAAGAAGATACGGAAGCATTGGTCTTCTTTATGTGGTGCTTTATTCTTCTCTGCCTAGAAAATGAAAATTGGATTGGTTAAGTGAGCTGTTAACTCGCGCAGGGTGTTTTCTTCTGTTCTTGTTACGTAAGGGTATGGTGGCTGAGTACTTAGGCTGGCTTCTGTGTGTGATGCTACGTATCCTATTTGGTTTTGTTCAAAGCTGGCCTGATGTATAGTGGGTCTAATTTCTATGAGATGTAACGTAGTGTAACTAGCTAGGCCTGACCCACGAAGGTGGAGGGAGAACTTGTTGAATGAGGTGGAACTACTGCCTTGTGGTTAGGAAACTATCTGAAGATGGAAATTTCTGAAAATTAAAGTCTGAGCCATGCCTAGCACTCTAACCTCTTAATAACAGAACACTACAAAATGTTGGAGAACGGTTTTGTCTATCAATTACTCAAGCAATTGACAGCAGTTGGGAACATCTAGACTTCACAGGACTACTGTTCAGACTGTAGGCTAGGATTTCTGTTTTTCAGCGTGCACTAGCAATGAAATAACTGAGAAAAGCTCTTCATTTCCATAATCAGAGACCTCTGATTTGTGAGCCTGGGCCCAAATATTATCAGAAGGCTATTGGATGTGAGGAGGAGCAAAAGGCTCATCAAATCTCAAGTAACTTAACTTGTGTGTACGTTTCCCTTTTCTTTCAGGAAAGATCCTGTAGGTCAAGGACTGGCATGTGGAGGTGCACGAGAAAACACCAGAAGAGAATTAATTCTGGTGTCCCTTCAGAACAGGCAATAGTAGAGGGCAGAAAACTGTTCCCGTTTCAAAATCTGACGTAACATCACTATCTCCCATTGAAGGAGGTGTTGGTTAGCTGGAGTGCAGAGTGTTCATGTATAGGAAAATTCCAGCAGCTGGGAAAAGAGATGGCTTTGAAGGATTGTGAGGTTTCTTTCCAGTCTGACTTCAATTTCTTGTTTTTCTTTTCATTTTCAGGGGAGAGGAACAAAACACTATGGCCTAATTGTGGTTGGCCATTCCCTAGGGGCTGGCACAGCTGCCATCCTGTCCTTCCTCTTGCGACCACAGTACCCATCACTGAAGTGCTTCGCTTATTCTCCCCCAGGTGGGCTGCTGAGGTAGGTGTTGGGCCAGCAGGTCTGCTTGCAGAGCTGGGGTGTGTAGCTGGAGCTGCATCAGACAGTCTGCACCCTGAGAAGCATGCAGAAAAAGTGTAGTAGCAGTCTGTGGGAGCTGAGGCTTGTGGGCAGCTTTTTTCTGTATTAGAACTTGAAATTTGGGTTACGATGGCCGGAGACCACTTCCAACTGTTCAGTTTTCTGACTTTGCTGTGGACTTCTGTAGCTCTCGTTTAACTCTGCCTAGCGGGAAACACAAGTTGGGTGGACAGGGTGAGATTTCATCCCTTATTGCCTGCACAGTGCCAGTGTGTTCTCTCCCCATTTTCTGCAGACAGGTGTCCAGAATGGGAGGTATTTGACCAAACGCAGGTGTCTGTATCAGATCTAGTTGTCAGGACTCCTTTGGCATCTGACAAAGAAATTGGCACTTGAAAGCACCTGTGGATTAGAAGCTTCTTGTGATGGTTACTGCGTCGTGTTCCAGGAGTGGCCAAAGGATTTTAATCATCCTGCTAATGGATCTGGACATTAGCATGGCTTGTTATGATAGCAGTGCCTAGTTGTTTGCAGCTGTAGAGGCTTTGCTTTGTAGAATTGTTTTCCTGAGAGTCTTCATAGCTTTATGCTCAGAGCTTCCTCTCCTGAGGTCCCCTGATAGAGCGTAGGCCAAGCTGTGTAGTACCTCCTCAACTGGCTCTGGGCTCAGGGTGTCTTGAGCTCAGGGTTCAAGGTGCCTCTGACTGCCACACCTTTCTTGTGCTTTGCATTGTGCCCGTGATCATCTCTAGGTGAGAGGTGCTGGTCTCCATTAGTGGTGGCTGATTCAGGAGAAAGGTATTGATTCCCTCTTATCTTGGTGCTTGGGTTACTTCAGGCTGTCTTAGTTCTGTGGTGTCCTTTTAGTCTCAGAGGCATGGAACACCTTCTTCCATAGCCTCCTGCCATTCCCAGAGAATAGGAAAACTGAGTTAGAGTACTTCCTTATCCAAACCTATTCGGAGCCATGTGCAGGTAAGGAAGAAGGAGCTGCTCTGTTTGAGCTGCACCCTTACAGAGCGATGCTGCTTGGGGCATGGGATGTGTGTATCAGGCTCCTCTTAGTGTGCAAGTTCTAAGCCTTGAGCAGCTGGCATTGTGTTTTTTTTATGATGCAGGTTCATTGTCTAGTAATCTCTCAGACACCAACAGCAAATTGGGAATGAAGTGCTGTTTGCTGCTAGTGAAACCCTGTTTGCTTCTTCTTGGTCCTGTTTCTCTTCCAGTGAGGATGCCATGGAATATTCAAAAGAGTTTGTGACTGCAGTCGTGCTTGGCAAAGATCTAGTGCCCAGGCAAGTTGAGAAGTGTCCAAATTCCTTGATGAGTATCTGCTGTCGTGTACCAGTCACCCATTTCCAGTCAGAAGCACCCAGATCATACCTGTCTTGTTTCCTCATTTACCTGTGCTTGTCTGTTCTCACTTGTCCTCCCAGTTACCTGTACTGCTCTGTCTTTTACCCGGACACCTGTATTGGTGTTTTATATACCTTTTTATAGGCGTATCCCTTCTCCATCTCTCAGTTACCTGTGTGAAACAAAAAGGTGACTGTCCAGCCTCTGTGATTATACTCCTGGTGGTATCTGTCATGTCAATGCTGTCTTCAGGTTGTCTGTGTTATCTCAGTCCTCTTTACTCTGCCCTGATCTAGATGTGCTCTCATCTCGTTTTGTTGTGCTGCCTACCATCTCACACCTTTTGAACCAGCTCCCCCATTTCTTGTCTTGACATTTCTCACTGCTCATCATCTCTGACCCATTCTGCTGAATGTGGGCAAGGGGCTAGGGGTCAAACAGCCTGGGTTTTATTTTAACTTCTTCCCTCTTGTGTGACCTTAGGCAATTTTTGTCTGTACGTATTAGGCATGTAGAGTTAGTGGAGGAAGAGTACTGTGATGTTTGCCGTGTGCCTTTTGTGTTAACCTCTATGACAGAATCGTGTATGTTCTATAATCTGTTGCCATATAGCTCTGTGCTGTCTTTCTTGATTTATCTGATCTGTGGCATCCTCTTCCTGAATTGTTTCATGCCTACTCACCCTCATCTGTTCATTGACTTCTCACATCTGTGTTCACTGTTCTGATTCTGTGATTGCATTTCATCCTTGTTTGTTGTCACGGTGGCTTCCTGCAGCCTTTTACCCTGGTTACTGGTCCCAGGCACAACGTACCTCAGAAGTGACCTGCCATACTGTTGCAATCCTGTTTCTTTTGTAGCATGGTTTCTCATTTCTCTCTGTCTTTTCTGTCCTGTTCCCTGCCCAGCTGTTGTAAACACATCTTCCTCTCTTCCAGAATTGGTCTCTCTCAGCTGGAGGGGTTTCGCCGGCAGCTTCTGGATGTTCTTCAGAGAAGTAACAAACCAAAGGTAAGAGTGAGGATGAGCAGACTCCTGAAGGCAAGCGTCTGAGCAGCGGTGGTATAGTTTTGGTGTCACACAGCAGTGCTGCGGGCTTCTCCTGTCTCCCAGATCTCCTCAGATCCACCATCACTGTTGTTTAAGAAACAAGAACAGCATCTGTCTGCCTTGTAGGCACTGCTTTGTACTCTCTAGGTGGAGCTGTTCTAGTGTAAGTGGGCTCTTAATGTTGTAGAGTTAAGAAACGTGCACAATTATTCTTTCCCAGACTTTCTTACCGTTACATTGGGGTGGAAGAAGCAGCTAAAACGATAGAGAAATAATATTGATGGGGTAAAAAAAAATGAGCGGATGTTTTTCATGATAGGATTCTGTTTTGATGTTGTTTCAGTAAACTTTTGATCTCTGGTTTTTTGGGGGTTTTTATAGTGCATAAAGAAAAGCGTAGAGTGAATTTCTGTTTGCTTAAGCTGTGTAGTCTTCAGCTTCTTTCCCCGCATTAAGAATTCAGATTCTATCTCCCTTGCTTGTCCTGGGAAGATGTCCCATTAGCAGACAAAGATGTGCTTGTTCTAGGATTCCTAACTCTGCAAAGGCATCCAGAACAAGGTTTTGCCACTTTTAAGGTTAAAATAAGGAAAGGAAGGAAGCCAGTACAGGGTTATTTTCCCTGGGTCTGCTATTCAGTCAACAGGGACACAAACTCATTTTTTTTCCTATTTTCTGGTATGAAGCATCCAGTGTAAGTAAACCTATGGACGGTATGTTGTGAGACAGCTCTGCCTTTCTAGTCTTTTTTTTCCATCTCCATATTCTCTCACCTTTGCATGCTGTTGGACAGTGGAGGATCATCGTGGGTGCTACCAAGTGCATCCCCAAATCAGAGCTTCCTGAAGAGACCGAAGAGAACTCGGTGACGAGCAACCGCCTCTGGACCCACCCCAGTGACCTGACCATTGCCCTGTCTGCCAGCACGCCGCTCTACCCCCCTGGCCGCATCATCCACGTGGTGCACAATCACCCTGCGGAGCAGTGCTGGTGAGTGGGCATAGAGCTGGGAAGTGGCAGTGGCTGCACTGTGAGGATAGAGAGATACTCGTGTCACTGCTCGTGCAGTGCTTTAGAAGAACTGTACCTAATATCTTCTCCTTTGGGTTTTTTTTTTCCCTCTCTCTGTAACCCGCTCTTCCTCACTTTTGCATGCCAAAACGCTGGCTTGTGCTTCCATCCCCTGCTCCTTGCTTTCTCCTCTGGATCCCAACTCCTCTGTTCAGTTGCTGTGAGCAAGAGGATCCCACTTACTTTGCGATCTGGGGTGACAACAAGGCGTTTAATGAAGTGATCATCTCACCGGCGATGTTGCACGAGCACCTCCCATATGTGGTCATGGAAGGGCTCAACAAGGTAATGCTGAGAGCTGGGGTCAGAGGGTGGGGAGGTGTGATATGATGGGCTGAGCTCGATTGCAAGGGCTTGGCAGGAGAAGTGGTGTGGTGATGCTGGTGAGGTGAGCTGTAGGCGCAGTGTCTGCAAAACCAAAGCTGTGTGTGTGTGCATTGGAGAGCCAGGGACCCCCCGGGGTGGGATTTGGGCTAATTAATTCTTAGTGCAAGGGCACTTCTGCACCCTAACGTGCAGTAATAACGTGAGGTCGGGTGGTGTGTGGTTCATCCTCTCGAAGCTGCAGTTCAGGTGACATGTTGTGTGCTGTCACAGCGCTGGGTGTCCACGCATGCAGCTGCACACTGTAGCTCGGGAGTGCTCCACAATGCTGCTGCAACCCCTGCTGGTCTGTGGAGTGTCTGAGTTGGTGTCGTGGTTGTGGAATGGCTCTCTGCCTCTAAGTGATGATTTGTAGCCACGTAGCTCTGCCGTGAGTTTTAGCCAGGTCTGCTGTGCTGTTCCTGGCAGCATCTTTGGTGATCTCCCCAGTTCTGGATTCCCAGCAGGACATCCTGACAGGGCAGTCTGTAAAAATACATTCATTTAATCCTTTGTGTCAAGACCTTGCCCCGTGCTTTTGAAAAGCAAAGAAACAGTGGCAAATCCAGCAGTTTGGAAGTTCTGAGCTGAGAGCAGTGATGCTGCTGTCCCCACTGAAGCACTGCTGTTCCTTTGCTTGCCTCGTATAGGTCTTAGAGAATTACAACAAGGGGAAAACAGCTTTACTTTCTGCAGCCAAAGTGATGGTGAGCCCTACAGAAGTGGATCTCACTCCAGAGTTGATCTTCCAGAGTCAGCCCTTGCCTAGTGGACCCTCTGTGCAGATTGGAACTGGAACCTTAACAGTGGACAGAAGGAACAGCAGTACAAAGTAAGAATATATGTTGGATTTCTTTGGAGGACTGCTGGCTCTTAAGTGTGGATCCTCTCTTGGGGCACTGTGATCAATGTTTGCAGGAAGGATAGATCTAAGGACTGCTTGTATGGGACTTCTAATTAATGTGACTCGAGACGTAATGAAGCCAGGGGGAAAAAAAATGATGCTTTGTGTTGCTCAAGAATCTGTGAGCGCAGCAGGTTCAGTAGAACCCAGGAGTTGAAAATATGGGAAGTTCCTTTTCTTATCCAGACAAGTGGGCTTTTCCCTGGAAACAGAGAAGCAAAGCTTGCAGTCTTGCAGCCAAATCTCTGTTTTCCTGTGTGAAAGATGTGCCCAAAGATAGCCCATGGCACCGATTCTCAAAAGCTGAGAAGCAGTGACAGCCGTGAGCTTGCAGAACATAGACATGTGAAGTTACTTTGTGTAAAAATGACTTGTGGGAGAAAGAAGTACTGAAAGCATTCCTGTTGGGAGTGTTTTTTTTGAAGGCTGGATCATCCCTGACCATTGGGTGCTGGCATTGCTAGTCTGTCAAGGGGCAAAAGGTGGAGGGTCATCTGGGAGGTATACAAAGGACTGGTCTGGGGAAGACTTCCTTCTTGTAGAATACATAAGCTTTCCATCCAGGAAAATAAAATGACAGGGAGACTCCCTGCTGAATTTTCTTCGTAGCAGCTAAGGTTTTGCAGAAGAGCACAGATTGGTCTTCTTGGTTTCTTCCTATATAAAAATGTGGGCAAAGACTTAATTCAAAATTGAGCGTGTGACTTCCAGCACAGCATCGCGTTAGAGAAGGCAAACCTGCAGACCAGACAGGGAAGTGAGAAGATGAGAAGGGAAGCAGTTTGTACCTGAAGCTGGGAGGCACAGTGAGAACAGAAAACCATTGTAAGAGGCATTTCTACCACTTCTGTAATCCAGTCTTTTTTTTCTTTCTTCAATATACACAAGCTGTTGTTAGACCATTGATCATTTTATAAAGTGAAGACTGTTCTGCTGGTATTCTTGTGATTGATTCCCATAAACACTCTCGTCTCTCCCCCTGCCTCTGTGGGAAAGCGGAGGTGCAGAATAAGCTCAAGATAAGAATGCATGATGGATTCACTGGAGGAAAAAGTCTCCCCAACCCATGTTCTACATCTAAACCCAACTGTGCCAAGTACCTTCAGCTGATTCTTTTCCAGTTTTCTCGTGCAGTCGTTTAAAAAATGAAAGTACTTGTTAGTTCCACGCATCCTGACAGAACTGAGTTTTGTTAACAGTAGAGCTAATTGGCAGATGATGGCGCTGTTGATGGGAGGGGATTATTTATCCACAAGGGAAGAACTAGAACAGAGATCTCAGGTGGAGACCCACTAAGAAGCTGTGTGCACCTGGGTGAGGTGCTCTGAGGGATGCACGGCTGAGTGTCTTTGAAGTAACACAAGTGAAATGTAAATTAAAAAGAAGAAAAAAGGACGGGAAGCAGTAGAAAATTGTTAAGGGTTTTGCTGCAGAGAGAGTGGTTAGAGAACAGCGAAGGAGAGCTGAGATAGGAACGGAAGGGGAGGCAGCAGCCAGTGCTTGAGACAGCTGCACAGAGAGGAAAACAGTGTAGATCAAACAACAGGGACAGGAGAGATGATTTCTGTCAGAGCAGACCCAAGGCACTGCGAGTGAAGGCAGAGTGGGAATCCTGAATTCCCATTTTGAAAAGGATGGAGAAGAGGGGCAGAGAGGTTTGTGGGAGTTGTTAGAGGAAGAGTTCTAGCCAGGTTAGCTCAAAGTCAGAGCTAGCTTACTGCCTCAGACTCTCTCTTTGGGGTTCTTGGAAACCTCTTCTCGGAACGTTACTGCTCCTGAAGATAAAAAACGCATCTTCTGCAGTCGTGCGTTGCTCTGCTTAGACCAACAGCACATGGCCTCAGTGTGCACAAGGAGTCTGTGCCTCAGGTTTGGTCTCTGCGGCTGTTGTGGCAGCTCGTGGTTCTGAGGAGCGAAGCAGCCTGACATTGTCTCTGTTTGTCATTGCAGGAGCAAGTCGCATTCTGAAATCAGCTTGGAGGGGTTTTATGAGACAAAGCCACTTTCTCCCGTGCAGAAGGACCCCGTGGAGCTGCTGCTCTTGGACACGAAGGAGCGTCTCTCTGTGGAGCTGCAGGACCGCCGTGCCCCTCTCGCGACCATGGAGAGCCTCTCTGACAATGAATCCATCTACAGCTTCGATTCCAGGCGCTCCTCTGGTTTCCGGAGCATCCGAGGCTCCCCCAGCCTCCATGCTGTCATGGAGAAGGATGAGACGCACTGCTTTTATATAGACCCCGCTATCCCTGAGGAGAATCCCTCCCTCAGCTCGCGGACAGAGCTGCTGGCTGCTGACAGCCTCTCCAAGCACTCCCAGGAGACTCAGGCTCCCGACAACGCGCTCAACAGCGGTGACACCACCCCTCAGCGACGCTGCAGCGAGGAGGGGGCCAGCAGCGAGGGGGACCGTGTTTCCATAGGCCCTCGTGAGGAGCTGTCCCTCCAGAATGGACGGCTCACGGATGTTCCCAGTCCGCAGGTGCTGGAATTTGCTGAGTTCATAGACAGCCTCTTTAATTTGGATAGCAAAAGCAGCTCCTTCCAGGACATCTACTGCATGATGGTATCGGATAGCTCCAGTGACTTTGCGGAGATGCCCAAGTCTGTTAGTGATCAGGAGATCCTGTTGAGGGCACAGTACGAACCCAATCTAGTCCCAAAGCCCCCGAGGTTGTTTGCAGGCTCAACAGATCCTTCGTCGGGCATCTCTGTCTCACCTTCCTTCCCCCTTAGTTCATCCGGAGAACTCATGGACATCACTCCCACAGGCGTGAGCAGCCAGGAGTGCCTGGCCACTGACAAAATCCGGACTTCCACCCCCTCTGGGCACGTAACCAGCCCTGCCAAGCAGGAGGACCTCATGATTTCGGCCCTCTAGTGCAGGGCAAAAGGGGTGCGGCTCTGAGAGCTGATCCCATGGGCTGAGTGCTGGGATAATACTCGGAGAGGAGGTGGTCGTCGGGCAGTTGGAATTGGTGGAGACAGCTGGAAACGTTCCTTCTGGGGTGACACGGTGGTGGCACGCCGTCTGGAGGATGCGTTGTGCTTGAGTACCGTGCTTACAGCTGGGAGAGGAAGCATTGCCTCGCAAGGCCTGCTACACTAAGAGGGTCTGAGTTGCTAAAGGTAGATGCAAGTTCCCTACCTCAGCCTGTCTCATTTCGTGTAAGAGGCAGATCCCTTGCCCCAGGGCACCTGCTGAGTTTGGGAGTGAGATACCTTGCTCCAGGGAATTCTCAAGGGTGAAGGGGTAGGTTCTCTGAAGCTTGGCAGTTGGATAGACAGAAGCAAAGGGGGGCAGGCCAGATCCCCCCCACTCCCTTGGTACCACTTCAGTGGTTTTGGAAATGAACGGATTGAGACTTTGGGCCCTGTTGCACTACCATGTCAGATCTGGCCCAAGATCCAATTCGTCACACTTCCATGGGGATTGCCTTCTTAGGACACTCTCCTCTTTTAAAGCCATTGGGGCTGTATTCTCCCCAAATGCAGTCTCCCCTTCCCTGGCCAGGTGCAGCAAGAATTGGGCTGGCACTGTGTTTTCTCTCCCCTGAGTACTTCTGTGTTCAATGACCACCAGGCTGCTCCTGAGAGGAACGGAAACTGCTCTGAAGAGCCCAAAGCCCTCTGCCATGTCCCTCCTCCACCAGAAAAAGTTCTCCTGGACATCGCCGTCATCACTCAGTGCCCTGGACTGCTCTGAGCTGGCGATGCTCCTGCGGGACTGACAGCATTCTCATCTCAGAGCTGCACGGATGGATCAACTTAAAAGATTCAATGGCTCATCTCTACACTCACTGTTGCTTCCCAGGCACCTGCAGAGCCTGGGATCCCCTCCTGGGTCCTCACGCAACCCATATGCAGCAATCACAGATCAGTGCCAGCCACTGTCGTTGGGAGTTCAGGGAAAAGATGAACTTTTACTAAGTATTGAAATCTCTTGTATGTTTACAAAGCTGCTAAGCTTTCGGAAGGTATTTATTAAGCAAACAGGGAGGCTTTCTCTAGGCAGAAAGTATTTTTCGTTCTCTCCTCCCTGCACCATTCCCTCTGGGGGCTGAGGGGAGAGAGAGTAAGCAGGTATGCTCACGAGTCCCCTGCTTTAGAAGCAGGCTGGGGTGATGGGAGACTGCTCGGCTCAGTGTCCTGGGGGAAGCTGTTTCCCTCGCCTGCACAACGTGTTACAAAGCTCTACCAAGTCGTTAAGACTACCTAAGCACTGCTGTGCAGAGCCTCGGTGCCCAGAGGAGCTGGATAGCTGGAGCTATCTAAGCAGGGTATCTCCACGGTGGGAAATGGGAAAGAAATTACCTGTCTAGAAAGTTCAACGTACTGCGACTTTGTGCAATCCTTTAACTGACGGAACATCTCCAGCGGAGTTAGCAATCCAGTCTCATTGGAGCTCTGACCTCCCTCACTGGAAAAGAAATTCTTCTTAGGGATGTGGCTTCCCTCTCCTTAGCTGTGGTATCCCCAGTGTGGGAAGATGCTTCCCAGGAGCTTGGTTTGTGCCAGCTCCTGGGCTTCCAAGTTCCCTTAGGCTCTGGCTGCATTCACCGTCAGCCCTGATTGTGGCTTAGGGCTGTACTGCCCTGGATGCAGCACAGAGAGAGCACAGCAGGATTAAATTCTGTCACTTCAGAGCAGGAGCACTTTATAGCCGCTGTGTGTTGATGTGAGGCACTTCAGGTACACGGAAATGGAGTTTGTCCAAGGGCTGCTCTCCCACTCGATTTCAAGTGGGATGCTGTGTCCCCCTGCTCCTTAAAAATTACAGGGCCCTTAGAAATGCAGGGCTTCTGTTCAAGCAGGCAGTACAATGTTGTCCCTGAGCGCTAGATCCTAGGGGGAACCTGTTCTATACGATCTTGATTCAGAAGGAAGAAGCCCCTCTGAATCAGCTGTAACCTGTAAAAGAGAAAAGCATTTTGTTCCAAGCAACAAGAAGCTGTTTGTTTTGTCAGTCCTTCAGAACAGAGGGAGCGTTCCCCTTGCTGGGAGGTGGCACGGTTCAGGAGCTCGTGCAGGACAGCAGTGTAAGTGCCATCACATCATCCCCCATTGCAGACTATGGGGTGAGGCTGACTTGCTGCAGGTAGTCATGAAGCACTACAAAGGTGATGGCCAGGAATAGGTACGTGGGAGCTGGAGCATAGGGAGCTGAGCCTAGCAGGCTAGCTCACCTCCTGATGCAGGCTGCTGGCATGCACTTAGAGTGGGGGAAAAGGACTTCACTTCTGCCTTTGATTGTTGGCAGAAGGTGGGCAGGATAAACACTTAGCACTAAGGCAGAGCTTTATATCTGCAAGGCACTTTATGAATGTGAAGGAAAGAATCACCTCTGTCCCTGGCAGCGAGATATTAGGAGGTGTCTCCCTGAGGCTGGGTGGAACTGCTGGTGCCCTACCCGAGGGATGGCGAGGATGCTGAGGTGGATGACATCTGTCTTAAGTTGTTTCACTAGTGACCCGATGTTGAATGGCTCACAGTATTGCACTAGAAAGTCACTTCTGACCTGGATACCTCCCTCGTGTCCTGGAAAACAATCACGGTGTGACTGTTCCCTTCTCTGTGCCATTGGAACTGTGTCCCTGGGGGATGGGGTGACCTCACCCTGACCAGCTGTAGCAGGAAACAGCCTGGCATGCTGCATTTTTGTTTTTCTTTTGTGCTCTGTGGTTATTAGGCATCACTGAGAAGCCTGGAAATGCCTCATACCTGTGACCTGGCCTTGCTGTAGAGCAAGGCAGGCAGGCCAGGTGCAGAAGAGCCCTTCTGGTTAACGTTCTCACCGCATCACGTTATGGGTGATTCCTGTTTTCCACGGCTCTGTTCCCGGTCCTCACTGAGTAAATCCACATTCTTTGCATTATCCCTCCTTCAAATGTCTGAGTGTCTTCATTCTTATCACTTCCATGCTGAAGGAGCCTCTGGACAGGCGGCTCTCCTGCTCTGTCCCGGCAGAGTTACAGACACATCCTCAATCTGTAGCTGCCTCCCTCATTCACGCTGCATAATATTGCTTGCTTTCTCTGCCCTCGCTCTGCTCTGATGCGTGGCTGTCTTTGGAAACTTGCAGCTGCTTCTGATTTCTTAATCTCTCAGCTTCTGGTTCCTGCTCTTAAGCTTTGTGCCTTTTGAAGTTGACGCGTTCCCTCGATATTTCAGTGGGATGTCCCACCGTGTGCGGAGGCAGTGCTGGAAGAGTCGTGCAGGAGCACATCCTTAAACCTTCTGTGAGATTTGCTGGTAGAGGGGTGAAGCTGAGACCACCCGGAGAGCAGGTTTGGGGCACCTTAAAACCGAAGGGGATGAAGTGAAGCCCTATACACCAACGCAGCTTTTCCAGAGAGCAGTCTTTCTATATGCCCCCGGTGTGGCAGATTTCAGCTGACTGCAGAAGGATGGGACTTGGCACTTAGCACTGCGTGTTTGTTCGTGATGTTCTCAGCAGGCTGCAGTGGAATGCGATCCCGAGGCCTTGAAACCTTCTGGGGCAGCCATTAGCTGCATGAGTGCTGAGCAGAAGTTATCCCCTCTCCTCCGCAGAGCTTCGCGAGTGTTTCCTCTTAGAGCCATCGCTCTCTGATGTTCCCTCAGCTCTGTTGCTGGGAGCTAACCTCGCTTCTCTTCTTGGTTACGCCATCTCAGGGTGATGGAGTGTCTTACTCCACGTCCCTGGTTGCACTACCTAAAAAGCAGTCCCTGCGAATGGGATTGCTGATGCTGTGCACTTTCCCTGGATTCTTGTCTTGGTGCTTCCTTGGTAGCTCTGGAGAAGTAATACGTTCAGGAAGCGGAAGGAAAATGGGTAGAATAGCTGACACTTTGAACCTGAAAGCTGACACTTAGAAGAGAGGTTTGCTTCTTAGCACGTGGGATGTCAGTTTCAGAGCTGGATTTAGGCAAGAAGAGCATCTCTTGTGCCAAAGCTCCCCCTCATGGTGTTGCTGCGTGGAGGAGACTGTGCTCTGTGTCACAGGGGTCGTGTGAGAGGTGCATGAATCTGGCTGTGTCAGCGATGCCCTTTCCCCTTGCTAGCTGAAGAGTGAGCAGTGTTCCCTCCCAAGGGGAGCCATGCCCCTTGCAGGGAGATGTGACGTGTTGGATGGCAGGGGTACAGCCTGAGGTGTGTGTTTGCTTCAGGGCTTTATGTTCCAGCTCCGAGTCAGGCCTTCGCTGCTCAGGTACGTGAGTCTGACACCTGGGAGGGAGCAGAACCCAGAACCGAAACCTTTATTTAACTTGTGGGATGTTGTTGGAATGGAGAACTGTTTTACAAAGATGATCAATAGCCCGCAGTCTGTTCTGCAGAGCAGCAGTGCTGCTGACTTGCTTGTGTGGCTGCCAAACCTCTGCTCTTTTCTTCACTGTATCCGTGCCTAGCACTTCCCTGAGAACTGCTGCACTCTTCACATAGCATGGGAGGATGCTGCCAGCCTCAGCTTTGCCTGCTGGAGGCATTGCTGGATATGTGAAACAATCAACGAGCAGTTGTTTGCAATTCATAGTGCTCTGCACTCCTGGCAAGCACCAGGAGGCACACACTCCCGTCTGAGAGCTGTCTTCATTGCAGGTTTTGCTTGTTTTCTTGAATTCATGCCTTTTGTGCCTTCTGTTTTTCCATTGGCTTGATGTCCTGCTTGGGATCAGGCACCTGCTGGCATCCTCTCCTGCTCTGCGTGGTTTCTTCTCTGGCTGTATGAATGGAGATGTGGCACAGCCAGGAACTGTGCTACGTGTACCCCTCCCTCTGCCAGGACTTGTCACACTTCCCGTTGTCCCCTGCTCCCTCACATTGCCCCCGAGTGCCAACAGCAAAGCCTGACCTGAGGCAGAGTTATTTCTTTTCCCCACGCTGCCCTTAAGCTGTGACCCCTCAGCCCTGGAACCTCCCCTTATGCAGTGGGAGGGGAAGGCTTTCCAGCACCGCTCTCCTTTGGTGCGAGTGACCTCGAGTGTGTTTGGAAGTTCCTCTTGGCTCTGTTCACGAGTAGATCTCCTCTCTGCTCAAGCTCTGGCTCTGTTTTTCTAAGGACCGATGCTGAAAGGGACGTACCACATTCTGAACTGCCCCCTGCAGTTCTGATTTTACCCTCGTTCCCAGGCTGGTCCTGGAACAGCCATCTCCCAAAGGTAAGTGCTCTCTCTTTGGTGAGCTGGGCATTTTTGCAGCCCTCATCATGTCATCCTGTGCTTTGTTTTTCATTTACTGAAGCTCTCCACTCACCCAGCACATCCCATACGGTGAAAGGGAGACCTTTGGCTGTCTCCTCGTTCCCACAGATTCATTGAATGCAGCAGCACGTATGCAAGCATCTTTCTTTTTTTTGAAACGGGGATCCTGCTGCCTTGCTCTCCATCCCTTTGTGCAGTTCTGATGGCTCAGAGTCGGAGGTGCCTGGTGCACGTGGCAGCACTAGGGCCAGCTGTACTTGCTGGGTTACTGCCACACACATCTTTAGGGTCTTACCTCCTTTATCAGCACCCCCACAGTGCTCGCTGGCCCCTATCTGCTGGCCCAGCAGCTGCTGAACCTACAGCTTCCTCGCTTTTTTCCCCAAGTGATGGCAGAGGTGATGTCCAGGTAATAGTCTCAAGCTCGTTCCTGTCTCAGTGATAAACCTGATTACTCGTGTAATTATGCCTGCACACATGGGACAGCATGAGAGGAGCACTCTGCCCTTGAGCCCCCGTTGTTTAGCTCGGTTATTGCTGCGTTGTCCTGCTGGATGGCCACTTCTCGTGGCTCTGTCGCAGAGACAGACAGACCAGAGGAGCTGTGGAAGCTATTTCCCTCCTCCCTGTGCTCTTAAGGACCGGCTGTGTTGCTGCAGTCTGTCTGCATGGGACAGGAGCTGCTTGTTGGTGGGGGGTTCAGTGCACACGGTGACTCCTTTGCCTCCCCCTCCTCTCTCTGTCATCAGACACCAATGCCTCAATGGAAAACCAACACCCTTTGGTCACCTTTGTCACACCCTGTGCCGGGGCAGCTCAGAGCAGGGTGGCTGTGAGTTTGCTCTTCGATCCCAGTTGGCTCTTTAGAGGTAAAGCCTTTTGTGTTTACAAGTGGAACGACCCCTCTAGGGAGCTCTGGAGCTAGGGAGGAGGGGGGGAACCCAGCACAGCATCCTGTGTTCCCATGCTCAGCTGAGAGGTCTGCCTGCCCCAGGAATGCTGCCCTCTGGATCCCTGCTCCGAGCTGCCCCAGCATGAAGACTACAAGGAAACTAAAGCACTCTTCGCGTGCCATCCTCACTTGACTTTTTTGTACGTATGTATGAAAGTTCTAAACTAATATTGCTGTAAAGAAAGATACAGATTAATATAGCATATTATATAAAGATATATGTACATAATTTTTTTTTTCCCGTATATTGTATGGCACTGTATAAAAATGGATGTCGAAGCATGACTGGTGTGTGTGACTGTTCCCGAGCCTGACCTGGAGAATGACAGTCGTGCTTGGCCTGAAGTTTGGTCCCAAAGGATTGTGCGTGAGTCTGAAAGCCTACACCACACTCTCATTGCGGCGGGTGATGGTGTGAGATGGTGCAGTGCTGCCTGGGGAGTTGGTCCAGCTCTGTCCTGTCTGGATCTCAGTCCTCAGTGCGATGGGAGAAACGTCCCTGCAGAGCCAAGGGATTTGTGTGGGTTTGTCAGGCAGGAATACGAACGCCTGGTGCTGCCTACGGATGAACAGTGCCGTAGGAATAAATATGCTGGGTGGAGGAAAGCAGTAATGGGACTACAGAGTTAAGAGGAGGATGGGGGAAAAAAGCTGGGGGAGCAGGGTCAGGAGAGGAGCAGGAGCTCTCTGAGCAGCCATCAGGAATGCGGGCAGGAGGAGGAATGCCTGCAGGAAAATAATGCTATTAATGGCTGCGTGGAATAGTTCTTGGGGTTGTTCCTGGAGAGACTAAGCGCTATCAGGGAATTAAGGGCTCAGAGGTGGCTGAACTACCGCGTTCCTATAAAAATGCCCATAAAAAGTGCTGGTATGTTTAAGTGCCTGCCTGACGTTTGGCTTTGTTTTGTTTTCCTACCCAGAACTATCAGGTAGTCTCATAAAAATATATTACTTCTATAAACGCTTCCTCTCTCAGAGAGAGAAAAAACATTAAACTCTGGATCCTGCCCTTGCGTAAACACGAAATAATCCACGCTTCGGAGGGACTGCTTTAATACAGTTACAAAGGGGAAAGTTTATGAATGTGATCACAGCAGGCACTGGGGATGCTGCTTTGAAACTCGTTTCGCTTTTAAAAGCTGGACGTAGCAGGGACGGAGCTGCTATTTCCAACTCTTTGGCTCTTTGCTCTGTCGGTGGCTGTAGGAGAAATTGATCGAGGAAAATCTTCCAGCTCGTTGTCCATAAAGCATCCAGAATTCAGACCAGCAAACAAGCTGAGCCAGATGTGTTCCCAAGCGAGAAAACAGGCACTAACATGGAAAATATGTAAGTAGTGAAAGCAGCCGTCTGACTTGCAAATTGCAGCCACAACTGGTTGGCGTGGGTTGATTTGTCGTCCAAGGACGTTAGGTGGTCCTTTGGTTAGCAAAGAGGAAGAAGGATGAGAAGTGGATATCCGGAGGAGGCTGTGCAGAAAGGTGGCTTTAAAAAACGGAGCTGTGCTAGGAGGAGCACCTCACTGCCTCCGTGTATTGCTCCACAACCATGCACGTGAGTGCATACACTCTTCTGTGACAACATGGGGCCTTTTCAGCAGCCTGCTGCTGTTGAAGGTTTGTTTGTTGCTGTGGGAGCTCAGGGGCTCTATCAAGCCATGTTTCCCTGCGTGAGGATGCAGAGGGGCATGCGTGATGCTCCCGTGCCCGTGGTTGGGGTGTGCGGTGCCCCACGTCACAGCAGAGGGTGCTGTGCTCGTGTGCTGCGGGCACCCTCGGGGCTGGAGCTGTGCTCTGTGCCTGCTCCTAGGGCACAGCTGGCCATGCAAGCGGTCATGCTGCTGGAGGACCTCGAGCTCCGTCGGGAGAAGCTTGAGACCCAAGTGCAGCAGGAGCTCCTTTGCAGCCTGCCCAAGAGGTTTTATTTGTGCTGCCGGCCGTTCTGAGTCCCAGCAGTGCTCCTTCTGGCTGCAGCCGTGCTCCCAGCATGAAAGCTGCCCCACAATGGGCGTCCCTCGCTGGCGACCTTCCTTTATCCTTTTACTCGATCGATGGCGGTGTTCTCTCCTCCTTGGGAACAAACCTCTCATAGTTAATGGATAACCAGGGGCAGATTTATCAGCACCCTTCTCTTGCCAAGAAGAGATAACCGAGCGAGCCCACAGCGGTCTGCTTCCGCCTGCAGCAGCTGCCTTGGGTGTGGATGGGGCATCGCAGAAGGGTGAGCCCGCATCCTCCACCATCTCTCCCTGTCTGCTGGAGGGGACATGCAGCCTCAGCATGAGGCTCTCAGAGCAGCGAGTCTCCGTGAGGATGGACCTTGCTTGATCCGCCTGCCAGCACAGCCAAGTTGGTCTGTACGTTAACGTGGGCATCTTGCCCCCAAAGCAGTGGTGCTGTGGTTGTCCTGGCTTTGTGGCACTCCTGGGGATCGAGGCTCTTCACCAACCACTTTGTGCATCCTTTAAGCCCGGCAAAGCCCCTCAGAGCCCCGCTTTGCCTAGAAACTGGCAGGAGTGAGAGGCAGCCCTAGCAAGCAGAGTTTTGTTTAGGTGGCTCCACCACTCTCACTCTGAAATGCCTTCGTTCTGCACAGCTGGCAGGAGGATCCCAGAATAACCATGCTTGCAGAGGGGGGGAAGAATTGCAGCAGTGTTTGAGGCAAGGAGATGCTGAAACACAAAGCAGAAAGCGGTCGGGCAGCCTGGGGACCCACAGAGAGGAGAGAATACAGTATCCATGGGAAGATGAGGCTGTTCCCAGCAGGCAGGGAGCAATCTAGGATGTACCTTCCACGTCTGTGATAACCCTATCAGCAGTGTTGAAGCTAGCGTGGCCAATGACCCCGGAGTGAATGATTCTCCTTTGTACCGCGCTGATGTTCCCTCGCTGGTCTGTCTGCGTTTCTCTCTGCCTTTCTGCATGCCCAGGCAGTCGTAAGAAAAGGAGGAAGATAGTTTTTCTCCATCCCAGCATCCTGCATCTCACCAAATATTACGTTACCTGGAAGGATTTCAGCCTCAGATGTTGCCAACCCTTACTTCCCCCACCCAGGTTATGGTCAGCGTTAAGCTGGGCTGCCCCACCTCAGATGGGGGGTACACTCATGGTGGTGCTCTGCTGCTGTTCCAAAAGGCAAGCGCACATTTCCTACTTCAGAGTGGTGGACGTGGACTCTGAGCAATGCTGAGAGGTGGAAGCCTGCACCCCCCCTTGGCTGTGGGGGATGGCACAGGGAGAGCTGTGTTACAGAGAGGGTGACCTGAGGGAAGTGAGGAAGGGATTCTGCGCATCCCAGGGGAGGGATGGGGATTGTCCAGAGAAGCTGGGTGTGCCCGCTCCCCGGAGCTGCCCAAGGCCAGGCTGGATGGGGTTGAGGGTATAGAGGGGCTTTGTGGTGACTTTCATCTCTGGGCCCAGCTTTAGGCTCTGGAGCTGGTTTACCCATCCCTCCCAGACCTCAGGGCAAGCTCAGAGCAGGGAGAAGCCCTGTCCCTAGTTAGCCCCAGCTGCACTGAGTCCAGCGGGGTCGTTCGCTGGGTCAGAAGCCTTCACAGTGGGCTCTGGCACCTGCTGTGGGCCTCAACCCGTGGGCTGAATACAGATTTCGACAGAGCAAATATTTTGCTTCCTTCCCACACAGCTTGTACCCAAAGCTGGGGGGTGGGATGTGTGGGGAACAAGGGCTGCGGGGCAGCAGAGAATAACAATTGTCTTAAGGGAAAGAGGCAGAGAGGAGGAAAAAAAAAAAAGAGCTGTTGAGCTCTTTCTTTCCAGCCCTGAAATAATAGACCTATTACTGTCCCCAAACCTCAGCCCCCCCCCTCTGCAGAGAAGAATTGGTCACTGCACAGCTGTGCGAGCGAGAAAAATATATTTATATATATCAGAGAATCTGCCCTTCTGAATTGGTGTGCGGGGCCGGACAAAACCTCATTGTGCTCTTTATCTGCCCCGCACAGAATGGCCCCACAGTCTCCGGCTGGCAGGGGCTCGCCTTTTGGTGAACTGCGGTCGCATCACTGTAACTTCATTTAGATAACCGTCCCGTTCTACGGGGGTTTGGGGGGGAGAAGTACACCGCAGACCCTCGGCCGCTGCGCTGCGCCCCGCGGCCGCCAGGGGAGCGCCGGGCGGGGCCGGGCCGGGCCGGGCCGGGCCGGGGGAGGAGGAGCGGGGCGGCCCTCGGCGGAGGCCGATGGGCAGCGGGCGGCCGCCGGCTCCGGGCCCCGAGCGGAGCGCTGCCGTGCGGCCCCGGGGCCCGTCCCCGTGCGGGTCCCCCTGCGGGTCCCCCTGCGGGCTCGGCCGGTAGCGCGGTGCATGGCACAGCTATGGAGGTGGTGGACGAGACGGAGGCTCTGCAGCGCTTCTTCGAAGGTACGTGGAGCGGCGGGGCCGCGGAGCGCCGTGCCCTGCCCGGGGCTGTGCCCTGCCCGGGGCTGTGCCCCGCTCGGGTCCTCGCTGCTGCCGCCGCACTGCTGTGCACGCTGCGTTTCGCCGACCTGTGCCAGCCGTCCCTGGGTGTGGAGCACCTCGCTTTGTCCCGCTGGGACACGTTCCCGTCAGCCGCTCGGTTCTGTCTGCGGCAGCGGGGTTGCCCTCTCTCTGCCAGAACTCTGGAGGCTTTCTGGCTGCCTCGGCACTCCTCGGCACTCCTGGTGACCCCACATGAGCAGGAAGGTCGGGCGAGGTGGTCCGGAGCTCCCTGCCTGCCTCAGCCCGTCTAGGATTCTCCTTCTCTTTTCTCCTCTCCTTTTCCCCACTTTCTCTCTCTTCCCCTCTTTCTTTCCTCCTCCTTCCCCTCTTTCTTTCCTCCTCCTTCCCCTCTTTCTTTCCTCCTCCTTCCCTCCTCCTTTCCTCTTTCCTCTTTCTTTCCTCTTTCCTCTTTCCTTCCTCTTTCCTCTTTCCTTCCTCTTTCCTCTTTCCTTCCTCTTTCCTCTTTCCTTCCTCTTTCCTCTTTCCTTCCTCTTTCCTCTTTCCTTCCTCTTTCCTCTTTCCTTCCTCTTTCCTTCCTCTTTCTTTCCTCTTTCTTTCCTCTTTCTTTCCTCTTTCTTTCCTCTTTCCTCTTTCCTCTTTCCTCTTTCCTCTTTCCTCTTTCCTCTTTCCTCTTTCCTCTTTCCTCTTTCCTCTTTCCTCTTTCCTCTTTCCTCTTTCCTCTTTCCTCTTTCCTCTTTCCTCTTTCCTCTTTCCTCTTCCCTCTTCCCTCTTCCCTCTTCCCTCTTCCCTCTTCCCTCTTCCCTCTTCCCTCTTCCCTCTTCCCTCTTCCCTCTTCCCTCTTTCCTCTTCCCTCTTCCCTCTTCCCTCTTCCCTCTTTTTCACTCCCCCTCTCATTTTTCTCTGTTTCTCTTTTTGTCTTTTCCCTTCTTTACTTCTCTCCCTCCTTCTCCATCTCCCTTTTGACCTGAAAACATCTCCTCCACTTAAAAACAGAGCGAAGAAGACCATTACTGGAGGATGTTTCTCCGTCTCTGCTCTTTGAGGAACTCTGAGCTTATTTCCCTTGGGCAGCCGCGTCCCTTTGGTGCTGCTGTTAAGGAGCATCTGTTGTAAGGCAGTGTTGGAGAGAAGTTGGAATGCAAAAGTGGAACCCGTCCCACGCTCTGTGGAGGTGAAAATCGCTGCCTGAGGTCACCTGGTTTTGCAGAATAGAGGTGGATTTCCCTCTGATCTGAGGGGTTAATGCTTTCTGGATGTTTAACGTAACGCTGATCCGTTGGAGTTCGTTAATTTATCGGGATAAACTCATTAGTAGAAACGTTTCCGTGTTCCTCTCTGACAATGTTCTCTAAGGTACCTCTGCTTTCCCTCCCCACACGTTCAAGTCTTTTTCTTTCGTAGCGAAATGCTTTTTCTTCTCTCGAGCAGAGATTTCGCACTGAAGGGATTTCTTCCCTGAAATAACGAGGGAATTCCCTTCCGTTTGCTTGGAGCAGCTTTGCACGGGATGCGAGCTGGCACTCGGCGTTTCAGCACTGTTCCCTGGAATGTGCTTGCCTGCTCGCTGAGATCTGAGGCTCAGAGAGCGGAGGAGCAGAAGAACGGCAGCGTGAAAAGCACAGGGCTTCACTGCAGGGTTGAGAGAGGACTGGGGGGGAAGCACAGAGCGGTGGGGCACAGCATTGCTGGGATGGAGGGGTGGGAGGGCAGCGCGCAGGATGCTGGGGCTGCTGGCAGCGGAGCTAGAGGAGCTTGCTTTGGTCTTCCCATAGGGTTGGGAGTGTTTGCCTGGAGCATTTGTATTTTGTATCAAAGGAAAAGGAGGGAGTTGAAAGCGCCTGACCCTTGGCTGGCATCCTGCTAGAAACCTTACCTTCCTCCCTGCCTACCGCTCGCGTAAGGGAAAGAGTTACGACAGAGCTCAGCTATTCGGGATCCCTTTCTCTCCTGGCTAATTTATGAGATAAGAGGTTGTTAAAGAATGTGTAGCGGGAAGGATGCGCAGAGCCGGGCTCGAGGGGCAGGGGAGGGGGTGGTTTGGCCCGTGGGGATTGGGCAAGGAGAGGAGAAAGAACTGTGAGCGCTGAAAGCTTGGAGAGTTTGGGGTTGGGAAACCCCATGTGGGTTAGTGAGGGGTTTTGGTCGTAGGGGTGCTCACAGGTGTGCCTTAGTGGTGCTGGTTACTTTTTTGGTGGGTTTTACGTGGCACGGTCTGTGTGTCATTAGGAAGTGCCACCTTCCAGGAGGAGATCTGGGTCCGTCGCTCTGCTTTCCTGCTTAGGAGGGAATTCTTAGCTACGAGGGCAGTGTGATCTTTAAGGTCCCTTCCGACCCAACCATTCTATGGTTCTGTGATCTTTAAGGTCCCTTCCGACCCAACCGTTCTACGGCTGCTGTGATTTTTTTTGACACTTGGCCTTGAGGTCACAGTGCAACTGCAGAGGAGCACAGCGTCTGGTCCCTTTGAGTCGTGCAGAAGAATGCTTTACTGGGAGATGGGTTTCACATTCGCCGTTCTGCCCTCTGCCTGCCCCGAGTCCATCCCTGGCAGCGGGTTTTGCCGTGGTGGTGCTCCATGTGGGGCCGTGCCTCGGGGCAGAGGTGGCCTTGTGGTGTCACCATCTCTTTGGGGCGGGCTGGTGCAGCGGGGAAGGAAAGAGGCTTTGTGCGGGGTGCTTTGCTGAGCAGAGTGAGCCCGTGACAGAGTCGTCCCGGGGAACCTGGTACAGCACAAACACATGACCATCCCTCCTGGTAATCCCCTCGCAGACCCAAATCCCAGAGTGTAGCGGCAGCGTGCTCCCTGGCCCTCCCACTCTTCCTTGGAGGAACAGAAAAACTGGCAATCAGCAGCCCTGCGAGCTGGACAAGCAGCACAATGACAGAGGGCGAGAGCAGGGACGCGGCGGGGGCTTAACGTCCGCTCTCACCATGCTCACGATGCACTGGATCCGAGCAGGTAACAGTACAGGCCCCTCTCCGTCTTGCCTCAGCTTCCCCCAAACCTCTCTTCTCCTGTGTGGGAAAAGGACTGGGGAACGTGGGGACAGAGAAAGCTCCTGGCAGGAGGGTGGATCCCTAAGGGCGTCTGATACGGGGTGGCTTGTGATTCAGAGCCATGTGGAGGCTGTGACGGGGGTGGCAAGAGGTACTTTGCCCACGCTCGGGTTTATGTTGGCGTTTAGGGAGACGATGCCCACGCAGGGACCAGCCGTGAGGCAGGGAGAGGTGACAGGGAGGTGTGAGAGGGCTGACTCAGAGATCCTGCTGGCGCAGGCTGGGATTGCACGAGGGCTGCTGCTGCTAGTGGCAGGTGTCAGGAAGAGATGCTGGCCCAGAGGGTGCCCTGCCGGGGTGGGATGGAGGATCCGGATGGGCCAGGAGCCTTGTGGAGGCATTTCTGGTGCATGCACGGGTGTGAGAAAGCAGCAGCGAGTGGCTCGGGTCTTCTGGAGAGGAGATGTGAATATGGGAGACTTGCTGATGTGAGTAGGATCTGTGGCTGTGCATCCTGGCCGGGAGGTTGAGCTGTATTCCCCCTGAGACACAAAGGTGTTTGGCTTTTGCCTGGGGATCGTTTGCCTTCTGGAAAGGTCCGAGGGGCTGAGGAGCCCGCAGGAGAAAGGCTTTTGTCCTCAGCCTGCACCACCAACTTCTCCAAAAGCTGCCCACTGCCCATCCATGGTTCTGGGGAGCGGGGCCTTGGCTTCTTCATAGGAATCAAGGTAATTGTCACCTTTCCTTGGAAGAGCAGAGTGCTTCAGTACATGCCAAGTGCCGAGGGGGAGGTGGTGAAAGCCAAGTGCAGGGAGTGATGCAGGGAGCTGGGCATTACCCCGAGACACACGCGGTGTATGTGGCAGTGCATCCCTGCCTGGCAGCAAGGCTCGTTGGGAAGCCCCTTGCCTCCCTGCAGCCGTGCTGCTGGTTGGGACTTGGACTTTGTGCTCTCTGATAAGAACCCCAGTAAGCTAAAGGTGGCTGAGGAATGATTAACCAGCGTGTGCGTCGCCAGAGGACGGGGGAGCAGCTGGAGGCACAAACAGAAACGGGCTGGTGGCTTTTGGGATGGAGCTGGCCAGATGCCTCTTCCATGCCCCGGCTCATGGGGCAGCATCCTTCAGTAGAGAGAACCCACAGCGTGACTTTCTGGGGGTCTTTCAGGCTGAGCCCAGAGCTGCGGGCAGGGGGAGTTGAGGCTGTCAGATGGAGGGGAGCCCGAGGGAGGGAATAGGGGTGCTCTCAGAGGCTGGATGGCTTTGGACAGCACACTTGGCTACCCGTCAGCTCCCACGTCAGGTTTCATGGGTACACCCTCTTCCTTCTCCTCCTTATCTTGCTGAACTCTGTTTTGATGTGAAGGGGAGGTCTGGGAGAGGGGCTGGAGAGAGGAGCCAGCCCCAGCTGCAAAGAAAATGCCAGATAAATGTGGAAAGAGAGCAGCCCTGCCCTCAGCAGAGGACTGGGGCTCTTTGAGGTCCCTGTTCTGCACTTCGTGCTGGTTCTACCGGCTTGTGGGGGGGAGGGCTGGTTGGAAGAGCCACAACTGGGAATTCTATGTAGTGGTATGGTTGGCTGTGGGGTTTGAGGGCAGAGTGCAGGGTGAACCACAGGGAGCGGTCCTGGTGGCATCAGTCTGCAGCGCGTTGTGTTTCTGTAAGCCTCTCTGGACTTAGCCCGTGTCGACCTTTTCTTCCCACTCCTCCCTCGTCCCCGTTGCTCTGTCGAGTCGGCTCCCACTGCTCTCATTGCAGCGCGTGGAAGGAGCTGTGCTGAATCACACCCAGAGGAGCTGGGGAGGGCAGAACGAGTGGGATGGGGCCGGGGCTGAGCAAGGTGCTGCCTCTCGGTGGCTCTGAGCTTTATAAAAGGGTCGTGATGGGTGACGCTAATTAGCAAACTGCTCTCGCTGACCACGTTCGGTCCGTTGCGCTGATTGCAGCTATCTGCTGCGAGTCCAAACGAGCAGGAAGCCAAACAGTTTGAAGCCAAGCAGTTTATCAGTCGGCCTGATCTCGGCTTATCTCTTCTGTTATGACAAGTGACAGTTATGGACATTGATACAATAAAGCACTAAAAAGCGCAGCTTTGACTTTATTGGAAACCAAACACCTGCTGAAGGGAAAAGCAGAAGCTTCAAAGGGCCTTCTAGGGCCATCGTGCTGATAGCCCATAATATGCAGGCTGGAATGCTGCGGTTCGGGAGTAGTGGTGAGGTTTTATTGGGATATTTTTCTTTTACTTGAAACCCTCTGCTCTGCAGCTATGGAAACTGAACCACGCTGAGAGCGGGCATTGAGAGCTGCTGGGTGGGAGTGGGATGGGGGACATGGGGCGGCTGCTTCGTGCTTCGAGCTGGGAGCACTCAGTTGGCAAACCGCATGAGCTTTAAGAGTGAGGGCTCCTGGGGATGGTCTCCACTTGAATCGAACCCAGGGCGGTCGTTGCCCTTGGCTCTGGGAGTGGGCACCGTATGGAAACCCACTGGAGATGGCCGTGCTTGTTCCATAGGGGTGGGAGCACTGTGGCACCTTGGACAGCAGTGCTGTCCCCGCAGTGGCTGCTGGTCACCTGCGTGGTGATAACCCCAGCAAAGAGCCTGTGCTGCCTCAGGGGAGCTTGGAGAAGCTGGAACTCCAATCGTTACCCACGTTTCTAATCGAGTGGTTCAACATTAAGTGAAATACCTTGGAGAAATTCAAGACCCCAAGTCCTCAGGGCACGGGCTGCCTGGCTGATGCTGGAATAGATGTCAGCTAGCCTAGCAGACCCCAGGAGACAGACACCCCACCCTGACACCGGCTGTGGCAGATGCTGGGGTGGCAATGGGATGTGGCAGCAAGGGGGCTGTTGTCGCAGGAGGCAGATAATGTCAGGTTGATGGCAGTCAGCACTGGAGGAGTTGTGGCTAGAGGCTGGTGAATGGCCCAGCTGTGAAATCCTCACGCTATTTATGGCCTTGGCATGAATGGGGATTTAAGAAAAAAAATAAAAAATAAATCAAAAAACAAATAAACAAAAAGGGAGCATTCAGGTTGGGCTTTGAGGAGGGCAGCGGGGCTGAGCGTTGCCTCCCAAATGGGAGTGCTGGATGTGCAGGCGTGCAGGGCTGAGCTTGCAGGGCGAGCTGGGAGCAAGTGGCCTTGTGCTGGCCTGGACAGAAGGCTCTCAGAGGGGTTTAGTCATTGATCTAATGGTTCACACAGTTCCCCTTGCTTCCTCTTCTCCCGCTTCTCCCTCATAACAACTGTTTGTCACAGCACTGGCGGGAGGCTGTGTTGTTCACTGCATTCCCTGGCAGGAGCTGGAGCTGTGAGTGAGCCTGCCTGGGGCAGGAGTTGCCCAAGTGGTGCTGGGGGGAGCAGAGGGATGGCTCCCAGAGGGCTACCCAGGCTCTCAGTTCAGTCCCCAGGTCCCCCTGATCTTCCCCCTTCATTTGTGAAAAGCTTTCATCACAGTTCTGACTGTGCTGCCATCATCAGCTTCATCTGGCGGTTCCTCTGCTTTGAATTGTAAAATCCTAGAACCACGGAGTGGTTGGGTTGGAAGGGACTGTAAAGATCATGGAATCATGGAATGGTTGGGTTGGAAGGGTCCTTAAAG
Source organism: Callipepla californica brunnescens (assembly GCA_023055505.1). Lineage (NCBI taxonomy): Eukaryota > Metazoa > Chordata > Aves > Galliformes > Odontophoridae > Callipepla > Callipepla californica. The sequence continues at coordinate 6,057,800 of JALIRH010000033.1, read as the reverse complement.
GTCATAGAACCGTGGAATGGTTGGGTTGGAAGGGTCCTTAAAGGTCACAGAACCATGGAATGGTTGGGTTGGAAGAGTCCTTAAAGGTCATAGAACCATGGAATGGTTGGGTTGGAAGGGTCCTTAAAGGTCACAGAACCATGGAATGGTTGGGTTGGAAGGGTCCTTAAAGGTCATAGAACCATGGAATGGTTGGGTTGGAAGGGTCCTTAAAGGTCACAGAACCATGGAATGGTTGGGTTGGAAGGGTCCTTAAAGGTCATAGAACCATGGAATGGTTGGGTTGGAAGGGTCCTTAAAGGTCACAGAACCATGGAATGGTTGGGTTGGAAGAGTCCTTAAAGATCACAGAACCATGGAATGGTTGGGTTGGAAGAGTCCTTAAAGGTCATAGAACCATGGAAGTTTGGGTTGGAAGGGATCTTAAAGCCCCCCAACCCCAGCCGTGAGTAGGTTGTCCCCCAGCAGCTCAGACTGCTTAGGGCACCATCCAACCTGACCTTGGGCATCTCCAGAGATGGGGAACCCACAGCTTGTCTGGGCCTCACCCTCCGAGTAAAGAATTTTCTCCCCTCTTTTAGTTTAAAACTGTTCCTGCTTTGCTGTGAGACCCAGGGCGCACAGACATCGTGCAGGGGGAACGGGATCCAAGCAGCGTGTTCGGTATCTGGTCTGCATTGTCTGGGAACTGTTTGCTAAGTCCCTGGTGCAGGAACTATGTTCCAGTGCAGGAGACAGAACGAGCAAACAACGGATTTTTATTATGCATCTCCATACCCTTAACTGCTACAGAGAACTCAAAGCAGGACACATCAGCTCATGAGTCAACCCTGAACCAACGCCAAGGATGACCTGGAAACGTGCCGCTTGTACTCCACGTCTGCCAGTGAGACTGGGAGCACTGGAGTGGTTGGGTCTTCTCCTCAGTACCTCCTCAGGGAGCAAAATGACCGCCCTGCGTCTGTGTGCCCAGCTTGGCCGCGTCTGTTGACCGCACTGGGAAGTGGTGGTGGGTCTCAGGAGGTTCGCAGAGGCAAACGAGGGCTTCCTGCCGTGGTGATGTGGGAAGGTGGTGATGAAAGAACCTTTGGTGTCCTCTGTGGTTTTCACAGGAGTCGTTTCTGGAGCCGTGCGGTGCTGAGAACAAACGCTGCCGTGTCCCAGCGCCGTGAGAAGAAAGAGCTAGATGACCTGACACTCCCGTTGGCGAGAGATTGGTATTGGGTGCACAGAAATAGTGATGGCCCTCCCTAGGCCATGGCAAACGTCCCATCTAGATAAAGAGCTCAGCCTTCGTGCTCTCGGCCTCTTCTGGAGGCTGTCCAGGCTGGACAGGAGGGACCTTGTTGCCTCCCAACGAGAAGGGAGGAACAAGATGCCCGATCTGAACGTAGTGTTCCAGGCGCTGCTTGGCTGCCTGTAGGTTTGTGTTCTGTTGCTGTCTGATCGTTGAGCCCCATGCCTGAGGATTGCTTTGCACGAGGCTGGCGCACATCTCCGAGCCCCAGGTCACACATCTCTGAGCCCCAGGTCGCACATGTGTACAGTGGCCCTGCAGCCCCTCTGGGAGACACAGGAGGAGCCTCCACGAGGGCTGGAAGCCTCTCCCTGCTGCCTTATTCCCAGCAAGGACCAGAGACACTGGGCTCACAGAAGGACCTTCTCCGGTCCTCCCATCCCCTCCGCCACCCTCAGTCCAGGCAGGGAGATACAGGCATTATCTTGTGGCGTTGCCGTTCCCCAAACAAACAGGGCAATGTGCCCCCCTGGGCGGGCACCTTGGACCCCACCAAATGGCGACGCTTGTGTGGGTGCTGCTGTTTCTGCCATCCTAGTGCATGAATGGACAAGCAGGGCATTGACGGCAGCGGGGACACGCACAAACGCTCCACTGTGTCCCCTCTCACACCTTCCCCCCCTCCTTCTCGGCCCCGATGCCCAAAGGACAATGGCTCTATCCACGCCGATGTTCACAGCTGGCAAGGGCGGAGGAGAGGCCGAGACCAGGGTGGGCAGCCAGAAGGAGAAGGGACCCAGGGCTTTGGGAGCAAGGGACGAGGGGAGACAGGAGCTGGGGACGTGCGGGATGGGCTGGGAGAGGGAGAGAGGACAAGGTGGTGGGAGGTGGGTGGGCCAGAAGGAGAAAGGAGGGCTTGGGGCAGTTCGGGAGGAAGGTGGAGGTGTAGGGATGCTGCTGATGCTGAGCGTTGGGCCGGAGGATGGCAGTGGTTTGGTTGCACCATGACGTGAGTGGCATTGGTGGTTTTTTTTCTCTTGGGCCTGGTTGTTGCTCCAAGGACCTTCTGTCTGCTGGGGACCCGGCACCTCATCCTACAAACCCAGGATCTGATGTCTTGGTTAAACCCCACCTCTTCTCTACCAATGGGGATGGAAGAGCTGCTCCACAGCTTCAGGAGGGCGGGGGATGTCTTTGGAAGTGGGATGGCAATGTGTTGGCCATACTTCTGTACTGACTGCGACACTGCTGCCTTCGTGGTGGTATGGGGCACGTGCCGTGTGAGTGAGCAGAAAGGTATCTTAAGGCTCCTGAAACTGCTTGGCGAGAGCATGCAGGAGGGACTAATCCATGCAGGTCGGCTCCGTTGGTGTTGGATCCTAAAGTTATGGAGCTGCTGGGTCGGCACCATTGGTTTCTCTCTCAGGAAGCCCGTGCAGACCCCAGCAGGCTGTCCCAGGGGGGCTGAAGGGGATTGACAGAGGGGCTCACCCCACAGCTCGAGGAGGGGCTCCTCTGTGCCTCAGGGCTTTGCTCTGGGGTGGTCCCAAAAGCGCTCTGGGGGAGATGGGGGAGAGGTCTGGCTTGGCGTCCCACTCGGGTTACAGGAGCCACTTCTGCCAGGAGGGACTGGTTATCGTTACAGTCAGGTAATAAAGAGCGTTAATTAAGGAGGAATGCTGGGCTGGGATCTGACGGGAGCTGGGGGCTGTGGGGTCGTGTTCCCCCCCCCATCCCAGAGGGGATGTGTTCCCCCTTTGCACCCTCAGGGTTGGGAGTGTGGAGCAAAAGGGAGATCATCCCGCTGTGCCTTAAGCATCACACTGTCCCTTGAGCTGTCCCCAGGGCTCTGAGCAGCGACAGGACTGCCGTGTCCTCTCACCCTCGCTGCATCCCATCCCAAGGCACGGCAGGCTGGGGAGCACCGATCCCAAACCCACAGCTCCTGAGCTTACATGGTGTTTGGTTAGCAAGCTGCGGCCCGGATTCCTCGTGCTCGCAGCCCGGCCGGCAGCCAATCCTCCAGGGCCAGAGGATAAACACAGGAGGAAGCCGAAAGGGATGCGGAGCGTGCGGGGGCCCCGGGAATGTGCCGATGTGGCAATGGGCTGCAGCCTGCGGGGTGTCCCTTGAAACCAAGAATTCAGCCTCTGGTACGTAGCTCCGCAGCCTGGCACAACCTCACCTCTTCTTCCTCACCACTGGCGTTCTCCAGCCCGTGGAGATGGTTGACCTCGTCGTCTCCAGGTTCCCACATCTGGTTCTTGTTAGTGGATCCCAGGATGGAGTTCCTCCGCTCTCTCCTTTCCTCCCACCCCCAGGTGACCCAGGCAGGATTATAGGTGATTAGAAGACGGGCAACAGAGCAAGAATTGGGGGGGAGGGACTGTTATAAATAGAAGTACCATAAACTTATCAGCCTATCACCCGAGGTAAATTCTGGGTTTAATCTCTTAGACCTGTAAATATGATGACTTGCAGGGGCCAGACGCCTTTAACTCTTTCGGTACTTTCTCTGGTGGGAAATGGGCTGCGGTGGAGCACCTGGAAAGGGGACAGGGATTGATATCACCAGGAGAGCTGTGCCAGCAGCCCCGTGCCGTCGCAGCAAGGCAGCAAGTGTACGGCGGCACAGGGAGCACCTCCGCTTGGATGTCGGTTGCGTTTGGAGGTTTGGGGAAGGCAGAGAAAACAAGTCCAAACATTGGGATTCCTGACATTCTCGCACATGTGGGGCCTCTACTGGCCCAGAGCTGCTCATGGAGAGGGAGCTGTGGGTTTAGCATCTTGTTCTCGGGGCAGAGTTTGAGTTCAGGCCCTCCTCGGTGCTCTTGAGAAGAGGGAGCTGGGGTAAGGCAGGGTGAAAAGTGCTGGAAGGTTTGGGAGCTCCTCTGTGGCAGCACCAGCTGAAGGAGGGGTGAAATGGAAGGTTGTCCTGGAGGAGCTGGACGCAAGGAGCCCCTCCAGGGTGGTCAGCATGCTGCTTGGGGCTCAGGGGACAACAGAGGGGAGAGAGAGGTGACAAAAGCTCTAGTGCCATGTTGAGCTGCCCAGTGTGGCTTCCTGCTCCCTCCTAATCCCACGTCCGGAAGGGGAGGGAACGTTATTAATGTGGTTAGGAGCTCGTGACTCAGTGGAGAAGCATTAACTTTTAATTAATCACCTAAGCTGGCTTTCGGTAAGAGCCCGGCGTGCATGGCGAGCCACTGGCGGTGGGACATTCCCTGTGCAAGATCTGCTGTCCCCGTGTCCTCGAGCTGAGGACAGCCCTTCATTTTCAGTGGGCAACCCCTTCCCGTCGCGCATGCGCGGGTAATGGCCTTGCTGTTGTTGTGGCAGCAGCTGACGCAGCTCTTGCATCACGTTCCTTATCGCACCCATTGCCCGGGTCTCCGCTGAGCGCTCCCGAAGGTGACTTTTAAGAGAAGGCAGTGGAAAAACAGGAGAGCCCAGGAGGGCTTCCTGTCCTTTCTGGGTAGGTTCTGGGCTCCCCTTCCACCTGGAGAAGCTGCTGGGGTTTGCAGATGCAAGGGGAACCCGTTGGGGTCAGGTATTGCAAGGTCTTTTCCTGGATGCTTGTGGAAAGGCAGCTAAGTTGGTAAAGTGCCTTTTTGGCTTCTTGGAATCGTAGAATCATGAAGATTGGGTAAAGCTCACCAAGTCCGACCCCAACCTACCCCACCGTGCCCACTAACCACGTCCCTCAGTGCCACATCTCTTCCCTCCTTGGACACCTCTGGGGACAGCAACTCCACCACCTCCGTGGGCAGTCTGGAAAACACAGGTCTCCAACATGGAACTTGTGATGGAGACGTGGCTGCCCGTAGCTTTTGTGGCGACTGGTTGCCAGATGCCCTGTGTGGCTGGTAGCTTGCTCTTGTTGGTCAACGTGATGGTGATGGACAGAGGTGCCTCGATAGTGAAGGGTCGGGAGCAGGGGGAAGCAGAGATCGTTGGGGATGGGTGGGGGGTGCAGGCACCCATGGTGCTGGCCCTGCTGAGCTCTCCCAGCCAACTGTAACTCGCAGCAGGACAGTGGCATGGTTGCAACCACAGAGTTCACAGGGGACGGTGTCACCTCCTCCTGCCCCAAGGGTTAGGCATCCTGCCCTCAGCAGATCCCCAGGATCACGCTCCCTAGTTACCAAGGGAGAGATTCCCCTGCCCGCGCACATACCCCGTCCACTTGGCAGAATTCCTGTCTGGATTTATTTCTGCCAATTTGCTTGTCTTACTATGAAAGGGATTTGCAGAGGGGAGTGCTGCAATTGGCCGGGTGTGAGCCAAAACCCCCCGTTCGGGGTTTTTTGCGGTTCAGTGGTTGACCTTTCCCCAGCACACAGCCTGTGGGGGGTGAGGGTTGGCCCATGAGCTTTGGGCCTCTTGGGAAGGGCCCTCTTCCTTATCGGAGCCGGGTCTCCTCTTCCACTTTCTTGGCAGTGTCTTTGGCACCGAGGGCTGGCAGCGACCCCGGAGAGCTGCAGACTCCCACTTGAGAGAGACAGATAAAGAAAGCACTTTCTGTCAACAAAACCCAGCCCAGCTTCCCTAGGGCAGGAGAGGGGAGGAGGAGGGCCTCAGGAGAAGGCAGAGGGAAACCCGCTGCTCGCGCGGCCTCAGCACTGTCCGGTTTTACACTGGGATACAGATTGCTATGGACCAGTGGTTCTCCTTGAACCACGGGATCTGCTGATCTTCTCGTATTGTGCAAAGGTCTTTGGTGGTCTTTCTGCTCTACAGCCCCTTTGCCTTTCTCATCCCTCTCCTCTCCCCTCGCAGGCCACGACATTAATGGAGCTCTGGAGCCATCTAACATCGACACCAGCATACTGGAAGAGTACATCAGCAAGGAGGACTCACCAGATATGTAAGTGGTTCCCTTGCTCCACAGCAGGAGCAGTGCTTGCTGTTGTTTTCCGTAGAGAAGCTCTGCAGTGTGAAGAATCTTGAAATCACCGTGCCCTGTGTGCACCACTGTCCCTCCTAGAGTCCTCCTCTATAGGAGGTTGGTTTCCTGGGCGCTTCTGGCCTTTACATCCCTACAGGTGGATTTTTTTACCCTTTGGGGTTGCATCACTCCCACTGATCCAAGTGACCAACCTATACATTCCTGCTCGTGCCACCACAACGCTGGCTGTTTCACTCCTCCTCTGGGTGTCCCAGAGCACCCAAGCGGCTCCGTCCCCATCACTGAAGGGCTGGGTAGAGGGTGGAAAGTGCCGCCTACCTGTCTTGCAGCTGAGGTTATCACCTTCTCTCTCTCAGCTGTTTCCCTGACATCTCTGCTTCAGCTGGCTGTGCACACCCCCAGCCCTCCAGCTCAGCCACCATCAACGCACCTCTTCCCAGTTCCGTCGGCGGTGCTGGGCATGTGACCAACCCTGCTTCCAGCGGTTCCCTCCACCTTCCTCCCCCGGGCAGCCAGATCCCGATCCGTCATGGTCCTCTTCTGGCCAACCCTTGCGGACCCAGCTATGGTGCTCACCTCAACTGCAATAACAACAATGGCATGGTGGTGCCCAAGGGCTACCTTGGTGGCCACTGCCTAAACAACATGGTCCCTCCAATCAAATCGGAGCCCAAGGCCTCCTACGCACCTGGGTAAGTGGGGCTGGGGTGGCAGAACAAGGGCACGAGGTGAGAGTGGTGATCCTCCGTGCTGGTGGGGCCTGGAGAGTAGAGGTGGCTTGTCCCATAGTGCCTTAACTGCTGGTCGTGTCGGTCCATACGAAGGCCCGGCTTCACAGGGAGATGCTTTGTCATAAGTTTCCTGCAAGGTTGTTCAGTTTTGGTCTTGTCTGCGTGCACTGAGTTGGAGAGCATCCTGTGCTTAGATGGGGAAATCTGTGGTGCACATCTGCAAGTGGCACGATGGGATGTGGTGTCGTCCTTTTCAAGAAGGAAGAGGTGCAGAATAAGTCTGAAGGAGACAAAACATACTTTCCAGGGTGTTCCCTTGACAATCTCTGACAAAGTGGAAGGTGTTAGCTAAAAAAAAATGCATTTCTCTTGGCTTGATGTTGTAGATACTGGAGAGAAGAAAGATATGGTCTCTGAGCTGGAGTTATACCCCTTTAGAGCTGGCTCTGGATGCAGCCCTGGCGAAGGGGAAGGTGATAGCCAAGTCTTAGTATTGCTGATGGACTCAACTGGACAACTGGGAGGAGGAATGACGGTGGGCTGGGAGGGCACAGCAACATGGCAGCCTTGGCAGGGAGCACCACGCAAAGGGTGCAGCCTAGCTCTGTGCCTTCTCCAGCTGATAATGGATGTAAGGGACACGGAGGCCACCACTGCTGCTCGTCTCTGCAAACCCCTCTCTGGCTTTTCTCCCTCTGCTTTGTGCCCTCTAGTGTCGCCAGCAAGTACGACGCGGTGCTTCCCATGCTCACAGTCTGCTAGTTTACAAAAGGAATAATTGATCTGTAACGTGTTGACTTTGGCTGGGATGAACTTGAAGGGATCCTCCAGAATGTGGCAAGCCAAACAAAATCTGCCTTTATTTTATTCCCAGACTAGGCAGCTATTGACTGTTCTCAGCACAGGGGAAGCCGTGCCCGAGAGCAGGTTGGGATGCCTTTCTGTAGCATCTCTTTCTTCTGAGTGCCTCTGGCATTCTCCAGGATGTGAGAAGTCACGGGTAGGATCAGAGCTCTCCTCCGTTCATAAACCAGGTCTGATTACCTGTCTGCTGGCTTCGTCGTCTTGACTTGCAGGAGGACAACAAACCCATCGTGGAGACATCAGGAACTGCTGTAGCTGAGGGAAGAACTCGTGTCATCATTTGGGGCTGTCGTGGAGTTGATCAAGGCATTTGCCTGGGAATATGTGCTGCTTTGTCTGTGGTGGATCCTTGGCCTGGGATGTGGCTTCGTGACTGGACTCCACTGGGACCTGGTGGCCACTGCACATAGTGGAAGCAGGGTTCATAGCAAGTCCTTGCTATTGGAGATGGAGACCTTGGTTGGGTGAAATGAACTAGGTCAGCTTTGCTGGCAGCATTTCTTCAGCAGAAGAACTCATCCCATGGCAGTAAGCTTTTCCTGGAGAAAGTGCCCACAAAATCCAACCACAACTGCACGACTCCCTACGTGGCACCCATCTTTCTGCTCCTGTTGGCCCTAAATTGTCCCTGGCCTTTTTTTTTTTTTGTAGCAGGCTTTGTGTAGTGCTGGGCTGCAGGAACACAGTGGGGATTGCCAAGGCAGCGGATTGCAAGCGGGCAGAGAAGATATCTCACTGCCAATGATCTGCACAGGGGCAGAGAACATTGCAAGCACTTTCTTTAGAGCTACCATCTCCCTGCCTCAAGGAGGGGCTTTGGGAATGGCTGAAGAGCTCAGCTTCCTCTAAGGAAGGAAGCAGAGGTGGCACCGTCCCTGTGGTGGCTGTCCCCAAGCCCTGATTGTGCAGCTGAGTGCCCAGTTCAGTTGCATCTTGCAGTTAGGACCAAATCTTGCCCCTGGTGCCATTGGAGCAGAGGCAGAGTGATACAGCTGGCAGCTGTGGTGGTGCTCAGGTTGGTACAGGTCGCACAGCAGAGTGCATCCCCTGGGCTTCCCAGGTTGTGCTTCCAGATCCCAGCTCCCCCAGAACCCCCCATTTCTCTGTGTCAAAGCACAGGGTCTTTGGGGAGCAGACGTATTTCTGTTCAACTTCAGCCGCTGAGCTGAGGATGAAGCCTCATAGGCAGGTCAGCAAAATACCTCTCCCTGCTGCCAAAGTGCAGGCTGTGGGGAATGGTGACAGCAATGGCATTCTCCTGTTGGTCACTGGAGGCACTCGAGGTGATGGGAATCTTGTGGGACCGTGCTTTGCTTGAAGCAGACCAGCTGATCCCATCGCTGGAAGCTGCTTTGCAATGACCTTCCCTTCTTGTTTCTCTGCAGCACTTTACCTGACTCTCCCCCTGACTCTGGATCAGAAGCCTACTCCCCTCAGCAGGTGACTGGTAAGTGCCTTAAGGAGAGAGAGGGTGGGAGGAATATATATATATATAACAACAAAAGCCCCAAACCCAACGTCCTCCCCCTCTTTGTTCCATGAAAGTGGTTGGCTCTGCAGTCTTTATCAGACGGGAGAAAACAGGCGGCTGCAATACGTGGGGAGATTATCAGTTAGTAAATATCCCTAGACTTTCGCCTATTGTTCTCCTTCTGGTCTTTGCAAGGGGGGAGAGCGAGCAAGAGAGGGAACGGGAGGGAAGGCGAGATGTGAACCCACTTACACGGGGAGCAGTCGGCGGCATGGCTCGTCCCTGGGTGGGTGGGATGTGGGACCTGGAGCCTCCCTGTCCTGCCCTCTGTCCTGCGTGAGCCAAAGGCAAGGAGAGCGGCCCTGAGATGGAACCCGGGTTGGGGAGACCGAGATGAACCTTCCGTTCAGAAGTAAGTTCCTTGATGCCATCCCCTCCCCTCTGAGCTGGGGCTCTTCTGCTCCCCCTGCGAAGGGTGAGACAGAGCCGGTCCCACCCCACGGTCACTGCCAGCCCCCTGGCTCCCTACAGGGAAGCCACCCAGCGTTGTGGTGACCTTCACCATGCTTTGCTGGAAGAAACTCCTTGGTGAGGAGGGAAGGCTGTGCTGGGCTCCCTTCCCCCTCCCCAGCAGCACCCTCTTCCCCAAGCTCCAACCATTCCTCGCCAGGAACAGCACTTACTCTTTTTTTTTTTTTTTTTTTTTTGATGGAAGAGGTCAAGAGTTCTGTTTATCTTGCTAAAAAAAATCCCTGGAATTCCTCCTGCCCCTTCCTTAAATATAACAAAGAGGCCGGGTTGCTCACCGAGGGGAGAGCTGCTCCGACTTTCAGTGTGGCTGCACTCTGCCTGGGGAGGAGAGGAGACAGCAGGGAGCTCTGCAGAGCCCTACGTGCAGCACATGCACTGGAGATGTTGAGGAAACCCATTCCTCGCAGTGCTCTGCGGGGCAGGGCACCGGGCTCCTCTGCAAGCCCCGAAGCAACTGTCTGTCTGTGCTCGTTGTCCTTGGGTACTTGGGAAGCTTGCACATGCCTTCAGATCCTCATTTTCCCAGTGAGTCTTCCTCGCTGTTCTGAAACTTTTCTCACGTGTAAACCTTGAGCGCAGAGACTTTTCTCTGCGCAGATTTTCTTGGGTGGATCTGCTCACGATGTGCGTGTGCCTCGCTCTACAATCGACGCTCGTTGATTTACTCTGTTCATTCACTTGAGCTGTGGAAGGGTTTGATTTTGCCAGGGAAGCGTTTCCCGGTTGGAAAGTTTCTCCTCTTCCCACTGTTTATTTTGGGATGCAAAGAGGATGGGGAAGCTGGTGTGGAAGATCTGTGCGATTCGTCAGACTCGAATCTTTGCTTTCCACCCACGTTGGCATATGGCACATGCCCATTCGTTTCTACAAAACATAAAAATAAGCTGCTGAAACGGTGCCATCAGTGACTCTTGCCAGAATGTTTGGAGCTCGTCCTGTGGCTGTGGCTGAGCTCTGATGTTAAAGCTTCAGCGGTGTGGCCCATCCATCAGTTCTGAAGGCAGCGTTGGAAAAACAAGCTCAGAGAGCACGGGAATCGGGCTGTGGATGGTCCGGCCCTGGAGGTGTTCAAGGCCAGGTTGGGTGGGGCCCTGTGCATTCTGATCCAGTGGTTGGCAGCCCTGCCCGAGGCAGGGGGTTGGAAGCTGCTCATCCTGGAGGTCCCTTCCAACTCCTGCTCCATCTGAGAGGAGAGCGAGCTTGCTCAAGTCTTGCTTGTGCATCAGCTTTCACACCAGTGCGTTTGGTTTCTATAGTAAAATCTGGGCAGGCACGTTGGGTGATGCTCAGTCATCCAGCTTTCCTCTGTGCGCTTCAGTTTGTGCTCTGAGATTCCAGAAGTATTTTTGTTCGAGCTGAAGCCCTCTGCTGTGCACTGGCATTGCCACGCATTGAGCTTGAGTCAAGTTGGAGCTTAGGCAGCTGCAGAGAACTGGATTTGCATGCCTCTCTGCCAGCATTTATTTTGATGGCAGCGTAGTCAAATCAACCCCAAGCATGGCATTGCTTTAGTATCCCAATCCACACAGGGGAGAAGGAAGGTGGGATCATTTGAATGCTCCTTTTTGTTTATTTAAATGTAGAGGTCAAAGTCACCTTCTGGCTCTGCATTTCCAGGCACAGACTCTGGGCAGGCCCCATTGCTGGACCCGTCATCCCACCGCTCCGTCTGGATCCATGTAGTTCCTTGGTGATGCGGGAACTTTCATCAGATCATTAGGGTTGGAAAAGAACTTTAAGGCCTTCAAGTCCAACTGTTGACCCATTCCCATCATGCCCAAGTGCCCCTAAATAGAATCAGAAGATCCAGTTGTCAGCCCCGCTAACCACGTTCCTCAGTGCCACTTCTCCCCGTTCCTTGGATACCTCCAGGGATGCTGACTCCATTCCCTCCCTGGGCAGCCAGTGCAGTACCACTCTTTGCAAAGACATTTTTCTTAATATCCAGCCTGACCCTCCCCTGGCACAGCCTGAGGCCATCGCCTCTCATCCGAACTTTGTGCCTGATGCTTCTTCCCTTTGTAGGGTATTGCAGTGCTGATACCAAAGCCACATTTGCACTGCAGAACATCAAGGTGCCTAAGGTTTTGGAGTTTTTAGGAATGGTTGTAACCTTCCCTGTCGTCCCTCAGCCTGAGAACCTGCGTGCCCTTTGAGTTTAGGTTCTTTGAATACATCCAGGACGGTTCTGCTGGTAGAGGGGTGCTCACTGGGAGGAGCTCCTCGTGGCTGGGCTTGGAGCCGAAGCCTGGTGGCCATCTCACTGCTGTTCCTCTTTTCTCTCTTCTTCAAGATCCTCACCTCCTTCGGACCATGACCCCTGAGAGTTCTCACATGTGCCATGTCATTCCCCCGTCCCGCCTGGAGCATCCCCCGCCGCCGCCTCCTCCTCCTCCTCCTCCCCCCCACCTGCAGGCCGTGCCCCCTCCTTCTCACCCACACTACCCTGGCCTGCAGCGGGACCTGTACATGAAGGCTGAGCCCCTGATGCCTCCCTATGGCATGGGACAGGGCATGGCACCAGCTGACCTCCACCACGCTCAGCAGTCACAGATGCTGCACCAGCTCCTCCAGCAGCACGGAGCAGAGTAAGGCCTCTGGGCGTGGGGATTTATTTATTTTGGTTTTGGTGTGATTTGGGGTTGTGATGGTGCAGGGTTTTCACCTCCCCATCTGTCCCACAGCCTCCCAGTCCACCCTGCCAAGAAAAGGAAGCACTCTGAGTCACCCCCCAACACCCTCAGCGCACAGATGCTCAACGGGCTGATAAAGCAGGAGCCAGGCATGGGGTCTGTGCCACTCAACCCTGACAGAGTTCCCACACCTCCTTGGCACCAGCCGGGACCTCTCTCTCCAGGTATGTAGTTTGTACCCCCTCAGCCCCTTCATCCCTCCTCAGCATGCAAACCTGGCGGTGCTTGGGGAGGGTGTATGAGTTCCCCAGGAGCAGGGCAGGGTCCAGACCTTGTGCCACTGCTGTGCCCTGGCAGGCAGGAGGCGACTTGCTTCCTCCCTGTGCTCTCACCCAGCTGAGTACTGCATCACAGAGTTATCGAATCATAGAATGATGGGACCTCAAAGATCATCTAATTAATTCCAACCTCCTGCCATGGGCAGGGTTGCCACCCACTAGGTTGGGCTTGCCATCGGGGTGATTGAAACACGCCTTTCTCCCTCTGCAGGCCTGATTCAGGATAACGACAGCTTGAATGGCTCCTACCTAGACCCCAACTACCAGTCTATAAAGTGGCAGCCACATCAGCAAAACAAGTGGGCAACTCTCTACGATGCCAACTATAAAGAACTGTGAGTAATTCAGCCGGAGTCACATCCAGCCTTTCTTTTATTGTACTTTCCATTCAAGGACTAAGGCTGGGGAGATCCAGTATCTTAAATCTCCCTTGGCTTTTGTCACCTGCTGACCTCTGCTTGCCTGCACTGTGGTGGAGACTCTCTCCTTGCTGTACATTTGCCATTGGGAAGGTGACTTTTCTGCACTTCTGCATGAACGGCGGGGGATTAAGAAGTGGGGCTGGGTCTGCAGGAGCCAACGGTTCAGCAGCATTGGAGGCAGCCACTCAGACCTTGGGCTGTGCCACAGGGGCGTTCTTTTGGCAAATACAGCCTTGCCTGAGCACCATTTGGACATGCAGCACAATTTCCCTCTGGCCAGGCTTACAAGGGTTTTAAAAGGTGCGTTAGGATTTTCGGGACAATGCATAGCACGAATGACTGGGGATAATCCAGAGCCACTTCAGCACATCTTGAGAGCAGTGCGGAGAGGAGCCTGAGGAGGAGGAGTGGCTGGTGGGTGGAGGAGAGGAGGCAGAGAAAGGACGAGGGAAGGGTTGGAGGAAAGCTGGAAAACCAGGAGGGGTGGAGAAGCCAGGGGTGTAGGCAGAGAGGAAAGCTGGGGTAGAGGGTGGAGGCAGAGTGTGAACAAGCCTTGTAGGAAAGAGTGCTCAGGAGGAGCCCAGTCTGGATCCTCCCTGCATTCCTCAGAGGTGACTGAGAGCAGGCAAGCAGCAAGCAGCTTCCAGGAACTGAGCAGGCTCCCCTTTCTCCCTTTCTTCTCTTTCTGGACAGCCAGAAGCTGGTAGGATCCTCTTGGGGAACGTGGAGGATGGAGTGGAATGCTCTGCTTGTGATTCCAGATAACCCAGGGCTGTCATCATAGCTTGCCTGGGTGGTGCTCAGGGTAGGACATCTGGCTGAGAGCCCTGTGACTGATGGTCGGTGGCATCCTTCCATTTGCAGGCTGTGTCTGTGACTGTTTCCCTAGCCACGGCAGGAGAGGTTTAAGCTGGGGAGGTGTTTGCTTCTCTTTTACCAAACTGTTTCCATAGTCCTCCGCAGAGCTATGCTTCCTCTGCGGTGTGAATCTTTCCTTTAGCGTGCTGCGGCCTGGCAGCTTCCCAGGGAGCTCGCTTTGCCAAACTGTTTCCCCACCTTTATTGTTTGGGTTTCAACCAGGGCCTGGGCATCCCTGGGCAGCTACAGCACTGAGCTTTTCCCACCTGATACAGCCACCCAAGAGCAGCCTCTCGTCTGCTATCAGTGCCAGCAGGGATTTCCCTGTGTGACAGAAGCACCATTCGTAGTCAGCAGGGTCCAAAGAGCACGGCCTCGCTTTTCTCTTCGACACAATATGCCTTCCATCTCACTGTTTACCTATGCTGGGTAAATGTGTCTCACCTGAAACACGTCACAGCCCTATCAGCCTGTCGTGGACCCACTGCAGATGTTACAGTTCCTGTGGCAGAGATGTGTTGCGTCCCCTGGTATTGCTCAGGCACACTAACACTGCACTGCAGTCCCTGCAGTTAACTCCTGCAAACCTGGCCCTGCCACGACCACCTTCTTCAGATCTGTGCTTGGGGTCACTGCTTAATACCTGCTTTTGGGATTTAGGGTGGAAGCCAGAGCAAACCTACTTTCTCTGCATTTAGGACGTGGTCCAGTTGCGTAATGGCTGAATTCCTTTGGGATGGCTTTGCCTGGGTTTTAGGAGCCACACACGTGGTTTGCTGTGGTGCTGGATTCCACCCAAAGGAAAGGTGGAGGATTGCTGCAGCTCACAACCTCAGCGGTCTCTTCTCTCTTTGTGGCAGCTCAGCAGGTCAGGTAGCTCTAGGAGAGGTTGTGCAAGCTGAGACTGCATCTCTTCTTAAGCAGATCCGTGAAATGGGTCTCTTGGAGTGGCACTGCACCAGGATAGACCTGGAAGGAACTACAAAAGCTCAACTTTCCCTTCTTTCTTCTATAAGGGCTTTTTTATTATCTTTATTTTTGGACAACAGTTAATGTTTTAGCAGGTAGGAGTCTCTTTCTTTCTCCCTTTTTGGTGTACTCAGCACGAGTATCTCTTTTCAACCCACAAGTATTTCTACATTAGCTTCCTCTGGGATCACCAAGCAAGGGCCAGCCCTTCGCAGCCTGTTTTCTGCTGGCAGCCGTTGTGCACTTCTTATGTGCTGTAATAGTTTCCTGCCCCTAGGGGAAACATTTTCTCCCCTGTGATCCACGTGCCCACAACCTATTCACAGCCCCAGGAATCTGAATCATCTGAATCACCTGAAGTTTTCCTGTCCCTGCCCTTAAGACCAGACCAGAAAAGCATGTTAAGGAGAGAGGCTGAGCCACGAGCCTAGAGGAAACTGCTGAGTTTCTCACCGTTCAAGAGCTCGACAGCATTTCAGTAGTGGCTGCTGCACCCAGCAAGCAGCTCTGTGCCCTGCGCAGGAGGTTCAGGGCCCATCTGGATAAAAGGATGGGTGAAAAACCTGCATCCAACCTACAGCATTTCCACGAAGCAAGACAACTGCTTGCAGCCTCGTGGAGGCCAGCTTCTCAGGTTTGCGGTGCTTGATCTTCCTCCTGTTTTGCCTCAGAGATGAGAGGAGGACCTTTTTTTCCCCCCATCATTTCCTATTTGTGCTGCTCTTGGTGAAGGCTCTGGTAACCAGTACCAGAAGATTTTTGTGCTCCTTAGCAGGTTGGTATCCCCACGAGAGGTTGTTCCAGCTCATATCAGCACCATTCGAGCCCATTTAAGAGCTGTATTTTTTTAGGCAGTGCATGGATGCTGTCGCATCACATTACGTTTGCATCCTCTTGCTTATGAATATGTAGGAAATGTCTTTGTAGAGTCACTTGTTCTGAAAAAAAGCTGCAGAGCAGGAGCCCTTCAGCCACTTCTCATTTACTGCTGATGTAGGCTGTATGTCAGAGCCAGGCTTCCCCCAACATAGGGGGCATCTGAACAAATTCTGCATTTCCCAGGTAGCACATCTGCTAAGAGATGTGCCAAGTGCCAGTGGACCTTGTCATAGGATGGCAACAGATTCCTTGTGCCCAGGGGCTGTAGCCAGGAGAAGAGCAAAAGGAGCTGAGCTCTCCAGGCCTGCGGGTGTAGTTGTAGTGGGACTGCAGACTGTCGTTCTCTTAGGAGCAGACCAGGTTAAGGAAATGGAGGAGAGGGCAAAGTGAGGAAAGAAGGGCTCCTTCGTGGTTTGCAGTGGAGGTGCCTGGAAATCTGTGCCTTAGCACACTTGGTTTATGTCTCAGGCTTTGGTTATGTGGGCTGAGGAATCTGCGTTGGTTGAAGGAGACCTAATTCTCCGGATTAGTTTTATTGATAGTATGTTTCTCCTTGGCCTTTTGCACTGGTTTTGCGGTTTCAGACTTGCTGAACCTTCAAAAGGGTTAGGTGGTTTCCAGCAGCGGTGCCGAAGAGGCCTGGAACCAGGCAGCTCACTAATTTACTCTCGGGAGCAGAAGTAATCCATCTCCCTGACAGTGCTCTCTGATAAATGCCAGCAGGCTCCCTCCTCCCTCTCCCCAGCTATTTACAGTTTGAGGTAAGGCAGTTGCAGGGGAAGGCTGGCTCTGCAGTCTCTTTCCATCAAGCAAGCTTTTGGAAGCCTGGTTTGGAATAGGCGACCCTCCAACAGCTGCAGATCCCACAGTGGACAGAGAGCAGCGTGACGTGGTCGTGTCCTGAATGTAGTTCAGGTGTTGGTGAAGACTGGCTGAGGTGGTGCTGGAAGCCTGGAAAGAGAACAGAGCAGGGACTGCATGAAATTAGGGAGGAGACCCTCAGCCTGGGGGCATTTGAGATATGGTGGCTGAGGAGTGGTGTAAATAACGGGGAGTTTGGAATAGGAGAGAGGTAGAGGAGATTTTCCTTCTGTAAAGAAAACAGCTGATGGCATGAGAACTTCCCTCTGACAGTCCCGTTTTCTGCCACAGGTCTGAGTGCAGATCCCTTCCTTATCAGAGACACATTTTTCCTTGCATTGCCTTTCCCTTAGCTTTGCCCTTTTGCTTGGAGGATGAGGGCACTCTGCAACTCCCAGCATGGGGAGCCGGTAACCCCTGAAATCTTCACTCCTGTGATCCCAGCCTTCCGAGCCCTGCGTTAATCTGCTTTTGTCAGCAGGGGTGTTCTGCCTAAAATAATCCATTTGACCCTAGACCTTTTCTTCCTGATGCTTTGCCCTCTGGCCCTTGTGCTCACTGGGAACAGCTAGCCTGGCTCTAGTTGCCCCCAAGCCTTTGGCTGCTGTTGCCCCTAACCCCAGAAGCTCCTCCTGCCTCTGAGGACAGGGATGGGGTGGCAAGGACACCAGGGTCCCCATGTTGGCTCCATGGGTTAAGGTGGAAGGCAGGATGTGTGGCAGTGGAGATGCCCTCCAGTGCACCCCACGTTGTGGGGTGACGTTGGTCACAGCCACTGGGAAGGCTCAGTCCTTTGGGAGCTCAGGGAATGAGACTCAAGCCTGACAGTCTTCCTCTGTTTTGGCATACGTTTAGCAGCCATCAGTTTGAGTGACGTTAACCAGAGCATGGTTTGGAAGCAGGTGTGGTTTGGAACTCCAACCCGCCTTCACGTGGAAACAGCTGAGGTGGCAGAGGGTTGAAAGCAGGTGGGAAAAGGGCCGCTCCACCCATGGGTGAGCACAGAAAGTGCTAGGGCCAGACCAAGCCCTGGCTCCTGAGCCAGAGGAGCCAAATGGAGACCTCGTGGCTAAGGCTGGGAGGCGGGCAGCGGTGGAAGGGAATTCCTCTCGTGCTTCTGGGCTAAGGTAGTGCTCTGCTTCCACCGTCTGGTCTGTGTTCAGGGACGGCACAGTCCCTCGGGTGCAGGAGATGAGGAATTGCATCCCAGTGTTACTCCTGGCAGCCTGGGAACGGGCCCCCAGATCTCCTCCAACATTAACCCTCTGTGGAAGAGTGCTCAGCGAGTTTTGAGGCTGACGTCAGAGGCCAGGCTGAGCTACCTTTTGCCTTCTGAGTATTTAAGCACAAAAAATCAAGGGGAAATTGTGAGATTTTGGTCTTCAGCTACGAGATTCCTGATGGGCTGAGATGCATCCCAGGGGCCCATCCGCCAGGTCTGCGTTCTTTGGTGGTGAGAGAAAAGGGTACTTGCTTAAAGGCCACATATTTCCCTCATTCCCATGGCAACCAGCCCATTAAGGAGATGGAGATTAAACCTCCCCAGCTGGTGCGTGTTGGCTGGGCAGCAGTGTCCCCCTCCTCCCACTCGGGCCTTGCTGATTTCAGAGAAATTGGGCACGTGGGTGACGTCGGGAACGTGATGGGTAAAACCAATGGGCTTGTGGGACCCCCGGGCTCGGTGTTGCCACACGCCGTGCCCCACAGACCCCGCACTGCCTCTGTTGCTGGGAGCTTAGGCCTCTCGTGGTGTGCTCGGGGCTCTGGCCTCATGCCTGCTCCCTTCTCCACAGCCCCATGCTCACGTACCGCGTCGATGCTGACAAAGGGTTCAACTTCTCCGTGGGCGACGACGCCTTTGTGTGCCAGAAGAAGAATCACTTCCAGGTCACGGTCTACATCGGCATGCTTGGAGATCCCAAGTATGTGAAGACCCCCGAGGGCCTGAAACCCTTAGAGTGCTTCTACCTGAAGCTGCACGGAGTGAAGGCAAGCGGGAGCCAAGCAAACGCAGCAGGGAGAAGGGGAGCTGAGATCAGGCAACGCTGTGTCTTTCACGTGCTGAGTCGTATGGGTGTGCGTAGGAGAAAGTGGGAGGTCAGACTTGAGCTCTTGAGACAGGACTCGATTGGATTTGGTTGCTCCCTGCGTGTCCCCAGGGTTTCCTCTCGCCCTCGTTTGGCTCCGGAGGTATTTGGGATGATCCATTCGCCCTCTGCCAAGGGAAGAACCCTGGCACAAATGCTGCACCCAAGTTAGGAGCTGTGTGTTAGTTGTGTTGAGTCACAGGCGGTGCTGGGCTGACAGTGGGAAGGGGAAAGTCTCTGCTTTCCGCTCTTCATCGCATCCCCAAATCTTTCTCTCCAGCTAGAGGCCTTGAACCAGTCGATCAACATCGAGCAGTCGCAGTCAGACCGCAGCAAACGGCCCTTCAACCCTGTCACGTGAGTGTGAGCTGGGCTGTGCTCCTTCTGGGGCTTATTCTGGGCAATAAGCAATAGCAGGAGCGGGCGGGGAAGGGGAGTTAATGGGAGGGCTCCGTTTTATGCCCAATTTGTAGCCCTGCCTTGGTGGAGCGGGACAGGAGATGGCCGATCCTCGAGGAGCCTCCTCTCCAGAAGCATCCTCACTTGCTTCCCTGTTTTTTCTTCCCCAGGGTCAACCTGCCTCCAGAGCAGGTCACCAAGGTGACTGTGGGGCGGCTGCACTTCAGTGAGACCACGGCCAACAACATGCGCAAGAAAGGAAAACCCAATCCAGACCAGAGGTGAAGAGCAGGGACACCTTTTCAAAGTGTTCTGAGCACTCAGGGCCTGTGGATGGGCCAGCCCTGGCTCTGGGAGGCAGCAGGTCCTACACTGGCCATCCTTTTCTCAAGGGGGAAAGGAGATGTCTGATGTGGACACTGTGGTCACCTCCATTCTACGAGGGGTTATGGATGGGGGAGAGGGGATGCGTCCAGCCCACTGTGACAGCCTGGTGCCCTGTCTTTGAGGCAGATGCAGCAGTTGGAGGTGTGCAGGATGGCACCCTGACCTCTCTCCCCTCTCGACAGGTATTTCATGCTCGTGGTAGCCCTGCAAGCACATGCACAGAACCAGAACTACACGCTCGCTGCCCACATCTCTGAACGCATCATCGTCCGAGTAAGTCCTCCTCTCTTCCCATAGCCCTTTGCTGGATGAGCTGGGCAGTTCTCCTGCACCTTTCTAACTTTTCAGTGCTTTCCCCTCCCAGCCCTTTCCTCTCTTCTCCAAAACCAGTGCTGCCTTGCTTGCAGCTATCCTTGCTCACGGCTGTCCCTGTCCACGCCTGTGTTCTCACTCCAGCCTTTCCACACCTGCTTGGCTGGAGCAGCCTCAGGGCATGCAAGAACTTGTTGCGGGATGGGGAGAGGTACCTCCTTGTCCTGACCTTGCACTGGTGCCTACAATAGAGCTGCTGGGAGTGAGAGGATGGTGTTGTTAGGATTCCACAGCAGGGACAAGACCTCCGGGTACAGAAAGACTGGGTGCCCTGCCACAGCTGCACTCTGTGCAGCAGTGTTCAAGTGGGAGTGCAGAGGGACAGGAAGAGGTAGGCATCATCCCTGGACTCTCCAAGGGCTCTTTTGGTGAGTGCACAGCTCTGTGGCCTGAAGGTAGGAGGTAAAACACAAAGAGAAGGACCTCAGAGTCTGCAGGCTGAAGCACAAGGAATTATGCAGGCTCCAGGGTGTCCAGAACTGCAGGGAATTGCAGGCAGCCTGTGCTGCTCCATCCCAACACGTTGCAGAACGGTGGGATTTGAGAGATTGTGGAGCCAGGAACAACAGCTGTCTTACTTATGGACTCCAGGGATCCTCGTGTTGTAGTTGGAATGGTAAGAGCTCTGAGAGCTGAGATAACAGAGCTCAAGGAAGCGAGGATATTCCTTTAGGGAGAGGAGCAGAGCAGGCATAACCTTGGTTCCTGATAGAAGAGGCTCGGATGGGGCCAGCAGATGAATGCCAAGACTGCAAAAGCAGGCTGGGATTTGTTCCCAGAGCTGGCAGTGTATCCCTGTCCCTGCCATTTCCCTTTGTGCTGCTGCAAAGCTCTGTCTAACACGTTCACAGCCTCACTTGTCCTCTGCTGTGCTGTCTGTCAGCTCCGTGCTGTCCCTGCTATGGGGCAGGTGCTGTCACAGCTCGGCCTCTAGGTGTCCCTAGAGCTGCGGGCTGTAGAGAGAGCACCCCCACCGGGGTCCTGTGTCCTGAGCTTTTAATCTCAGAAGTCCCCTCCAGCTTCTCAAGCCACCTGGATGATTTTGCCCCGGTTTCAGCTGAGGTCTTCCCCTTCCCTTGTTCCCGTTTGCAGAACAAGGACGCAGCTGTGTCATCGGGGTGCTTCTGCTTATCTCCTCCCTTTTCTCCTGCCTCTTCCCAGGCCTCCAACCCTGGCCAGTTTGAGAGCGACAGTGACGTGCTCTGGCAGCGGGCACAGCTCCCTGATACTGTTTTTCACCATGGCCGGGTGGGCATCAACACAGACCGTCCCGATGAAGCCCTCGTGGTCCACGGCAACGTGAAGGTGATGGGTTCCCTGATGCACCCATCAGACGTCCGAGTGAAGGAGGACATCCAGGAGGTAAGAGCTGAGTGATCCAGGCTAGGCTTAGCTGAATGGGGGACTGAAGGGGCACTGCAGAAAGACAGAGTGGCCTTGTGAGCTCGTTCAGCCATGGTGTTTGTGGGAAGCCTAAGGTCCTACTGACTGGATGGGAAAGCCTGGGTGAGAGGCTCAGCTCTGCACAGAGTCCTCTCAGCTGGATGCACCTATACAGGAAAGCCAGGCTCAGTCGTGTCTCCTGTTTAGGAGTCCTGCTTCTGCCCACTGCCTCGTTGTGCACTGGGGCTTGGTCTCCTCCTGGCTCCTCTGCACGAGGAAAGGGTACAGTGATGGGAGCTGGGGGTGAACCCCAGTGCAAGTGCTGTGTGCCCTCGTGGCTTAGAGCAGGGCTCAGGGCCCTCTCTGCCCTTGGGACTTGTCACGAAGGTGAACCATAGTGAGTTTTGCCACCTGGGGTCAGAGCGATGGGATCTAAAGAAGCATCACCCCGCTTAGGAGGTGCACATCTCTGTTTTGTCCCAGGTGGACACCACAGAGCAGCTGAAGAGGATCTCACGGATGCGGCTGGTGCACTACAACTACACGCCCGAGTTTGCAGCTACGGTGGGCATTGACAACACCTCTGAGACAGGTACAGGCCCTGCGTCGTGCTGTGCTGCTCTGCTTGTATCTGCAGTGCTGGAGCTGGGCTTGTTCAGCCTGAAGAAGGCTCTGGGGACACTTCAACGTGGCTTCCCACAGTTCCAGTGGTCTGTGGGCCTCTGACGAGCACGGAGAGGACTGCCCTTGTGCTGTCCCCAGCACAGAGAGCTCCTGGCAGTAATCTCTTGGGTCAGGTTGTGGCAGGAGGAGTGCTGCCCACTCTGTGACTCACTGTGCCATTTCCACACAGGTGTCATTGCTCAGGAGGTAAAGGAGATCCTCCCTGAAGCTGTGAAGGACTCTGGGGACCTGGTCTTTTCCAATGGGAAGACCCTGGAGAACTTCCTGGTGGTGAATAAGGTGAGCGGCAGCCTGAAGGGATGGGAAGGGCAGGGAAGCTGGGGAGGCTGTTGATCCTGGGTCGAGTTGTAGAGCTGGAACAGGGAAAGCATAGTGCCTGGGAAATTCTTCTAAACATACCACTCATACGAGTTTCAGGCTTGCCTGGTCTTTCAGATGTCAGGAGCAGACATCTGCAGGGAGGAGCTCGCCTGATGTTGGTGAAAGTTGTCAGCATCTCCCTCAGGACAGGCTTCTTGCTGGCAGCCTCCTGCAGGGAGGCTCTTAGACATAATCTCCTTTCTAGATAAGATAAGGCGGTTGTGTCAAGATAACCGAGAGCACCTGGCTGCCTGAACTCACTGTAACCTGTGGCAGCCTGTTTGCTGCTCTGGGTTTTGAGGGGAAGTAGCTCACTGCCTCACTCTTCTCTCCAAGCTGCCAGCTCTCTCCTGCATCCCTCTCTCCTCAGTATCTATGGCCAGGGCTTGAACTTAGAGCATCAGGGATCCTGAACTAACCTTTATTGTTTCTTTGGGTTTTGAGAGGATCTCTCTTGTTCTTGCTGACAGGAGCGCATCTTCATGGAGAACGTGGGAGCTGTGAAGGAGCTGTGCAAGCTGACGGACAACCTGGAGACCCGCATCGATGAGCTGGAGAGATGGAGCCACAAGTTAGCCAAGCTCAAACGCCTTGACAGCATGAAGTCAACTGTGAGCTCTGGGGCGTTCAGGTACAGGCATGCCGAGGGCAAGAGAGCCTAGAGGGGAGGCTCTTTTCATAGAACCATTAAGGCTGGAAAAGACCTCTCAGATCACAGAGTCCAACCATCGACCCATCCCCACCGTGCCTCAGTGCCATACCCACACACCTCCGGGCAGTCCTGAATGGAGGCTCATTTTCTGAAGGAGGAGATGGGGAAGATTGGTGGGGTGTTGGCTGTTGTCATCTGGTCTGGAGTTGGTTCCAGGAGCTGAGGCAGCTCTGGCATCCACATGCCAACATCCTGCTCCAAAATCCTATAAAATGCTCACCATGTTTTTCCAGAGTTAGTGAGTGCCTTCCTCAGAGCAAAGATCTGAGTTGTCTGACTGACCTGTGACAGCTTAGGAAGATTTGGAGCAGAACTCAGGCTTTGCAGCAGCACTGTGCCTGCTCCCTGGAGCAGGCTGGGTAGCAAGAGTTTGTGACTGTCACGTCACGCAGAGAGTTACGTTTTCTCCTGAGAACCTTTTCTTCTTGTAGCCAAACAGGGAGCCAGTTCAGCCGTGCAGGAAGCATGCCCCACAAAAAGAGGCCCCACAAGATAGCCAGCAAGGTAAGGGACTGCTCCCAAACAAGCCTTGCTGTGTTGGGGAAGGTGGACTCTCTGGGAACAGCATTCTGCATCTCTCTCCTGTGTTTTCCTGCACACGCTGCAGAGGGAGAAGCCGTGTCTGCTCCCATTTTCCTCATCTCTCCTTTCTTTTTGTCCATGCCTAAATGAAGGCATTTTCCATCTTGTGGAGGGGGCTGGGGGCTCGCAGGAGGAAAGCTTGAGATGTGATGGATCTGTACTCAGAAGTACCAGAGCCCTGAACTGAGCTCGGGATTTCTCTCTTGTAGTCACCATCGGTGGTTCCGGAGCAGGCCTGCATCAGTCAGCGCTTCCTGCAAGGCACCATCATTGCCTTGGTGATCATCATGGCCTTCAGGTGGGACCACGCGTCCAGGTCTCCCTCCCTTCATCTCATCAGCTTGGTCTAGGCTGTGCCAACCAAACTTGCAGTTCTGGAAGCACAGTTCCCAGGAACAGTCTCACTCAGGGCTTCCCAGCACCGTGGTAGGGAAGCATATAAGTGCCTGAGAGCAAAGAGATCCAGCTTTTTCTGCCTTCCGTGGGGTTGGTCAGTGAGGGGCTGCAGACCTTCATGGGCTGAAATCCCTTGGCAGCAGGTCAGCACCGTGACGTGTCTGTTGCCCCGTAGTCATCCTCAGCCCTCACCTTTGTCTTTTCAGTGTGGTGTCCATGTCCACGCTCTACGTGCTGAGCTTGCGCAGCGAGGAGGACCTGGTGGACATTGAGGGGTGGGTACCTCTGGGCTCTGTGGGGTGGATGTGGTGGCTGGGCCGTTTTGGGGCGAAAGGAGCAGCTGCTGTGGGGTTACTGCGAGTCATGTTGTAAAGTCAGTCCACGTGTCCGAGCCTTAAGTTGTTTGTGGCAAGCAGTGAGGAACAGAAGAGAAAGCAAACACCCGGATGGTTGGCTGCCCACATTACTCACGGTCTGTCTGAGTGTTATTTGGATGCCACTTCTGCTGCACTAAAACAGCAAAGTCCTGCCACTGACTTGTGGGGTTGGACTGGTGTGCATGAGGAAGAGGTTTTTCTTAGAGGGAAGAGGTGTGCACACAGCCTGTGCTGGGCATTCAGCTTCAGCACGCTTTGCTCCTTCGGGAGCTCGTGGCACCAGATAACGAGTGTCTTTTTCTCTTTCTTTTCCCCATCCTACTTCTCTCCCTTATGTTCTGGTTCCAACTCCCATCCAACTCATTTTGTTGCCATTTTCTCTTTAATTTTTGCTTTTCGTTTCCGTTATCCACACCCTCTTTTCATCGCTTCCCTTTCCTTCCCTTCTCTGTTCACTGCCCTGTAGCTCTTTTGCTGTGCCCACTGCCTGTCTCCTGGCCCTCTTTCGGCACAGGGGTCCTGGGGTCCCAGTTGCTCTATGCCCACGGTATGTTACTCTTTCATTATACTGTTATTTAATTGCTGCATCCCTTCTCTTCGTTCCCCTTCTTTTTTTTTTTCCCCATCTGCACCACAGAAGACAATGTCTTGAGCAAAATGTGACAGCTCAAGAGAGAGAGAGAGAGCTCAGCAAGTGGGGCTCCAGGAGTTATGTCATAGAATCCTTAAGGTTGGAAAAGAGCTGCAAGATCATCAGGTCCAACCGTGCACCCATCGCCATCGTGCCTGTCAAACCATGTCAGGCAGTATGGAGGGGGAATTGTGATGCAACCCAGGGAAAGCCAGCCCAGTTACTAATTAGGAACAGCCCTGGAAAGCAGCTTAGTTAATGTGATTCCTTCAAAAGGAAACGGGTCCTGTTTGTCTATCAGCACCCTGTGAAGAAAATACTGTGTAAAGAGCAGGGCAAGGGATGGTGGGTTTGTTCTTTTAAGAATGCCACGAGGTTTACAAGAGACCGTTAAAAAGTAATTGCTCGTGGGAGGCAAGATAAAGCTGGGCATGGCAAGTGTTGACAGGGCAGTGGAGGAGCGGGAGGGGTGGGGGTAGATCTCCAGCTGGGGTAAAACCTAGGTCTGCTTTTCCTCCAGGAGTCCAACACCGTGTCTCCTTTCACTAATGAAAGAAACACGTAATCAGGTACATCTCGGAGGTGACAGTGTTATTTTGCTGTCTCTAAATGAATGCAGGCTCTTTGAGAAACCTTGAGCAGCGCTGCCTGACAGGCAGGACATTGCTTCAGGAAAGAGAAAACTGAAGCGAGGAGGGAATGGACGGGTCAAGTCTTTCCTTTCTTTGCTGGGAGCTCAGGAGAAATCTCTGTGCAGAGAACAGCTACAGCGTAGGCTCATTCCTGCCAGAAGCAGGGCTGCCACCCCATTCCCTGTGGCTTTTCCCAGCTCTCCGTGCTGTGTTTGTGCCTTGTGTGCTTCTCTCCTGCCTTGCCTTTCCCAGAGGGCTGCAGGCTGTGCCCTCCTCCTGCTGCTGCTCATTTTGCTGGTCCCGTCCCCCCGCTCACGGCTACACCCACAAGTGGTAACCGTGGTCTTCTGTGGCAGAGCTTCATCCCCGTTTTCCTACGTTCCAGGTCAAGCCAGAATATCGACAAAACACAGATGGTGAGATCCACAGCCGCGTCAGACAGAGCCAGCAGCAAGGCCCCGACACACCACGGTAGGTCACAGCTGCACCTCCACCCCAGAGGCTCTCGGCACGGGGCTGGGAGCTCCCAGGGCTGTGGGCTCTCAGAAAAGATGCAGGGTGCTCGGTGCTGCTGCTGTCAGCTTACTCCGATTCTGTCTGCTCTTTGCCCTGCAGTCACAGCAGACGTGCTCAGCTTACTCGATGCTTTACCTGGTCGTACCGTGCTAGCTTGCTTCAAGCCACCGTGTTTCTCCATGTGCTGCTCTGTTGCTCCCACCAATGTCTCCTCCGTTGCCCTCTCTGAGGCCAGCCCTACTCGTGCCACCAATCAGACAGGTAAGTCCCAGCCCAGCAGCAGGGAGATGCTGGGACAGTGCTGCATCACTCCGTGGCCCCAGATCTCTCTCACCTGGTTTCCTACCCCTGCACCTGCCCAGGAACTGCTGGGCTGCTGACATGATGTGGTTTGTACATCCATGATCCTTCTGCCAGGGTAAGTGGCAACAGAAGAGCATGCTCTGCCAGTATGGAGCCACGAGAGCTGGCCAGTGTGCCCAAGCAGCTGCAGCTTGCAGTGCAGCCTCAGTGCTGTTTGCTTTGAGCATGGTTTTGTCAAGCCACGTGCTTTACAAGCCCACTTTGCAGGAGGAGCAGCGTCTCAGGCAGTCACTGCCCAGCTGTAACACCCCTGGAGTCGTAGAACGACAGGAACAGACCTTAAAGATCACAGAACCAAAGCGTGGTGGGGTTGGAAGGAACCTCAGAGCCCCCCCCCCAAGCCCTGCCCATGGGCTGGCTGTCCCCCACCAGCCCACGTTGCCCAGGGCCCCATTCAGCCTGGCCTTGGGCACCCCCAGGGATGCACCCACGGCTTCCTTGGGCATCCCGTGGCAGGGCCTCGCCGTCCTCTGAGCAAATAATTTCCCCCTTATGTCTGAACTACATTTCTCCTCTTTTTATTGGAAACAACCCCCCTTGTCGTATCATTCCATGCCCATATAAAAAGTCACCCTCCTCCCGTTTACCAGCTCCCTTTAAGTACTTGGAAGGCCAGAATGAGGTGTCCTGGAGCCTTCTCTTCTCCAGGCTCAGTGAGCCTAGCTCCTTTCCTTCAAGGAGAGGTGCTCCAGGCCGTGCCTTCTCCCTGCCTTTAGCTCTTCTGAATGCAGGGCTGTGACACAGGAGGGGCAGGACAACCCCAGACCCTCCGCTTCTCAGCGCAACGTCTCTCCCTTTCCTTCACAGACCAAAGTCAGACCTCACTCCAGCCAGTGACAAATATCAAAGCCAAATCCAGGGGCATCACCAGGAAGGCAACCTCCTACACCAAGTGGCCAAAGACGCCTGACAGGTCTCAGAGCTTCGGCAGCCCCAATGCCAGCCCCTCTTCCCCCTTCACCCACCTCCAGGGCAAATCCAAGTACATCTCCAACCTCTCGCTCTCCCGCAGCAACTCCCCACTGGGGCAGGCCCGGCCACAGCGCAGCATCGGGCAGCCAGTGAGCGAGTGGCCCCACGCACAGGACCCCAGTACGGATGGTAGGTGGCCCTCTGGCCTCCCTCTCAGCCCTCTTCCTCCGTTGCCAGCCCTTTGCCATTCCTACATAGCCCATTTCCCTCCCACAGGACCGAGCCCAGTGCTGCGTTCCATCCGGATCCTGGAGATTGATATGGTCATCCAGTCCCAGTTCTGTGCAGCCAGCAACGCGTGCAGGTGAGGGAGACAGCAGCAGCAGATGGGCTGTTCCTGGATCCTTAGGCTATCGCTCCAGGGCAGCCCTTGGGGACAGGAGCTGGGGCTCCCACTGAGTTTAGCCCTGCTCCTTCACCCAGTGTGCGGGAGGGCTGTGTTTGGTGATGAGCTGTCTTGGGAACTGGCCTGAGGAGCCCACCCCTCTGCAGTCCCAGTACAGAGGAGGGACTTTGGAGCCCGATCCTGGGCATCTCACAGCCAGCTGAATTGCTGCAATGAGATCTGACTCTCTGTCTCCCTAGGACTGGAAACTTCACCTACCGCATCCCCGTCAGCCAGCTGACAGCAGTGAACACCAACCTCACCCTGGAGATGAAGTGAGTGGACGGGGTTCCTTGGTATTCCTACATCCCTCAGGTGGGCTGGACACTGTGCCACGTCGCCGTGGTGTCTCCTGCCCAACCTGGTTAGAGAGAGCAGTGCCTGGCACCTTCCAGGGCTTCACCACCTCTTGTCTCCCCAGCTCCTCCTCTGTGCTGTCCATCTCCCTTTGTGGCCTCGTCTCCAGCGACCCTTGCCAGGATGCTGTGATCACAGACAGCTTCAGTGGTGGCACGGACACACAGGTAGGGAGGGCTCAGCTCACATTACCCACATGTGGGAGACAGCTGGACCACATATCCCCAGGCAGACGCTTTCGAGGCTCATGGAGCTGGATAAAGTGTTTTAGTGCTCTTTGTCCTGCTCAGCCTGTCTCCATTGCTGAGCGTGGAGGTGCTGCTCCTCCATAGACCGCTGTAGGGTCACTCGATGGAGCAGAGATGTGCTCTTCCTTGCCGTTAGGGGACATCCCGGGATGCTCAGCCCTGCTCTCACCGCAGATACTCTGCTTTCTTCCCCAGGAAACGACACACCATTGGCCTCTTGTGATGATGTCTTTCAGGGAGTTCACCTACCACTTCAGAGTGGCTCAGACTGTGAGTACAAGCAGCTGCTTTGTTCTTCTTGTCCTGGGCTAAGTGGGAGGACAGCAACGGGGAATGTGGTATCAACCCCGATCTGTGAAACCTTTTTCTTGCTTTCTCACGTAGGGCCGAGCCAACTGCAGCACTACCCCCGAACAGATGGGACACCTTTTTACTGACTATTATTTCCAGTTTTACTGGCTCTGTGAGTGAGTCCTGGCAGCACCGGTGCCCTTTGGTTGGAGAGAGGAGGGGGACTGGTGACACTGGGGAACCTCCTTTACACCCTCCTCCGCTGACCCCCAGCCCCACCTTAGCCCCATCGCCCTCCTCGGGGGGTGGAGATGGTTTTTGGTTGTGGCTGGCAGTGCTGACACCGTAGTACAGCACACACACAACACAGGACCTAAGCCACAGAAACACAACCAGCCCCGTGCCATCTCCTGGGCTCACCTAGCACCAACCGCCCTACACTGCCCCAAGCACCTCTCCCTCCCTTCTGGGGACGCCTGTGTTCCTCACCCCCTTCTACAACACTGGATTTGAAAGCATTACACTGGACGGAACGTGGATGGATCTGCCACATCCCAGAGCACAGGACTGGCCCGGTCGTGCCACGTCAATTCTCCACAACACTGGAATTGCTCAACACTGGAGCCCTTTCCAAGAGGGAAAAGCTGGAGTTTCACCTGGAAAGGCAAGGCTGTGCCTGGACATACTGGAAGTTGTACACTGGAGTTGCTGTTCCTTCTAGTCGGACCTGCAGCCCCACTGGACCCCTGGGGACCCCTGTTCTCCGCAGAAGGTGCAGCTTCCACGTTTTGCCCCTCTCCTCAGCGTGCTGTCACCGTATCCAGGTCAGGATGGATAAACACAAGCACCCCACTAAAGATGCTGCTCAGGCTGTGCCCAGGCCAAACCACGTGTGGGGACACTTAACAGCAAGCCCGTGGGAGAAAAACTACCCCAAGCCACCTTTGTTAAGCATTGTTTCAACACTGTGGGACCCGTTTTCTTCATTTGCCAGCAGTGCTCGGTCACTTGTGGTGTGCACAGAGCTGCCCAGTTGGCTCTCGAGTCTGCACAGACATGCTGAATTAAAAAAAAGACAACTGGCCAAGCCCGGTGTGCCCTGCAGAGCAAGGCTGGGCTGCTGGGGATGTGTGCTGTGGTTTCACTGCACCACCAGCACAACGGGGGAATCAGCACTGACAGTGGGTTCTCACTGTCTCTGCTCTCAGAACGCAGTTATGTTGAGCGTACTCTGGGTATTTTACTGTTACAAGTTCTTAACTTGCTAAACTACTGAATTATTATTATTATTATTTTTTAAGCTGCATAAAAAATGGGTCTCTTAATTCTGTCCCTGTTGAGCTCTGTGCGTCTTGCATAGGAAACCGAAGGGGGCCACTGCTAAGCTCCATGTTAAAGCCTGACTGCTGCAGCAGCGCTGGGACGTGTCGGCTCCCAGTGCTCCCATGCCCTCCTCCCCGTCCTGCTCCAGCTAAAGGAGACCTCTGCCCTCCCGCAGGGTGAACAGCCACCAGCTCCAGAGAACGGAGACTCATTATCCTAAGGAAGCGGCAGCCACCAGCAGGGAATGGCAGCGAGGGACACTCCGGTCCTGAAGGAAACCTTAAAGCTGATTAAGAGAAGAGCGCACCTCGTAGCCTGCAGTCCTGTCTGGTTTCAGGAAACTACAGAAACTGCATCAGGATCTGGGTGCTGCGCTTGGTTCTGTCAGTGGAGACGGATGCAGCAATCCCTTTGCCAGCTGCACGCCTCATTGCTTCCATCACCGAGGAACACGCAGCAGGAGCAGCTCACTGCCACCACCAGCAGGCTCTGCTGCTCTGGAGAAACGAGCTGCAAAGACGTTTTACCTGAGAGATGGTTCCTGCACGCACCGCTTTGCTCCACAGCTCCCTTCTGAGTCTGTCCCAGCAGAGCAGCCTTGTGGTGTCACTGGGAGTTGACGTGGCTGCCTCTCCGGCCACGAGCAGCACTGCCCTTCCCTTTATTTACAGGGCAGTTGTAAGGTCAGATCTCTATTCCGGTGCTGTGCCCGTGGGCAGCAGTGAATGATGAGGGTGATGCTCTCCAGTGAGCACGATGCACTGAAGTTTGGGCGGCCAGGAGCCAGAGGGCAGCAGGGAATGCCAGGCAGCCACCCAGGAATGAAGTTTAGGGAGACCTCTGGGGAGCTCGGAGCGAGAGCAGAGGGCTCAGGAGTACCGACGTGCAAACAGCTCAGCTGTGTGCTCAGCAGGATCTTCTGCTTCTCGAAGGAAACTCTCCGGTGGAGTTCTCCAGGGCGCTCTTCTTCCCACCTGCCCTAAGCATTTTGCTCAGCCTTAAACTGAGTCGAGTTACTTTCTCGGCAGCTTTTACTCCCCGCTTGGCAATCAAGTGGCCCAGCCAATCCTCATCCAGCCGAGCGATGCCCTGTGCTCTGCCAGCTCTGCTCAGCAGAGGGGTAGCCTTCTCAGATCCCGCTGCCGTTTCTCCTGCTCTCGTTTAGCCCCCGAAGAGGTCGACAGCGCTGCCTGCAATCACAGCCACCAATCCACCCTTGCCAACGGAGCCCAGAGCCACGCTCGTGTCTCCCCGGCCGCGGGCGGCTGCTGTGGGAGGGCAGAAAGCAATCAGCCAGGAGGAGATGGGGGTCTCTCAGGCGTCCCTGTGACGCTCAGCTCAGTTACAAAGGCCTCAGCAAACCAAGAAGTGCCTGCGGGCTGTGGGAACCACGTCTAGTGCCTTTCTCTGCCAGCAGGGTTCCCTCCGCCCGCGTTAAAAGCTGTAGTGCCTCAGAAACAGTTGGCTCAAGATGTGAGGTGAGGCGATACCCAAAGCGGTCCTGCCCCTGTCGTACAGCACAAAAAGACAGCTGTTTGCACAGATCACCCCTAGAAAGCTCTCTGCCCTACCCGCCAGTACCCACTGCTGGTCCCTGCCCCCAATCAGTAACCAGAGAGCTAACAATCAGGCCTTTACCTGCACCAGACGGAGGGAGCTCTGAGCCCACGTGTCCAGCCCTGCAGAACCCTTCTCCAGCTGGAAACAAGAGCTTCATCTCTCTTAGACATTCTTGGCAGGAAGGAAGAGGAGCACGGAAAGCTCGGCTGTTTCGGAGTTTGTTTCAAAAGCAAATTCACCAACATTCTGTCCTGCTGTCAAGAGCTTAAAGCCTGTAAATAGAGACTGTACCACCACTGCAAGAATTAAGTAAAAAAAAAAGAAAAGTAAAGCACTAATTTGTTTGGTTTAAATGTTGCTGTCACAGCTTTAATCACTGTATATCGCCAGCGAGTTCGTAGAGTTGCCTTCTTAGCAGGTTATTATTGATTATAGGTTTTTATTTGTGGGGAACAAGCGTGGTTTCCCTTCCTTTCTTTCTGATTTATATTTATATTTTGCTAAATTGGAGTGCAGAGGCTCCGGATTCCCCACGTTTATGTTTGGCTTATTTAGACTTTGAGGTAAATGTGCCTATATAAAATAAAGATATGAATATTGCTTTGTATCCGAGGTCGGCTCCTGGCTGTGTTCCTCCCTCGCTGTTCTTTTCCCCTTTCAGTTCACTGCTTACAAACTACATCACCACGAGGGTGAGGAACCCCGGTGCCACGTCCTCAGTGGCACAGTGTCCACAAAAGGCTTTGGGTACAACAAAGGGCCCACGGGTTTTGTGCACAAACGGGTTGAAAAAGCCAGGTACAAGAGACAAACAGCAAATCCAAAGGCAGGTGCATCGCGGAGCCAGTTTTTATTCAGCTTTGGTTTGTCGTGCTGGCAGGAGTCACCTGACAGGAGCACAGCCCATGCCTGAAACGAGCTCCCATGCTGAAGTATAAAAGAAATACAAAAAGAACATCTCCGGGGCTTCCCACCTGGAACCAAGGGAGAGAGGAAGGAGGTGAGACACCGCCCCAGAGCAGCACCCGCGCGGTGTGGGGACACATCCTCTTCCAGGTGCTGTGAGATCAGAACCACACCTGTCCCCTGTCTGCCCAGCACTCCAGATGAGAACTCCACTGGGCAGAGCAGAAGGGGAAAAGAACTTCCCTCGTCCCGCTAGCACTGCTCCTTTGTAACAGAGCCCAGGATTCCATTAGCTTTCTCGGTCATGAGGGCACACTGCTGGCTCAGAGTCAGCGAGTCCTGCTCCGCTGCAGCACCTCAGCTCCTAACCTGATGCATGTGGTTATTCCTCGCTGGGTGCCAGCCCCTGTGGTCAGGGTACAGCCCTCTGGGTGCCCCAAACCCACCCCTGACGAAAGGTGGCTCAGAAAGGCAACCCAGGGGGGGGTTTCCACCTGCAACACGCAGCGCAAAGCTCCCATCCTGCTTACAGCCACTGCCGGGGCTTCACACGTAGATCCCAACCCACAGCAGCAGGAACAGGACTCCAAAGCCCATGAAGAGCGAGGCCACCAGCGAGATCAGCAGCTCCTTGTAGATGTCACGCGTGTACTTGGTGGACGTCACCTCGTAACTGCCAGCAGAGGGTTAAGGTGACAACAGGCCCACGGCAAGGCGAGGCGGGACCCCCCCGCCCCAGGCTCCCACTGCCCAAGGATACACGAAGAACCACGCCGTGAAGAACATGCCGATGGCCAGCAGCACCACGGTGAGGTGCGGGAAGACGGCCGGGTTCACCGGGCTGGTGTACCTGCTCATCGCCTCGAGCTCCTGCGGGAGCACGGCACCGGGCAGCGCCCAGCCCCCGCTCCCCAGCTCCCACTGCCGCCCCCAGCCCTCGGTTCTCCCCCCCGCTCTTTGCTCCCGACCCTTCCCAGTCCCAGCCCCCCCCACACCGGTCCCAGCCCTCCTTCCCGACCCCGCACTCCGCTCCTGCTCCGTGTCCCCCCAGCCCCGCTCCCGGCTCGGCTCCGCACCATGCCGGCCCGCTCTGGGACACGTCCCCTCACGGAGCTCCGCCTCCCGTCACCGCCGGAAGCGAAAATGACGCGGCTTCCGGAGTCGGCGGGGCGGAGCCGCTCGGGATTGGCTACCCAGCGGGCAGCGCGCCCGAGCGCGGGAACGGAGCGGGGGGTAATGGCGGCCGGGGTGGAGGGATGGAGGGATGGAGGGA
Organism: Callipepla californica brunnescens; assembly: GCA_023055505.1. NCBI lineage: Eukaryota > Metazoa > Chordata > Aves > Galliformes > Odontophoridae > Callipepla > Callipepla californica. The sequence continues at coordinate 6,023,901 of JALIRH010000033.1, read as the reverse complement.
TGGAGGGGGGAGAAGGGGATGGAGCGGAGGGGTAATGGTGGCCGGGATGGAGGGATGGGGGGATGGGGGGGATGGAGGGGGAAGAAGGGGACGGAGCGGAGCGGAGCGGAGGGGATTACCCTCCATTAGGCATCCGGGATGGAGGGATGGAGGTGGGAGAAGGGGACGGAGTGGAGGGGTAATGGTGGCTGGGATGGAGGGATGAAGGGATGGAGGCAGGAGAAGGGGACGGAGCAAGGGGGTAATGGCGGCCAGGATGGAGGGATGAAGGGATGGGGGGATGGAGGCGGGAGAAGGGGACGGAGCAGGGGGGTAATGGTGGCTGGGATGGAGGGATGGAGGGATGAAGGGATGGAGGCAGGAGAAGGGGACGGAGCAAGGGGGTAATGGTGGCCAGGATGGAGGGATGAAGGGATGGAGGGATGAAGGGATGGGGGGATGGAGGCGGGAGAAGGGGACGGAGTGGAGGGGTAATGGTGGCTGGGATGGAGGGATGGAGGGATGAAGGGATGGAGGCAGGAGAAGGGGACGGAGCAAGGGGGTAATGGCGGCCAGGATGGAGGGATGAAGGGATGGGGGGATGGAGGCGGGAGAAGGGGACGGAGTGGAGGGGTAATGGTGGCTGGGATGGAGGGGTGGGGGGTGGAGGGATGGAGGGGGGAGAAGGGGACGGAGCAGGGGGGGTAACGGCGGCCGGGATGGAGGGGGGAGAAGGGGACAGAGTGGAGGGGATTACCCTCCATTAGGCATCCGGGATGGAGGGATGGAGGTGGGAGAAGGGGACGGAGTGGAGGGGTAATGGTGGCCGGGATGGAGGGGGGAGAAGGGGACAGAGTGGAGGGGGTTACCCTCCATTAGGCGGCCGGGATGGAGGCGGGAGAAGGGCTCAGTGGGACCGAGGATGGGAGCAGGGCTGGGTGGAGGGATGCCGGCAATCATGGTGACCCATCCTCCACTTCAGCCGCTCTGTGCCCTCAGGATGGGGATCCACGGCTTGGCCAAGCTGATCGCCGACGTGGCGCCCGGCGCTATCCGGGAGAATGACATCAAGTCGTACTTCGGGAGGAAGGTGGCCATCGACGCCTCCATGAGCATCTACCAGTTCCTGATTGCTGTGCGGCAGGGCGCCGACGTGCTGCAGAACGAGGAGGGGGAGACCACCAGCCACCTGATGGGCATGTTCTACCGCACCATCCGCATGGTGGAGAACGGCATCAAGCCCGTCTACGTGTTCGACGGCAAACCGCCGCAGCTCAAGGCTGGGGAGCTGGCCAAGAGGACGGAGCGGCGGGCTGAGGCGGAGAAGCACCTGCAGGAGGCTCAGGAGGCCGGCGAGGAGACCAACGTTGAGAAGTTCAGCAAGAGGCTGGTGAAAGTGACCCAGCAGCACACCGACGAGTGCAAGAAGCTGCTGACGCTGATGGGCATCCCCTACGTGGAGGCCCCGGGGGAGGCGGAGGCCAGCTGTGCCACGCTGGTGAAGGCGGGGAAGGTGTACGCGGCCGCCACGGAGGACATGGATTGCCTGACCTTTGGGAGCCCCGTGCTGATGCGGCACCTCACCGCCAGCGAGGCGAAGAAGCTGCCCATCCAGGAGTTCCACCTGAACAGGATCCTGCAGGACCTGGGGCTGACCTGGGAACAGTTTGTGGATCTGTGCATCCTCCTGGGCTGTGATTACTGCGAGAGCATCCGCGGCATCGGGCCCAAGCGGGCCGTGGAGCTCATCAAGCAGCACAAAACCATAGAGGAGATCATCCAGCACATCGACACCAAGAAGTACCCCTTGCCTGAAAACTGGTTGCACAAAGAGGCCCAGAAGCTCTTCCTAGAGCCCGACGTCGTCAACCCCGATGATGTTGAGCTGAAGTGGACGGAGCCCAATGAGGAGGAGCTCGTGCGGTTCATGTGTGGGGAGAAGCAGTTCAACGAGGAGCGCATCCGCAACGGGGTGAAGAGGCTGAGTAAGAGCCGCCAGGGCAGCACGCAGGGCCGGCTGGATGACTTCTTCAAAGTGACAGGCTCCATCACGTCGGCCAAGCGGAAGGAGCCCGAAACCAAGGGCTCTGCAAAGAAGAAAGCCAAGACCAACAGTACTGCAGCCAAGTTCAAAAAGGGGAAATAACCGGACCTGGCCTAGCACAAACCCCTGTTGTTAGTTTTTATGCTCGGCTGGGAACTTTAGGCTAATAATAGATAGTGGTCTTTCTGTTCTGATTGTTACTGCTGGGGAGGGTGCTGTGTGTGTGTTGCTGTCAGAGTCCTTCCAACGTGGCTGGGCTAGTGAGATGCCAGCAGCTGTCATGCACACAGGAGGAGGAGAGAGGGCTCAAACAACTGCCAGTGAAGGGAGCTGGCTGGAAGCAGAGGGTGAGGAACGAAGGCGGTGCCTTCAGCTGCAGCATTTATCAATTGGAGGCTTTTGACAACGAGCCCACAGAAGCTGGGTGTCACGCCTAGTTGAACAGCCCTCTGATTTAAGAAATGAAAAGTTGGGGCTGCTAGAGAGCAAACCGGGCGCAGGTGTTGGGAGATTCCTCCCCCATGCAGCTCATCCACAGAGAGACCAGATGAAAACAGCGGGGGTAGAAAATGGGGCGGGGGTGGGAGGAGAATGAAATAATGAGGTAAGTTGCTGCCTTTACTGAGGACCTCAGGTGTAGGCTTACTGCCCTTTTTTCTTTGTCAACAAAGTTGTGTTCTGGATTCAAAAGTTCTGGCTTACTCTTAATGCATGTAAACCGAGGGCAAGCTGAGCTAAAACTGCAGCACTCGAGCCCCATTCTTCCTACTAGGCTCTGTTTTATGTTAAACAAGAAAAATGGCAATCAAACTGAAAAAAAAAAATCAAACTCACCCCTTACTTCCTTGAGGCATCCTTCTATGTCCTACACGCAGGCACACAAGTCCCAGGGAAAGGCAATTAAAGAGGACATTACCTTTTTAAATTATTTTGTTCTGTACTTTGCATAATCTTTTGCTTCTCAGAGTGACGTGTTGTTCTGTTGTTTTAGTTTTGTTTTAGGTTTTTTTTAAGGAATAAAATGCGTGTGCAAATGCATTTCTCGTGTTCTCTGGAGCTGTGTTGCTGAAGGGGGTGCAGGTAACAAAATCCTCATCTCAAATGGAAACCCGTTAGTGTAAATGAATGGCAGCAGCCAACAAATGAAGGCCAGGCTCTAAGATGGGAAATTTATGTCATAATCCTGGTGTCAGCAGTGGCTTTCGGGTGCTTTATTGATGGCAGAGATCTGTGTCAGCTGGTTGCTCAGTTATAAAAGAAGCTGGGCTTGTTTCACAGGGGAATCCCATTAACGTTACTAAGATAACCCCAGTTTTTTAAGCTTTCTGATCTGCTGCAGCCAAGAGCAGCAAGTATTTCTGGTTTTAAGGTCTTTTTAATATAAATACAACGTAAACACTGAAGTACCACTGTGGGATGCTGCTCCTGGACAGCCGTGGCTGGTGCGACACTGCAGATAAAAGCAATGCATTCAGCTCCTGTCACTTCATTATTGTTCTTGTTTTGGGAGTATCTTCACCCAGGAAATTTCTGCAGAGCAGAACCAAAACTCTTCAGAGAGTTTCTAACCATCCCCTCCGTGGCGTGAAACTTCTGAGCCAACATTTACTTTGGGGACTGTGTTGCTGAGGGCCAAAGCCTTAAATAACCACTGCAAGTGTACTGATGCAGAGAGAAAGCTCGTTAGCTGGACCATACGTCACGAGGAACCTGCACAAATGGTGCTGCTGTGGCCACGGGGATTTTTCTTGAGGCAGAAAAAAGGTGGAGGAACTTCTGCTGGAACGTGCACTGCTTGTGGCCTCGAGAAGGGGAGAGCTGGGTCTGAGCATTAGAGCTGGGTGGTTCTGTCGTGGATTTCCCTCCCCACCCCTCTGTATTTTTTGTTCTATGCTTGCTTGCTGCTGCTGATCATCTCAATCCTGTTACTGTCCATTAACATCTTTTTATCCCAGAAGCTTTCAGGCAAGTGCAGGACCCTGGGTTGCTCTGTGCAGCAGCACCGTGGTGAGCCAGTTCATCCCTCTAGGACTGACAGGTGAGCCTGAGCTGCAGACTCCTCTCTTCGTGGTGTTCTCAGTGAAAAAGACTGGGACAAATCTGAGGTTTTCCCCTGCTGCCTCTTAAAGGGGCAGCGTGCTCTGACTCTTCTCTGTTTCTCAGCAGCACGTCCCCTTCCGCTGGTTGTATTTCTCTTAGAAAAACCCCAGAGATGCTTACTGTCAGACATGCTATTGATTCACTTTTTCCACTGTGCGTGGAATCGTGGCTGTTCGCACTCTACCAGAATTTACGTAGCTCATGAAAGACGAAGATTGTGTCTTGATTAAACACTAAAAAAGATTTCTGCCACTTGTGATCCTCAGGGCATCTTACCCCCTCCCTCCCCCCAGTCATGCTGTAGTAATTCGAATTGTGAATGCCACACAAGTCATGGCAGCCTGTCATAATCCAAGAAGAAAGGAGTAGAAAATGTAAAGAAAACACAGCCCCAAAAGATCTTTGGGAATATTTCGATCAGGAGGCGTTTCTGGCAACATGACAGTTAAATATGCCTGCCCACAACAAGCTGTTAACTCGGGTTGAGGTTCCTTGAGCCAGCACCGTGCTTTTTCATTTTCAATATTCTATAAATCAGTCAAAACCTGTGTGCCAGGTCACGCTGTGCCTTGACCTGGATGTCCACACTCCGCGTCTTCAGAGACAGGGTAGATGTGGGAACAGCTTCAATCCCACAGCTGCCTCCGAGTCCCTTCACCTCCCTGTTTTGTAGAGTGGGAGGCTGAGAGTGGCAGCCACCACGATGTAGAAGAAGGAAACCGGTTTCTCCTCGCACAGCATGTAGGTGAGCAGCCCAGGTGGGAGGAGCAGGTAGAGAACTCCTTGAAGCTCCTCCCTGCAGATCAACAGGACTGTGTAGAGGATGCAGAGCACCAGGATCGGGTAAATACCCTCAGAGAAGTTAACTTCAAGGTCCTGAGAAGCATCATATCAGAATAAGAACGAATTCGTTGCAGCTATTTACACAAAGTCCATGGTTTTCACAGTGGCTACAGGGAAAATGAAGTACTGCCTTACGCTGTGGTCAGAGCAGTACAGCTCTTATAAATGTTTATAGCTGAAATTGCAGAAAGTTCCCAAAATAGGAATGAATTGGGTTTAAACAAACCAACCAAACGAAAAGAAAAAAACCAACAGAACAAGTTCAGAGTCCCAGGATATGGGGCAAATGCTGGTACAGCCGGAGCAGGTTACCATTCCTTCCAGCAACAGGGAATCTCTTCAAAAAGATGCAGTGCTACTAAGTTGAGTGTTTCTGGTCTATAGGATGCAGAAGATAAGACACAAGCACACTGTAAGGATACCTCCATATCCATAGAGGCATGCCTGAGAGAAAAAAGGCCCTACAGAGGACAGGCTGGATCACTAGGCTGAGCTCAACTGTATGAACTTGAGCAGGACCAAGCGCTGAGGTCTTGTTGAAGACAAGAAAAAGCTCAGGGGAGACCTCATCCCTTTCTGTAACTCCCTGAAAGAAGGTTGTGGTGAGGTTGGCCTCCTCTCCTAAGTAACCAGCAATAGGAATGGCCTTTATTTACTCCAGGGGAGGTTCAGGTTGGATATTTGGAGAAATTTCTTCTCCAAAATAGTTATCAGGTGCCAGAATGGGCTGCCCAGGGGGGTGGTGAAGTCACTGTCTGTGGAGGTGTTCAAGAAGCGCGTAGCTGTGGTACTGAGCGATACGGTTTAGTAGAAGTTAGTCATATAATAAAGCACACATGCTACACACACAGGTAGACTATGTTTATTAAGAATTGACGTATACAATAGATCATGCTCACATCAAAACATTAAACATTGCTTCTGCTCGAATAGTCTAACTTTCAGCATGCTGTGTGCTCAAATGTGTCTTTTCTGACAAGGACAGGAACACTTCTCAGCATCAGATCCTGGCTGGGAACTCCAAATTCTGGGAATTTGGGCAACAAATCCCCCAGGAAGTCCACATCTATATGAAAGCACCAGAAAATGTGACCTCCCTCAGTGTATCTTGTCCTGATGGAAGATGGAGCAGTAATAAAACCCAGATCCAATCCTGCTGGGCTTTTCTTTGGACTTGATGCCAAAACTGGAGATAACGGGTAAATTCAGACTCTCAGCTCACTAGAGATAAATCAGCAGCTTCTAAAATGATGGTCTGTGATGCATGGAATTAAAAACAAAAAGCCTACATCGATTTTTTTCCTGGATAACATTCATCATTACTTGACAGGGTTATACCAGAGAGCAGAGAAAGCGTGCATCTTATCTGGTATCTGACAAATGAATGCACGCTTAAAAGCCATTGTGATCTTCTGACACTTTGCTCGGGGGAAAACTCCAGCTCCAGAGCCAGACACCTCATTTCAGATGCCCTGCAGGTGATGTGCATGGTCTTCTGTTATTATTAACAGGGTTAAAGCAGCTTATCACTCCATCTGAGGGGGAGCAGTGGGGTGCAGCACAATGAGCTTTTGTGCATCCTCCTGCCAACAGCTGCTTCATGTCAGGGACCCTGGGTATTGAACTAAAGCCCAGGGGCATGGTCCATGGACTCCCTGCCAGGAATCACATCTCTTGAAGCCATTGTTGGAGCAGAGGGAAACTGAACTACAAGCTGTACCCTGCAGCTTCAGGTCACCCCCTCTTGGTGCTCACAGTTTTGTGTTCTGCTAAGCAGCCACTAGCAAACTCACCATTATTAATCCTTTTCCTCCTGGGGAAAGGACCTGCATTTATGGCAGCTGCTTTCCTGCTCAATAAGATCTTGGGCAAACCATTGGTGAGCTGTCCTGACTCACCAAGCAGCCCTTCATTAGTGTTTTCTGATATTACAACCCCAAAGCTATAGCTGCAGAGCAGCACCTTGCAGAACAGCTTCTGAGAGGCTGTCCTGCTTAAATAGAGATTCCTCTGCTCTCCTTATGGGTGTCATCCTCAAAACCTAGACGTGGCATCTCTGGATCTAAAATGAACTGCTGGGGGCTCTGGTGTTTGAGGAGTGCTATGATCCAATCTATCTAGCAAATACCAAGCCCCAGTGGTAGGAGGGTTAAGATCACACAAAAAGCTCCCTGTGTCCCCCAGCACCTGTCCTTAATTCTTTATTTAGCCAGAAACTCTTCCTGGTCCTCAGAGAGCTCAGGTGTGGCCATGCTGACTGCAGTGATTATACAAAGGGGGCAGGAGTCATCTCTCCATCTGCTCCAGAGAATAAAAAGCCGAGGATGACTCCATCTAACCCAAATTTAATTGTAAGTGGGAATTTCTTCCCAAGGAAGGTCAACAGGATGAACTCAAAGCTCTTACCCAGGAACCAGGCAGCCTAACCTATTTCATTCAGCATCCAAGGAGAGCTGCTCAGCTGGGATTATTTAGGTAGAGATGTATGTGAATTACATAGATCACAGCAATACATTTGAATTATGCAGCTGCATGAGACAGCAGCTCTGATCTATGTATTTGCACGTCCTTTATTGTAAAGTCTGGAATGGTTATGTCAGGAGTAAAGATGTGCTGCAGGGATGCCTTCTGAGAATGACCTGCACTTGAGGAAAAGACGGTGCATGCAGGAGGAAATTGGTAAAATATCAGGATTTATCATTTTAAACAGAATGTGGCTCATGCAGTCTCAGAGAAAAAGGAAAAAAGAAAAGCATTTTCAGATGACAGAAAAAGGAGCAGCTATTTCCAGTGCTGCCTGGTAGATGGTGATGATACACAAGAAATACTGATCAGTATTTTTCCAGCCAGTTCTTTAGACTACCTGAAAGAGACTGCTATGAACATTTGGTGTCTCTAGGGGCTGATAGAGCACAGTGTATATGGAAGGAATGAGTTCCTTTATTCAGAAGTAGACAAAATGTAACTTTTGAGAAGGAAAGGGAACAAAATTTTGCCAGGAATGTATTTATATAAGCCTGCTTTAATGCAGCAATAGTTGTCAGCTTCAGGGTTGTGATCTCAGTAATAAAAAATTCAAGAAGTGCCAGGTGCTGGCCAAGGTCACATCACTGCAGGGGTTAATTTTCCCTGTTTGATGTGTTTGAGACCATGCATCTCAATCAAATTAGAAAGTTCTAATCCAGTCTGTCACAGACTCCTCCATCTCCAACAGCCTGCCTGAACACTGGAAGAACACAGAAATCTTTCCCTGTCGTGGGGAACAAATAAATGTGTCTACCATTACCCCGTGGGAATTCACAGCACCCACCAGTTTCCAGCTAGTGGTGAAAGATGGGAGCTGAAATTTCAGCCAGGAGTTACTTCTTGTGTAAGAAAAAAAGACTTTGCTGAAGTTATTATCTCTCCTCTCCCTCTCCCTCTCCCTCTCCCTCTCCCTCTCCCTCTCCCTCTCCCTCTCCCTCTCCCTCTCCCTCTCCCTCTCCCTCTCCCTCTCCCTCTCCCTCTCCCTCTCCCTCTCCCTCTCCCTCTCCCTCTCCCTCTCCCTCTCCCTCTCCCTCTCCCTCTCCCTCTCCCTCTCCCTCTCCTCTCCTCTCCTCTCCCTCTCCTCTCCTCTCCTCTCTCCCTCTCCTCTCCTCTCCCTCTCCTCTCCTCTCCCTCTCCTCTCCTCCCTTTTCTTTTTCAGTCTCCTTTTCCCAAATGCCTCCTGCCCAGCTGAATCATCTCTGGATGCAGCCTCTACTGAAAATACTTTTTATTCTGCTTGTAGCTAACAAGCCACTGTGGGCATAAATTAGAAAGTCAATTAGAGCTTTGTTTCAAGCCTTTGAATGGCAGAAATTGTAAATGGAAAATAAATGAAAGAAGGGAGGAAGGGAGGAAAGGAGAAAAGGAGCTGTGTGCCAAGCAGGGTGGGATGTTCAGGCTTCTCCAGCCCTTCTGGATGATGGAATTATTTTCCCTTTCCTACTGAGAACATATCTGCTCAGGTTAGCCCTGGGGAGGAGAAGTGCTGGTTCCAACTTGTAGAATCTTAGAATTGCCAAAGTTGGAAAAGACCTCCAAGATCCTTCTGTCCATGGCATGCTGATAAAGTCTGTGGGAACTTGAAAGCTTCTGTGGCATCGTTTGGCACTTCTCTTGTACAGGTATTTGTCTTCTAAAGCCAATGGCATGTCCCACACTCCTTCATTTACTGATCAGGGGCTACAGCTTGGTATTACAGATATTATGAGCTAGGGAAGGCGTCAGTGACAATATGTATGTGACCACTAAATGTAGTTCTGATATAGGTAAATACATAGTATAATACACAAGCATTGCAATTCTATGCATACACGTGGATATATGGGTGTAATTCCCCCTCTGTAGGACCAGACACCTCCCATAAGTCCCCTGCTCAAGGCAGGGCAGACCTCACAGCCAGGCCAGGCTGCTCATGGTTCATCTGGGCATGTTTTGAACATCTCCGTGGTCAGAGCCTCCACAGTCCGAGATAAATCCCTGTAGTCAGGTGGCTTGACACCTGGCCTATGACACTCAGTGCATCTGTGGTTTTCAGGGTTTTCTGCTCAGACCCTCACTGTAATTCTTTCTGCTATTCTGCTCATCGCGCCCTTCACCTCCTGGTTCCTCAAGCTGTAGATGAGTGGGTTCAGCATTGGAATCACCACTGTGTAGAAGACAGAGACCACCTTATCTGTGTTGAGGGAATAACTGGAGCTGGGGCGCAAATACATGAATATCGTCGTTCCGTACAGCAGGGTGACAGCTGTCAGGTGGGATGCACAGGTGGAGAGGGCTTTCTGCCTGCCTTCAGCTGAGCGGATCCTGAGGATGGCACAGGAGATGAAGACGTAGGAGATCAGGATGGTGGCGATGGTGCCGAGTTCAATGATGCCAGCTAAGGAGAAGAGGATCATCTCGTTGACGTAGGTGCTGGCACAGGACAGGGCCAGGAGGGGAGGAACATCGCAGAAGAAGTGGTTTATGACATTGGAGCTGCAGAAGGGCAGCCTGACAATGAAAGACAGCTGTATAATGGCATTGAGAATGCCCCCGATGTAGGACCCTACCACTAACTGCATGCACTGCCTGCGAGTCATGATGGTGGAGTAGAGCAGCGGGTTGCAGATGGCAACGTACCGGTCGTATGCCATGACAGCCAGCAGGAAGCACTCAGTGGTCACAAAGACAATGTAGAAGAAGGTTTGGCCTGTGCAGCCAGTGAAGGAAATGGTCCTCCTCTCTGACAAGAAGTTCACCAGAGTCCTGGGTGCAATCACAGAGGAGAAGCAGATGTCAACCATGGAGAGGCTGCCGAGGAAGAAGTACATGGAAGTGTGGAGCCTGGGGTCACCTTGGATGAGGATGATTATCCCCACATTGCCTATGAGGGTGAGGACATAGATGAGCAGAAACACCACAAAGAGGGCTGCCTTCATCTTGGGATGATCGCTCAAGCCCTTGAGAATGAACTCCGCTGCCAAGGTGTGATTCTCTTCAGCCATTCAGGGCCTCCTCTCTACCAAGGGGGAGAGCACAAAGACACAGCATGGTGGAAATAATGCCTTTTGTTTTTATTATTATTAAGCTGAAATCAGATAACTTGATGATACACAACATGTGCAGCTTGGGCACTCAGACCAATCATTTCTAGGGAGCTAGAATAGGCTGGTTTACACATTAACTACAAGAAGTTAGCCAGCTGGTCTGGGCTCTGCTTCTACAGGCCAAGGGAAGAGGAAGATATTATAGGTCTTAGGGAAGGTTCGTTTCATTCTCAGGATCTTATTTTGATACCTACAGGTTGGTGAGATCAAGGGTTTGAGCAGCAGACAACAGACTCTGTCCTTCACCTCCTGTGATTATGACTCTCTCTGAATTTGTTTCCCTTCCTTCCCACTTTAGACAGATCACAGGAGGGGATTTAGGCTGTAACTGTAATAGCTTGAAGTAAGGGTAAAAATACAATAGCTTTCCTTCTTTAGTTTTGGACAAGACACCGTGGAAAAGTCAAGTCTTTGTGACTCTCTGGGAAGGAGAAGATGTTGCACGATCCTGAAACTCACTCAAGAAGTGAGGAGTTTGACATTACAGTCTCAGAAGCCTTGTGAAGGTGAAGTCAGAGAGGTCATGAGAGCAATTCTCATTGCGAGCTGTTATTTTGAACTAGAGTACACATCAAACATTTCCTTTCTGTAACTTAGAGAATGTAAAATGAAGTGTTAAACATGACTGGCCCATGACACTGAGAGCAAATGCATTGGTCTGGGTGTAAAGGTCACATGTATAAAGAGTTAATGTGAATTTAACGGATGATAAATAAATGAATGCTTGTGTCCCAGCTCGTCACTTCCCCATTGACCACTGCCACACACTGATGGCATTCATCACCCCTTATGTTTCCAGAAGCAGGCAGGGAGATGAGATCTGATTTGCAGATGTAGTTGAAGTTTCGGGAGAGATAGCTGTGTGCATTTATGAATATGAACCAGCTGTGATGTAGCGATTGCAACTGGGTGGAACTGTGGTCCACCACGTCCTGGAACACAGAGTAACACCTAGTGCCTTTCCCAGTGTGCTCAGGCAGCAGCATCTGGCTGCACTGGTTCTCATTTACAGGTGAGAACAAGGCACAGCTCACAGATTTGGCAGAAGGGAGGGGAAAAAAAGAAATCAAGAAAAACTGAGGGGAAAACGGAGCCACTATAAAAATTTGCTGCTTTATTTGACAGCCTATGGAAAAAAAGCCTTCACAGAGGAAGCTTTGTGGCACAGCAAAACATCCTGGAGATGAGGACATTCACAAGACTTCTCTCGTCTCATTTTCAGAGGGCAAAGCTCATCTCCCTCCAGCAGCTTCTGCCTCTCACCTTGGCCAGGGAGGAGATCATGGAGCTGTGCTGAGCCAGGCTCACGTATTTCCATTTGCCTGAATTTAGGCATCTATTCAAGCTGTTCACCTTAATGAATAGGGGAAATATAGGCTTCTGTTCCTGATAGCATGAATATTTAGAATAGAATAATAACAAATCTACAGCAGTAAAGATAAGGGTCACTCTTACCCAGTCAGGTGAGTGTCAGGATCAGAAAAGTGATTGCAGAATTCTCCATCAGCTGAACATCCACACTTTATTTCAGGCTTAGAGTGTGAATTAATCTCCCCTTGAGAATGTCCTCTCTTCTTCTCCCAGACTCCTTCAAGATACCACAAGCTCCATAATTTCTGATCCACGTATGCTTTTGACTTCAAAATACCAATGTGCACCTCAGCAGAACTATTTCACTTTCAACTAACACAGAGGAGTGAGGCTTTAGCTGTTGTAAATAGCAGCCTCCCCAGAGGTAGTATTGCTGCAGGGATTTATGCCGCAGGATGGTCCCGATGGAGCTCACTCTGACCATTCAGCTCATGCCTCCCTGTGGGTGGAGGCCACTTCTTTAACTGGCTGCAAAGGCTTTTCCACTGGGGATGTAACTACAGGCTCAGGACACTTGAATGGTAAACCTGGGGCGTCATAACTTGAAGCCATCCTCCCCATTCCCAGATAAAGAAGAACATATCTCCTGAGCTTTCTAGAGCCTCATGAGTATTTCCATTGAGTGATGTTTTTTGCTTACAGCTACCTGCTGCCTTTCCACAGGTTTCTTGTGGTCAGCAAGGGGTGTTAGTCCTTGCCTTGGCCATGGTTTGGGTTGCTAAGAGTAGTGAGTCTTGCTTGTATACTGCTGGCTCCTTAATAAGAATCCGTGAGTCATAGCAGCCTGAACTGCTAACAAAGGTTTAGCTGTGCACACAGCATGATGCAAAGTCTTTTGCTAATTCCTGGACCACAGCAGCGTTATTGTCACAGATATCAATAACCCGTGACAACACTTGGCAGCTTCAAGAGACAGAACAGGTAGAGGTCCTGGCGAGTGCATGATACTCTTCACCATCCCCTCTGAAAATCAAGGAGGAGATGGGAAGGGGCATTCAAAGGGCAATTTATTGCAGGCATCTCAAACGTAGTAAGCAGCTTAGGCTGCAGTAATTGGCTCTGGCTAGATGCCTGCACAGATGGCTGGGGTCACAGGGATGACGGCTGCTCTAGGCCTCCAGACAACGAAAGAGCCTGAACTGCCTCCAGATACTGACAGTTAAGAATAGGGAGGTCTGCATGGGACCCACCCGTCAGAAGATGGCTGGGATTGGCAGTGCATTAAACCTAGAAAAAAAGGTTCTGCTTTTTTCTGGTCCAGATACTTCCAGGAACAGCTTAGCAGCCTGTTTTTTTCTTCCCTTTGAGCAGAGAGCAGGGTCATCCTGCTGCTCCACCTCTACTGGAAGGTCAGAACCATCTCGGCTCATCGTGGCACGTTTTGAAAAGAGATTATGATAGTTCGGTTCTTTCTGCAAACAAACTTCTGCTTAGCAGAAAACCAATTCATGATAATTTCGGTGTTATTTACCTCAGCTCAGCACAAGCAAGCATCAGTATCTTGCAGGGTCTGAAACATTTTAAAGCGTTCCCAATTCTTAACACGTCTTTCACTTTACGTTTTTTTTCCCTTTCAGTAGTGGGAGTCCTTGCTTTTAAACAGAATGCATGGATACAGTCACCATATAACTAGGAGCACATGTTTGGATCCTTGATTTCCATAGGTGTGATTTTCTCGTCTGTCAGATGAGAATATTATCATGCAAACTGATGAGACAGCTGCTTGTGTACTTTTCACAGCCAGCAGGAATGAAGGCTGTGGTTCAATAGGCATGGGTGTCCAGGACTATTTCAGACCCACCACGATTTTTTTATCCTGACTGCTCCAACCTGAAGAAGCCATTATCTACGATGATACTGAGACCATCACAATGGTGTTTGTGGCTTTGTCCTTTGGAAAGGGGCATAAAGACTTGTAATGCCCTTTGCATTCCTAGCTGGAGCTGGGCACTTTCCCTCACTCATAGTGTGTTAGGGAACACTTGCCCTGACTTCTCCAGTTGGTTTCATCTGCTGCAAAGGCTTTTTTCAACACTGATGTTCACCTGAAGTTCATAGGTTCCATGTCATGTCTGGAATAGGTAGAGAACTCATTTGAAATCTAATCAATCATGCAAATAAGCAATATCCAAGCAGGTAGAGAGGGGTACAGTATGAGAACCTGAGCCTGCCATTAGTACATTCAGGTCAAAGATGACCAAAGTAAAGAGCCCGAGTTTTCAGCAGACATACCACAGTTTGGGTGGGCTGAGCTTTATCACCATATTTCTCTTCAAATAAATAAATAAAAGAGCAGACTTGAAGTTGCCTACTGAATGGCAGGTCCATGCAGATATCTAGCACACCTACTCCATGCTAAAGGTTTCTCCTGCACAAGTATGTTTGTCCCACTGTACCTCTGAACACTTGGCAAGGATGTTTTCAAAAAGCGGCAAGTTTTGCTGTTGTCAATTACTGCTACTTTGACATTGCCTCTAACCCCATCTTCCTTACCTGTCTGAGTAATTATTTCACCATCACTGACTTAAAAAACTTTTTTCCACCATCTAGCTTGCTTTCTAAGTCAGGACTTTGGAGAAGCGAATTTATTTTTAATCTTTATCTTCTTTTCTCTCTTAATTGTATGTCCACACATGGATGCCCCTCCCAGAGGCTATTGTCTTCACTATTTATTACTTTCCAGTTCAGACAGTTGGGATAAGCTGCCAACAGCCTCATTGGGCATACCACCCCAGGTTAATACCTATTGCTTTTTCTATCGCCTTAGTGATTGTGGGTGAGACAGAGAGGAGGAGCTATGAATTCCTTAACTCTAGAGATGGGCTGTCTTCTGGGAGCAGGGGTGTACCAAGATCAGCAAGTGCTGTGATGTTATTGAGCGGCAGCATCTCAACACCTCATAATTATGGAAACACTCCAGCTGGAAAGATGCACCAAAGCTCTCCAAATCAGCAACAGGGAACCGGTGCTGATGGGAAACTATGTGCAGTGTCTGTGACAGATAATTAGAGATATCTATTGGAACATCTACATTGCAAATGAATCTAACACAGGGGCTATGAAGATCAACATCTTTGTTAATTTGGAAAAGCAGGACTTCTACTTTCCTCTCTACACCTTTCTGTCTGTATTATCACTTAAGTTTAAGACTTCATAAATTAAGACTTGACTATTTAGAGTACTTACGGTGCAGCTTTACATTCAGGCTTTGGAAAAAAAATAGACGTGATTACCAAGATGAAAAGAATTCAGCCTCGGAAGTCATAGGAAACATTCAACCAAATCTGAAAATAAAATGTTGCCGACATCCTGAAGACAGTACTGTCATCAAATTAGTAAACGGAGGACGTACTATGGGACAAAATACTTCAAAGGGGGAATGTGTTCCCAGGGTGAGCTTGAACAGAGATCCCAGCCTCTTGCATGGAGAAAGGTGTGGTGGGGGCCTTAGGTCAGAGCTGTTGAGGCCATTAGTGCCCTCCAGGACAGAAGAATCAATCATCAAACTTTTGAATATCATAGAAGTTCATAAACACCAGTTGAGGTGTGGACATCCATGCTGTAGGTATCTAGGTGTGGATAACAAGCCAATCTTTGCTGGATCACTAGGCTATCCAGCAGCAGCAGCAGGAAATCAGCAGCTCCAGAGTGGAAGTCAGTTGTGCCTTATGAATGGGGGTATGACAACTGTATGGGAACTGTTGAATCAGGGCCTGAACCACTGATGGATCACCTGTGGTGAGCACTGGGTCAGCCACAGGAGCACAGGTGAAGGCAATGCACTGTGTGACTGCAAGGGGTGGAGTCTGGCTGCACCTCTCCCAGACCCCATTTAAGGGCTGACCAGCACTGGGGAAGGATCTTTGGTTGGAGATTCCTCCCCAGTGGAGTCATCAGTGAGCCTTGATCATCCAAAAAGGTGAGTCAATCTTTATTTATCAGATGTCTGTGTACCATCCATATAAGCCTAACGAAAATATACCATCCTCTGTGCTATTCTTTCTGAGTAGCATTCTTTGGGGTTATTTGTCCTACAGACAACACTCCCTGAAATGTCCTTAAATCCATTTTAATTCACCAAGGTCAGACTGAAGCCCCTTGTGTGCTTCCTAGGCACCTCAGAAGCGCAGTCAGCAGGTCATAGTTGCTACTGCATGGCTGTGCTCAGCTGTGGCTTGCTGGTGTGATATCTTTCAGATACCTGAAGCAGCACAGTGGCTTTCAGAACATTTTTTCAGTTAGGGACTTTTCCCCACGATAGCACAAGGGGGTGTAGTTACCTCTCCATTGCCTAGATGTTGGAGTCTGAGAAGGAGGGTGTCTCGCTTCACATCAGGCAAGTTAGAACCCAGCATCTTCTAGTTAATGGAGCTTATGCTGACCCACAGGCATTATTTGCTGTATTTGAGACATATCCTCATCTTTCACCTCTTGATAGAAGCAAAAGCACAGAAGGAGCTGTAGTGCTGCCACAAAACAGAGCTCTTCCTGCATTTAGGCAACAGGCTTTCTTGCTCGTGTCTTTTTACATTATTTTTAGGGGCAAGATGTACCAAAGTGGGTTTTCTTTATGGATACGAATTCTTAAGATGTCTTGATGCACCAGAGCTCCTAAAGATGCACGTCTACCAGTGTGAATTTGTCCACTGTAAGTTATATATAATTATATATACATATGATTTTAAGACCAGAATAATAATTAAAAGCCAAGGAAGAATGTCTGGATGTCACAGTCAGTAATCTGTGGGACTGTGACTTTCTCTTGCTCTAGGTCCATGTGCACACCTCTGAGGCTGCTCTGAGTTATCCTATAAAATAATCACAGGATCAGCTGAACATCATCAAATAAAAGCTCTAAAAGTGCACGATGATTTGAGGCTTCCTCTTCAGAGCTATATCATACTTTCCACTTTGAGATTTGCCAGCTTATAAATTTCCTGGAATCCTTTGCAGTAACTATCACCCCGCCTACAGACTTTTGTTCCATCATGTGAGAGTTCCCTTCCAACTCATCTATGACCTGTGAGAATTCAGGATTTCTTTCCAAGTGAGAATGGATAAAGATCTGATTCTTTTCTTAAAAATGCAAATGCATGAGTAAATCCAAAATTGTAAGTATCTAACCACAAAAATGAGTTAACATTTATGTGGGTTCAACTCGCTCCTTGTTCATTTTTAAACACCTCAAAAGAAATACACACAAACACACATATATGTATGTATTTCCTAAATCCCAGCTGTATATATGACAGTGCAGTAGTTAAATGGATATTTGATTGCAGTGAAATGTGGTCCAAAATTCACTTTTAGAAGTCTTTATGTTACTCTTCCTTTTGCTAGAGAGGGTAACACCAGATCATAGGACAAAAAATCATGCACTGATCAAATCTGTCCTCTTGGGACGAATGTACTGAAACTTGTGTGCTCTGATACCTACAGCAGCAAACATTTGTCAGACTTATGTTTCCTATAGCATCTTTCTAAGCTCTTCTAGAGGAAGGGCAAACAGGTCTTATATTTTAATAAGGCATTTTTGAACATAAAATAGTAATATATTTTTTTTTAATGCCATAGCTGTAGTGTGTATGTCATACAGGCATGCAAAGAGGTACTCCTGTCTGTAATGTTGCATGGTTTGTTTGTGAAATATTTCACCATGCTCGGTATATTTCACTGGAATATTTGATTTTGACAGAAGGCAAAGCTACTTCTCCTTCTCTGTAATCAATAAATAGTTATAGATGGAACCATTTAGATGAGATAAACGTGTAGTGTAGGTAGGAGAGGATCTTTTTTCTTTTTACTCTTCTCTTCTTTGTGAAGATACGGTTCAGGGAAGAAAATGTTATGATAGTTAACTACACAGACCACACTTTCATTCTCCTGGGATGAAAGCCCTGGCATGCAGCTCCCTCTTTTAGGTGTGTTTCTGCTGATATATATGCTAATGTTCCTGATGGTCACTGGCACCAGTATTGTGCCTTAGGACTACAACACGCCACCATACAGCAGGGACACGAACCATGCGCTCTGATTTATTGAACCACGTTAGTTTTGGAAGAGAACAAGTTTTGATAAACATGAGAGAACTTCATAGGTCCCTCTGGAAGGCACCATTCAGCTTGGTGTCATCCAAAAACTTGCTGAGGATGAACTCGATCCCATAATCTCTGTCACTGATCAAGGTGTTATAGAATACTGGACCCAAGACAGGCACCTGGGGTCACCAATCACTACCAGTTTCCACTTGGACATAGAGCCATTTACAAGAAACCTCTGGCTGCAAATTTCCAAGTAACTCATTATCTACTGAATACTCCGCCCTTTAAATCCATCTCTCTCTAATTTAGAGAAAAGGATGTAGTGGGGAGGACCATGTCAAAGATCTTGACCTCCCAGCTTCCAGCCTCTGATGATCATTTGAACTATATTTTCTTGAGCACAACCAATTTCAATTTTCAACGTCAACCAGCTGGTTAAGGGTGTTTCTATCACAAGTAATGATGCTCCCCTTCTCGGAGCAGAAAGTGTTCTTTGGAGACCAACCCCCCTTCGTGGCTTAACAAGCCCTTCTGGGGCTTACCAAGAAAATGTCCTACTTGTCCTGAGAGCTTCTCAGCAGCCTTGGAGTCAGCTTCACTCATCCTTCTTAACAAGCCCTGAGGGACTCATTAGCAGGGACTAACAAGAAAGAAACTTTCTTCCTTCTTAACAACAAGGAGCTCCTCTACATCCGCTTTCTTTGTCACAGTTGGCCCAGGATCCAAAGACAGAGAAGATCACTGGATTGCTATGTGACACGCTCAGGGCAATCACTTGGGCCAGGCTGACAGCAGTTGGATGCTGTTCCATGTTCCCCTGGTTGAAGCACTCACACTCCATCTCCCCATGCCCTCTGGTTGAATCTCAGACTCCAGGTCAAGGTGTTCTGCAGGACCTGCCCACTCTGCTCTTGGGTTTGTTTAGGTCACTTCTCTGTGTTTTTCCTCTATGGAGGCATACAAGATAAGGCTGTACGTGGCTCTTGGCAGCCTGGTCTAGTGGTTGGTGACGCTGCCCATGGCAGGGGGTTGAAACTAGATGATATTTGAGGTCCTTTTCAACCCAGGCCACTCTATGCTACTCTATGATACTCAGTGTTTCATCCCATTCATGACTCTTTTTTTGTCCTACTGCTCTAGTATGTTAACTGAATTACAAGTACCAAACTTGTTGGTTGCTGTCATATATCTTATGATTTATTTTAGAGGAAAAATCAGACAGTTGTACAACACGAGGATAAAGCAGTTAGTGCTCATACAACAAAAATAAGCTGCACGTACTAGAGTGAGAAGAACATACGCAGGTTACCATACAGGTAAAATCTTGCTATGTATTGCAGTACACTGTTATTCTAAATTCCAGTGTTTATTGCTTTTGTGTGGCTGACAGAGGGAGGAATTGGGGATTTGGAGAATGTTTCTGAAATGGCATTGCCCAACTGATCAATTCAAACCAAGCTCCTCCTGTAACCCAGTCAGGAGCTTGGCTGTACATCCCTCACTCACATCACCCAGGGACAGAAGGGCTTCAGTTTATGAAATTATCCATGTCTGAAAATATGCAGGAAAGTAACTGCAGCAGTGCTGACTTTCCTGATGGGTCAGGAAAAGGTGTGATTGAGGAACTTGGTGGAGCTTTCCCTTGCTTTTCTCCCCCCACTCATTCATAGGTCGAGGGAGAGCATTCTTTCTTCTCATGCAGGAGCAGAGGAGAAAGGCATGGGTATAAACATGTCTGAGAAGACCTCTCCATTGCCCAAAATCACTCAGGACAGCCAGTTATTAGAGACATCTTCCTCTCCATCACTTTCGCTAGAGCGTCCTTTACTTCCTTGTTCCTCAGGCTGTAGATGAGGGGGTTCAGCATGGGGGTCACCATGGTGTAGAACACAGAGGCCACCTTGTCCAGGTCCTTGGAGTGCCTGGAGCTGGGCCGTGAGTACATGGAGGCCGCAGACGCGTAGAAGAGGGTGACAGCTGCCAGGTGGGATGCACACGTGGAGAAGGCTTTGTGTTTGCCTGCAGCTGTGCGCATCCTGAGGACAGCGAGCAGGATGTAGGTGTACGAGGTGAGGATGGTCACGCTGGTGACGAGCATGTTGAAGCCGACCACAAGAAACATCACAATCTCATTGGTGGTGGGGTCTGTGCAAGAGATGGCATAGAGCGGGGGACCGTCACAGTAGAAGTGGTTGATGACGTTGGGACCGCAGAAGGACAGCTGAAGTGCAAACCCTGTGTGAATGGTGGCATTCACAACCCCGAGAAGGTAGGAGCCAGCAACCAGCAGGGCACAAACTCTGCTGGACATGGAGAAGACATAGAGCAGAGGGCTGCAGATGGCCACGTAGCGGTCGTATGCCATCGCGGCCAAGAGGTAGCACTCTGTGGTGGCGAAGACGGCGTAGAAATAAAACTGTGCCAGGCATGCGGAGTGAGAAATGACCTTCTGTGATGCTGGGAGGTCTGAGAGCACTCGGGGAGTGATGGAGGAGGAATAGCAGATGTCGAGGAAGGACAAGCTGCTCAGGAAGAAGTACATGGGGGTGTGGAGCCGGGAGTCCAGCCTGATCAACGTGATCATGCCCGCATTGCCTAGCAGAGTGATCACATAGATCAGCAAGAAGGCCACAAAGAGGACAGCCTGGGTGCTCCTCTTCTCTGAGAATCCCAAGAGCACAAATTCAGTGATGGGGGTGTGATTTCCCTTGGCCATCATCACAGCACAGCTGCAGTAGACGAGCAGAGATGCAGAGAAACACCGAATCAGCATGTTTCCTTTTTGCCCCACAGTCCAAGATCAAAGGAATTGTCTTTTTATTGGGAACAGAAAGGAAGAGAAAGGCAAGGGAAAGTGTTATAAATATCAGTGCCACAGGAAGCTCCAGCACTGCCATTGGTAGGTGCAGAGAGCAAGCTCCTGAGAATGTGGCTTTAAAAGGTGATCACATTATTCTCTTCCCAGGGGGGAAGTTATGTGGTGGCAGGAGTTGCTCACTGAGGAATCCATCACACATAGTGTCATGACTACCCCAGAGAAAGAGTGTTCTGCACGTGGAAAATTCAGTGCAGAAGCCCTTTTCTGACTCATATATGAGTCTCCTCTATCTGAATTTAGATAAAATGAGGCTCCACAGACCTTCCTATTCCTTGCCAGGATTTGAATCTGCACTTCCCAGTCAGTTTTTCCGACCTGCAGCAGAACCATTGGCCACGTGGACTGCAGTGCTGCCGGTGCTCGCTGCACTGGAGCCTGCCATGTAATGTTCTGTCTGTCTGGTACCTGCTGCTGGCTCCCTAACACATCTCTAACAAGCACAGCTTTGGAGAGCCAACGCCTCGACTTCTCTAAGCTGCCTGCCCTCTGATCACTGTATGATTACTGCAAAGGCAGGAATCACAATTAGCAGAGACTGTGGGCTTTTCCTCACTGCTAGCAGCTGCCTTCAGCTTTGAAAAGCTGCTTCTGGATGCCTGGGCTGTGCACGAGAGACCTTGAGGATGTGAGAGTGACTGCTGTGCCAAGAGGTTCCTGCCCAAGTCCTCCCTCCCTGGCAGCTCAGATCTCCATGGGGCCCTCAGGCTGACACTGGGTGATGCTCCCCAACTCACCTGCTGGCTCATATCTCAGGACCCTTCCCATGGCAAGGACGCACAAAGCTGACACTTGTTCTCTCCTACACCAGCAGCTGGTGTGAAAAATGAGCCCGAGTCTCCCCCAGTTTGTGTGAAAGGCAAGAAGGATTTTGTGAGCCATAAAGGCCATCAGCCCTTCGCACAGAAAAGCTGCCGTTTCTCTGATGCTTTCCTTAAAAAGTGTGGCCGGTTCCTCCCCCTGCTGTGATCGTGCCAGAGATTTCTCTTGGGAGCTGATAACTTTGGAGACAGCTCCTTTAGGAGAAGACGTGCACTCAGAAGTAAACATGACCGATGTCACAAAGCTAACTGAAAGCCTGAGTCTTCTTCCTACTGCTATTTAGGTATGTTTTGTGTCCTAGACACACAGAGAAATGAAAAGAATGGAGGAAAGTGTTTGTGAAGGACTCCTGAACATCAGCATGTGGAGCTGCAGCTTTCCTTTGTGCTGAAACCACTCACATAGAATAGCCCCCAGCAGCGACGGCTCCAGACAAAATCCACATTTGCTATGGCTCCACCCTCACCCATCCACCCCAGCTGCCGAGCAGCAAGAGGACAACGCCATAAATATTCTCCTGAAAAATTCTTTTCTTGGCATCTATCAGATGAACTGAGGCACGGCTGTCTCCATTAGGGGAACTGATGGTGACTAACCCGGATAGGAAAGCATATTATTAGAACTGGTGACTCCTGCTCTGAGATGACTCAAGGCTTGTTTCAAGAACCTGGAAGCAGAAATTATTATTTAGCTGCAGCTGGGATGAAAGAGAAGCTCAGCCTGGACTGACGCTGGACAAACCAGGCAAAATAACACAACAGGTTTATTGAAGGAGAGTAAAACCGCAGTCAACACATCAGGGAATTTTAAAGCAAAATGCAAAAATCACCATTTTCCCCTGAGTTTTATTTTTAACCGTGACAGAGGCTCTATCAGTAGCGTGTTGGCATTTCTCAGAAGCTCATCTCCTTACGCAGCTCTGTGCAGCACCCTCCAGAATTGGGTTGCAGGGAGAGCACAGACAGTGGATGCTGGATGGGACCTTCCTCGCGGCTCTGCTCAGGGCACTCCTCACCTCCGCGTTCCGCAGACTGTAGATGAAGGGGTTGAGCATGGGGATCACCACGGTGTAGAAGACGGAGGCTGTTTTCCTTTCCTCTTCTGCGCGAGTGGAAAGGGGGTGGAGGTAGAAGAAGGCTGCAGAGCCGCAGAAGAGCGTGACGGCAGTGAGGTGGGAGGTGCAGGTGAGGAAGGCTTTGTGCCTGCCCTGCGCAGAGCGGATGGTGCAGACGGAGCGCAGGATGAAGGTGTAGGACATGAGGATGGCCAGGGCTAAGGAGGCGATGATGAAGCCAGCACACGAGAGCATCAAGACCTCGCTGAGCCAGGTGTCGGAGCACGAGAGCTGCAGGAGCGGTGGGAGTTCGCAGTAGAAATGGTTCAGCACGTTTGGGCCGCAGAAGGAGAGTTGCAGGAGAGCTGTGGTGTGCACCAAGGCGTTCAGGCTGCCAGCCACATAGCAGCCCAGCACCAGCTGGACGCAGAGCCTGTGGGACATGACAACCAAGTAGCGCAGAGGCAGGTGGATGGCCACGCAGCGGTCATATGCCATGATGGCCAGAAAGAAGGCTTCTGTGGTGACGAATACTAAATAGAAGAACAACTGTGTGAGGCAGCCGTGGAAAGAAATGACTTTCCTCTCGGCCAGGAGGCCCAGCAGGAGCTTTGGAGTTATGGTTGAAGAGTAGCAGACGTCCAGGAAGGAGAGGTGGCCGAGGAAGAAGTACATGGGCGTGTGAAGGTGACGGTCAGTCCTGATGAGGACAATCATCCCGAGGTTGCCCACCAGAGTGGTGATGTAGATGAGGAGGAAAATGGCAAAGAGCAGCTCCTGCAGGGTGGTGAAGCCCAACAGGACAAACTCTGTCACACCCGAGTGGTTTCCCCCTGCCATATAGGTGGCTCTCTGTGATAAGGTGCGTCTCTCAGTGTCTCAGTGAATAGACACCCATCACTGGCTTCCCCTGATCCCAGCTTCAGACTCACATGTGCATCACGTAGCCAGCAGGGAAAGAGATCCCCTGTTGCCTATATACGCTCGCATACATTCATGAAATTATCCATAGCTTTTCACAGAGGGTGGAGAATCCTTCCTTTCCCTTGCTTGGCTCCTTGCATTCTTGCATGTCGTCTCCTTCCAATTGAAATGAATCCATGATTCTGTGGTTCCTGTGCCTCTTGGGTCTCACCCTCAGAAGGAACAGAGCTCCAACATTTGAATTCAGAATTAGGATGGGAAATCAGATGCTCTGTGGTGCAGGCTTATTCTTCCAAGACAGACTCTAACTTCACCGTTCTGCTTGTGGCAGGACTCCTGCTTCTGCAACAAAATGGACACGCTGTTAAGAAAAACCCTACCCCAATCTGTTGGCCCATGGATTCCCTTGTTTTTTTTTTCCCAGCTTCTCTGCACACACAAACCCGGCTCTTCTCATCACTCCTTCTCAGTAATGCCCCTCAGAGCTCTCACCTCTGGCTTTCCCTCCTGTGCATGAGGAATCAGAGTTTGCTGTGATCTCCCAAGTCCCGTCTGTGCTCTGCTCCTTCTGAGCTCGGCCAGATGGCACTCACGTAAGCTTACACCAGCACCAGGATTACAGCTGCTGCTGAACACCCATTGTTCTCTTTCTCCCGGTCTCTAATTTCTCCTGATCTGCTGTGTGATGGCAGAGGATCCTGCAGGATGTGCACGGCTTTCCCACTGCTGGCAGAGGCACTCAGCCTCGCATCACCCAACACACATCCACCCCAAACATTCTCAAGTAATCACCCTTTCTGCTCCGCTGTGTTCTGCCTCCTTCTCAGAAATGCACTCCCTGCTCCTGGCGCTGAGCTCTGTCTGTCACCAGAACAGGATCTTTGTGCGTCCCCTGGTGTGGCACGGAGGTTTAAGCTATATCCTACACCCACAGGACAAATTGCCAGAGGTGCACTGGGGCACCTCTCAAGCAGTGAGCTGTCCCCAAAGGCCCTGCTTGCTCCAATTTTCCACTTCTTCTTTAATATGTTCTCGCACCGTTGCTTCCCAGAAGGAAGAGCCTCTGAGCTGCTCCTTCCAGCAGCACTCACATGGTTGAAGCGTTCACAATTCACAGGTTTGTCCAAGGGCAGGATGCAGTGTAAAGGGTGTTGGGTAGTGGGCATGGACTCAAGCAGCTCTGTTGTGAACACGTGCAATAACGTGCATTAATTCCAGGCAGCATACAAGTTATATATATAGGTATTATTTTCTTTTTTTCCACTGGCCACATACCTTGTGATTCAGTGTCACAGTAATTTACCCATGTTCTGCCGTTCTAATAAAAGTAAACTGTGAAAATAATTAACAAAAAAAAAAAATCAAAGAACAGAAAAGATGAGATCTTCTAGGGTCATTCGCTGGAGATGAACTTCAAATATTATGCTCTGTTCCATTGTACTCCATTGTGCTCAATAGTATTCCATTCCATGCCATTCCATTGCACTCCTTTCCTCACATTTTATTCCATTCCATTCCATCCCTTCCATTCCATTCCGTTCCATTCCATTCCGTTCCATTCCATTCCATTCCATCCCTTCCATTCCATTCAGTTCCATCCACTTATATTCCATCCCATTCAGTTCCAATCGATTCTATTCCACTCTATTCTATTACAGGGGAAATCTACACATATCTAAATGCAATCCTTCTGGCTGGGAAATGAATCTCAGTACCTCTTCCCTTCTCTCATCCTCTGTTCTACAATCCTTCACCACGCCATCAGTTCTCTCCACTTTGTAGCACAGAAGTACAATTGTTTCTTTTGGAAGAAGAAACTTCAGGAAGAAGGCGCTTCCATGTGCCTTGAAATGGCAGGGAGAAAAGTGGGAAACAGCAAAAATAAAGATGGAAAGATTTCTAAATCCCAGGAGGGTTACCACTCTGAGGAGCTGAGAAAGGTGATGTCAGCCCCATTAAGAGGTGTATGGGCAATTGCACGCATCCAGGGGAGGAGAATAAAACCTGGAGCTCCACCCATTGCTCTGTGTGTCCTGCGAACAAGCACAGAGATGCTCCGTTGCACGAACACAGGAACAGACACAGGAGTGGCTGTGCAACACAGGGAGGGTGGAGGAGTCCTGAAGAGTGGGACAAGAGGTGGGTGGAGGGATACTGTTAGAAGATAGGGATTTCTCTTCTGTTTTGTGCATCCTGCATGTTTTGCAGCTGGCTTCTAGATCTTTTATTTTCATATTGAAGGGCCTCAGTGGGAGCACAGAAATGGCAGAAGTGGAACATTCATTATAATATTTGCCCCCCCAACACAGCTGATTTTTTCCGGATAGATTCTTTGCAAAAGCTGGAAGCTCAGGATCATTTCCAAATGCTGGCACGACTGAGATTGGTTTGGTGGGAAAGGGCAGCAGAGAACAGCAAGAAAGAAGACTTCCTTTCTGTTTTCATTCGATGTCTGCCGTCTCTAGAGGCAACTCTCAAGCCAATCCTCACAGAATAATGCAGACATCCTTCTCTGTGACTCAGGACAGACACCAACCAATGCGGGTTTCCCATGTGCAGGAGGGACCTGCACCACAGCCACGCCACTTTCCAGCATGTCCTGCCCTTGCTTCCTCCACTGACCATGGTGTGGGCAAATCACTCCGTGGTGACAGAGTTCACTCTTGCGGGATTCAGTGATCGCCCTGACCTGCAGGATGTGCTCCTTGTGGCGTTGCTCACAATGTACCTCGTCAACCTAATGGGAAATGTGGGGATGATCCTCTTAATCAACTGCGAACCCAGGTTGCACACACCCATGTACTTCTTCCTAAGCCACCTTTCCCTCCTGGACATCAGCTTCTCCTCCAGCATCATCCCAAAGTTCCTCCTCAGCCTCCTGGCAGGGAGCAGAACCATCTCCTATGCGGGATGCCTCACTCAGTTCTACTTCTACGTCTCATTTGGCACAGCAGAATCCCTCCTCCTAGCTGCCATGGCATACGACCGCTACGTGGCCATCTGCAACCCACTCCGCTACACGGTGGTGATGTCCCGGGCACTGTGCCTGTGCCTTGTGGCCAGCTGCTATGCAGCAGGGGCTCTCAACTCTGCCATGCACACGGGTGCCATGCTTCGCCTCTCCTTCTGTGCCTCTGGCATCCTGGACCACTTCTACTGCGAAGGGAAACTGCTCTTGGCCCACTCGTGCTCCGACACCAGCATCAACAATATTTTGATGCTCGTCTTTGTCAGCTGCACTGTGATCACCACCAGCACGGCCACCCTGCTGTCCTATGGCTGCATCCTGTCCATTGTGCTGCAGACCCGCTTCCCTGGAGCCAGGCGCAAGGTCTTCTCCACCTGCACCTCCCACCTCTCAGTGACTCTCCTCTTTTACGGGTCACTTGCCTTCATGTACATGCAGTCTGGAGCCAGGAGGTCAGCCCAGCTGGACAAAGTGGCTTCCTTGTTCTACATCGCAGTCACCCCCATGCTCAACCCCTTCGTCTACAGCCTGAGGAACCAGCAGGTGAGGGATGCCCTGAGCAGGGTGAGGAGGCAGTGCCACAGACATCAGGGCGGATTTTAGTTGGACATTGCCAGGTTGTGCTTTCCATGGAGCACACCTAGAGGAAGGGGAAGGGCGCTGAGGGCTCTGTCCTTGAGAAGGTGGGATGTAGGCAGGTGTGGGACAGCCTCTCACAGAGGTGTGCTTGTCACTTGCAGAGTGACAGGTGAAAGCTGAAGGTACCAGCTGCAGGCTGGAGTCAAAGAAGAAACGCATCTCTTTATTTCCTCATTTCAAATTCAAGCAAACATGAAGGGAAATACCTTCTTTTCAGCAGAGCTGGTTTTTCTCTCCTGCTGGACAAAAGCAGACCACCGTTGATGGAACCTCAGGAAAGTGTGAACACTCCCATCCAGAATGCTTAAGAGAAGTTCAGTCACAAGTCGTACTTATTGGACAACAAAAGCTCATTGTCACCTAAATCCTATGTTACATCTTACGTATACTTCTCACTGCTGTTGGGGTCTCTCTTTGTCATGTTTCTCTGAGTGTCCCTCAGGGGGGGACATCCCAGTGCAGAACTCTGAATCCCACTTAGCAGCACTGCTCCAAGTGGAGCTTTAATTATTAAAGCTCAGAAGAGGAGGACCTTCATCACAAAGGACGTGTGGGCTTTGGGGACTTTGGGATTATCCTCTCTGAAGGTAGTGCCTTCTGGGGCTTACCAAGGAAGTGTCCTACTCGTCCTGAGAGCTTCTCAGCAGCCTTGGAGTCAGCTTCACTCATCCTTCTTAACAAGCCCTGAGGGGCTCATTAGCAGGGACTAACAAGAAAGAAACTTTCTTCCTACATAACAACAAGGAGCTCCTCTACATCCACTTTCTTTGTCACAGTTGGCCCAGGATCCAAAGACAAAGAGGGTCACTGGAATGCTATGTGACACGCTCAGGGCAATCGCTTAGGCCTGGCTGACAGCAGCTGGATGCTGTTGCATGTTCCCCTGATTGAAACACCCACACCCCATCTCCCCATGCCCTCTGGTTGAATCTCAGACTCCAGGTCAAGGTGTTCTGCAGGACCTGCCCACTCTGCTCTTTGGTCTGCTTCATTCATTTCTCTGTGTTTTTACCCAGTGTTTCATCCTATTCATGACAATTTTCTGTCCTACTGCTCTTGTACGTTAGCTGAATTACAACTGCCAAAATTCTTGGTTGCTATCGTGTAATTTATGATTTCTTTTAGAGGAAAAATCACACGATTGTACAACATGAAGATAAAGCAGTTAGTGCTCATGAAACAAAAATAACCTCCAAGTACTAGAGTGGAAAGAATGCACATATGGATTACTGTCCAGGTAAAATCTGTTCCTGCTATGTATAGTGGCAAATTGTTTTTCTAATGCCCAGTGTTTATTGCCTTGGCATGACTGACAGCAAGGGGGAAATAGGTATTTGTAGAATGTGTTTGAAATGGCACTGCCTAACTCATCAACACAAACCAAGCTCCTCCTGCATCCCAACGCACGAGGTCGGCTGTACACGCCTTGCTGGCTGGAACACTTCTTGACATTCTTTTATTTCTGTTTATGATCAGAAGCTCAACCAGGGAAGCACTTCATTAGATGGTATCACTTCGTGCTGAAGTATCTCTCTATGTGTCACACACGGAGCCGGTGGGTTTTGTTTCTCCAGTGGAAGAAAAAGAGGCTCAAGGGCAACTTTATTGCTCCTACAGCTACCTCAAAGAAGCTTGTAGTGAGGCTGAGGTTGGCTGCTCCTCACAAGTAACAAGAAGTACAATGAGTGTAAGTCTCCTCAAGTTGTGCTGCCGTTGATTTTAAATCTCCCAGAATACATTCAGAAAGACAGGAGTTTAGAAGGAGACATGAATTTATTCCGTACACTGCAAAACAGGTGATTTTTTCCACAGATCAAGCACATGGAGTCTTTACCCTTGCTTCTGTTTATAATCAAAAGTTTTCACTATATTCCCATCTAATACGAAAGTCACACCTATCTATTACTTATTCATAGCATAATCTAAGTAGGAAGTATCATATTTGAATTTTCTGTGCTTGTACAGGGGTCTTTGGTGGTCTTCAATAATTGCTTGGGGAAGATATCCCACTCCTCACTTTA
This sequence comes from Callipepla californica brunnescens, assembly GCA_023055505.1. Classification (NCBI taxonomy): domain Eukaryota; kingdom Metazoa; phylum Chordata; class Aves; order Galliformes; family Odontophoridae; genus Callipepla; species Callipepla californica. Next base: position 5,994,608 of record JALIRH010000033.1, on the reverse strand, counting down.
TCCATATTTGGGTTCAGGGACTTTTAGTCGCTTCTGTCTGGTTACTGATTTGTACTTGTGCATCATCTCAAGGATGTCTGTCCTCGTAGTTCTTTCTTATGGCCATCTAGGATCCTTGAAGAGAAACTTCCCAACAACGTTCCTTATCTAGTTTAAGATATCCGCATGATTCCTCATCTTTGACTAATAAGCAGTCCGGGGCTAACCTTGCCTGTGACAGCACTCCACTATTGTCCTGGGCTTGCTTTTAACTACCAAAACATTGTGTGTGAACTGCTAAGTCACAGCCTGGACCACTGATTGAGCACCTGGAGAAAAAGACCAGGTCAGCCCTGAGAGCACAGGTGAAGGTAGTTCACCTGTGTGACTGGAAGGGGTGGAGGCAGGCTTAGTTCTCATTTAAGGTCTGACTGCCACCAAAAGCAGCTCTCTTGTTGCAGATCTCTCCTTTTGGACTTTTGTTCTATGAACCCAGATCCTCAGAGGTGGGTGAGCGTTCCTTTTCTTCTTTTTGTATCATCTTCTCGTTTGCACTGGTCCCTCTGCTGTTAAAAACACTTTGTCTTGAAACATTTGCAAGACTTTGTGCTGGCTGTGTAGGATTGCATAATAATACCCTGTTCTCAAAAAGCCTTTCTTCCAGGTGCAAGCAAGGCTTGAAATCCCCAACCTATGTGAATGCTACAAGAGGGACCATGCCATGCAATGGACGCAGGTTGTGCCAGGAAAGATTTAGCTGGGATATGAGTGAGAACTTTTCCTCTGGAAGAGTGGCCAGACGCTGGCATGGCCTGCCTAGAGAAGTGGTGGAGTCACTGTCCCTAGAGCTGTTCAAGAAGTATCTAGATGAAGTGCTAATGGATATGATTCACCACCTTAGTGGGTAGGGATGGTGATAGGATGATGGTTGGGCTAGATGTTCACGTAGGTCCTTTCCAACCTAGTGTTTCTATGTTTCCATATGCCCATATTTTCCAACCTTTTTGTATTTCCCCTGAATTTTATAGGCAGTGGACTAAAGGGCAAGGGGTTAAAGCTCCTACAGTAAACTGATGATTAGGTGATGGAAGAATAATAGTCTCACACTGAGTTTAACCTCTCAAACCTCCAGTGCATTCTAAATTTCTACAATTACAACCATTTTCCATATTTCAGTAAGATTTCAAACCTGTTCTTGTCTGAAACTAGTGTAATTATATTTCAGTTCAGTCCCTTTCTCTGAGTTTTCTCTTTTTATGTTGGATTTGGTTCTGATTCTGAACTAAACTCTCATTGCAAATACCATGGGAGTTTCTCAACCTATGTCCATCCACCTATTAAGGGCCTACTCTGTGAGGTGTAGTGCCTTCTTGTGAACCTCCTACTACGCTAATGGTTTTCACTTTGGTGGTCTTCTTGGGGCCTGAAATCTGACACTGAAATGGATCTTTACTTGACTTTGGTAGTTATAGGCAAGTGGTGGTATCTGTAAGATTCTGTTACTTCTCAAATCCGTGCATTCAGTGCAAAAGTAGGTTATTTTCCAACCCATTGACTTTTAACATGTAAAACAATATAATTAAAGCTCTAGCCTCTGTATTATTACCAACCAGAAATTAAAATCATATTAAAGAGAAAAATAGTCAATAAGCCTCAGGAACATTTCAATTCGGTATAGGCCAGTGGGTAGTCCTGGGTGCAATTCATTAAACTTCCTGAGTTAGCTTAAACTTCAAAAGAGCTCTGCTCAAGTCTTTTTATTTTCCACTCATCCTTTGGAGGTCCTTTCTTAATTTCGGTATAGTGCTGCCAGGGTCCAATTCCTTCCAATTTCACTGTAGCATCTGTGGTAAGAAGAATTTGATAAGGTTGTTTCCGCTATTTCTTTAAATGCTCACTGTAGAATCATAGAAATGCTCAGGTTGGGAAAAACCTTCAAGATCACACCTCAGCCATGAAGTTTGGCCCTCCATCTGATAGCATTCCCAATGGGATCCCACCTATAGGGATAATTTATCTTGATAAGACTTCTCATGTCTGGATAGCTCCCAAGGGAAAAGCTTCACGCCATTCAGAAAAAGCATCAGCCAACATCCATGGATTTTGATACCCATTTTATTTCAAGTGTTTGGAAAAGTGTACTTGTAGCTAATTGCCCTGAGTACTTCCCCTTTTATTTTGTCCTAGTAGAGGTCTTGATTGTATGCAGGGATTGTTCTTTTGACAGTTCTCACACGTTTGTACATGGCTCTTGCTTATTTTTCTCATTCCTGGTGTGTGGGGTTTAAGCACATGAATAAGAGCTTCTGTTCCCCAGTGAGTGCCTTCATGCTTTGCGTTCATATATTTTTTTTCATTGCACATTTTGGTATTGCTACTTTATGGACTTTCAGTATTCCACCACCCACTCTCATTCTTACTTGGCTGCAATATCTCTGCCAAGTGCTCCTCGAGATGCAGTAAGAAGCACCTTCTAAGTTCATATGTTTTTCAGGCCATGCTGCCATCATTTGTCTGTCTGTGGCTCGTTTTGCAGCTTGGCCTACTTGGCAGTTAACTGAAACTTCAGAAGTATCCCCGAATTTAATTGGGTTGGCTTGGGAGCTTAGCAGTCCTCCCTCCTTCCAAATTTCTCCCTGTGTGCATACCATGCTGAATTTGGAATCTCTCCTTACGTTGGCTCTTTCCTTCAGCCATTTCCAAAGCTCTAATGAGAGCTATCAGCCCTGCTTTCTGTCTAGAATTATTTCCTGGAGGTGGCCGGGCTTCTAGTTCTCCCCCAGGTGTCACTATTGCATAGCTAGCTTGATGGCTACCATTGATAGCAATCAATCTTTAATTTGGTATCCACAATCTAGGCTATCCTGATGTACCTGAGAGAGCTTGCAGTTCCCATTTTGACTTTGGGTCTGATATTTGATATACCACCTCCTTTTGTTGGACCCACAGACTTTGGTATCTTTGGGTGATGGTAAAACCCGTTCAGATACTTTGGATCACCTTTGGATTTCAGCAGCCCACACCAGCTGATTTACAGCGTCCAGTACTTCACCAGGGGACTCTGATTTCTGATCCTCTTCCTGAACAAAAAAAAAAAAGAACCAAAAAACTTGAGCTTCTAAAAATTTATTTTCCACTACTTTTATCCTTATTATTCCACTATCAGAAGTGATCTGTGTCCTATTTGTTCAGCAAATCTCTTCCTAATAAAGGAATTGGACACTCAGGAAAATACAAGACTCTACTGTAACCAGGGATTCTGGTGGGGATCCCTCGGAGGCCATCCCCCATCACTCATTATCCAAGTTCACAGCTCATTAGATCTGCCATATGCAAATTCTCTCCCTCCCATTGATGCCTTTTTTCTGGTTTAATGGATATTCCCTTTTCCAGTGTCCAATACCTCAGCACCTCACACACTGGTTCTTTCCCAGCAGTGGGATCAACTGAAATCTGGATTCAAATTGTTCTCTTCTATCATCCCCACCAGAAAAAGAACCTGTCCTCCTCTTTATCTTCCTACGTCTCCTTAATCTTACATTATTCTCCTGTATTACACACTGAATAGCACTGTTGTGTTGTAGACTTTTCCCTCTGTTTTTTCCAAAGCTGAAATGTTTGTAGCCTTACACACTAACCAGAGTTTCTTGTGGATTTTGTGGTAGCTTCTTAGTCCAAAAAAGCAAATCCGCATATGTCCCTTCATCCCATTTTCTTTCCTTTCTACAAAAAATATATATTTAATTGCAAAATTGTGCTATAATCAAAGTGCCGTTCACTAGCCACTTTTCTTGGTCTTCCAGATCATGCATTGGCTCCCACTCATTACAATACATTATCAATTTTTTTCAGCTTTGGAGTAAGTTTGGGTGATGCTCCCTACGTCCCTGAATACAGTTGTTTTAGATTTGTGTTCTGTGGATTGTACGTTAACCACGTTACCGACCAGAAATAACACCCTTAACCAAAATTAACCTCAGCCAACTTCCCTGAGTTCTGGTTGTCACTGTAACAGTGTGCAGGAAAATACCGAAATATTAACTTCAAGGCACCGATTCCTTCATTTCAGAAAATTTCAGTGTCTCCCTATCAAATACCAAACAGCTGCTCAGCAGCAGCTGGAGGATTGCAAAAGGGAGTCCTTCTGGAGTCTGACTTAAAACTTTCTTATTTATGGCAGTCTCAGATCTTTGAGGAGAAGCATCCTGTCTTGGGAAGGGTGTTTATCAGGACGTCAGGAAGTTAAAGTAGAGCTGAAGTGGAAAACTCAGACGGAAATGTCTCAAAAGCCAATTATTTGACATCGGTGCCAGGAAAGGTTTAGGCTGGATGTTAGGAAAAAGATCTTCAATAAAACTGACATGAGGCATTAAAACTTGCTGCCCAGGGAACCGGTTGAGTCACTGTCCCCAGAGGTATTTAAAAGTGGTGTAGACGTGGTGCAATGCTGTGAACTGACATGTGGTTGTGGGCATGGTTAGTGAGAGAGATGGCAGTGCCAGGTCAATGGCTGGGCTTGATTTTAGAAGACTTATTCAAATGACGTGACTCTACGATTCTAAATGACCGCTTTTCACAGCTCACAGACGTCAGTGGGTCACCAGGGATAGGCAGACTGTGCCTCACCCATCTAGTGGTCTTCTATGATGGATGATGGTACTGGTGGACAAAGGATGGACATCTGATGTCATCCACCTGTACTTGTGCAAGACCTTTGACGTGGTCCTGCACTTCATCCTTATCTCTAAGTTGAAGAGATACAGAGTCTATTAGGTGGATAAGGAATTGTTTGGATGATAGCAGGCAGAGGGCTGTGGCTCAGGTGGAGGCTCCAAGGAGTCCCCCAGGGGTCTGTCCTGGGACCAGTATTCTTCAATATCTTTATCAATGACACGGACTGTGGGATTGAGTGTGTCCTCAAGCAAGTTTGCAGATGACACCGAGCTGAGTGGTGTAGTTGGTACAACAGAAGGGAGGAGGTCGACCAGAGGGATGGACAGGCTTGAGAAGTGGGCCTATGTGTGGTTCAACAAGGCTATGTGCAAGGTGTTACATCTGGATCAGGGTGTGTGAATGTTTGGACTGGATGATCCTGGAGGTCTCTTCCAACCTTGGTGATTCGATGAATCTGTTGCTATTTGAAGGCCAATCACCCACCAATCATGAAGGCCAGCATCACCAGCCTTCAAGAAGGAGAATGTAGGGAACTGCAGGCTCACATCCATTCCTGGGAAGGGGATGGAGCAGCTTATTCTGGATGTCATCTTTAAGCATGCAGAAGGCAATAAGGTGATGCTCATGCTCGTGCAGCAGGTTGTATGCATGAAGCATGGAATAACCATGGCTGCATGCAGGCTTGGGACCCATCTCATGGACAGGGAATATGGGAAAAGATCAGTAGCCACTTGCACTTTTGGAACTGATACCACCCGTTCCTGTGGGTTTTATGTTGGAGCTGGATATGGATCTCAGGCTGAGATTTCCTGCTGTGAATTTGCCACAAAGCAAACTCCAGTGATGTCTCCCTTGGCAGAGTGACAGCTGTGCTGATAACGCAGGAATGGGAGAGCAAACAGGGTGGGAGGGAAACACCCAGTGCAGCCTGAGAGGCTTTGCTCTAATCTGATGAGAAAGACAACCAGAGAGTGGATTAAATAGTAACCAACAAAAAAATCAGGACAAGAAACTCAGCTCTGCTGCTGTGTAGTCTGACCCTGAATGCATAGGTCAGGGCTAGCCTGATGGTCATGTGTCAATAAATCAGCAGATCACTATCACCCTGATTTGGTTTGATTCAGATTCTTCCTTGCCTCACCACCAACTCAAATTACTGCACGGCTCTGGGGTATCACTAGGGCTCTAGGTTCATCACGATCCTTGTGGTTTTAGAAGCGTTACAGTTGGGGAAGACCAAGTTTAGATTTGCTAGCAGCCACCTCTGGGGAGAATCACCTTTGCTGCATCTCAGACTGCTCTGCATTGCCTTCGTTCACAACAGAGGTCGCCCAACTGCCATCCATAATTTTTCAGCTGTTAATCATTGAATGATATTTCACGATAAATGAGGAAGAACAGTTCCTGTGTAGCATATCAGTTGCTTGCTGTCATCTTTTCTTGTTAAAGGTGTTTGTGTTCTGAGGCCTCATGTGATGGCATTTAATGACTTTATAACGTTTCTTTGATTTCCTGCAGTAACAGTATCTCTTTTGTCCCTACTTGCTAAGCAGAAGACCCGGCCCATGCTGCAGGTGTACTGTGGAGGTTTTGATAGGTAGAGTCAGAAGATAACACCATCAGATGGTGATGCACAGAGAGGGCAAGATCAGGCCCTATGGCTTTTGTGCTCTGTCATACCCCAACACCCCTCTGTTTCAGGTGTTCACTGGTGTGATAAAGTGGGCTGGTTTATTGCTGACCCAGATTTTCCACCCTGAGACCCCTGGTCTGTCGGAACTCCACTGAGGGACACCAGTCCCAGCACAACCACTGCATTGAAAATAGGAAGTCGGCAGCCTTGGGAAGGAAGAAATCGAACAGCAGAAGATGCTGATGCCCAAAAGCAGCCAATTTTCACAGGTGTTGTGGTTTTCAAGCCAACCATCTCCTTTTGACAAACCTGTATGCAGCTCCCCCAAAGGGCACCTGCCCCCAAATCAGGGGTCTTGTTCCCACCCCAGTGAGGGAAGTTTTCTATGTGGGAGACCAGAGAGGGACGTTAATTGCTGAAAAACAGAGGAAAGCAGAAAAATCGACTGTGAGGAGTGCAGTGCTGAGCCCTGCCCTGGCTGTCATATCACCTCACACCTCCTCATCTTCTGCTCAATGCTGGTCCCGTGGCTGACAGCAGGAGATGGATGGGGCCATGCTGTTGCCGCAGGGGATGCAGGCAGCGAGGTGATGGATGTGGGGACTGGAGGAGGTGGTGGCCCCCCTCCTCATCTGCACACCAGTCCCGTTCCCCAAAATCCTAGTGCTGGCCCGAAATGAAGGGACTTCAGCCCCCACCTGGTGTCCCTGTTACACCAGCTGTGCTGCTCACTGCATCACAGTTTGGGAATTGCCCACCATCCCCAGGGCACACCCAGACCCATCTGGGGGTCCCAAAGACATCGCTACCCCTCCTGTCCATCACTGGGGTGCCAAGGCGTGAAGCCAGATAGGGGGGTGGGGGGGTTGTGCTCCCATCAAGCTCCAGCCCCCTTGTCTCCACCCCCAAGCAGGGAGATAAAACCCCTCAGTGTTCTGCGGGGGCTGCAGTCTGGAGCTGGCAGAGTTGCGGTCGCTTCCTACTCACCCATGGCAGGTAAAAGGCAATAGGGTGGGGATAACATCGTGCCAAGCTGGGAACCCCCACCTGGAGGAGGACGCGATGGGTGGCTGAGGGTGGACAGGTTGGCTTCCAGAAGCGGGGTGCAGGAACCTCAGCACCTATTGCCCCCTCTGCAGCCTTTCTGGCCGCTCCCAGTGAGGGTCCCCCTGCAGGCACCGTTTCTGGGTGGGTGTGTGAGGGAGCAGGGGCCGGTGGCAAGAACCGCCGCGTGTGCCATGCCGTGGCACGGCTGGAGATGGGCAACCTCTGGGAGGAGTTCAACCGCCTGGGCACCGAGATGATCGTCACCAAGGCAGGCAGGTAGGCACGGCGGTGAGGTGCCGGGGGGTGGTGGGGTGTGGGGGGCACCCCTGTGGCTTCCCCCCTCCCCGCAGGAGGATGTTCCCCACCTTCCAGGTGAAGCTGTCAGGGTTGGACCCGTTGGCCGACTACGTCCTGCTGATGGACTTCGTGCCACTGGATGACAAGAGATACCGGTGGGGATGGGGAGGGACGGGGACGCAGCGGGCACGTCCCAGTGGTGCTGAGCTCCCTTGGCTCCCCAGGTACGCCTTCCACAGCTCGTCCTGGCTGGTGGCTGGCCGTGCTGACCCAGCAGCTCCCGGTCGCGTCCATTTCCACCCCGACTCCCCAGCCAAGGGCGCCCAATGGATGCGGCAGATCGTTTCCTTTGACAAGCTCAAGCTCACCAACAACCTCCTGGATGACAACGGCCACGTGAGGACGTGGTGTAGGGTAGGGATGTAGGGCGCATGTGGGGTGAGAGTCCAACCACCCACTCTCTGCCCTACCCCAGATCATCCTCAATTCCATGCACCGCTACCAGCCCCGCTTCCACGTGGTGCTGGTGGACCCCCGGCGCGACAGCGAACGCTTTGCCCACCAGAACTTCAAGTCCTTCAGCTTCCCTGAGACGCAGTTCATGGCAGTGACGGCATACCAGAACCACCGGGTGAGCTGGGGAAGAGGGGGGAGGACGACGGGCTGACCCTCCAGCCCCCTGATCCCGCCTGCTCCCCTTTCTGCTGCAGATCACCCAGCTGAAGATTGCCAGCAACCCCTTCGCCAAAGGCTTTCGGGACGGCGAACCTGAGCCATGGTAATACCCCCACCACCACCACGATGCCGTGGTGATGGCCACGTCCTCAGCACCCCCCTGCCCTCCCTCTTACAGGTGTGGGGCCACGCTGTCCCTCCCCCAGGCCACCACGCAGGACAAAGGTAGGGGGGCCAGAGGCCGTGCTGCCCCCCCACTGCTCCCCCGCGGCCATGGGGCATTGGCTCCTGTGGCCCCCTCAGGTTTCTCTGCATCCCACTTCCAGCCCCTCCCCTACCCACCCCCCGGTGTCTACATGGGGGCCAAGCCCCGTGCCAGCCCTTACCCCCTCCCTGCCCTGCAGCCAGACGGCTTTGGCTATGGGCAGCAGTGAGGGGTCATCCCTGTGCTCCCCTCCCACCCGAGGATTCCCACTCAAACAGGGGACACGGACAGGAAGCCGGGGGGTTTTATTCCCTGCAGAAACCTCTAGGCTTGGGAAAGGAGAGGAGGAGGCCAGGGAGCATGCAGCCAACCCCCCTGCCCCATGGCACTGGGGGGTCCCAGCAACGTGGAGCCCCCCAGGTCCATGCAGCACAGTTCTGTTACTCCCAGGGATCGGGCGCGAAGGTGAAGGGGCACAGCTTGTAGCCAGCACCCACGTAAAACTTATTCTGAAACTCCACCCTGCCAAGGAAGGAAGGAAAGGCACACAGTGAGGGCTGGGGGTGGGGTGCGGGGGGTTCTGTCCCCTCCATATCCACTAGGCTCACCAGTGCAGGCGGAGGGCGTGCAGGAAGGCAGAGAGCCCCTCCATCACCAGCAGGATGGCCACGGTCAGCACGGCGAAGACAGCAAAGACGGGCACCAGCACGACACCACCAACGTAGCTCAGCCCCACAAAGCCATTCTGCATCACCATGGTCCACAGCACCTCAGAGAGCTCTGCCCATGGGGTGGGGGGACACAGTGGAGGGGCAGTGAGGCCCAGCCTGGCTAATGGGGTGGGTTTTTGGGGTACGGGGGTCACTCACGAGCGTGGGCGAGGCTGAGCGCCCAGAGCCGCAGGTAGGACGCGGTGTTGGAGATGCAGCCCAGGCAGTACTCGATGGTGTGGATGGCTTGGTGCATGAAGACCTCGGAGAAGTCCGTGTGCTGCAGGAACAGAGGTGGGATGTTGTGTGTTGGGCTGGTGGGGGGGGGGGAGGGAAGACTCCAGACCCACTCACCAGCCCCCAGCCCCTCACCTCGGCATCTGGGCCGTGCCTCCCGCTCTCCACATCTTCCTTGGTGGCATTGACAGAGTTGCCAGCCTCCTGCCCTTCCAGCAGCAGCTCCTGTTCCACTGTGGTTGCTGGCTGTGTGGGGATGTCAGCCCCGGTCAGGCCACGCTGTTGTTATGCCCCCTGACCCAAGCCAAGATCCCCCAACCTCACCGGGATAGAGTTCGTCCTCCGCCTGTGCCGCTGGTTGTACAAGTACAGGGGTGTTCCCAGGAGCAGGACAGGCACTGACACCAGTGCCAGCACCACCAGCACCATCTGCACTGGCACCTGGAGCACAAAGAGATCTGGAGTCCCTTCCAGCACCGGGACACCCAACGCTCCACGCATCTGAGCCGAGGATGTCCCTGCTCATGACAGTGGGACACCTCGGTCTTGGTGGGGGTCCCAGAGGCACTACCTGCCCCCGGTAGAGCGGGAGGTTGTCAGCGTTGGAGGTGAAGAGAAACATGTCGATGAAGTGGATGAGGATGCTGGGGGCCACCTGGGAGTCGGCAGCGCTGAACTTGACCCACTTGTAGAAGATGAGGAAGACGAGGTAGCCAAAGAGTGCCAGCAAGAAGACCACCTCAGGCAGGAGCTCCAGCACCAGTCGGTGCCACTGTCGGAAGTGCCTGAGCAGGAGTCAACGACGAGGTGTGTACACAGCTCTGCCCCACACCCCGTGCCACCACTGCCCCTTTAGAGTGATCCAGGGGGGACTCACACATGGTTGAAGACGCCTAGCAGGACGCCGAAGCCCATGTGCACGATGCCCAGCACCACCGACATCTTCATCTTGAAGGAGTTGAGGAAGTTGAGGTGGTTGGTGGCTAAGCTCCAGATCTGCTGAGGACAATGTGAGTGAAATGCCCTCCCCCATTGGGGGTCCCATCCTGTCCCCTGTCCCCATGGGATACTGACTGGGTCGATGCCGAAAGGATAGGGCCCTTGGAAGACGCCGGTGACATTGGGGTCCAGGGTGAGGTATCGGTGGGTGGCGAGGTAGGCAGAGCTGTGGGCAGAGCGAGGGGTCAGCGCCAGCAGGACCAGGGCTGCGTGGAAAAGTGGGGACCCACCTCCAGGACGAGTGGTTGGCCATGGTGGCCACGCTCCAGGCCGAGGGGAAGATGACAGTGGCTTTGCTGAAGCACTCATTGTAGATGAAGCCGGTGTAGACGGAGAAGGCCCCCATGAGCAGGATGAGGTAACGTCCCTTGAAGAACATCTGCCAGATCTGGGTGGGGGGTGGAAAAACGTGGCTCCCACGTCCCACGCCATCACCCCCAGCCCACACTGTTCCCATCACGCTCACCTCGTTGCTGCCCTGCTGCAGGCTGGGGCTGTTCTCAAACAGCACCATCCAGAGAGCAAAGAGGAACATGAGCAGTCCGTGCCCCACATCCCCAAACATGATGGCAAAGATGAAGGGGAACGTGATGATGGCATAGGGGGCTGCAAGGCACAGGGACCATGTCACACGCAGCCCCCTCAGCACTGGGGTGCAGCAGGAAGACACGACGGTCCTTACCGGGGTTCACCTCCTGGTAGCTGGCCACCCCGTAGGCATCCACAATGCTCTGGAAGCCAGCAGTGAACTTGTTGGTGCGGATGAGAGTTGGGGGGCTCTCCAAGGTGGGGATCCTCTGCACGAAGCACTCCACACTCGAACCGCTCTTGTACTGTGGGGAGGGCAGCTGGAGTCTGATCCGCAGTGCCCAACCCATGGCCGCATTGGAGCAGGGTGGATGGTGGCACAGGGATGCAGGGTACCAGAGGTGGAGGGTAATAACTCGCCCCGTGACACGTACCACCGTGGGGGTGGCACTGGTGGGGGCACACCAAGCAACTCTTGGCACAAGGACACGGGTCCACCAAAGCAACCCTTGGGAGCCACCGAGCAACCCCACAGAGGACACGCACCGATCCTTGGCGCAGGGCTTCCTGCACCTGGGTGAGGTCCTGCACGGGACACCAGACCTCGGCAATGAGGCACTTCTCTGTGACGTCCAAGCTGCACTGGTTGAGGACGAGGTAGACGGCCTTCATCTTCTGCACCTGCACCCGCCAGGCAGGCAATGCCAGCATCACCTTGTCCAGCACCTGCGCCAGGTACTGCTCCGTCTCCTCCAGCACCTGTGGGCACCCCCAAAGGGGGGCTCAGGGATTTGGGGTCCCAGTGTGGCCTCCCTGTCCCCCACCACGGCACCCAGCTCACCACACTGAGGTCCTGGATCTGGCTGAGCAGCCCGTTCAGCGTGTCAGCACGGCTGGCCTCGCTCTCTGGGTAGGGGTACACGCGGCAGTGGAAGCTGGGGCAGAAGGACATTGCCACGTTGAGGGTTGGTGCTCCCTGGTACTGCAGTGGGTCTCACTAAATAAACCTTCTTTTGTGTGTGCAAGTGATACAGGGCTGCTCACTCACCAGTCCGAGATCTTGCGGATCTTCTGCCCGATCTGCTCGCCCCAGTAGGAGATGAGGAAGATGACCCAGGTGACGCTCTCACCCTGGGGACGCATAGCTCACGTTAGCACCAGCTTCCTCTATCTCCCTTTCCCACCGGTTCCCTGGTGCCCCAATCACCGTGTTTGGGTCCTCCAGGGGCTCGGGCATCTCCACAAAACTGGCCACCAGGTAGCCACGGCAGGCTCGCCACAGCAGCCGTTCAAAGGCACTGACCCGCCACGGGTGGATGACACCAGTCACAAAGCTGTGGGGACGCAGTGTGGGCAGTGGGATGGGCACAGCTCTGCTGTCACCCTGACCTGTGGCCAAGCCCCTCCACCATGGCCTACTTCCAACCCCTATCCTACAAGCTTTGCTTGCCATCCCGTGGCCTATTACCAACTCTTCCTACAACCTTTGTCCCACAGACTCACTTCCATCTCTTCTACAGCCACAGCACTGCCCCACAACCCATCTCCAACCCTCACCCTACAGCCACATCACTGCCCCATCTCCAACCTTCACCCTACAGCCACACCACTGCCCCACAACCCATCTCCAACCCTCACCCCACAGCCACACCACTACCCCACAACCCATCTCCAACCCTCCCCCTACAGCCATGCCCCTGCCCCACAGCCCTCCAGCTCCCCTCACTTGATCTTGCGTTCGAGGTGGTGATGCACAGAGGGATCGAGCAGCGGCTCGTGCTCAGAGAACGCTCGGCTTGACGGCGGCGATCCAGGGGGGCCCTGCAGTGTCGGGGAGCAGACAGAGCAAGCCGTGTGTGACAGGGCGTGGGACAGATGTCCCCAAGGACCGGTGTGTCCCGGCACCCACCGGCATGCTGGTGAGGCGCTGCCCCTCGCGCAGGACGTGCAGGTATTGGCGCAGATCCTGCAGGCGGCCCCGCAGGGCAGCGCGGTTGCGGCTGACCTCGCGCAGCTCCCTCGCCAGCTGCTCTGACTGCTCCTGCACTCGCAGTGCCTCTCGGGCTGCTGGGGCTGGAGGGTTCTCTGTGCACGGCCCCAGCACCCGCCCGGCCCCGTGAAGCTCCTGCTGGAGGAAGGCTGCGAAGAGGAGAGGTGGGAGAGGGGCTCGAGGGGAAAGAGCCTGAGCTCAGGTAGCACCGGGTTTGGCACTCACTGAAGGTCTTCTCCATCTCCTCGCAGCGTCGCACCTCGCCCACAAAGCGCCGCTGGAAGGCACTCACATGGGGGTTCAGCTGGGGAGGAAGGGGGCACGGGCATGGTTGGCAGGGCAGGGGCCAACACTGGGGTGTGCTGACCTCAGTCAGCACGTACCCGCTCCCAGAGGACCCAAACCCCGTGGCCTCCATCCAGAGCATCCAAACGTGTGTACCCAGAGCACCCACACCCATCTGTCCCAATTCCCCTTCACTCAGAACACCCCAAACCACCCAAAACCCCTACACCCACAGCACCCAAACCTTCCTGTCCCGATTCCCCGGCACCCAGAACACACCGTGCCCAATATCCTGCACCCAGAGCATCCAAACCCATCTATCCCAATCACCCTACACCCACAGCACCCCAATCCATCTCCTCCCAATATCCTGCCCCTAAACCCACTCAGAGTCCCCCCTCCACCCACACTACCCAAACCTCCATCCCAACCCTGCCCATCCCAAGCTGTCCCACCGCCTCATGGCCAGACGGGTGGGGGTCCCTGCACCCCCTACGTACATCCCTGAACTCCAGCAGGCCCCGCTCGCCCAGCTCACTGACACAGCTGTACGCCGAGGCAGAATGTAGGAAGAGCTGTGCCAGGCAGACCTCCTCGCTGCGGAACAGGGACCCCATGGCAGCCGGGTTGGGGGCACCCTGCGGATGGGGGAAGGCGAGTAGCCAGGGGATGCTGCAGTAGAGGTGGGATGGGATGGGTTGGGGTGGAGACAAGACGGGGTGGGATGGGGATGGAGATGGGTTGCAAGGAATGGGATGGAGGAGGGTTGGGGTGGTGGGATGGAGATGGGATGGGTTGGGTTGGTGGAATGGGATGGGGTGGGATGGGGATGGGATGCAAGGAATGGGATGTAGGAGGGTTGGGGTGGTGGAATGGGATGGGGTGGGATGGGGATGGAGATGGGTTGTGAGGAATGGGATGGAGGAGGGTTGGGGTGGTGGGATGGGGTGGGATGGGGATGGAGATGGGTTGCGAGGAATGGGATGGAGGAGGCTTGGGGTGGTGGGAAGGAGATGGGATGGGTTGGGGTGGTGGAATGGGATGGGGTGGGATGGGGATGGAGATGGGTTGTGAGAAATGGGATGGAGGAGGGCTGGGGTGGTGGGATGGAGATGGGATGGGTTGGGGTGGTGGAATGGGATGGGGATGGAGATGGGTTGCAAGGAATGGGATGGAGGAGGGTTGGGGTGGTCGGATGGAGATGGGATGGGTTGGGGTGGTGGGATGGGATGGAGATGGGATGGGTTGGGGTGGTGGAATGGGATGGGGTGGGATGGGGATGGAGATGGGTTGCGAGGAATGGGATGGAGGAGGGTTGGGGCGGTGGGATGGAGATGGGTTGCGAGGAATGGGATGGAGGAGGGTTGGGGCGGTGGGATGGAGATGGGTTGCGAGGAATGGGATGGAGGAGGGTTGGGGCAGTGGGATGGAGATGGGATGCGAGGAATGGGATGGAGGAGGGCTGGGGTGGTGGGATGGAGATGGGATGGGTTGGGTTGGTGGGATGGGATGGGATACGGGAGATCCTGCTGCCCCTGCTCAGCCGCGCTGTCCCCGCTGCAGGGCTGGGGCCAGGGGAAGTCACACGGCACTTCCCTGCTGAGTCGGCCGCGGTCACGCTGTTCCCAGCACTTTAAATTGCACAACGCTGTCCCATCCCCCCCACTCAACCCCCCCCCCAACTCCTTCCCCCACCCCTCCACGCGGAGCTCAGCTGCATCTGAGTCACATCCAACTCGCTCCCGGCCCGAAGAGAACCGAGACCCCCCCCCCCCCCCCCCCTTTCCATCCCCGCCCCTCGCAGTCCCCTCCCTCCTCCCGGGATTCGCAGCCGGGATCGGCCCCGCTCCTACCCGGTCCGAGGCGGGGAGAGCCGGCTTCGTCCGGGCTCCGCACTTCCTCTTCCCCCAGGAAGGGCCCGGCCCTCTGCTCCCCGCAGGAACACCCCGGCGCTTCGGGGGCGGCACTCCAGCAGCCGAACCCGCCCCCCCCTCCTACCCCCTCCCCCCCACAGCACTGCAAACCCATCCATAAGATGCTCCCCCCACGCGTGCCCAACCCAAAATGGGAGTGAGAGCACCAGGCAGCCCCCAGGACCACCCCCCCCAACCCCTACAGAATCAGACAAGGCAGAAGTGAGCTTGGGATTAGGAAGGGGGGCTGGCGTAGCCCCACTTTATTAATGGGATTTGGGATGTGGGGATCACCGGTACAGGTAGTCAGCCTGGATGTTGGCTGCGATCTCAGCCTCCCACTTGTCGCCGTTGTTGAGCAGCTTCTCCTTGTTGTACAGCAGCTCCTCGTGCGTCTCCGTCGAGAACTCAAAGTTGGGACCCTGACGGGGCGGGAGACGTTCAACAGAAGAACCGCAGCGGCCCCTCCATCTGCGGCGGGACCCCTCTCCCACCCCCCACCTCACCTCCACGATGGCATCCACGGGGCAGGCCTCCTGGCAGAAGCCGCAGTAGATGCACTTGGTCATGTCGATGTCGTAGCGCGTGGTGCGGCGGCTGCCGTCCGCCCTGGGCTCGGCCTCGATGGTGATGGCCTGTCCCCAGGGACGTCAGAGGACGGGGAGCCCCAGCAGGAGAAGATGGGATGTTTTTTGGGGCGGGGGTTTGCTCACCTGTGCGGGGCAGATGGCCTCACAGAGCTTGCAGGCGATGCAGCGCTCCTCGCCCGAGGGGTAGCGACGCAGGGCGTGCTCCCCACGGAAGCGTGGGCTCAACGGACCCTTCTCGAAGGGGTAATTGATGGTGGCAGGCTCCCGGAACAGGTAGCTCAGCGTCATGGCCAGCCCTGCGGGATGGCAGCGTCACCCTAAAGCGGAGCACGGTGTGTGTGTGGGGGGGAGGCACGCTGCGGGGCTCACCTCGGAAGAGCTCTGTCCACAGCAGGGTCTGCGCGGCGCGGTCGGTGATGGATTTCATGTCCATGGCTGGCTCCTGGATGTTGACGTACTCTGCAGGGAGCGTGACCGTGCACGGGGTAAGGGGACGGCGACGGGAGCGGGGTTGGGATGGGGTGGGCACAGGGATGGAGATAAGGGGTGTACTCACTGTAGCACTCCCGGGGGGTGGTGGTGCTGAGCGCTCGTATGTAGCACAGAGGGGGAACCGGCGGACCTGGGAAGGGCAGAGAGGCGGTGGGGAGGACGTGGCAGCAGCATGGAGCTGGTGATGGGGTTCGGGGCGGTCCTGGTTCGGTCGCTTACCTGCCCGGGCAGCCCGGTGCACCAAGCGTAGCGCTGCCATGTCCCGTCCTGCTGCGAGGGGTGCTCAGCTCAAAGCGGGTCCCGGGCAGCCCTCCCCCAGCACCGCTCCCCCTAAGGGACCCCCAGGTGTCCTGCCGCCCCACACAGCACCCCACAAGGGGCCCGAGCATCCCAGCAGCTGGGTAAGGGGCATGGGTGCACCCCCCCCCCATAACAACAGGGGACTGCTGCTTTCTGGCCCCCACCTGAGCTCACCCTCCCATATAACAAAAAGGATCCGACTTCTCTGCCCCCCTCCCCACCCCAGGGAATCCCACAGGGTGCAAAGCCCCCTCCCCACCCCACCCCGTGTGCCCCCTCCCCCAGCTCCCACCTCCCACCCCCCAGCTCACCTCCCCCAAGGACCCAGCCGTCCTGACCCCTGGACCACCCCCCTAAGACGCAGTGCGCATGCGCGGTGGGCGACGGCGCATGTGCGAAGACACGCCGGCTTCACTAGGCGGGACCACGGCCGCGTCTCGCACCCTATTGGTCACTGCCGGCTGACTGGCGGCAGCAAACAACCATTCGTGCGGGGAGACGGGGGGGAGCCTCCCCGCTGATTGGCGGACGCGGAGAAAGGGCAGGAGAAATGAGGGCGGAAGTGGGCGTTTATTGAGGCGGCGCTCAGAGCAGCGTGCAGGCCGCGCGGCGCCGGTGCTCCACAGCGCTGCGGAGCATCGGCAGTCGGCGCGGGGCGTAGGGCGGGTAACGGAGCCCGTTCAGAGCTTCCCGGCCGTCAGCGCGGAGCAGGGCCGAGCGGAGGTGCGAGAAGGTCTCGAAGGTGAAACGGCCGTGGTAGCGGCCCAGGCCGCTGTGTCCTGAGCGGGGAACGGGGCCTCAGGGCCTGCGGCGCTGCTGGGCCGCGGCCTTGGGGGGGGGAGGGGGTCCGGGGGGGATGCAGGGGGTCCTGACGGGGTGGGGGGGAGATGGAGGGGGTCCTGGGGGGGATGGATTGGGGGGAGTGGGGGTCCTGCGTGGATTGGAGGGGGGGGGAGGGGGTCGTGCGTGGGCTGGAGGGGCCTTGGGGGGGATGGAGGGGGGAGAGGGGGTCGTGCGTGGGCTGGAGGGGGCCCTGGGGGGGATGGAGGGGGGGAGAGGGGGTCCTGCGTGGGTTGGAGGGGGGCAGGGGGGATGGGTGGGGAGAGGGGGTCGTGCGTGGGCTGGAGGGGGCCCTGGGGAGGATGGAGGGGGGGGGAGGGGGTCGTGTGTGAGGGGGAGGGGTCCTGGGGGGGATGGAGGGGAGGGAGGGGGTCGTGCGTGGGCTGGAGGGGGCCCTGGGGAGGATGGAGGGGGGGGGAGGGGTTGTGCGTGAGGGGGAGGGGTCCTGGGGGTCCTGTGTGGGGTGAGGGGGTCCTGGGGGGAATGGAGAGGGGGAAGGGGGTTGTGCATGGGAGGGAGGGGGTCCTGGGGGGGATGGGTTGGGTTGGAGGGGGTCCTGCAGGGATAGGGATGGACAGAGGTGGGTGAATAGATGGGTGGGTGGGTGAGTAGTGAGGCAGGCAGACAGGCGGGCATACCAATGCCACCGAAAGGCAGTGAAGTCAGCGTCATGTGCATGATGGTGTCGTTGGCACAGAAGCCACCGCTGCTCGTCCGCTCCAGCAGCCGGCGCACCACCTTGGGTGGGGGAATGTGGACTCTGAGCGCCCGGCCGTCACCCCATGTCAGCCCTGTGGGTACAGGGACGTGGAGCTGGCTGCCCACCTTGGTGCTGGAGGAGAAGACGTAGAGTGTCAGTGGCCGTTCCCGGGCGTTGATGAAGGTGATGGCGTCCTCCTCGCTGGTCACCGTCACGATGGGCAGCACGGGGCCGAAGATCTCTTCCCGCATCACTGGGTCATCCTCTTGGACGTCCACCAGCACTGTGGGGGCTGCAGGAGCAGAGGTGGGTCATCCAGCGCCACATCCAGCAAGGCACCCACCCCGTGCATCCTGTGCCCTCACCAATGTAGCGCTCCTTCTCATCCGTCTGTCCCCCGATGGCCACACGCCCGCTGCTCAGCAGCGCCCGCACGCGCTGGAACTGTTTGTCCCCCACGATGCGGGCGAAGTCGGGGGAATTGCGGGGCTCGGGGCCGTAGAACTCTGTGATGGCCTCACGCAGGGCGGGCACCAGCCTCTCCCGCATCTCCACGCTGCACAGCACGTAGTCGGGTGCCACGCAGGTCTGCCCCGCGTTGAAGAAGCGTCCCCAGGCCAACCGCCGGGCCACGTTCTGCACGTTGCAGGTGTCAGACACGTAGCAGGGGTTCTTGCCCCCCAGCTCCAGTGTTACCGGGGTCAGGTGCTTGGCGGCGGCCGACATCACGATCCTGCCCACTGAGGGGCTGCCTGTGGGCAGGGGTTGCAGTGTGAGCCGAGCCTGGCCATGTCCTCGTGTGTCCCCTTGCCTTGAGGGTGGGGTTAAAGCATAATTCTGCTTCCCTGGGGGACGCACCTGTGAAGAAGATGTAGTCAAACTTGTTCTCTAGCAGCCTGGTGGTCTCCTCCACGCCAGCGGTCACCACGGCAAAGCAGTCCTGTGGTTTAGGAGAAAGATATAGCATACAGTGTTTTTTCAGGACACAGAGGGACAGGAGGCCGTGGCCAGCAGCTCTCCTACCTTGTCAAGGTAGCAGGGCAGTGCCTCAGCCACCAGCCTCTCCACGTTCCTGCTGATTTCGGAGGGTTTCAGCACAACACAGTTACCTGCAGGACAGGAGCTCCTTCGCGGTGAGGAGCTGGCTCTTGGGGAGCAGATAAACCCACCACCATCACCTCCCTTGGGGCGGCCTCAGGACGCCTGGTGGAGGTCCTGGTGCCCTCGTTGGGTAGTGGGGATGCAGTGCCTGGCCTTACCAGCAGCAATGGCTCCAATGAGGGGCACCAGGAGGAGATTGACGGGGTAGTTCCAGGGCCCGATGATGAGCACTACCCCATAGGGGTCTTTGCGGATGAAAGCTGAGTCCAACTTTGTTGCCTGCAGCAGGAAGGAGATGGTGAGGGACCTGCTGGTCCTATCCTGCCCATCCCCGGCTGCCACTGCTCCATACCCAGTTCTTGTCCACGTTCTTGTCTTTCATCCAGGCACCCAGGTTGTTGAGCGTGTGGTTGAGCTCGCTCCTGCAGACGGAGATCTCGGAGAGTTCCACTTCGAAGGATGGCTGAGAGAACACAGGAGGACATCGTCGTCACCACCATCGCCCCGCTACAGCGACCATCCTCCCCTCACCCTCTTAGTAGGGTGTGATAGCCTCCAAAGGGCCAGAGGCTTCTGGTGGCCTTGTGCTGGTGAGTACAGGTGGCATTGTCGTCCCTACCACTTGCCACACGTGTCACAGTGTGCTGCCTGGCCCCGTGCCACTCAGTGCCACTCCTGGGGCACAGCAGAGGCTCAGGGTTGAAGGCATATGTTTGGCACCTCCAGAGCTTCACTGTTAGCAGCACAACACGTGAAGCTCTGGAGGTGGGGATGGGCACAAGGGATGGCAATCTCTCAGTGAAAGCTTCCACTGAGCTGACTTTTTTATTTCGTGCAGTCAGGAGATCTGCTTTGTGATACCCCATCGAGGATGCCTCCAAAGACCGCAGCAAAAAGCAGAGGCCACCTCCCTCTGAGCAGCCCTGCGTCCACCCGATAGAGGTGCGTATGAGCAAAAGCTGATGGGGAATAAATTGAAAGAAGTGTGAAGGAAAGTCAAGCGCTTCTCAGCAGCAGCCCCACCCCTCTTCTCACCTTGTGCATGTCCAAGGCGGTGGCCTCCAGGATGTCCTGCTTCTTCTCCTCCAGGAAGCGGCCCAGGGCCTCCAGCTGTGCCGTGCGGTACTCCAAGGGCCGTGTCTTCCCCGAGAGCCATGCTGCCCGCAGGCGTCCCACCAGCCCCGCGTGGTCACTCATGGCACAGGCAGCTGGTGAGGATGGGAGATGTCACCCACCTGAGGCAGCGTGTGGCAGCCTGTGGCCGCAGAGCACGGCCAGGAGCACTGCAACCCTCTGCTGTGCAAAGATCAGGGTGCATCAGAGTCCGTCTCCACGCTCAGGGCCACGTGGCGGTGAGTTTATTACAGACTGCTTGAAATCACTGCTTCTGAACGTACAGAAATGCATTTGCACTTCGGGTTCCTACAGGTTTCCCACTGGTGAAGTGCGTGTTTAGATCCGTTCACCCATACACACTTACAGCCACAGTCACACACACACGTTATTTATGATATTAGTGGCACGACTTGCCAGAGCTCTACCTGGAGTGGGGTCAGTGGAAGACAGAGCAGCCTTCGGAGCCTTGTGGAGCGTAGTGTCACCCAGACATCCCTGGCAGGCTTCTGTCTGACGTGGAAAAGGCTTTGGAAGCGTTCGTGTGAACATCCTTCTGGGGCAGACAGCTATAAAGATATCAGATCATTGATTTGCATATCAGAAAGTGGGTGGAGAGCACCGTTTTCCTGCTTGGTTCTCGGTCTTGTTTTCCTCTGTCTTTTCAACAAGAGTGGCACCAGGTGAGTTGATCAGGGGTATCCCCAGGCTCCAGCCAGGCTCGTGAGAGAGGTCTCAGATTCCACGACTGAGCCAGCATCCACCTCCACCAGCAACGCTCACCATCTTGTCCAACATGTGCCCAGCACGGGGCTTGCATTTGAGAGCCAAGGGGCTGGAGTTTATTTGGCCCTCCTTCTCTTAAGGCACAGGACAGGGGTGAGCAGGGCTGGAGAAAATGAGGTACAGGAAGGCAACAGAGCTGCCAGTCACCAGCCCAGCCCCTTCAGCACCTTGACCCCCTTCTTTGGAAGCCCTTATCAGCCTGTGTGTGATAGTCGCTTGTTTTGTCAGTGGACTTGGTCAGCACAAAGGTCACGGACACCAAGCTGAAGGATTGCAGTTCTCTTTACTTAAGTTTAAAGCAAGGAGATGAGAAATGATACGGCAAAGAATAGAACGAGGCAGTGCACCTAACCGTTAGTACGTGGGGATGGGGATTAGGATGCATCGCCAGCTGCCCTCATACTTTCCCATCCTTCAGATGTGCAATCCCTGACTGCAGCGAGGATGTGGAGAGCCTCTCCCAGCAACTGGGAGGTCCTGCGTGGTGCATCTGCTCGTAGGTGAGGGCTCTGGCTTTGCTACAGCAGGGTCCAGCTCAGCACAGGCGGGCACTGGGGGGTGTGGGGGAAGCAGGGATGGGGGGCACTGGGGTGGTGAAGTACCCCGTGGCTGCGGTGGCAGCTCAGAGCAGGAGGCATTCCCCCCTGCGCTTGATTGAGGTGGCAGTGCGGACCAGCCCCATCTTGTGGGTGCTGTAGGGGGGGGTAACGCAGGGTGTTGATGGGCTCCAGGCCGGTGGCACGCTGCAGGCAGCCGCGGTGGTGGGTGAAGGTGTCGAAGGTGAACTGGCCGTGGTACATCCCCAGTCCGCTGGACCCTGCAAGGCACAGTGGTCTCAGTGCCCCGGTTGGTGAGCTGAAGGGGAACGTGGGGAGGGCATGGGGGGGCAGCAGGATGGGGGGGGGGGGGTGGAAGGCCACCCTCACAACCTCAGCGTCACCGTTTGCATTCTTCATCTCCACTGCAAAGCTCTGTGTGCCAAATGGAGCTCAGAAAACGTTAACCAAAAAAAATTCCTTCTGCAGGGCATCATCTCCTCGCTAGGAGGAGCTGCGTCCTCGAAAGCATCTGAGCCAAGGCGAGCTGACTGAAGCTTCTTTCTACTCATCCTGCTGCCCTGGAGAGAGGACCCCAAGTGCCACCCCCCTCACTGCTCTCCTGCCGGGGAGGTCCCATCCTTGGGCATGTGGTTCTTCAACTAAAACCTTTGATAAACAGGTTTCATTTCTTTGTCTTTCTCTCTTCTTGCGCCACAGCTTCCCCCTTCTCAAGTTTCTGTTCTGTTTTTGGTTCCGAATGCAGCAGTGGAAGTTCCTGGTCCCAAAACCTCACCTGGTGCCAGAGTGGCTCAGAGTGGGCAGCTGCAAGCAAGAGCTTCCAGCAGCCCCACTTCCCTGCTGCAAAACTTTCTCTACTGTGGGCACAGCCTCCCCAAAAGACCACCTCACTCTACAAGGCTGTGGTGATCTTTGGAGGTCCCTTCCAACCTTCCTGTGCTGTCCTGAGCCAGCCGAAATCTCTGGTGGAGCACAGGAGCTGGTGGTGAAGCTTATCTTCAAGCCATCATCTGTATTCCTTCCTCTCCAAGGAAAGAGCAAAGTGCATCTTGCTAAGAGTTTGCCCGGCATGTGGGACACTTCAGGCATAGCAAAAAGCGTCAGTCTAGAGATATTCCTCTGCTGGCAGCATCCCAGATTCCCTACTTCTTAAATAAGCCATCTTCTCGTACTCAAGGAACGCTGCTTGAGACAGTGACCGCTGCGAGAAGAGACCTTTCAGCGCTTCGTGCACAAGAGGCAGAAGCAGAGCCACGAAACGACAGAGCTCAGCCCTGCTGGGGGCTCACACCTGCCCCAAGCGTGGGGGCTTGGACTTACCGATGCCACCGAAGGGCAGCGAGGTCAGCGTCACGTGCATCAGGGTGTCATTGCCACAGAAGCCTCCGCTGCTTGTCCTCTCCAGCACTTGGTTCACCTCCTGTGGGGAGCAGAGAAGGGGACATGCTGATGCCACGTCTATCCTGCAGAGCCAGGACCAAAATCCTTCAGCCAGAACCTTTGGAAAGGAGTGTGAGCCAGACACACAGCCAGGGGCCTCTACCTCGCTGTCGGAGGAGAAGGCGTACACAACCAGGGGCCGTTCGCGGCTGTTGATGAAGTCAACGGCTTCGTCCATATTGGCCACGGTGATGATGAGCAGGATGGGGCCGAAGATCTCCTCCTGCATGGCAGGGTCAGAGGGCTTCACATCCACCAGCACTGTGGGGGCTGCAAAGAAGGAAACCTGGAGGTGTCAGTCCCCTGAGTGAGCAAGAGTGAGTGGAATTATGTGAAATCCAAGCCCTCACCGACGTAGCGCTCCTTCTCGTCCGTCTGTCCCCCGATGGCCACACGCCCGCTGCTCAGCAGCGCCCGCACGCGCTGGAACTGTTTGTCCCCCACGATGCGGGCGAAGTCGGGGGAATTGCGGGGCTCGGGGCCGTAGAACTCTGTGATGGCCTCACGCAGGGCGGGCATCAGCTTCTCCTGCATCTCCACGCTGCACAGCACGTAGTCGGGTGCCACGCAGGTCTGCCCCGCGTTGAAGAAGCGTCCCCAGGCCAACCGCCGGGCCACGTTCTGCACGTCGCAGGTGTTGGACACGTAGCAGGGGTTCTTGCCCCCCAGCTCCAGTGTTACTGGGGTCAGGTACTTGGCGGCGGCCGACATCACGATCCTGCCCACTGAGGGGCTGCCTGCGGGGCAGAGAGGGGTTGTGTCACAGCCCTGATGCCACAGCCTTGCCCCCATATCCCAGCTCAGGATGCACCTGTGAAGAAGATGTAGTCAAACTTGTTCTCCAGCAGCCTGGTGGTCTCCTCCACGCCAGCGGTCACCACGGCGAAGCAGTCCTGTGGCAGAAAAGGAGGGGTCCCCCTGTGTCACGCTGTCCCTGTCCACACTGCCAGCACTCTGGATAAAGTGCTGCTGCTGAGTGAGCAGCGGGACAGCCAGGGGCTCGTTGTGTGTGCTTTGGAGGGTCGGAATGGGGGACACAGGTGTGGCTCTGCATATCTCAGGGGACTCAGAGGTGGGGAGTAGAGGGGCAGCTCGGCAGAACGCAGCCATGAGGCGGGACAAGGATGAGAAGGGCTTCTTACTTTGTCCAAGTATTTGGGCAGCACTTCCTCCATGAGTTTCTCGCTGTTCTTTGTCAGCTCTGAGGGTTTGATGATGACGCAGTTACCTGGGGGAAGATGCAGAGGACGTCCAACCAACAACGTGCCTCCCAACGTATGCTGCCCACGTCCTGCAGGCAGGGGATGGGCTCAGCCTCACCTGCAGCGATGGCCCCAATGAGGGGCACCAGGAGGAGGTAGATGGGGTAGTTCCAGGGCCCGATGATGAGCACTACCCCATAGGGGTCCTTGCGGATGAAGGCTGAGTCCAGCTGTGTCGCCTACAGGAGCGCATTGGTGCGAGTCAGGTTCCACCTGAACAGCCCTCTTCAAGCTCTGGGCTTTCCCACAGCCCGCACTGGTGAGGTCTTTTTCCCCCTTACCAGGTTCTTGTCCACATGCTTGTCCTTCATCCACCGGGGCAGGTTGTTCAGGGCTTCATTGAGCTCGTTCTTGCACAGGAGGACCTCAGAGAACTCGGCCTCGAAGGGCGGCTGGGGGTGCAGAGCACTGTGCCAGCACTGCTTCCTGCATCTTTCACGCCCACCCCAAGGGGTTTTAACCCAGTGGGTACCCTGCTGAGCTTCAAGAGGAGCAGCAGCAGCAAAGCAAAAGCTTTGAGATATCCTCAGAGGAGCAGCAGGAGCCCAAGGAGAAGGGGCTGTCCCAGAAGTGCCTTGGAGAACCCCAAGACCCCAGGAGGTGCACAGCCTTGGGACATTCCCAGGACACTGAGTGGGAGGGTAATTGTGAGCATCGGGTGGATTTGCCCATTTCTGAGCATTCTTTGGTGAGATGGGGCTGGGCAGATCTTTGGTCTTGATCCACACGTCGTCCCTGTGTCCCCGTAGCCGTGTCCTGTTCCCGAGCTGATGTGTTTTGGGGACAACCATCAGCAAGTTGCTGCTAACCCAGGCTTGGGCTCCTCAGCAGTGCTTCCCCATTTCAACCACTTCTCTTATCCCGTGTGCGAGGCACGGTGGGCAAAATGGGATGGGCGAGACCCTCCCAAGTCCCTGCAGCCCCACAGCAGCCACGGGAAAGGGGTGAAAAGCAGTAACACTGTCCCTCCTTCCAGCACAGGAGCCGGTGTTTACAAATGGGGACAGACTGCAAGGGTGGGCAGTTGACCAAGAGGAGATTCTGAACTGGAGAGGGCAACAGAAGACTGTATGAGCTCTATATGGTGCAGGTAAATGAGCTGTCCCAAAGCAGGGAGGTTCAGGCTGGGGGTTTGGAGCATTAGGACTGGGTCTGCTCTGCTCTCTTGCACAGAGATCCTGCTGGGAGCACAAGGGAGGGAGCAGAGGGTGGGGAAGCGGTGGTGCCAAGGATACAGTGAGGATGGGGTGGGTGTGGGTGTGAGGGCTTGGCCAAGCACCAAGCAAGATGGGGATTGGTTTCAGAGGGAGGGGGCAACTATTGGGTTAACGGATGGATAAACATGTCCAGGTGCTCCCCGTGGCCCCATCCATCCTGGTGTCTTTGCAGGCAAAGTTTCTGGTGGGGACAAGGGTTGGCAGTGCCACCTCCAGATGGAGATGGGATATGGTGTCCTCTTTCACTGCCTCGACCTGCACCCCTGAGCTCCAAGCCCAGGGCAGAGCTCCAGACCCCGCCAACCCCTGGCTCCTCCAGCGTCCAACCCTGGGGGCCTCACCTTGCGCATGTCCAGGGCGGTGGCCTCCAGGATGTCCTCCTTCTTCTCCTCCAAGAAGCGGCCCAGGGCCTCCAGCTGTGCCATGCGGTACTCCAAGGACCGTGTCCTCCGCGAGAGCCATGCTTCCCGCAGGCGGCTCACCAGCCCCGCGTAGGGGTTCTCACTGCAGGGACGAGGGCATCAGGGAGACCCCTATAGAGCCACGGGGCTCTGCGTTGCCCCAGCACCACCCTGCTTCGAAGTGGGGTGCCCAGGCAGTCCGGGCACCTCTTGCTTCCCTTCCACCCTGGCTGCTCGTTGCCAACCCTTTGCTCTCACCTCATGCCACCGTCATCCCCGGCAGCTGTGCCAGCCTCACCATCCATGGGCTGCCCAGTGTGCTCCATGCCGAGCTGCGTTCAGGAGCCCACCAGCCTCAGGGAGGCACCGGGCTGCACCACGCGTGGTCTGACCTAACAGGGAGCCCGACCCAGAACGGGTGGCTTTGGGGAGCCCGCTCAGCACCCCGACACCGCGGCCGCGTTCCCGCTGAGTGCGGGCTGCCTCTGCTTCTGCAGCTGGGGACATCAGCGCCAAGCTTCCTGCCCTTCCCCTCAGCTCCCTGCGTCACTGCTGGCTCAGCTCCAGCCTGAACTGTTCAAGATGCAGGACGTGCCCCAAAGCCGCGAGCAGCACAGCCCCGCTCTGCCTCTCAGCTCCGGCCCTGGCGTGATGCCTCAGCCCGGTGAGGGTCCCCTGCCCCTGGTGGGACGGCCTCGTGGGGTCTGAAGGCGTCCGGGCGCAGTGCAGGGCTGCAGGATTAAGCTGCGGAGGCACGAGGCTGCAGAGCTCAGTGTGAAGTCTTTATTGAGGGCAGAGTTACAGCAGAGGGAAAAAAAAAAGCGACAGCCAGCAGGAGAGCATCGGAAGGAAAGGGTCGTCTAATGCGAGGTGAGACGGAGCAACCAGGGCACTGCTGCTCTAAGCGGGAGGAGAAACGTGGTGCTCAGATGTGTCACAGCGAGGGATCTGTGCTGCCCAGAGTGCATCAGGTTGGTGGTGCAGCAGAGGACGTGGCGTGTGCTCAGAGCAGGGTGCACGTGCCCTTGCGCTTGATCTCGACGGTGGCGGTCATCAGCCCCAGCTTCTGCTGGGTGTAGGGTGGGTAGCGCGGGGAGTTGATGGCCTCCAGGCCCATGTTGCGGTGCAGGCAGCCGCGGTGATGACTGAAGGTGTCGAAGGTGAATTTGCCGTGGTATTTGCCCAGACCGCTGTTTCCTGTAACAGACAGCACAGGTCCGGGCTTGCTGTGGGACTCCTGCCCAGCACAGGGGGAACACACGCTTTTCTTGTGCCGACACAACAGCCAGCGTGGTGCAGCACCTCTTGCCCTTCCCTGTTCCTTTTCCAGCCCCTCCGGGGCTCAGTAGCTCAGCTGCAGCCTCTCCCTGCAGCTCGCCACTGCTTGGAGCCCTGGCTGCGTTTTGTCCATGCCTACCTACATGCTCACGGGCTCTTGAGAAAGCTTTGCTGGGTCGCATCTCCCCCTGGACGTGGGGTGCCACCATATCTGCCCGTGGTCAGAGCCTACCGACCCGCCTGGAACAAAGAGCTCCAGGAAGAAGCTCCTCTTAAAAGCCAAAGGCCCCATTGGCCACGTCGGTTCCCAATTCCTGTGGCTGATTTAAGCTCGGGGTTGCATGTCGTGGTTAATAGCTTTGGCAAACGTCACCTCGGCTCTGGTGACTCCAGGCCCTCCACCTGATAATTTGAGGCAGTTTCTCTGAATCATTGCCATAAAGATAAATTACGACGCGGGAACCACCACCAATTGTTCCCTGATCTGCAGTCAGGCGAGGAGTTAATTCTGCTTTGTGACTGAATCAGCTGGCAGCTCTGAAACGCTGAGCACGTGGAGCCCTTTTCCCGGAATAATCTCCAGAGAAGAGAAGTTTCAGGGAAGAGACAACAGGATTGAGAAAGAACAGAACATAACAATCATCCTGTATTCCTGTGCACACCCCTGGGCACCTCGTGGTAGGCAGTGCTACAAGCAGAGCTCTCATCAGCGGAGAAAAGAGTTGTTTCTTAAATAAGACATCTCCAACAGGGCAAGGAACGCCGCTTGGGGCAGCGACCGCTGCGAGAAGAAACCTTTGTGCACAGTAGGCAGAAGCAGGGCCTCAAAACCCCAGAACTCAGCCCTGCTGAGTGCGGGTGGGACAAGCTGGGGGCCTTGGACCTACCAATGCCACCGAAGGTCAGCGAGGTCAGCGTCACGTGCATCAGGGTGTCGTTGCCACAGAAGCCTCCGCTGCTCGTCCTCTCCAGCACTTGGTTCACCTCCTGTGGGGAGCAGAGAAGGGGATGCGGTGCTGATGCCCTGCTGCCCCGATTTCCCTCCTTCCCTCTTCTGCCCCGTGGACCGCACGCACCTTGCTGTCGCAGGAGAAGGCGTAGATGGCCAAGGGGCGGGGCCGTGCGTTGATGAACTCGATGGCTTCATCCATGTTGGCCACGACGACGATGGGAAGGATGGGCCCGAAGATCTCCTCCTGCATGGCAGGGTCAGAGGGCTGCACATCCGCCAGCACTGTGGGGGCTGCGGAGGAGAACGGCAGCAAACTGCTCACTGCACCACGCACGGGCGCTCACATCAACCCAGGGCTCTGCTCCCTCACATCCTTTCCCCAAACAAAGATCGCAGAACCACAGTCACAGGGTCGCAGAATATCCCGAGTGGCTTCTGAGCCTTCCACAATCTCCCCGTGTCTCTGGCTGCGGTCCCTGTGGTCACGGCTCTGCTTCTGCATCTCAGATCCCCCTTGCCAAGCACTTCCTTGCTCCCCACACGCCAAACCCACGCTGCTCACCGACGTAGCGCTCCTTCTCGTCCGTCTGTCCCCCGATGGCCACACGCCCGCTGCTCAGCAGCGCCCGCACACGCTGGAACTGTTTGTCCCCCACGATGCGGGCGAAGTCGGGGGAATTGCGGGGCTCGGGGCCGTAGAACTCTGTGATGGCCTCACGCAGGGCGGGCATCAGCTTCTCCTGCATCTCCACGCTGCACAGCACGTAGTCGGGTGCCACGCAGGTCTGCCCCGCGTTGAAGAAGCGTCCCCAGGCCAACCGCCGGGCCACGTTCTGCACGTCGCAGGTGTTGGACACGTAGCAGGGGTTCTTGCCCCCCAGCTCCAGTGTTACCGGGGTCAGGTACTTGGCGGCGGCCGACATCACGATCCTGCCCACTGAGGGGCTGCCTGCGGGGCAGAGAGGGGTTGTGTCACAGCACTGACGCCACAGCCTTGCCCCCATATCCCAGCACGAGGCAGGGCTGGGCTCAGGACGCACCTGTGAAGAAGATGTAGTCAAACTTGTTCTCCAGCAGCCTGGTGGTCTCCTCCATGCCAGCAGTCACCACGGCGAAGCAGTCCTGCAGTGTAAAAGGATGTCAGCATCTGCCTGTCCCTTTTGTCACGAGCAGCAGCCTGAGCTGCTTGGATCACTGGCTGAGCATGCAGGAGCAGGGCTGGTGTGTGCAAAGAGGTGTGAGCAGGGGTTGGGAATGCCCTGGCCACGGGGCAGGGGTAAGGACAGGGACCAGAAGAGCTTCTTACACTGTCCAGGTAGCAGGTCAGCATTTCAGCCACGAGCTTCTCAGTGTTCTTGGCTATCTCTGAGGGTTTGATGACCACGCAGTTACCTGGGGGGAGACAGAATGTCAGAGCAGTCCAAACTAGGGACAGAGAACCCACCCAAGTCCCCTGGCCTGCATCCTCCAGGCAGGATCTGTGCCTGGCTCTGCGCAGCCTGGCCTCACCAGCAGCAATGGCACCGATGAGGGGAATGAAGAAGAGGTGGATGGGGTAGTTCCAGGGCGCGATGATGAGTACCACCCCATAGGGGTCCTTGCGGATGAAAGCTGAGTCCAGCTGTGTTACCTGCAAGAGAGCTACACCTCAGCACCGCTCCTCCAGCAGCTCTGCCCCTTCCCAGCTGGCCTCTCACATCCAGAGAGCCCAGAGCTTCTGCCCTACCAGGTTCTTGTCCACGTGCTCGTCCTTCATCCAGTGGGACAGGTTGTTGAGGGTGTCATTGAGCTCGTTCTTGCACAGGAGGATCTCGGAGAAATAGGCCTCGAAGGACGGCTGGGGACAGACATCAGCGTCAGCATCGCCCCAACACCAGCACCGCCTCCTCCCGCCCGCAGGAGAGGTCTCCCCCTCTCCCACCCACGGAGGCAGAGCAGAAGAAGCTATTAAGGAGAGGCTGTTATGCAGGAAGAGCTATTAATCCTGCAGCCACCGGAGGGTATCGCAGCCACTGACGCTTTATAAAGGTTGCTATTTGCTCAGAGGGAAAAAAGAAGATTGGATGCCTTTTGGACCACACTGTGCTGGTACCACTGCCCTCGAGTCGCAGCACAGACCAGTTGGGAGCTGCAGGCAGAGCTTCGTGCCTCCTTCCACTGCCCCCACACGACTGCCGGGCTCAAAGCTCTGCATTGTTCCAGCAGGAACACCGCAAAGACCAAACACTTTGTGAGCGCACCGCAGAACGGAGCTCGGCTGCACAGCACCAGGCAGGAAAACCCCTGCAGCTGCGGGGCTCCTGTACTGAGCCAGCACGCAGCCAGGCCGGGCAGGTTGGGTGAGACACGGGGAGGAAACAAAGCCAGCAGGTTGCTCCCAGATAGGCCGTCACAACGAGGGGTGACTAAAATCGCTGTGAGCTGGGAGCGGTGCAATCCTGCTGAGGCATTTCCTGCCCACGTTGACAGAAGAGTGGCAGAGTCAGTTTGTGGTGGAGGAGCACAGGGAGTTAGCTCGGTGGGACTGACTTCCCTCTGTCACCTAGCAGGGCGAAGCTCTTGGAGTCTGCAGAGCCTCCAGAGCGCAGAGCATCTCTGGTGGGAGGCTTCCTCCACCACGGCAGGAAAACAGAGGGGGGAAAGCTGAGTTTGTGGCCCCACTCCTTGGGGGCTCCACGTCCAAGCCCAGCCCGGGGGACCTGTCTGGCTCCTCAACACGTGGCGAAGCAACGGGGCCGCTCTCAGCCTGGGCAGCTGCTTGCATCACCGTGAGGATGAGGAAGCTGCAGGCGCAGATGAATGGTGGCCATTAAGGGTTTTGATGGGACAGAAGTCTGGCAAGATGGGACATCAAGTCTGAGGTCACTCTTGGATCATCAGGGGGAGAGAAACCGGCATCGCCTCAGGTGCGTAAGAGCAGATGAATTGTCCATCCAGCTATGAAGGCCCGACTGCATAACAAGCACGTTAGTGGACGACCGGTTCTAATTATGTACAATTAGGAGAGGCGAACGACGCAACGTCGAGTGTCGATGCTTATCAGCACCCGTCCGAAGCTGGAGGTTCTCACCTCAAACAAACAAGGCAATTAGGAGCCTGGGGAGATTCTGGGAGGCTTGAGGCCATCTGTGGGCACGGCCACCACACAGATGCAGCTCCAGCCCCTCAGAAACCTTTTCTAACACTCTATGACCTGCAGAACGCACCAGGAGGGGGAAAAAATGAACGCGGAACGAATCTGCCCCCAGCAGGGAGGCACCCTGCCTCCTCAACAGGTCGGTCCCCACTTGTACCATCACACCAAGGCAGCAAGCCAGCCCTGCGTGGCTGGCACACAGGAGGAATGTGCAAGCCCAGCTCCTTGCATAACACTAGTAATCCCTGGTGCGACCAGGCACATGAGCAGCACCCTTGGCTACGACCACTGCATCCAGGGCACCGCAGCAGTGATGTGAAGCTACCCTCTGCGTGCCCCACAGCGGCACGGCGCCGGGACGCGGGACCCCAACATGCAGACCCCCGTGCCCATTCCTGACTCCTCTCACCTTGCGCATGTCCAGGGCGGTGGCCTCCAGGATGTCCTGCTTCTTCTCCTCCAGGAAGCGGCCCAGGGCCTCCAGCTGTGCCGTGCGGTACTCCAAGGGCCGTGTCTTCCCCGAGAGCCATGCTGCCCGCAGGTGGCTCACCAGCCCCGCATAGGGGTTCCCGCTGTGGGAGCGGGGACGTCAGGGAGCCCCGTCCCAGAGAGGAGCTCCACGTCCCAGCCTCATCCCTCACCATCTGTGCCCTCCCCGTGCTCACCTCGTCCCCGGCCTCTGCTCCCCAGGGTCCCGTTGTGGACTGGTGATGGCTCCTCACGTTCACCCCTCGCAACCCAGCACCTTGCAGCACCCACACCCACCTCCCTTCACGCCAGTGCCCCGGCCCCCTGCTGTCCCCAGCCCTTTGCTCTCACCTCACACTGCTGCACACCGCTGACCCTTTCGGGTTGGCATCGGCTGCACCGTGACTGCTGCTCAGCAGGCTGCTCTTAGCACAGCCCGGGGGCTGCTGCACGGGAAGCTGGAGGGGCTGCTGCATGGTCTGCGCTGGCCCTGCCGAGAGACACGGGGATGCTTAATTTGCCCAAGGGCTCCTCCCCACCCCCCGCTGCTGTGGGGGTCCGCAGTCACGGCCTGGGGATGCAGAGCAGCCACCCCGCAGCACGGTGGCCCTTTGAAGGCGGCTGAGTGCTCCGGGCCGTCCTGAGTGAAGCGTGACTCAGTCCAGAGCAGCTTCCTGAGCACCCAGCTGGAGATGCCTGACATTCCCATGCCCTTCCCCACATCCCAGGTGGCCTCCAGCCATGAGACTGCCCCACTGATGTGGGGTCGGCCTGGAGGACCCCAGGGCACAGAGGTACCCCAGCATGCCCTGCTGGGTTCCCCATGCGTTCCACTATAGGGCAGCACTGGTAGTGCCCCTGCCCACCTTTGGGCATAGCATTGCTCCCCCTTGAAATGAAGATCTGCCCAAACACGGGGGGTGAGGGGAGATTCCCACAGCCCCACATCTGCTTCCACGCCCCTCTGCATACCCATCCTTCCTCGAGGGAACCCACTCGAGGCCAAGTCCAACCGTGGGGCAGCCGAGTGCCACGTGGGGGCCCATAGGTACCTACCTGTGGGGCTGAGTGGTGGCAGGAGGAGCACGAAGCTGGGCTGGCACTGCCGAGGCTAAGGGTGGCCCTCCTAAATGCTGTGGGGCAGGTGGCCTGGCCCCATGTCCAGGGGTGGGCAGGATGATGCCCCGCCTCCATGGGGCTGGCAGTGGGGAGAGAGCACCCCGCCTCCACGGGGCCGAGATGGGAACGGGAGCTCCCCATGGGGCAGTGGGGCTTGGGACCAACCAAACCACCACTGTGAGCCCTGACCCGCAGATACCCCGCTCATTCCGCTCCCTGTGGCCAGCCCTGAGCAAGGGGACCCCGCAGATCCCATGGGGACACGATGCCATCCCTACGCCTGCTCCCACCCCATCATTACTGGAACAAGCCCCAAGCTCACCCCACACCCGCCTCCCCTCCACTCACTCTGGCTCCCCACACGCCCTAATTAATGACGCTGCTTTGTAAACAGGAAGGCAGCGGCCCTGCCCCGTGCACCTCGCCAGGACACCGGGGTGCTGCTGCCCCCTGATCCCGAGGAGCACCCCCAAGTATTGGGGTCACAGATTCATCATAATGCACTTCTGTGCTTGGAAGAATGGAGCCCAGCTCTGGGCAGACCCCGCAGGATCCTCCTGGCCCATACCCGTCCTCCGCAGGGCGATTTGGGGTTGATTTGGGGTTTTTTGGCTGCAGTGCTGCCCTCTGGATGCTGCGTGCCCACTGAGGACCCCGGGCTTGGGGTCACAGAGGGCACGGGCGGCATCCCACACCCCTCGTGGAGCTGTCCCCGTCCCCATCCCGCTGTGTGACATTCCTTTGGTACCGGCTCGGCCAGATCTGTCCCTTGACTCCGGGTGACCGATGACAGGGACGGAGCAAAGCCGCCAAACTCCCTCCTGCCTCCACTTTCTGGGGGTGCCGGTGGGGGGGACACAGGCGCACAGGCAGGAGGGGTTGGGGGAACAGAGGACGCGCTAAGGGGACACAAGCAGAGAAGTGACGAGGGAGAGAGGACAAAAAGGGACAGGCGCAGCATAAGTCGGACGCTGGTGGGACAAAGTGGGGGGGGTGGGGGTCACGGGGGTTCCCGGAGCGGCTCCTTTAAACCCCCCCTCCAGTCCCGCCCGCCCCGTTCGAAAGAGGAAGCGGCGGCGGTTCCGCCCCGAGCCGGGCACAGCGCGGCGGCTGCCAGCTCCGGGCTGCCGGGTTTGGGGGTACGGGGCCGGGCTTGCTGGGCACGGGGCTGCGAGGGAGCAGGGTGCCAAGCTTGGGAGCGAGCGGTGCGAGGATGGAGGAGCAGCATGTGCGGGTTGGAGGGGTGCAGAGCACGTGGGTGCGAGGCTTGGGGGTGCCAGGCTCGTGGTGGCAAGGTTTGGGGGTGCAGAGTATGTGGGGGTGCGGGGGCTCGAGGGTGCACGGCGTGAGGGGGGGGAACGATGGCTGCCCGGTGCGGGCTGCGGGCAGCAGGGGGTGCCAGACAGGGGTGCAAAGTTTGGGGGTGCAGAGCCCAAAGGTGCGAGGTTTGGGGCCACAGGAAACACTTCCCCCCCTCCCCAGCCCCCCAGAGCGCCCCGCAGACACAGCAGCGATGGAGAAGGACCCCAGCTGCTGCCAGGATGCGGGCAAAACGGCGGCGAGGGAGATGCACGGCCCTGAGGCACAGGTGAGGCAGGGAGCGGCCGCGGGGCGGTGGTTGGCACCCCGTGGCTGAGCGTGGGGCTCCTGCAGCTGGACGACATGGTGGGAGCGCACATGGACTACAACGAGGAGGAGGAGGAGCAGAAGTATTTCCGCCGCAAGCGCCTTGGCGTGGTGAAGAACGTGCTGGCTGCCAGCTTGGCCGCCATGCTGACCTACAGCGTCTACCTGGGTACGGCCCCGACCCCGAAACGGGGGAACACCCCCTGATGGCAGCGGGGTCGTGATGTGACGGCGTCTGGGACCAACCCCCCCCAGGCCTGCTGCAGATGCAGCTCATCCTGCACTACGACGAGACGTACCGGGAGGTGAAGTACGGCAACTTGGAGCTGGAGGACATCGACCGCAAAGTGCTGATGGGCATCAACGTCACCCCGGTGGTGGCACTGCTCTACACGCCCGTCCTCATCCGCTTCTTTGGCACCAAGTGGACCATGTTCCTGGCCGTGGGCATCTATGCCCTCTTTGTCTCCAGCAACTACTGGGAGCGCTACTTCACGCTGGTGCCCTCCGCCGTGGCCATCGGGGTGGCCATCGTGCCACTCTGGGCCTCCTTGGGCAACTACATTACGCGGTAGGTGGCGGGGGGACAAGGGGACGGCGGGCCAGGGCGCAGGCTGACCCACGCTCCACTGCAGGATGGCACAGAAGTACTACGAGTACGCCAACTACAAGGAGGAGCACGTGCAGGAGCAGCGGCAAGCCCCACGCGGAGCCTGCAGCACCTACGTTGTCGTCTTCCAGTGCGTCTTCTACGTCTGCTTCCACGTGAGGGCCAGCGGGGACAGGGAGGGGACAGAGGGCACAGCCCAGTGCTGAGTGCCCACCACTCTGCGTCCTGCAGCTGAGCTTCGTCTGCGCGCAGATGCCCACGCTCTTCTTCCTCAACAATTACATCTACCAGCTCAACCACACGCTGTCCGGGGTGAAGCACTGCGGTGAGCTCACGGGGCGGCACGGCGGGGTGCTGGCACCGTCCTGGCCGGTGCTGAGCTCACACCCCACGGCCTCACAGGTACCCTGAGCCACGGCACGCTGACCGGCTTCAACAAGATGGTGCTGCACAGCCTGCCCCGCAGCGTCAACCTCATCGTGGTGGAGAGCGTCCTGATGGCAGCCGCCTTCCTCGCCATGCTGGTGGTGAGCGCGGGATTGTAGCGTCACGGTTTGGGTTGGAAGGGATCTCCAAGACCTTCCAGTTCCAAGCTCTCGCTGTGGGCTGGTCGCACGGGACGGGGCAGGCGGCCAGCAGCTACCACACCACGCAGGTCCTGCTGCTCTGCGGCTCGGCGTACCGGACCACTGAGGAGATTGACCTGCGCAGCATTGGCTGGGGGAACATATTCCAGCTGCCCTTCAAGCACATGAGGGACTATCGCCTCCGCCACCTCCTCCCTTTCTTCATCTACAGCGGCTTCGAGGTGCTCTTCGTCTGCAATGACTTCACGCTGGTACGGCACGGAGCCGGGGTGGGGTGGTGGCACGGGGACGGCACGGCTGCACGATGCTGAGCTTGTCCTCGATGCAGAACTACGGCGTGTGCACCCTGGGGCTGGAGAAGCTGGCATACCTCCTGATGGCCTACGGCTTCTCTGCCTCCACCTGCTCCAGCCTTGCCCTCTGCATGCTGCGCCTGCGGCGTCAGTACCCACTGCTGGCCGGAGCCTTGCTCCACGCCACCATCCTGGTGACACTCTTCTGCTGGGCACCCAAGCCCCGACAAGTGGAGCAGGCACCTCTGCTTTACTCCATAGCCGCGCTCTGGGGCGTGGGCAGCGCCCTCAACAAAACTGGCATTAGCAGTGAGTAGTGGGAATGTGCCAACACGGTCTGTGGCAAAGGGGTGGGCAAGCTGTTTCCTGGCCTCGTGTTCCCCGGTGGTCCCAGTTCTGTGGGTTGTCCCTGGCTCATTCTGTACTCGTGTTCCTCGGTGGTCCCCACCTCCATGAATAGAGTGGGCTGTTCCCAGCTCATTCTGTCCTCGTGCCCCCTGGTGTTCCCCAGCTCTGTTACCTACAGAGATCCCCCCCCAGCTCGTCCTGCGTTTCCAGTGATCCCCAGCTCCTTGGCCCACTAGCAACGAGCAGAGGACACCGGCACGGGTTGGGGATGCTGACGGCACGCGCCTGTCTCCCTCCACCCAGTCCTCCTGGGCATGCTGTACGAAGACAAAGAACGCCAAGACTTCATCTTCACCATCTACCACTGGTGGCAGGCGCTGGCCATCTTCGCCGTGTACCTGTGGTCGGGGCTGCCCATGAAGGTGAGCAGGGCTGGGATAAAGCTGCAGGGAGGGGTGGGGTGAGGGCTGTCCCACACGCCGAGCTCTGCCGTCCCCTAGGCCAAGCTGTCCCTCATGCTGCTGGCGCTGGGGCTGGCGGCCGGCTCCTACAGCTGGATGGAGCGGCGGCTGGCCCGGCGCGTGGCCTACCGCCTGCCCCGCATGCCACGGCCGCAACACAAGGCCAGCGGCTACCGCTACCTGGAGGAGGACAACTCAGACGAAACCAACTCTGAGGACGAAGAGGGGACGAGCCGGGCCGGCCGCCCGCAGCCGGCGGAGCGCGACGGCGAGCAGAGGAACTAGGCCCGACGGCCTCGGCGCCTCAGGCGGGCCCTCACGGCCCGGACAGCCCCGCGGGCCGCGGCTCTCGCTCTCACCGAGCCGCTCCCCGCTCAGCCCCGGCTCAATAAACGCTCCCCGCCGCCATCTCCTCGTCCCGCTCCTTCGCGCCGCTTTCGACGCTCCCTCAGGGACGCTCCCTCAGCGACGCTCCCTCAGCGACGCTCCCTCAGCGACGCTCCCCGCGCTTCCGGTCAGCTGACCGCTCCGGGGACTACACGCTCGCCGGTCCCGGACTCCCCGCCCCACAATGCCCCGCGCGCCGCGGCGGGGCGTGCGCATGCGCGCTGCGCGCTGTTGTTGTGGCGGCGCGGCCCGCTGCTCCCCGGCCGGCAGCGATGAGCGACAACGATGACATCGAGGTGGAAAGCGACGTGAGTCCGCCCACCCGCGTCCCACCCCCACCCCCGGCCCCCCGTCCCCCCCGGCGCCCCGGTGTGGGCGGCGAGGGGGGGGATAACGTTGGGTTTGTCCCTTCTTCCTCCTCCTCCCCTCCGCCCTTCCATGCTTCCTCCTCCCGGGGCCCGCAGGAGGAGCAGCCCCGCTTCCTGTCCGCGGTACGTGGGGTGGGGGGGGGGGGGACACGCGTGGGGGTTTTGGTGGAGGGGGGGACACCTGGGGGGGGGGAAGGGCTGTGGGGGTCTGCGTGGAGGAGCTCGGTGTGATGGGGGGGGTCCTCCTGGTGGGGGGGGTCCTGCTGGTTTGGGGGGGGGTCTTCCTGGTGTGGGGGGGGTCCTGCTGGTTGGGGGGGGGTCCTGCTGGTTGGGGGGGGGGGGTCCTGCTGGTGGGGGGGGGGTCCTGCTGGTTTGGGGGGGGTCCTGCTGGTTTGGGGGGGGGTCCTGCTGTTGGGGGGGGTCCTGCTGGTTTGGGGGGGGGGGTCCTGCTGGTGGGGGGGGGTCCTGCTGGTTTGGGGGGGGGGGTCCTGCTGGTTGGGGGGGGGTCCTGCTGGTTTGGGAGGGGTCCTGCTGGTTTGGGGGGGGGGGTCCTGCTGTTGGGGGGGGGTCCTGCTGGTTTGGGGGGGGTCCTGCTGTTGGGGGGGGGTCCTGCTGGTTTGGGGGTGGGGTCCTGCTGGTGGGGGGGGGTCCTGCTGGTTGGGCGGGGGTCTTCCTGGTGTGGGGGGGTCCTGCTGGTTGGGGGGGGGGTCCTGCTGGTGGGGGGGGGTCCTGCTGGTGGGGGGGGTCCTGCTGGTTGGGCGGGGGTCTTCCTGGTGTGGGGGGGTCCTGCTGGTTGGGGGGGGGGTCCTGCTGGTGGGGGGGGGTCCTGCTGGTTGGGCGGGGGTCTTCCTGGTGTGGGGGGGTCCTGCTGGTTGGGGGGGGGGTCCTGCTGGTTTGGGGGGGGGGGGGGTCCTGCTGGTTTGGGGGGGGTCCTGCTGTTGGGGGGGGGTCCTGCTGGTTTGGGGGGGGGGTCCTGCTGGTGGGGGGGGGAGCAGATGTGGGATGCGCCTTTGGGGTTGTTGTTTTTCGGGGGAGGAGTGTTGTGGGGATGGCTGTGGGGTTTTGGGGCAGAGGGGGTTGTGGTGGTGGGAGGGCTCTGCCTCGGGGGGGGGGGGAACGCTTGTGTGATTGTGTTTGGGGCTGTGTGTCGTTGGAGGTCACTTGTGGAGTCCGGTTTGGGGGGCAGCACCTATGGGATCGTATTAGGGGGAGGGACTGTGCTTGGGAGGGCTGCGTGGAGAAGGGGGAGGGCTCCGGTTGAGGGATTGTGGGGATGGGAGGGCTGTGTTTCAGGGAGGACGCTCGTGGGGTTCTGTTATGGGGGGATATGTCATGATGGAGGTCCTATGGGGTTGAGTTTGGGGGGGGGGCAACACCTGTGGGGTGTGTCTTGGGGGGCACTGTGTCATGGGTGGAGTGTCTGTGGGGCTCTGTTAGGGTGAGGGACTATGTTTGGGGGGAGGAAATTGTCTCACGGGGAAGCTTGTTAGGGGGCTGTGGCTTTTGAGGGAGGGGAACATCTGTGGGACTGCGTTTTTGGGGGGTGGGGTTGTGTTTGAGACGCTGTGCTGATGGGAGGGTACTCTGTGTTGGGCGGGTGGGGGCAAACAGTTGTTGGGTTGTGGCTTGGGAGGTCGGAACACACAACTTTGCTCTGGGGGGGACGATGAGGGTGGTTAGGGGGTGGTCTGGGGGGCAGTGGTGTTGAACGGGGGCTGTTAGGGGAGGGGGAGGGCTGGAGCCACCTCTCTGTGGGCTCTTTTTGGAGCACGGGGAAGCGTGGGGCTGCCTCTTTTTAGAGAGATAACCTCGGCGAGGGGGGAGGGGGTTTCACCTGGAGCCTGTGCCGGGTCCTGGGGGGCTGGTCCCCCCCCTCCCACCACTTTGGGGCCCAGCCCCAGTTCAGCCACAGCAGGAAGCTGCACCACAGGGAAACCGAAAGCACCGTGCCTTCCCCCCCCACACACACACACTGTGTGTATACACGTGTGTGTTCACGTGCCCCACGCTGCAGGCAGACAAGCGAGCCCACCACAACGCACTGGAGCGCAAACGGCGGGACCACATCAAGGACAGCTTCCACAGCCTGCGTGACTCCGTGCCCTCCCTGCAGGGCGAGAAGGTGAGGTTGTGGAGCGTGGCAGCAGCAGGGGGGCGGGGGGGACACCTTTCTGCCCTATGCCAAGCAGAGCAGTGCTTCCTGCTCCCTGCAAACGCTGCCCAGCTCTGAGGTTTTGGGGTGGGGGCCTCCACCCCACGGCGGAGCCGAGGTCTTTATCTGGCCCACGCGTTTTCCCACTATTGCCACAGGCATCCCGGGCCCAAATCCTGGACAAAGCCACAGAGTACATCCAGTACATGCGCCGGAAAAACCACACGCACCAGCAGGACATCGATGACCTCAAGCGGCAGAACGCGTTGCTGGAGCAGCAAGGTGAGCGCAGCTGTGTGCTGGGAAGGGAGGGGGGGTACAAAAACCGTGCCCCACCCCCGGGCTGTGACACCCCTGGGCCGTGACACCCCCTGCCTTGCAGTGCGTGCCCTGGAGAAGGCGCGTTCGAGCGCCCAGCTGCAGGCCAACTACCCGGCGGCGGACAGCAGCCTCTACACCAACCCCAAAGGCAGCGCCATCTCCGCTTTCGACGGCGGCTCTGACTCCAGCTCCGATTCGGAGCCCGACGAGCCACAGAGCAGGAAGAAGCTGCGCATGGAGGCCAGCTAGGCCCCCCCGCGCCTGCCCCCTGGCCCCCTAAGGACTCGTCCTTCTCTCCTCAAGGCTCCGGGGCTGCACCCTCGCAGCCCCCCCAGCGCCGGACTCCGGGGGGGGGGCCTGGGGGACCCCGACTGAGCGGAGATGTCCCCAACCCCCCCCCCCCCCCCCCCCTCCCCTCCACTCCCTCCAACCCCTCCCCGTGCCGCTAGCGAGCCCCTCTCTGCGCCCCCCTCCCCCCCTTCCCCCTTCGATTTTATATGAGCATTTCTATTTATACCCAGGGACCACCGCAGCCCTGAGCTGAGCACGAGGCTGTGCAGGAGGCGGGCATCCCCCCCACCCCGGCCCCCGTTGCCCACCCGTGGGCACCCCCAGGGGGCGAGCACTGGGCGGGGGGTATTGCTATTTATTTCCTGCGTGTGCCCTCCACGGCACGGAGCTGCAGGGCTCGGGCTGGGTGGTCTGCGTGTGCGTCCTGCCCTGTGTCCCTCCCTTCCCCCCCCTCACACACACCACAAGTCCCCTCCCCACATTTGTGGCATTCCCCCCCTCCCCGTAGGTGACCCCATTTTAACGCCGTTCATTCCATGGTTCTAAAGTATGTTGTACATACTGCTCAGAGTTGTCTTGCAAGTTAAGGCTTCCCTTTACTATAAGACTTATAAATAATAAAAAGGAAAAAAAAAAAAAACCAAAACTTATTTTATCCTTCCCCATGGTAACTGTGTTTTCTTGGGGTTGGGGAGAGGGGAGCAGGGCTGGGAACCCTCCCGTGCTCCTTACTCACCCCGAGGGCAGGCAGCAGCTCTGCTTTATGGCCCCCTGGCTCCTTTTTGGTATCGCTAGCACCCTAAGGGCCACGCTCTGCCCGGATGGGTGGAGCGCAGACCCCTACCCTGTTGCCTCCAGGCTGGGCACAGGCTGCTGCAAGAAGTGCATCACCGCCTTCACCACTTTTTCCGGCACGATGTTGTAGACGGGATGCGTGGGCCGCTGCCAGAGGGAAGGACGAAGCACTTTTGAGCCTGAAAAAGCCCTGAAGACGGAGTTCCACGTCCCCTCCCCACATCTATTCGCTTACCAGGCGGTTTTCGGGGACGCCCAGGACCAGCTCGTGGTGCAGATCTCCGCTGCCAAAGTGCTGGGCGATGGCCAACCCGCTCAGGCAGTAGCAGGTATGGTAAAAGTCCCGTGACCTGGGGGAAGGTGAGGGGGCACACTGAGCAGGGGAGGTCTGGGGCTCCGTGCACCCCCATATCCCCCCTCGATAACTCACTTTCCTGGCTTGTCCAGCAGCCCCCCAGCTGGGCACTGGCAGCACAGCAGGATGTACTCCTGCAGAGCCGACTGGTCGAACATCCAGCGTGACATGCTGAGCGCCGCGTCGCCTGCACGGGGAGAGGGTGGAAACGGGGTCTGTTAAACACCCCGAGACCACCCCAGGGAAACCTCTTTCTACCCAAGGACCCCTGTGGCTGTGCTGCACCCCTCCAGGCCCACGCCATGCTTTGTTTCATCGCTCAAGCTCATTCGTTCCCTCCCCAAACAGACGCTCCTCGGAGTCGAAGCCGATGCCCCCGACCCTCTTTTCCCCGTTTTTGACCACTCACCCTGAGCGTGAAGGGCGCGGTGCAGCAGGGGGAGCAGCCCCGCCTGCCAGAAGGAGTAGCAGCCATCCACCAGCTTGTTGCAGCGGCCCTGGAAGCCGCCCTCGAAGCGCATCTGCCTCCCGGTCACCCAGTGCTGCGTGGGACAGCGGGTGTCATCACCAGGAGCGGGTGTCACCGCCAGGACTGTGACCCCACGCGCACACCACGGCCCCCCCGTGATGCTCACCAGCATGCTGCGCAGGTTCAGCAGGTGCTCCTTCTTCAGGATGACCAGCGCTGCCAGCCCGCAGAAGGTGTAACCGCCGTGAGCCTCCATGCCCGGCACCCCGCCGATGCCGCCCTCCCAGTTCTGGCACCTGCACGAGGACAACGCTAAGGACGGGGACAGAAGGGCCACCAACCCCGTTGCCACCCTCTGGGCCTGGGCTCACCTCGCTATCCACTCAGCTGTCCCGGGTGAACAGCGCAGGCGTGAGGACGTTGGTCAGCGATGCCACCGCAGCAGCACAGTAGGCACTCCTGGGTGGGAGGGGAGGGGGAAGGGGGCAGTGTCTCTCTGTCTCCTGGCACGGGGGCTGCACGGTGTCACGGAGGGGACAGCTCACCCACCTGACGTCCACCTCACCGCCCACGTGCATCAGGAAGGAGCCGTCGGGCTGCTTCAGCGTGTGCAGGTACTCCAGCAGCTTCTGCCTGCGGAAGGATGCGGGTGTGCGGGGCAGCACGGAGCCGCAGCCCCGCCCCAAGCGCAGCCCCACACCACCCTCCTGTACCTATCAATGACGCCATACGCTTCCTCTGTGCCGATGATGCAGAGCGCGTTGACAGCGGCATAGGTGGGGGCGAGGTGGGGGTGCTGGCCCGGGCCCCCCCCAAAACCACCCTGGGGACTCTGGCAGCAGCTCAGGAACTGGCAGACGCTGCGAGGACAAGGGGGAAAAGCTGGAGACAGAGACCAGAGAAGGACGCCGGCGTGGGGTGGGAAGGAGGATGGGGCCCCCAGGGTGGCACTGAGCCTCCCCTTAGCACATCCCATAGCAGCAAAGAGTTCCAGCTCCAGCCCAGTGTTTCCAGGGAGGATTCCCACCTCGGTGGTGTGTCCCATCTGCCCTGGGGAGCACCCTGCCCCACACGAGGTGGACGCCGGCTCCTGTATCTCCCCCCACCTCCCTCTGTCACGAGATGCTGGCCGGCAAGAATAGGCAGCATTGAGGGACACAAAGCACCGTTGTGCCGGCGCCAGGGACACGGGGACGGCGGGAGGTGGCCCCAAAGGACAGGGCAGCGGGCACCTCTGGGAGCAGGCGCACCCACGCGGAGCAGCTCTGACACGGCTCACGGGGTGCAGCCCCCTCGCTGCCCCCCCAGGACTGGGGGAGGACTTACTCGGAGGCGACCGACTGGGGAATGGGCTCCTCCAGCAGCTCCAGGCTGTGCAGGATCCAGTAGCAGAGCCAGGGACGGCTGGCATCCAGACACTACAGGGACAGGGGGGGGGGACACGAGAGGCTACAGGGGCTCCGGGCAGGGCAAATCCCAAATCCACCGCCCTGAGGAACCCCATGGCACAGGAGCAACCTCCAGGGCAGGAAGCACTGGGTGACAATTGAAGGGTTCGTCAAGGAGCCCTGGGGCTGCACTCGGTACCTCGTAGGCTTCACCCAGCTGCCGGAGGCCTCTCTTCAGGTAGTGGAAGTGCTTCTCCCTCTGCAGGACGAACCTGCAAGGCAGCAAGCAGGGCTCAGCTTTGCCCCAGGCCACAGCGTGCCGGGAGAGCGCTCAGGGAGCACTTACTGCGCGGTGTGGTGGTTCGTCTTGTAGGCGTCGAACACCTCCTGCACGATGTCCTCCACTTTGCTCTGCGGCGCGAGAAGGAGAGCACACGGCGTCAGGAGTTAAAGCTTCCAGAGCTCTCCCCATCCCGCCCCATGCTGATGCTTCCCAGCCCCAGGGTTAAGCAGTGCCCCGTGGAGCTGGACAAGGGCAACTCAGCCCCTCGCTGC
The DNA here is from genome assembly GCA_023055505.1 of Callipepla californica brunnescens. NCBI lineage: Eukaryota > Metazoa > Chordata > Aves > Galliformes > Odontophoridae > Callipepla > Callipepla californica. The sequence continues at coordinate 5,950,678 of JALIRH010000033.1, read as the reverse complement.
CCCACGCCTGGCCCCGTGGAGCCTCAGACCTCGGTCCTTCAGCCCCTCTCGGACCTCAGCCCCACGATCCCCGTGCCCCACAGCCCGGTTGCTCCGATCCCGGCCCCACTCACACCCCCAGACCAGGCCCTTCGCAGCCCGGACCCCACAGCCCCCCCCTCCGACCCCGCTCCCCCGACCGCCTCGCCCTCAGACCGCGCTGTAGCGGCCTCTGTCTGCCCGCACCTGCTCGGCGGAGGTGTGCGTCCTCACGCCGTCCTCCCGCAACCGCCGCCTCCCGCCGGGGCCGTGCGGAGCGGGGCCGTGCGGGCAGGCCCCCGCCATGCTGCTGCCGGCCGGGCCGACGGCGGCCGGGCGGGGACAAAAGACCACGCCCCCTTTCGGGCGGTGGCCCCGCCCGCTCCGTGGGCAGCGGGCGCGGCGTGGCGGGGTCACGTGGCTCCGCGTGTCGCGGCGTGGCCGCGGTGTCGCGGCGTGGGGCGGCTGTGAGCGTCCTCACCGATGTCCTCTCTGCCGCGTCCCCACCTGTCACCCGCACACCCTGCCCCATACCCACGCGTGGCTCAAGGCGTTCCCTTGCGACCCCCAGCTGCTGCGTTCCCATCCGTGTCACCCACGTCCCTTCTTCCCAAACCCTAACCCCCCCCCATCCCTCCCGGTTGCCCGGCGCATCCCCGCGCCCCGCCCCGGTGCCGTCCCGCAGGATCCCCGCCCCCGGCCCGGCCCGGCGCCGCGAGGCCGCCATGGCCAAGCAATACGACGTGCTGTTCCGCCTGCTGCTGCTCGGAGACTCGGGCGTGGGCAAGACGTGCCTGCTGTGCCGCTTCACCGACAGCGAGTTCCACCCGGCGCACATCTCCACCATCGGTACCCGCGGCCCGGGGGATGCGGAGGGGATGGGGGGGGGGGGGGGGAAACCGGGCGGGTAGCGGGAGCGATGGGAAAAGCGGAGGGAGAGGATGGAGGGGGGGGGGAGCGAAAGCGGGGGCAACGGGAGCTGGGAACGCTGGGGAGGAGAGAGAGGGAAGCGGGAGCATCGCGGCACCGGGAGGCACCTGGAAACCGGGAGCACCGGGAGCACCGGGAGCGGTGGGCAGTGGGAAAGAGGGAAGCTGGGGGAACTGGGAAGGGGGGGGGGAGCGACTGGGAGCACTGGGGGGGCATGGCGGCATCGGGGAACCGGGGGGCAGCGGGGAGCTGCGGTGCTGGGAGCATCAGTGGAGAGCCGCGGGGGCTCCGCGTGTGGCACAGCGCGGGCTAGGAGGGATGGAGGCATTGGGGAAGGGGTGTTCCTGGTCCCGGAGGGGGCACGGAGCGGTCCTATCCCCCCCCCCCACTTCCCCCGAGGAGAATAACGGTAATAAAGCTGCCCTCCTCCCACGCAGGGGTGGATTTCAAGATGAAGACCATCGAGGTGGATGGCATCAAGGTGCGCATCCAGATCTGGTGAGTGCTTGGGGTGGGGTGGGGGGGTGCCCCGCGGTGCCCCCACTCGGGGTTCAGGTGGGGAGTGACCCCACCCCCTCCCCCCAACCCCCTCCGTGCCCCCAGGGACACGGCAGGGCAGGAGCGGTACCAGACCATCACCAAGCAGTACTACCGGCGGGCACAGGTAATAGGGGAACGAGGAGGGGTGAAACTGAGGCACGGGGAGGTCCAGGTGCTGCCCCCCCCCCACCGGTGCCTCTCCTTTAGGGCATCTTCCTGGTGTATGACATCAGCAGCGAGCGCTCCTACCAGCACATCGTCAAGTGGGCCAGCGACGTGGACGAGGTGGGGGCTCAGAGGGGGGGTCCCTCTCGTTTATAGGTGGGGGGAGAGGGGCTGATGTGCTGCCCACCCCCCCCCTGGCTTTTCTCAGTACGCACCCGACGGCGTCCAGAAGATCCTCATCGGGAACAAAGCGGATGAGGAGCACAAGAGGCAAGTGGCCAAAGAGCAAGGGCTGCAGGTGAGCTGGGGGTGGGGGGGCGGCACCAGGACCCCCCCCAGGGCCTCGTGCATCCTGAGCATCCCTAAGTGTCCCCCTGCGCTCCCCCCAGCGTCGTGCAGGATCTCTCTCCAAATGCCCCCCACCCCAATGCGTGGCCATAGAGTTGTGCACCCCGTGGGTCCATCCCTCTGTCCCAGTGCTGGGAGCAGAAGGGCTGGGGGGTGGATAATGGTGGCAAATGTGTGTGTTTGGGGGGGGGTTAACCCCTCACCCCAAAATCCCATCGGCACCGCCGAGCCCTTTGCCTCTCAGCTTGCCCGGGAGTATGGAATGGACTTCTACGAGACCAGTGCCTGCAGCAACCTGAACATAAAGGAGGTGTGTGGGGCCGAAAGGGGGGTGCGTCCCACCCCATCCCAAAGGCTGACCCCGTTTCCCCGCAGTCCTTCACCCGGCTGACGGAGCTGGTGCTGCAGGCTCACCGCAAGGAGCTGGCAGGGCTGCGCGCTGCCACGGCCCCCCCAGAGCTGGCCCAGCTGGAAGAGGATGAGCAGCAGACCCCGGGGGGGATCGACAACCCCAAGAACTGCTGGTGTTGAAGCCTGGCCTCCCCCGGCCCTGCTACAGAGGGGGCACGGTGGTGGGGCACAAGGGATGGGGACTTACCCCCTACTTCACCCTTGGTGTTTGGGGGGGGTCTCGGCACTGTTTGCACACCCCTCACCCCTGTTTTGCACTGTTTCCACAATAAAGGAGATGCTGGAGCCCCCCCCCCACCGGGAGCGGTGTCACCCGGCGGTGCCACCGTGGCGTCCCCAGCACTGCGGCAACCCGAGCAGTGATGAATAATGGAGGGGACCCACCAGTGTCCCCTTTCCCAGGGCGGAGATGCAGCCGTGGCCACCAAGCAGCGGGCACTGGGACGGGCAGGCAATGGGATGGTGGTGGGAACTGGGAAGTGTGGGCCTTTAGGATGATCGTAGGCACCGGGGTGGGCGGGCAGTGGGATGGTGGTGGGTGTCAGGGTAGTGGTGGGCACTGGAACGTGTTGGTATTGGGATGGCGTTGAGCACAGGGTTGGGTGGGCACTGGGATGGTGACGGGCACTAGCACACACAGACAATGGGGTTACGGTGTGCACTGGGGTGAGATAACATTAGAATGGTGGCAGGCACTGGGACGGATGCGTAAATGGGGTGGGGGGGACAGCTGGATGGTTGGGCATTAGGATGTTGTTAGTTACTGAGACCGGCGGGCATCAGAGTGCTGAGATGTGTGAGGATTGGGACGGTGGCTGGTAATGGGATTTGGGGACTCTAGGACAGCGCCGGGCATCGGGATGGGCATCACAATGACAACCACAGGGACACGTGGTGGACGGCTGGGCACTGGGACAGCGCGGGGGCAAGGGCACCCAGCACCCTGCATCCACCCGGCTTCTTGCAGCTCCACGCCGTGGCGGCGACATCAATAATTGAGGCCGGCGGCGCTGCCCTGGCCTTCCCCCGCCCCGCTCCTGGGCAGGTGCCAGCGGGTGGGCTGGCTCTGCTTTCCAGCCACTCACGTGGGTGCAGGGCAGCCTTTAAGGCAGGCGGGCGGGCGGCAGAGCACGCCATCGCCCGCAGCCATGAGCGTCCCCATCGCCAAGTCCTTCTACGACCTGAGCGCCACCTCCTTGCAGGGGGAGAAGGTGGACTTCAACGTCTTCCGCGGGCGCGTGGTCCTCATCGAGAACGTGGCGTCGCTCTGAGGGACCACGGTGCGGGATTACACCCAGCTCAACCAGCTGCAGGCACGCTACCCGCGGCGGCTGGTGGTGCTGGGCTTCCCCTGCAACCAGTTCGGCTACCAGGTAAACCCACGGGTTGAACGAGGGGAACGCGGGGTCGCCCCACGACACGCCTCAGCCCCTCGTGTCCTTGCCAGGAGAACGGCACCAACGAGGAGATCCTCAACTGCCTCAAGCACGTGCGGCCGGGGGGTGGCTTCGAGCCCAACTTCACCCTGTTCCAGAAGTGCCAGGTGAACGGGCAGGACACCCACCCCGTCTTCGCCTACCTGAAAGCCCACCTGCCCGCCCCCGTGGACGAGGCGGATCACCTGATGACCGAACCCCGTTTCCTGGTGTGGAGCCCCGTGCGGCGCTCCGACATCTCCTGGAACTTTGAGAAGTTCCTGGTGGGGCCCGAGGGGGAACCGTTCCGGCGCTACAGCCCTCGCCTGCCCACCGCCCAGATAGAGCCCGACATCCAGCGCCTCCTCAAGCTGGCCAAGTAGGACCGGACCCCTTCCCCCCCCCCCCCAACCCACACAGCCTTTGCCCTCCGCCGGGTGATGGCCCCCTCCGAAACCCTCGCGGGGAGTGGGCCTGATGGGGTGGAGGGCTGGGGCCGCTGGGATGGGGCCAGAGGCAATAAATGAGCTGGAGGCAGCACCTGAGACCCTCCTCCCCCCCCACCCTTTCTGGTCTTTGAGACACAGAGCACATGGGATGCAGGAAGTGGCTGCGGGAATGGTGCCAAGCACGGGGGCAGCCCCACGGCAGGGAGGGGGAAGCAGTTTCTGCAGCCTCACCGTGAGGGTGCACCACCCTGCCCTGCCCACGACAGGAATGAGTGCCCCCAAGTGGGGCACAGCAGGTACAGCCCAGGATTCAGGTAGGGGGTTAGGAGCAGAGCAAGCACCGGGATGCGGGGCACAGGGGGACGACCTCCCCCCCAGCCCCTATTTCCATTTTTGGGGGGGGGTGGGAGGGGAGAACAAACAGAATGCCCCTGCGTGCAGCTCTGAGCTGTACCAGATTCACCTTTATTGCTCGCAGTCCTCTGGCTGCTGTGCTGTGTGGAACCGTTTCGGGGCACCAACAGGCTGTCGTCCCCCCCCCATAACCCTTTCCTTTCTTCAGCACAAAGGGGGCTCAGGTCAGGGCTGAAGACCCCCCCCCCCCGGGTTATAAACTGCCTTCAGAAGAGCGGGGTCATTTGGCGCGGGTCGTCGGGCAGGATGCTGACCGAGTCCTCAGCGCGGCCACACAGCAGGCACAGCATGGTGTACTCCTGGAGCAGAACACGGCGCGGGGAGGGGGGCTCAGGCCACGCTATCCCCTCCCTCCACCACCAAGGAAACCTGAGCTGGGGCCGCCACCCGATCCCCGATTGCAATCAGATCGCAGCGGATTGTGTTTCGCCCCCCAGGACCCTGTCCCACCGGCTGCCCAGAGCCCATTTTCCAGTGCTTTGCTTCTGAATGGGAAATGTGCCAGGGAAGAGGGATGGGGTGGCCGCTTTCACGTGTGCCACGGAGCTCCTGAGCTGTGACACCGGGATCAGTGCCATCGCCGCAGGTGACCCCGAGCTGCTGCTCACCTCCAGCTCCCTCCGCTGGCTGTGAGGGTGGGAGGGCACTAGCAAGGCTGAGCGCAACCCCACACAGCCGGGGAGACACTGCGGCACAGCAGAATCACCCCCCCCAGCTCCCAGAAGGTGTACCTGGTAGTCATCCACCACGCTGAAGGTGTACTCGTGGCGTGCAATCAGGTGGTGGCAGTTCTTGCACAGGTCTGCAGAGGAGACCAGCCTTCAGGGACGGGGATCTGCCCAGTCCGGGCACAGCGCTCGCTGGGGCTTCACCCCTGAACCCAGCTGAGCCCCTCATGTGGGGCTAAGTCCCTACCCCACGATGCTGAGCCCCCTGATCCCCAGGCTAGGTCTCAAAGCACCAACTGCCCCCCAGCACCTCAGCGGGCATCTCAAGACACCAAACCCTCAATCCTCCCCCCCCCCAAAGCTCCAGACTCCCCACAATCCCCATCTTAAGGCACCAGCCTAACCCAAACAGCCCCCAACGCCCCTCCCTTTACAACACCGAACCGATGACCCCTTCAGACCCCCCAGCCACCCCTTCCCAGAGCCCCAAACATCCCCCACGCCCCCTGCCACACCTCCCACCTTAAGGCCCCACATCCCCAAGCCCAAAACAACGACCAGACCCCCCCCCATCCCTCATGCTCACGATCGTAGGTGACGATCTCGTCGTCTCCGTGCAGGCCGCACGCGCGGTTGCCCAGCAGCACGAAGTCCCGGCGGCCGCACCGCGCGCAGCCCACGAAGTTAAGCAAGAAAGAGCCGCCCTCCAGGCAGGTGGTGCCCTGCGGGGGGAACACCGCACCGCTCGGTACCGAACGCCGGGCTCCGCCGTTCCCCGGTGCCACCGAACGTCTCCCGGGCCCGGCCGCGGCCTACCCGCTCCGGGTACTCGGTGCCCACGCAGCCCCCGCACATCTCGGCGCTTCTCGCGAGACTTTCGCCGCTTCTCGCGAGACTTTCCCCGGCGGGGGGGGCGTGGCTTTTGGCCCGAGTTAAGAGTGGGGGGGGGGGGGAGGGGGGTCGCCAATTAGGGGCGGCTGGCACCCCCCCCCCCCCCCCACCCTTGGGTGCCCCCCACCCTGGGGTCCTCGGGCTGCTTGGGCACCAGTGTCGGGGCGCTTAGGAGCAGGAGGGGTCGGCCAAGGAATAATTAGGGGGTATCGGGGGGGGGGGGCACTAAGCCCGGGGGAACGTGGGGCTGCTGTGGGTCACCCTGCACGGATGGGTGGCCACGAGTGGGGGCACCCAGCGCTGATGGGGGGTGTACTGGTGGAGGAGATGGAGGGGGGGGGGGTCAGCAGGGCGTCTCGTGGGTGTAATTAGGGGCAGCAGCGCTAAATGAGGGAGTAAGCATCGCTATGGGGGGGGGGGGTGGGATTGTAGGATTCAATGGGGCTCCCGAACCGGGAGGGAGGGAGGGGGTAACCAGGGCCAACTGGGAGGACGCACAAAGCTATTGGGGGGTCCACCTAGCCCTAACTGGGGGGGGCACCTAGAACCAACTGGGGGCACCCATCCCTAACTGGGCAAGCTCCTCACCCCCCCCCCCCCCTCATCATCCCCCCCCCCCTCCTCATCATCCCCCCCCCCTCCCCTCTCTCTCCGCCCCGCTCCTCCCTCCCGGCTCTCCCGGTACCGGCGGTGCTGGCCGGGGCGGGCCGCCGTGCTGCATTGCGGGGCGGCACAGCGTCCCCGCCCGCCTCCGCCCGGCCCTCGGGGGGGAGCGGGGCTATCGGGGCGGGCAACGCCGGGCAGGAATGCGCGCTCCGATAATGGTATTTATAGAGCTGCCGCCGGCGGCTCCGTTCCCCCCGCCCCGCTCCGCTCCCGCACCCGCCGCTCTTCGCCCTCCCGCAACCGCAGCCGCCCCGCGGAGGTGAGTGCGGTACCGGGGAGGGGATGGATGTCCCCGACCTCCCTTGGGACGCCCGACGGGGATTGGGGTTCCTCCAGGTGCCCTTGGGGGGGGAGGATGCGGCGATGGGATGTCGCGATGTGGGGATGTCGCGATGTGGGGGGGGGTTGCGGTGAGGGGTGCTGAGGTTTGGGGCGCTCCGAGTGGGGTGTCCTGATCCTTTGGGGTTCAGTGTTGCTCGGCGTGGGGTGTTTTCTCCTCGCTTTCGGTGCCGCAGTAAACGAGCCCCGCTGGAGGGTGTTGCTCTGGAGTTTTGGGGGGGTCCCGTATGGCTCTGTTGGCTTGCGGGTGCCCCCACTGTAGGGAGCTGAGCACAGGCCTATTTATAGCGTGGCAGCACGTGTGTGTGCCACCGGCGGGCGGCTGCGGGGACACCGGGACAGGGACAGGCAGTGTGGGGCCCCGGGGAGCCGTGCTGTGCCGTGCCATGCCGTTCTGTGCCGTGCCATGCCGTTCTGTGCCGTGCCCTGCTGTGCCACCAGCGGGCACGGTGCCGTTCCTCCGCCCGCAGCGGTGCTCTGAACCCACTTTGGGCACGGGGAGTTGCACGGGGTGATGCTCTGAGCGTTGGCACCCCGTGGACTGGCTCTTGTTGGTGCGTGCGGGGATCTCACGAGCTGCTCTTCACCCATAGCCGTGTCTCGGGGTACACACAGAGTGGGACAGGGGCTCGGGGCACTGAGCGGTGGCATCACCGGGCACGGTGTGGGCACCGTGGTGGCAGCTCAGTGCCAGCCCTGGGCCGGGAAGTGCTGATTCACTGCACCGAGCAGCAGCCCGGGAAGGCAGTAGGGGCCATGTACGATGCCCCACACCGCGACCCCACGGGGCTTTGTGTTTTCCCGGTGGTGGCAGAGGCAGATTTGAAGGCTCGGCTCTCCCTACGCTGCCAACGTGCGCTGGCAGCACGCTGGGGGCCCTGCCAGCGTTGGGGAGGAGCAGGAGGATGCTGGCTGCCCACTGGTGTTGCAGGCGCAGAGACGTGGCACAGCTCGGCAGCACGTGCGGGAGGGTTCCCACGTTTGGGATTCCCCACGGTTGGAGCGTTTTTGGGGTGCTGTTTGGCACAGTGCTGGGGTTCTGTGTGCTCTGCTGCTGCGCGTTCTGGGTGTACACCCCTCCCCAGCCCCGCTCACATGTGCACCACTGAGATTAGGGTGCAGCACACCGCCCAGCCCAGCCCTGTTGACCTCGATAAACCCCTCCAACCCTTTTTTTTCGCACGGGTGTTTTCCCCCTGAACCCCTCACAACCCCGCAGGGTCACCCCATGGAGACACCTCCGCGTCCCATACACCCCCACAGGGTCCCAAGGGGGCAAACCCCACGGCACAAAGAGGCTGTGAGTATTTTGGGTGCTGGAGGTGGCGGCCCCCAGCCTGACTCCCCACACCCCTCAGGGGCCCCAGAGCGACCGGCAGCTGCTGGCAGCATTTTTAGATACCAGCCGGTCCTATCTGTGGCTCAAATATCCCTGAGGGCGGACGTCCCCTCCCGTCCTGTCCCGCCCCACCCCTTCCCCCCCCCCCCAAACCAGCAGCTGTCGCCTGCTGTCTGCCCAAAGCCCCTCCAGCGCAGGCGTGGGTCAGTGCCAGCCCCTTGGATGCCACTCGTGGATGCTGTGGGACCCATATGGGGTGACAGCCGTGGGGAGTGCCCAAACACCTGGGTGCGATGCTAAATCCCACTGAGCCGATTAAGCGGCAGGTCTTAGCCGCAAATCCTAGCGCACAGCGGGGTGGTCATGCCCGTGCCCACATTGCCCAGCGAGGGTCCTTTCCACGTAGCCGCTGGCCACACGGCCGCGGGACACCGGGACCATGACCTCCGAGAATGACTACGACCACCTGGAGCTGCAGCAGTCCTACAGCCACTGGGATGCCTCCGACGACGAGTTGGACAACGACAACAGCTCAGCACGGCTCTTCGAGCGCTCCCGCATCAAAGCTCTGGCAGGTGTGGGGCTGGGTTTGGGGTCCCGGGGTCCCAAACGCTGTGGGTTGGGGGTGGCGGTGCTGCTGGGGTCACTGTGGTCGCTCCTGTTGCAGATGAGAGGGAGGCGGTGCAGAAGAAGACCTTCACCAAGTGGGTCAACCTGCACCTGGCTTGCGTCACCTGCCGCATCTCCGACCTCTACTTGGACCTCCGGGATGGGAGGATGCTCATCAAGCTGCTGGAGGTGCTGTCCAAAGAGATGCTGGTATGTGGAAACCCTGAGGTCCGTCTCGTGCCGTGATGTGCCATTGCGTATTTGTGCCGTGCCGTGCTGTTCCATCCCGTGCCATCACTTACCATGACATCCCACGCTGTGTGTGCGATCTCATGCCATCCTACGTCATGCTGTGCCACACCATCCCATGTCATGGCATTCCATGTCACATTGATTCATTTCCTCCTGTGCTTTTTCATGCCATTCCACGCTATAACATCCTGTGCCATCCCATCCCATTTCACCCCATGCCATGCCATGCTGTTCTGTGCTATACCTTTCCATGCCATTCCATACCCTGTGCTACTCTGTGCTCTTCCATGCCATCTTTTCCTACACCGTGCCATGCTTTTCCATGCCATCCGTGTCATGCCTTGCTGTTCCATGCTGTACCATCCCTTGCTATCCCATCCTACGCAGTGCCACCTCATGCCATGCCATTCTATACCACGATGTTTTATTCCCTGCGGTGCTGTTATCCCGTGCCATCCTGTGCCATTCCATGCCCTTCCTGTACCTTCCCATGCCATCCCGTGCCGTGCTGTGCCCTTCCATGCCATGCTGTGCTCTTCCATGCCACCCCACGCCATTCCAAGCCTCCCCCTGAGCTGCACCATGACTGTTGGGCATGGCAGCAGGGTGTCCCTGGGCAGGGCAGGGGATGCCAGGGCAGACCCTGAGTGCTATCATACCCCAGCCCAAGCCCACCAAGGGCCGGATGCGCATCCACTGCCTGGAGAACGTGGACAAGGCGCTGCAGTTCCTGAAGGAGAAGCAGGTGCACCTGGAGAACATGGGCTCCCATGACATCGTGGATGGCAACCACCGCCTCATCCTTGGCCTCATCTGGACCATCATCCTCCGCTTCCAGGTACCGAGGGCAGGTGGCACCCGTAGGCTCGGTGCCCCAACAGGAGCCATTCTCCAGCGTCTTGGGTTGTCCATCTGTCCCGCAGGTACAAGATGTCATCCAGGAGATGAAGGAGGGCCCGGAGACGCGCTCCCCTAGAGACGCACTGCTGCTCTGGTGCCAGATGAAGACAGCAGGGTAGGTGGTGGAGTGAGCGGCCTTGGGGCCCAAGGTTGCACAGACGGTGATGGTGACGCCCTATTTCTTGTCGCAGCTACCCCCATGTGAACGTCACCAACTTCACCTCCAGCTGGAAGGATGGACTGGCCTTCAATGCCCTCATCCACAAGCACAGGTATGTGGCATGGCCGCTGGCATAGATGGCAGCGGTGGCAGCTGTGTCAACGTGCCCTTGTGCCCCTTGTTCCCAGGCCTGAGCTGTTTGACTTCAAAACTCTGACCAAGTCCAATGCCCGGCACAACCTGGAGCACGCGTTCAGCGTGGCCGAGCGGCACCTGGGCATCACCCCGCTTCTCGACCCCGAAGGTGAGTCCCCTCGCCTCATTTCCCGCCCCTTGGAACATACCCATGGAGGGATAGAAGTAGAACAACCCTGGAAGGTGGCTCTGGGTGGGATATGAATGTGGGGACCCGTCAGCACCATGGGTGGGTAGCACCCCATTGCGCCCGCTGGGGCTGACACCCTCTCTGCCGTTGCACAGATGTGTTCACAGAGAACCCCGATGAGAAGTCCATCATCACCTACGTGGTGGCCTTCTACCACTACTTCTCTGAGATGAAGAAGCTGGAGGTGAAGGGCAGGCGGCTGGGCAAGGTAGGAATGGCGACGAGTTGGGATGGCGTGGCACGGCACTGGTGAGTGCCGGGATGCCCCGTGCTCACCACTGACTGTGCCACAGGTCATTGAGCACGCCAAGGAGACCAAGCGGATGATCGAGGGCTACGGGGGGCTGGCCTCCAACCTGCTCACCTGGATCGAGCAGACTATCAGCTCCCTCAACAGCCGCAGCTTCGCCAACTCGCTGACCGGTGTGCAGCACCAGCTGCAAGCCTTCAGCACCTACCGCACAGTGGAGAAGCCTCCCAAGTAAGCATTTCTCCCCAGACCTCCCGAGGCCTGTGGTGAGCTCTCATGGATGCCACAGGCTGAGATCTCGCCGGGTCAGGTTTCAGGAGAAGGGCAACCTGGAGGTGCTGCTCTTCACCATCCAGTCGCGGATGAGGGCCAACAACCAGCGCGTCTACACACCGCAGGAGGGGCGTCTGGTCTGTGACATCAACCGGGTATGGAGATGCACGGCGTACTGGGTCCACTGCGGGGTATTTGGGGTCCACTGTGGGGTAATTTAGGCCCTTGAGTCAGGTTTGGTCCACCTTGGGTTAGGTTGGGTCCAACCTTGGGCGTTTGTGAACTTTGGGTAGTTTGGGTCCATCTGAGTGCGTTTCAGATGTTGAGGCAGATTGGGTCTGTGTTGGAGCAGTTCAGGTCTTGGAGCATTTTGGCTTGGTCTTGGGGCAGGTTGGATCCATCTCGGGGCTTTTTCAGTCCATCCTGTGGCATTTAGGCTCTTGGGCTAGGTGAGGCACGGGTTGGGTCCATCCTGGGTGTTCGTGCATGTGGGTCAAGGTGGGTCCATCCTGGAGCAGTTCAGGTCATGGGCCATTTCAGGTCCATCTTGGGGCAGTTTGGATCCATATTGGACTTGTCCAGGTCCCGGGGAATTTGTGCAATTGAATTGCAATCAGTGCCCATCTTGGGGCAGGTTAGGTTCATCTTGGAGCAATTAAGAACGTAGGTCATTTCGATTTTATCCTGGAGCAGGTTGAGTGCAGCATGGGTTGGATCTGCCTTGAAGCATTTCAGGTCCTGGGGCATTAGAGCTTCATCCCGAGATGTCTTAGAGCAGGTTGGATCCATCTTGGGGCAGTTCAGGTCTTGGAGCATTTGGGCTTTATTGCTAAGGTGGACTGGGTCAGTCTTGAGTTGGGTTAGGTTCATCTCGGTGCAGTGTGGGTCCTTCTAGGAGCAAAGTGGGTTTCCCCATCGATGTTCCCCCACCCTCATGGCACGCTGGGGCTCACCAGCAGAGCAAGGCGCGGCCAGTAGGATGCAGAACCTGTGTCCCACCATCCGACTCTGCCTTTTCCCAGGCATGGGAGCGGCTGGAGAAAGCAGAGCATGAGAGGGAGTTGGCGCTGCGCAATGAGCTCATCCGGCAGGAGAAGCTGGAGCAGCTGGCACGGCGTTTTGACCGCAAAGCAGCCATGAGGGAGGCCTGGCTGAGTGAGAACCAACGCCTGGTGGCACAGGTGGGGCCAGCGGGCACCGCTGCGGGGACCGGGGCACCCTCACGTTGCCTCACTGCCTGCTTTGCTCCCAGCAGGATAACTTTGGCCACGACCTGCAGGCGGTGGAGGCAGCCATGAAGAAGCACGAAGCCATTGAGACGGACACAGCCGCCTACAAGGAGCGGGTGCAGGCCATCGATGCCGTGGCGAAGGAGCTGGAGAGGGAGGGCTACCACGATATCAAGCGCATCAAAGTGCGCAAGGACAACATCCTGCGGCTCTGGGAGCAGCTCCAGGAGCTGCTGCGCAACCGGCGTCAGCGCCTTGAGATGAACCTCACCCTGCAGCACCTCTTCCAGGAGATGCTTCACAGCATCAACTGGATGGATGAGGTCAAGGTGAGCTGCAGGTGGATGCGGGAGATTCAGAGTCAGCATGGGTATGGTGCCTTGGTCCCACCACGTCAGTGGGGCTTCCTGGGGAGTCAGAGGTGGTTATGGGGTGCTGTGGAAAGGCGTGGTGCTTGGAGCATGCAGCTACCAGCCCTATGTTATGCCAGAAAGGGATGGGTGCAGGAGATGCATCCGTCCTTGGGTGCATGCGTCACTCAGGTAATGCCAATGCTGGAGTGCTCACCATCCACTCGTAGCCTGCAGGTGACCTCCAGGTCTCTCCCAGGTGCAGCTGGCCTCATCCGAATCTGGGAAGCACCTCCTTGAGGTGGAGGAGCTGCTGGAGAACCACCGGCTGCTGGAGGGTGACATGGCCCTGCAGGCAGAGAAGGTGCGGGCCATCAGCACTGCTGCCCTGCGATTTGCTGACGCTGAAGGTAGGTGTGCTCCAAAGGTTTGGGGGTTCCAAAGGTTGGGCACTCTGGGTGCGTCAGGATTGAGTTCCCCGAGAGTTTCCGAGGGTTGGTTGCTCCAGTGGTTGGTCTCCAATGGTTGAGTACTGTAAATGTTGGATTTTTTGAGGGTGGATGCTCCAGGGTTGGGTGTTCCAAAGTCAGGGTTACTCCAGGGGTGGTTGCTCCAAGTGTCTCCGGTGGTTGGGCACTCCAAGGGTTGGCTGCACCAGTGTTGGATTCTCCAAGGGTGGGTGCTCCAATGACTGGCCGCTCCAAGGTTGGATGCTCCAATGGCTTGACCCTCAAAGGGTTGGAAGCTCCAAGGGTGGGTGCTCCAGGTTTTGGGGCCTCCAGAGGTAGGATTGCTCCAGGGATGGGTGCTCCAAGTGTCTCTACTGATGGGGCACTGCACAGTTGGGCGGTCAAGGGGTTGGGATCTCCATGGGTGTGGATACTCCAAGCTTCCTCAGAGGTTGAGTGTTCCCATAGTTGGGTCCTCCAAAGATAGAGTTGCTCCAGAGCTGGATGCACGAGTGTCTCCCAGGGTTGAGTGAACTAGGAAGCCGCAGCACACCCTGGGAGCCCCACTGATGCGTTCCCCCATTGCTCCCTGGTCAGGCTACCGCCCTTGCGACCCCAGAGTGATCCGAGACCGTGTGAACCACCTGGAGATGTGCCGCCGGGAGCTGCAGGCGCTGGCAGCGAGGCGCAAAGCCCTGCTGGAGCAGTCCCGGGCAGTCTGGCAGTGTCTGCAGGACCTGGACGAGGCGGAGAGCTGGATCAAGGAACAGGAGCAGATCTACTCAGCGCTGGACTACGGCAAAGATCTGGCGGGCGTGCTGCTGCTGCGACGCCGTCACGCTGCGCTGGAGGCTGAGCTGGAGGCACGAGGAGCCCGGCTGGAGCAGGCACTAGTGATGGCTGAGAAGCTGGCGGCAGCAGGGCGTGAGGCCGGGCGGCTGCGGGACCGGGCGGCTGCCGTGCGGGCACTGTGGGTCCAGCTGCAGGAGCTGGTGGCTTTCCGCCGCCGTGGGCTGCGGGAGGCCGAGGGCTTCTTCCAGTTCCAGGCAGAGGCTGAAGAGCTGGCAGAGGTTCTGGCTGAGGCTCGGCAGCGAGCAGCAAGCGAGGAGCTGGGTCACGACGAAGTCCATACGCAGGCGCTGCTGCGGGAGCATCAGGAGCTGCTGGAGGAGCTGGCAGCTGCCCAGCAGCTCCTGGAACGCTTGGGACACCAAGCAGAGGGCTTCCCACCAGAGCTCAGGGCTGGCCCTGAGGCGCACAACAGGCTGGCAGCGCTGCGGGCGCTGCACCACGAGGTGAGCACGCTGGCTGAGATGCGTGGCCGGCGGCTGCGGGATGCCCTGGACCTCTACACTGTGTTTGGAGAGAGCGAAGCCTGCCAGCTGTGGATGGGAGCCAAGGAGAGATGGCTGGACAAGCTGGAGGTGCCCGACACGCTGGAGGATCTGGATGTGGTGAAGCACAGGTAGGGATGTGGTGCCACCTGCTGTCGCGAGATGAGGACGGTTCTCAGCCTAGTGTCATGAGCTCTGGCCAGTTCTCAGCCTGGTGCCGTGAATTATCTCTGGTACTCAGCCCAATGTCATGAGGTGTGGCCAGTTCTCAGCCCAGTTCTGTGAACTCTGGATGGTTCTCAGCCTAGTGCCATGAGTTCTGGCAAGTTCTCAGCCTGGTGCCACGAGACTTGGTCAATCTCACAAGCTTCGACCAGTCCTCAGCACACTGTCGCAGTCTCCAACCAGTTCTTAGCCCCGTGCAGCGAGCTCTGGCTAGTTCTCAGCCCAGCGTCACGAGATGCAGCCCGTTCTCAGCCAGACTTCCCACAGGCTGGATGGACTGGAGCAGAAGATGGCTGACGTGGCTCCCCAAATCGACGCCGTCAACCGCTCAGCTGACGGTCTCGTGGAGAGCGGTCACCCGCGCAGCCCACAGGTCCGGCAGTGCCAGCAGCAGCTCAATGAGCGGTAGGTCCCGGAGCAGCAAGGGCACCTCACCCCACCGTGCCCCCCACCTTGACCCCCTCGGCCACGCAGGTGGGACCGTTTTCGGGAGCTGGTGTCCCAGCGGCGTGCGGCGGTGGGCTCGGCGCTCAACCTGCTCAACTTCCAACTGGAGTGTGAGGAGACGCGTGCCTGGCTCCTGAGCAAGACGCGGGTGGTGGAGTCCACGCGGGAGCTCGGCCGTGACCTGGCAGGCGTCCTGGCCACCCAACGCAAGCTGTATGGCATCGAACGTGAGCTGGCAGCTGCTGAGAACCGCCTGGATGCCCTGCGTCCGCAAGCCGCCCTCCTGTCCCAGGAGCGCCCTGAGTTGGCCGAGGACATGGCGGGGCGGCTGGCGGGGGCACAGGATGCCATGGACGGGCTGCAGGGCGCCCTGCGGGACCGAGCGGCTGCGCTGGGAGAAGTGGGGCAGCTGCAGAGCTTCCTGCAGGACCTCGATGACTTCCAAGCGTGGCTCTTCAGGGCGCAGAAAGCCGTGGCGGCCACCGACGAGGTGCCGGCTTCGGTGGGCGAGGCAGAAGAGCTGCTGCGGAAGCACGCGGCCGCCCAGGAGGATGCTGAGGGGCACACGGCTGCCTTCGTGGCACTGCTGGAGGCAGGCGAGCGGTTGACAAGCAGCCAGGAAGACCCCGAGTACGAGCAGCTACGGGAGCGGCTGCGGGGTGTGGAGGCGGGCTGGGGAGCCCTGCACAAGATGTGGGATGCCCGGCAGCGCTTCCTTGCCCAGTGTTTGGGCTTCCAGGAGTTCCTGCGTGATGCCAAGCAGGCTGAGATTCTCCTCGCCAACCAGGTGGGTGAGGGACGTGGGGACACCCAAGGCACAGTCGTGCCAAGCTCTTGCAGTTAGGCTCTTGCTCTTGAGATTGGAGCGTGCAGTGGAGAGCCCCAATGGGTGCAGTGCCTGTCCCTGTGACAGGGGAGGGCTGACGGCACCCTGATAGGATGCTGAGCCCCCTGTGCCCCCTAGGAGTACACGCTGGCCCACCTGGAGCTACCCCCCACGCTGGAGGGTTCGACAGCTGCCCTGCGTCGTTTCGAGGATTTCCATGCCACCATGGAGAGCAGTGCAGAGAAGGTCCCTGGCGTGGTGACCGCTGGCTCCAAGCTCGTGGCAGAGGGCAACATCTTCTCTGAGAAGATCAACGAGAAGATCCAGGCCCTGCAGGAGCGGTGAGTGGATAAGGGGCCGACGGGCAGCGCCGTGGTGTGGCGGTGGGGTGATGTCTGTGCTCGTGTCCCCACGCCAGGCACCAGGTGAACGTGGCCAAGGCGCAGGAGGCAGCAGGCTTGCTGCAGGACAACCACAAGCTGCAGAGCTTCCTGCAGAGCTGTCGGGAGGTGGGTGAGCGGCACGGCTGGTGGCACGGTGGGGTGCCCGTGGCCGAGCTGTGACACACTCACCCTGCCTGCAGCTCGCCGCATGGGTGGATGAGAAGATGCTGACAGTGCAGGATGCGTCCTACGGGGATGCACGTGGTCTGCACGGCAAGTGGCAGAAGCACCAAGCCTTTATGGCAGAGCTGGCAGCCAACGAGGCGTGGCTGGAGAAGATCAAAGCGGTGAGTCCCGGGGAGGTGAGGTGGCCACGGGCATGGCTTGGCGGTGCGGTGCTCATGGAGCTCATCACTGTGCCAATAGGAGGGCATGGAGCTGGCGAGCTGCAAACCACAGTACGGTGCCGTGGTGGGCCGGCAGCTGGACAAGCTGCAGGCACTGTGGAATGGGCTGCACGATGCCACCAAGGAGAAGGGCCAGCAGCTCTTTGAGGCCAACCGCACTGAGCTGTATGCCCAGAGCTACAGTGACCTGGAGCGCTGGCTGGAGCAGGCGGAGGGTGAGCTGAGCACGGCTGAGCACGCCAAGGACCTCACCGGGGCCAACCTACTGCTCAAGAAGCTGACGGTGCGTGGCACGGGGATGGGATGTTCTGGCGTGAGGAATGACCTCAGACGTGAGACCTGATGGCGTTCCCCTCCCAGCGGCTGGAGGAGCAGGTGGTGGCACGACAGGAGGAGCTGGTGGAGCTGACAGCACCGCTGGCTGGGGTCGCACCAGAGCCCGATGGGCAGGAGGAGAAGCTCCAGCAGCGATTCCTTGACCTGCTGGAGCCGCTGGGGAAGAGGAGAAAGGAGCTGGAAACCTCCAAGGCGATGTACCAGTTGGGGAGGGACCTGGAGGACGAGATGGTGAGTGCCACAGTGGCAGCAGGGGCTGCGGGGCTGGGGTTGCGGGGTGCTGAGCGGGTGTTCTTGTCGTCAGTTATGGGTGCAGGAGAGGATGCCGTGGGCCAGGTCAACTGAGCACGGCACAAACCTCCAGAGCGTGCAGCGCTTGGCCAAGAGGAACGAGGTGAGTCTGTGCCACCACGGCACCCTCTGCCCTACCCGGGGGTGCGTGGGACAGCTCCTAAGCCCTCGGCCCCACTGCAGACCCTACAGAAGGAGCTGCAGGGCCATGCCCCCCGCCTGGCTGAGGTGCTGGAACGTGGGGAGGCAGCTGCTGAGGGACCCTGCCCGGAGCTGGCAGAGAGGGCACGGGAGCTGCAGGAGCAGTGGGAGGCACTGAGGGAAGAAGTGGCTGCGCGGCAGAGGAGGCTGCGGGAGGCCAGCGAGGCCCAGCAGTACTACCTGGATGCTGGCGAGGCCGAGGCGTGGGTCAGCGAGCAGGAGCTCTTCATGGGAGATGAGGAGAAGCCGAAGGTGAGGGTGGCTCTGCGTTGTTCGCTTGTGTGTCCTGGGGACTCTGTGCCACGTCCTGGGTGCCCCATCCTCCTGTGCCATATCATCCCATGCTGTGCCAGGACGCACCATCTCATGGCGTGTGTCATTTGGTGCCACCCATCCATCCCATACAATACATGCCACGCCATCCCACGCCGTGCCGTGCTGTCCTATACCATGAGATGACGCTAATGCCATTACTTGTGGTCTTCTGGAATGTCATGCTGTGCTCCTGCGTGCCATCCATGCTGTCCCATGCTGTTATGTGGCACGCTGTGCCGTGCCGTTACATATCGTCCCATGCCACACCATCGCCGTGTTATAACAGGTCATCTTGTGCCGTTAAAAGTCATCCCGTGCTGTGCCATCTCATGCCGTGGCATGGCATCCTGTACCATGCAATGACACACTATCTAACCCCAACACTCCGTGCCTTCACATCTCATTTCATGCTATTGTACACCATCCTGTGCCATCTGTTGCATGCCACACCGTGCCATGCTGAGCTCACCATTGCTCCCTGCTGTACTGAAGGGGCACCCCCACAGGGTGGGCACCGTCGTTGAACCCTGGTCCCCATCCCTCGGCCGTGCCGTGCGTTTGACTTTTCGTGGTGCCCTCCCTGCTGCAGGATGAGGAAAGTGGTTTGGTGATGCTGAAGAGACACGTGAGGCAGCAGCGCTCCATCGAGGACTACGGGCAGACCATCAAGGAGCTGGCAGGGAGGGCTCAGCAGCTGCTCTCTGCTGGCCATCCTGAGGGGTAGGTGTGATCACACGTGTCCCCATCCCGGTGACAGCCCCGTGGCTGCAGCGCCCGGGTGAGATGGCACTTCAGTGACATCCACTGCCCTGAGTGGTGGAGGGGTGTGGGGAACCCATCTGTGGGGGGGGTCCTCCTCAAAAAAGCCCCGAAAGACACGGCGAGACCGGCAGGTTTGGGTGCAATCTGAGATGTCTGTGTGCCTGGGGCCACGCAGGGAGCAGATCATCCGGCTGCAGGGCCAGGTGGACAAGTATTACGCGGGGCTGAAGGAGGCGGCCGAGGAGCGCCGGCGACGCTTGGAGAACATGTGCCACCTCTTCCAGCTGAAGCGTGAGGTGGAGGACCTGGAGCAGTGGATTGCCGAACGTGATGTGGTGGCCTCCTCCCAGGAGCTGGGGCAGGACCTGGACCACGTCACGGTGAGCCCGCTGGCGTGCGTTTGGTGGTGGTGGGGATGAAGATGAAAGCGGTGGTGGTGGGGGATAGCGATGCTGGTGGTGGGGATGGAGATGGAGTTGAATGTGGAGTTGGTGATGGTGACGGGGGTGGTGATGGAGGTGATGGTGACGATAGCGTCGGAGACGGTAATGATGGCGATGACGACAGCGGGTCATTTTTGGGTGGCGAACCCAACTTTTCTTCCCCACCTCAGTTGCTGAGGGAAAAGTTTCGGGAGTTTGCACGGGAAACGGGCAGCGTAGGGCAGGAACGCGTGGACCAGGTCAACCTGACCATCGAGGACCTCATCGATGCGGGGCACGCCGAGGCCGCCACCATGGCTGAGTGGAAAGATGGACTGAACGAGAGCTGGGCTGACCTCCTGGAGCTGATTGACACACGCATGCAATTGCTGGCCGCCTCCTACGACCTGCATAAGTACTTCTACGATGGCTCCGAGCTGCTGGCCCTCATTGCTGCCCGCCACCAGGAGCTGCCCCAGGACCTGGGCGATGACTCGGGTTCGGTGGAGGCTTTCCACCGCATGCACAGCGCCTTCGAGCGCGACCTGCAGCTGCTGGAGGGGCAGGTGCAGCAGTTTCGAGAGGTGGCAGCACGCCTGCAAACTGCCTACGCTGGGGAGAAGGCAGTCAGCATCCAGGAGCAGGAGCAGGAGGTGGCACAGGCACTGCAGGCGCTGCTGGAGGCGTGCAGCGGGCGCCGGGCACAGCTCGTGGACACAGCCGACAAGTTCCGCTTCTTCAGCATGGCACGGGACCTGCTCTCCTGGATGGAGAGCATCGTGCGGCAGATCCAGACGCAGGAGAAACCCAGGTAGGAGCCAGATGGGTGGGGGTCCCGCTTCCCTGCTCAGCAGCGTGGCACAGCCTCAACATTTGCGTCGCCACAATACCTCCAGCTTTCAGCACCACCCTTTCCAGCATCTCCACCTGTCATCTCCGTCCCCCACATCTCTTATCTCTACGTATCTGTCCTCTGACGTCTCCATCCCTCAACATCTCCATCTCCCAAAATCTTCATCCCCCGCCATCTCCGTCCAACCAACCTCCTATACCTCCATCTCCGCTCCTCTTCTCCATCCCCTCAAATCTTGGACCCACAAAATCTCTGTTCCCCAACGCTGTCGCCTCCAATATCCTCGACACCTCCACCCCTCTGACGCTTCTTCCGTATCCTCCATAACTCCATCCCCAATGTCTCCTCCCAGGGACGTTTCCTCGGTGGAGCTGCTCATGGAGTACCACCAAGGCATCCGTGCCGAGATAGATGCCCGCGACAAGAGCTTTGCTTCCTGCATCGAACTAGGCAAGAAGCTGCTGCACCGCAAGCACCAGGAGTCACCTGAGGTGGGGACGGCCCCTTGGGGTGGGGAGACGGTGGGAATGGACCTTCTCATGACAGCCACACGTTTGCAGATCAAGGCGAAGCTTATGGAGCTGCTGGACAAGAGGAAGGCCATGATGGAGACGTGGCAGCAGCGCTGGGACCGGCTGCGGCTGCGTGAGCGATGGCGTTCGGGTGGGATTTTTGGGGTCCCCCCCTTGCTTGGGGTGCTGAGCTCTGCCCCTTTCCCGCAGTGCTGGAGGTGTGCCAGTTCTCCAGGGATGCCTCGGTGGCCGAGTCGTGGCTGATGGCACAGGAGCCCTACCTGGCCAGCAGCGACTACGGGCAGACGGTGGACGCGGTGGAGAAGTTGCTCAAGCGGCACGAAGCCTTCGAGAAGTCCACGGCCACGTGGGAGGAGCGCATCGCTGCCCTGAGGAAGCTGACGACGGTGAGGTGGTGGCCCTTTGGGTGGCAAGAGGGCATGGCTGGGTTCCCCCCTGATTTCCATGTCCCCTTCCCCGGCAGCTGGAGCTCATGGGCGGGCGGACGCTGCGGGAGGAGGACGCGGTGCACGACGCTGCTCCCGAACATCATCTGGATGCAGAGCTGGACGCAGGGTAAGGGCTGTCATCCCCGTGTCCCCACATGGCAGCACCTCCCCTTAAAGGGAAGGGCTGGAGAATTTTTAGCAGTACACCTTTTCTGAGCAAAAGCGATGCAAGCAAAGCAGTTGAGCCGCGGCTTTGCTTCTTGCCGGGGCTTTTATTTCTTGAGAACAAAAGCAAAAGCTCCAGATTCACGCCCCTGACTCCCAAACCCACTGCTGCGTTGGTTTTGGGGGTTCCCTCTATTCCCACTTCCATCCCTTGGGGTGTGCTGAGCGCCGTCTCCGTGCTGCAGGTCTGAGGAGGAAGAGGAGAAGAGGAAGGGGGTGATCCCTCAGGAAGCCTCTCCGCCCGCTGTCGATGGACCCCAGCCGGTCAGTTCTGCCTTTTAGCTTTCTTCTTCCCCAGCACCAGGGACCCCATGGCCCCACCACGCCAACTGCTGCCCCTGGATGTGTCCCTGCAGAGATCCCCTGTCCCTTTACTCTCTCCCTCCTGTCCTGCAGCAGGAACAGACACAACCGCAGCCATTGGGCTGTCGCTTGCATTGGATTGAATAAATTTTGAATGACCCCCAAATCATTGGGCAGGCACAAGGGCAGCACCTTTGCCACAGTGTGTCCCTGTGGCTGGGAGCCCAGGGTGGGGCCCGGGGTGGTTGGCAGAGGCCGGCACCCACGGGTGCATAGGGCAGAGACAGAGCCAAACACCCTGGAGCAGCCAGATTCCTGCTGGCATTTGTCCCAGGAGAAACCCACGAGTCACAGGGACACAGTGCGGCCGCCACCACGTGGCAGCCAGCCGTTCAAGCTGGCACTGTCCTGGCACGGAAGGGACAGCTGGCTTCTTGGGGACAAGGGCACGTGGTGATGGTGCTGCTGGTTGGATGTGCCTGCGTCAGCTCCCTCCCTTGTGTCCTCGGAGCATGCTCACCCCATGGGCATCGTCACCCCCATGGGACATCAGTGATCTGCGAGACATTGACCACCCTGCAAGGCATCATCACCCCGTGGGGATGTCACCCTATGGGACATCATCAACCCTGGAGGCATCGCCAACCTCTGGGGATGTCACCCTGCAAGCTGTCGTCACCCTGTGCCTCATTGTCACTCCATGGGGATGTCATCCTGTGGGACATTTTAACCCCATGAGGACATCATCCCGTGGAACATCATCACCCCATGGGGCCATCACCCTGCAAGATGTCATCACCTTACGGGATATCATCACTCCACGGGGCACTGCCACCCTCTGCCGTTGTCACCCCATCTGTGTGCAGCCACCTCATGCTCATTGCCACTCTCTCTGCTCCTTGCTGCCTGCTTGGGGACAGGACTCGCTTTCTGGTTGTTCTGCCTGCTTGGGGACAACCCTTTCTGCCTTTCCTGCCTGCTTGGGGACATCTGGCTCTCTGGGGACATCTTCTGGCTCCTTGGGGACAAGATCACTTTCCCGGGGATGGGGATCCCCGAGTTCCTACTGGGGGACAAGATCACTTCTGCTGCTTGGGGACAACTTCTGGCTCCTTGGGAACAGGGTCTGCCTGCTTTGGGACAAGACTGCTTCCTGCAACCTGGGGGATACCATCTTTCTCTGCCTGCCTCCTTGGGGACACAGTCACACACACGGGGACAGCCTCCTTTCTCCTGTTCCCTTTGGTGGGACACACCACAGGCACTCCACTTGGCTCACTGCTGCCATCTCCAGCAAAGGGCCGAGACCGTCACCGCGTGAAGGACGTGATGACCGTGGCATTGCCATGCTCTGGATCCAATCATGCCTCAAAGCCTCACCCTGAGCATTCCATCCACCGCGTGCCACTGTCCCCAAGCGCTGCCACCATATTTCAGGGGTCCCGTGCCACGGTGGCTCCCAATGGCTGCCAGCTCCCACGTGTCACCAAGCATGGGGTGGCCATCCGTGCTTCTGTTCCGTGCGTCCCCGCTGTGGGGTGACACAACGGGGAGGGCCCCGCGGGAGGTGGCTTTCTGGGAGGTGACACCAGTGGGGCTGGGCAGTGACGTGGCTGTTGCTTTGCAACAGCTGACAGTGGCCGAGGAGGAGCCCGTAGCACCGCGGGAGGAGGTGGCCACGTTGCCCGCCCAGCCTGCCCACGTTCAGCTGGAGGGCTACCTGGGCCGCAAGCACGACCTGGAGGCGGCCACCAAGCGTGCGTCCAACAGGTAGGCACAGAGCAGTGGCCTCCCGTGGCCGTGGAGGTGGCCCCAGTTGTGACGGGGCTGCCCACAGGTCGTGGAGCACGCGGTACTGCGTGCTGCGGGGCGAGGAGCTTGCCTTCTTCAAGGATGCCAAGAGCCGGGCGCTGGGGGTGCCCTGCCAGGGTGAGGAGCCCCTGGGGCTGCGCAATGCCCGCTGCCAGGTGGCTGCTGGCTACAAGAAGAAGAAGCACGTCTTTGCGCTCAGGTACGGCGCGGCTGTGGCGTGATACGGCACGGTTGTGGCATGATACAGCACGGTTGTGGCACGGCATGGCACGGGCACGGTGTGGCACGGGGTGGCAGATGTCTCACCACCAGCTGTGCTCTGCCCCCCCAGGCTCAGCAATGGCAGCGAGTGGCTCTTCCATGGCAAGGATGAGGTGAGGGGTGCCCTGGGGACGTGGGGTGGCTGAGGGGACAAAGAACGGATGGTTGGTGCCTAGGGGACGTGGGGGCAGCCGGAGGTGTCCAAGGGGACAAAGGATGGCTAGTGGTGGCCGGAGGTGCCCAAGTAATTGATCTCCACAATGGCGCACAGGGAGGTGGAGGGTGGCAAGAGGGACCTTGGCGTGACCAGCAGTACCTGAGGGGATATTAGGGTGGCCAAAGGTGCCTAGGGGTATGCGGAGGTGAGCTGTGATGCCCAAGGGGATGTTAGGGCAGCCGCGGGGTGCTGGTGCAGCCCACAGTGCTCCAGGGGACAAAAGATGGTTAAGTAATATCCAGGGGGATATTGGGCAGTGGGGTGATGAGAGGTGGGTAGAGGGGCCGTGGGTGACACAGGTAGGCCGTGGGGCACGGGGGTGGCTTGAGGTGCCCAAAGGAGTAAAGGTTGGCCCAGTAGAGGGGCCCAAGTGGGACATAAGGCGGCCACGGGACATTGGGGTGAGCAAAGGGGGGGCACGGTGGTGGCTGGTGGTGCCCAGGGGGACACCGGGTGTCTTGGTGCCCCTGGGCCAACGGCCCCGTGCCCCTGCAGGAGGAGATGCAGACGTGGCTGCAGGGGCTGCGCGTGGCCATCACCTCCTGCCAGAACCTGCCGGCCAAGGCACGCAGCCTGCCCCCACCCCATGCCCCCCCCGAGCCCCGTCGGGACAAGGAGAAGCGCTTCAGCTTCTTCCCCAAGAAGAAATAACATGAAAGGATGGGGGGAGAAAGGGGGATTGGGGGTGGAGGGAGGGAAGGGAAGGCAGCCCGGCACGTCCGCGAGTGCGCACGTGTATATATATATATATATATTTATAGATCTTTATATTTATATATACACACACACACACATCTCCATGCTTCAGGGCATGCAGTCACCTCAGCGGAGGTGCACGCACAGATACGCACACACGTGTGCTCACGTCCCATTTCCCCCCTCCACCCCCCCAAGGGGAACACACCTGCGTGCGTGTGTTTGCACTCGCGTGGCCCCGCATGCATGCACGTGCGTCCACCCCCCACGTGGGCACATCCTGGCCCCCTACCCCCTTTTCTAAGCCATAAGCCCCCCACCAGCGTGCCCTCAGCCCCATGGGCACCAACCAAAGAGCACGAAGAGCACGACCTCCCCCCCTTCTCTTGCCCCCTTGCTGCGGGTGGGGGGCACCACTCGTCTCTTGGGGGGCAGCACGCGGGCAGGGAGAACTTCGGGTTTGGTTTGGGTTTTTGGTTTTTTTTTTGTAATAAAGATGTCAAAGCAAGGTGGGCCCGGGGCTGTGCAATGGGGGGGGACCTTCTGGGAAGCAGGGTACGGTGGGGACGAGGGGCTCTTTTATCTCTTGGTGGTCTCCTCTCCCGATGGTCAATGAGGTTCCCCCTTATCCTGGGGAACCGAAAGAAACTGAAAGGTTCATGGAGTACCACTGCTGCTGGTGGTCAGCGGGGTGTCCCAGCTCCCGGTGGCCAACGGACATCCCTATTCCTGGTGGTCCACGGGGTGCTCCATCTCCTGAGCAAGCTGGGTTGCGTTGTATGCCCCTCCGTGGGGTGCAGCTTCTCCCAGGTGAGCTGGGTACCCCTTAGTCTGAGCGAGCTGGGGGTGTCCGTGGGATATCCCACCTACGGGGTGCTCCATCTACCCGCGTTCCACAGGCTGTCCCTTCTCGTGGTGCTCCGTGGGGTGCCCCATCTTCCCCCCCTAGCTGGCAGCGTCGAGGCTCTGAAACTTCTGCCTCAGGTCCCTGACGAGGCCGTGCCGGGGAGGCTCGGGGGCCTCAGCCTGCCCGTGGGCACAGCGCTGCCGGTACTCCTCGGATGCCTGGTACGCCTTGCAGCGCTCCACCACCGCCTTCAGGCAGATCTTCTCCCGGCTGGTGGGCGAACGGATCTGCACGTAGGTGGGGGGCTCGGCGGCGACGGCGGGGGGCAACCGCTCCAACACCAGCACCCGCTGCCCCCCAGAGCCCAGGGGTGCCTGTGCCGTCACCCACAGCCCCGCGGCGTGCTGGCGGTCCTCGCCACGCGGCAGGTTGGGGGTCCCGGTGCCCGCCTCGGCGCTGCGGCTGCGGCCCCCACCCTGCTGCTCCTTGGCTGCTGGCCTCCCCCCACGCTCAGGGCCTTCAGGGGCCGAGCGGCTGCGTGTCACCGGTGGGGGCCGTGGGGCTCCGAATCGGGCACGCAGCTCCCGCACATCTGGCCAGGAGAAGGCTTCGGCAGCGCCACTGGGGCTGGGTGGGCTGCGTGGGGCCGGGATGCCATCCCTGGGTGACACCGGCAGCTTCGGTGCAGCTGGGGTGGAAGGAGCGGGTTGAGAGGGGGACGGAGACAGCGGGACAGCGCCCGCGGTGCCCCACGGCGTCCCACCTGGTGCTGGGGTGCGAGCGGCATCGTCCCCCGGAGAGGCGACGGCACGGCGGCGGCTCTTGATGCGCAGGCTGTATTGGCGTGCCAGTTGGTACACCCTGCTGGTGAGACGCTTGGGGGGAGCCCCTAGAGCCAGCACCCCCGAGGGGGGCACCTCCTCCTCCTCCAGGATGAGCAGGGGCTCCGCGGGAGGCTCGGGCAGCCCGTTCTCTTGACACAAAGTGGGGGACGCTCCTCCGTCCGGCACCGGCGATGCTTGGGGGCTCGCCGTTTCCAGCGACGTTTTGGGGCTCGCCGGCTCCACGAGGACTTTGGGGCTCACCGGCTCCGTGGGAGTTTTGGGGCTGGCCGGCTCCACGGGAGGCCAGCTGTTGATCCTGGACACCGAATTCCTCACCAGTCCTTTGGGGATGTAGGAGAGGCTCTCACGGCGGCGGATGCTGAAGGCGGCGTCCTGGTGCTCGGCGTGCTCGTAGTAACTGCGGATCTTACGCAGCAGCAGCCGGTCCTGGGTGGAGAGCAGCGAGCGGCGTCGGCAGCCCTGGGGGGAGCCCGGGGAGGGCAGGGGGCTGCAGGACCCCATGTTTTCTTGAGGAGGGGTCACCCCATCGAGGCTGAGGGTGCTGCCGCTGCGTCCGTCCAGCACCACGCTGCCGCGGCGCGACATGCTGCTGCCGAAGCGCTCGGCGATGACGCTGGCCTGGTCCAGCACCGAGGGCGGCAGGATGCTGCCCCCGCCGTGGCCTTCCTCCTCTTCCTCATCCTCCTCCTCCTCGCTGCTCAGAGCCCGTGGGTCCTCCCCGGCGCCTGTCTCCAAGTGCTGCTCCTCCTCGTCAGGCAGCCCCGGTGGTGGGAGGGATCCTGATGGAGAGGGCGGAGCGGGGCTCCCCGGCCCCTCGTGCTCCCCATGGCACGGAGGGGACACAGGGGACACGGGGGTGGCAGTGGCTTCGTGGTGCCGCTCGCAGGTTCCCTGAGAGAGGAAAGGTTGAGGGGAGGCTGTGGGGGTGAGGGTCACGGCACTCGTGGCGTGCCCCCTAAATGATGTGGGCTATCCCAAGGGCGAGGGTACCTGCTGCTCCTCCTGGGGCTTCTCTGCCATGTCCCCATTCTTATCTCTGTCCTCATCCTTGTGGCTGTCCCTGTGCAAAGCTTCCTCTTCTTCCTCCTCTTCCTCCTCCTCCTCCTCCACGACACCCTCAGCCCAGCTCTGAGCGGGCTGCAGGGGTTCCCCAGCATCCAGGAGGGTCCCCTCGCTGCCTGCATGCTGGGGGGGCAGACAAGGGCTCAGCATCTCCTTGAGGGGCAGAGACACCGGGGGGGAGCCCCCCACCAACCCAGCCTTACCTTCATCCCTCCCAGCTGCTGCAGGATCTGCTTGGCGGGCTCTGCAAAGTCAAACAGTAATCTCACAGCGCTGCAGCGGCACCGTCCCCACGTCCCCCACCCATCCCCAGTTCCCATCCGCACCCGACTGCCTGCGCCCCACGTGCCCCTGCAGCCGGTCCGGCAGCGTCTCGGCACGATCGCGGCACTGGAAGGGCTCTGTGGGGTCAGCGGGGGGGTGGGACACAGGGGTCAGCACGGCGCTGTCACCACAGGGGATACGGGGACGTGGGGACACTCACCAGACTGCCGCCGGCCGTGGCGTGGTGGCTCTAGGGGTTGGCAGGAGTGGCTGCGGGGCAGGCGCTCAGGGCTGCAGCGGGGCAGGCGAGGGGGGTCTGCACGGACATCGGAGTGAGGATGTGAGGACAGTGGGGGGGTGTGGGGACAGTGGGGAGCACGGAGATAAGGGTACACATTGGTGACAGCATGGATGTGGAGTCAGTGGGGAGCGTGTGGGGGGACAACAGAGGGTGCGGGGACAAGGAGGACGATGGGAGACAGTGTGGGATAGCGAGAGACGAGGGGACAACGGGGGATGTGGCGGGCACTCACAGAACAGGTCCATCTCCAGGATGGCCTCCTTGGCCTGGTGTGGGGAGAAGCTGGGGGTCAGTCAGTGGCAGAGGGCGGCACCGCAGGCTGTCCCCACCACAAACACACCGCTGGGGTGACACGGGGGGGTGTGGCCTCACCTTCTGCGGGACGATGGCGTGGTGGTTCTCCAGGATGAGCCGCTTGATGTGGTGCGTCCATACCCGCTTCTCCTCCGCGCTCTTGGCCTGGGGTGGGGGCAACGGCAGCGTAGGTGGGAGGGGGTCCCCACAGCCCTCCCCCCCCCCCCCCATGCACCCCACGTCCCCTACCTGCAGGGCGTACTGCTGCTTGATGTGCTTGTAGTGCGCCACGCTGAAGCACAGCGAGTCCCGCGTGCTCTCAATCAGCATCAGCGAAGCGCACTGTGGACAAAGTGTCAGCAGTATTGCGCCCACCTCCGTGCCCTCTGTGCCCACCCCTGGAACCCCCATACCCACCCCACGCCCCTAGGGCTCACCCCTTGGACTCCACTGCCCACCCCCAGGACCTCAGCAGCCACTCCTTGCACTGCCCACCTCTGTGCCATCCATACGCACCTCCAGGACCTCACTGCCCACATCCATGTGAGTGCCCCTCCGTGCCCGCTGCCCACTCTGAGACCCCCATGCCCCCACTGCTCACCCCTCCGAACTCTGTTCCCAACCCCAGAACCCCCAAGCCCAACCTCACGCTCTCAGTGTCCACACTCGGGACCCCATTACCAACCTCCCGGACCCTATAACTCACCCCTTGGACCACAGCTCCAAACCCTGAGACCCCCGCACCCCCACCCCCATGCCCCCAGCGCCCATCCCAAGCTCACTGCCGTGGCCCACCCCCAGGCTCCCCCACATTGGCACGCACTGGGATGTGACTCTTGTAGACGTAGTGGTCCCCACGACGCTTGGCGATGAGGAGCAGCTTGTCAAAGAGGAAGACGGAGCGCTCGCTGCGGGCACGCTGCACTCGGAAGGAGCCCTCCAGTACCAGCTCGCCGTACGTGGTGAGGTCAGGACCCTTCCACTGCAGCAGCAAGGACTGGATCTCCTGCTGCCTGATGGCGTGCTCGTGCTTGCGCTTCATGTCGTTGATGTACCAGGCCACGCAGGTCATGGTGTCGATGGCCTCCACCACCACCTCGTAGTCGTCGCCCGACTTGCGCTCAAAGTGCTTCGCAATCTCCTGCGGGGACGTGGTGGGTGAGGACACGTGCCATACCAAGTGCCCTGGCCATCTAAAAGTGCCCGTCTTGTGCCACGGTGACATGCCACGTCCCACGCTGTGCCACAGCACGAGCAGAAACAAGCCACAGCGGGTGCCCACTCCATGCCAGCTACACTGACTGTGCCACAGGGCCGTGCCGGGTGCCCTAAACTCCACGCCACGTGCTCCCAGCACGCCGGGTGCCCCCGCCGTGCGTGCTCACCTGGAGCAGCAGGTGGTACTTGAGGATCCTCTGCACCGGTTTCAGCAGGTAGGCGCCCAGAGGGAGCACGTGCCGCATCTCCTCCTGGCACTCACGGAAGAACCGTGCCTGCTGCTTGCTCCTCATGCACTCGCTTAACGTCGCCACTGAGCTGGGGGGGGGCACAGAGAGGGCTCAGCCCCATGGCACCCGACCCCACGGCACCCAGCCCCGCTGAGCTACAGCACCCACTCACTTGGGGTAGTTGTTGCAGTACTGCGTGTAGATGTCGAACTCTTGGCTCTGCGGGCAGGGGGGATGTGGTGAGAGGTGCGTGCCTCGTCCCCAGCCCCCTGCGTCCCCCCATCCCGGCCCCTTACCCGCGTCACGAAGCACACAGCCACGGCCACTGGGTCGCAGGCACAGCTCTCCAGGCTCTGCAGCAGGTTGCTGGGCGCAGGGAACACCAGGTGACCACGGGGGTGACCGGAGCGTCCCCATGGCCAACGCTGGTGCCACCACGGTGCCACTCACCTGCTGAGCTCGTAGATGTCTTCGATGTTTCCAAAGAGCGCGCTGACCTGCTCCGGCCTCAGCGGCGGCTCTTGGGCATCGATGATCTTCCCCAGGTAGCCCTAAGGGTACGGGAAAGTTCGGTGGCACCGAGTGACCACAGCTGGCACCTCGATGGCCATCCCACAGCTTGCTCACCTCCACGATGCCGCGCAGGTCGCGGGCGTAGGTGCGCTCCGACTCAACGATCTCCAGCAGCACGCGCTGCAGGTAGGACGGCTCCTCGCCCCGCCGGCACAGCCACCCCACCGGGGCCGCGTTGTTGTTGCTGTTGCCCAACCAGGGCTCCTTGCCATCTCCCGACGCCTCCTCCTCCATGCCGGGAGCTGGATCCGCACCGAGGGTGGGCACCGGCATCGCCGGGCTCTGCGGGCGAGCGGTGAAGCGACGGTGGGGTCGGTGCTCACCGCGGTCAACTCCATCCCATCACCGTCCGCCACCGCTCCCCAGTGCCGCAGGGACGTGGCTGACCACAGACGGTGACCTTCAGCCACGTCCACGTGCTGGCGGGCACCGGAATGGGTGAAAAACGGGACTCGAACCGGTCCGGCCGGTTCCCCTGGGCTCCTCCCGTGCCGCATGGCCACGTTCCGCCGCCACCGCCCTCTGTGTGCCACCCCCAGACCGGTGTACCCCCAAAAGACGAGGGCACGGCCGTCCCCACAGACGGTTCGGGCCGGACCCACAGCATCGCTCGCCCCACGGACACCATAATCCGCTCAGCGCCGGGATTACAGCGCGGGGCCGACGTCACGGGGTGGATGGGGGGGTTATGCCGTGTCCCCCCCCCCCCCCTTTTCTTTCCCGGTGCTGCCAAAGCCTCCGTCGGGGGATTTAACCCCGACCTCAGCCCCACTCCCCGCGCCCCACGGATGGGGAAACTGAGGCAGCGGGGAAATCCCGCGTGGGAAACGGGGCACGGCCGCTCGGCGTTCCCAGGCCCGCAGGAGCCATATAAGGGCAGGAGCTTCACCATTTCCCTGCCTTTTTTTATTTCTTTCCAGGATTCCGGCGGACCCGAGGCCGCGGAGCAGCGCTGGGGAGACGCCGTGGGGTCGGGGGCCCGATGGCCGTCCCGAACCCACACGCTGCCTCCTGGATCCCGCCCCAGGGCACCGGGCACCCGCAGAGCCGGGACCCACAGCCCCCTGCCCCACCGTGACCCCCAGGACACGCGGCCTCCTGCCCCGCAGCGACACGCAGCTCCCAGCCCCACGGGTACCCACGGCACACGGAACCCCGGGACCCACAGACCCCGGCCCCACAGCGGCCCGCGATCCCCAGCCCCACAGTGCCCCGCGGCACACGGAACCCCAGAACCCACAGGCCGCAGCCCCATAGAAAACCCCGACTCCTCCATCCCCGCGGGTACCCACAGCTCCCGTCCCCACGGCCACGCGTCCCCATCGGGAGCCCCAGACCCCGCCACCCACAGCCGCACGCGGCCCGTCCCCGCAGCACCCCACGGCTGCCGCCCCATAGATCCCCGCCCCGCCCGCACTCACACTCAGCACTCCGCCGCCGCCCCGTCCCGGCCGTGCCCGCAGGAAGCAGCGGGCGAGCCCAGAGGGGGCGTGGCCTCACCCGCAAGCCACGCCCACTCAATCACAACCACGCCCACTTTCGCTCTAACCACGCCCAGATTCGCGTCTGGCTCCGCCCACACTGCAGCTGGCTCCGCCCCCTCCCCGCCCGCCATTTCCCGTGCTGCCCCGCGCGGGCGGGAAGGCGCCGACAAGATGGCGGCGGGGCTGGCGGAGCGCAGCTATATGGAGCTGGGCCCGGCCCCCCGCTCCCCGCCTCGCCGGCTCCGTGAGGTGTCCTTCTGCCCGCCGGGCACCGCTCCCGTCCCCGCCGGGCGGTACGGGGATAGCGCTGGGGGGTTCTGCTACCGGGAGTGCGCGCAGCTCGGCGCGGCCACGCGGAACCGCTGCGTGAGGTGGTGAGTGCGGGCGGGGCTGGGGGGGGGGGGAGGATGAGGGGGGTTGTGGGGGCAGGCGGGGACTGAAGGGGATTGAATTGGAGCAGAAAGAGGGGATTTTGCCAGGGATGGAGGGGGTGGTTTTGGGGGCTGTCAGGGACGGAGGGGGCTGAGGTGAAGGGGGTGGGTTTGGGGCAGGCTGGGATGGAGGGGGCTGAGGGGATGAGAACAGATTTGGGGCAGGCAGGGATGGAGGGGGCTGAGGTGAAGGGGGTGGGTTTGGGGCAGGCAGGTTATGGAGGAGGGCTGAGAGTAGGTTTGGGACAGGCAGGGATGAAGGGGGCTGAGGGCTGGAGAGAGGGTTTGGGGCAGTCAGGGATGGAGGGGAGTGAGGGGTTGAGGACAGATTTGGGGCAGGCAGGGATGGAGCGGGCTGAGAGGATGAGGACAGATTTGGGACAGGCAAGGATGGAGGGTGGTTGAGGTGAAGGGGGTGGGTTTGGGTCAGGCAGGGATGGAGGGGGCTGAGGGGATGAGGACAGATTTGGGGCAGGCAGGGATGGAAGGGGGTAAGGGGTTGAGGACAGATTTAGGACTGTCAGGGATGGAGGGCGGCTGAGGGGACGAGGACAAATTTAGGACAGGCAAGGATGGGGGGGCTGAGGGGAAGGGGGTGGGTTTGGGATACGGAGGGATGGAGGGGGCTGAGGGGAAGGGGGTGGGTTTGGGGCAGGCAGGGATGTCTTTGCCTGCCCTCAACCCCTCCTTCCTGTCCCCATGTGCCCCATGTTCGCTGTCCCCTGTGTCTTACGGCTCCCTTTTCTGCTCAGGATGACATCAGGGGATACCCTGGAGCTGGTAGAGGAATCACTGGACACCGAGCTGCTGAACAATGCCGTGAGCTTACGGATCCAGGGCTGCCCGCTGCTGCCGGGCGGCGTGCACCTGTGTGAGGTGCAGAACCATGTAGTGCTGCTGCTGGTCACTGTGCAGAGCGTGCACCGCATCCTGCTGCCCCATCCAGCTCACGCCTACCGTGGGGTGAGTGATGTTAGTGGGGATCTTAAAAGCCCGTCCTCGTGGTGGAGGTTGGGAGGGAACTGTGCTGGAAATGAGGTTTTAAAATCTCAGTCTGCTCTTGGGGAGCAGCGGTCATGGGTTGAAAAAGTGACTGGCAGGGTGAGAATTGGTGCTGAAAAATCCTCTTCGCCATATAGTGGTATTGCTCCATAAGTGCTGGGTTCTTTCCTCTGTGACTAGCGTATGTGCTTGAGGCTTGTTCTCTTTCCCTTCTCCAGGATCTGATAACAGAGAGCCAGATGCAGTCTGTTTTTACAGACATTGGCAAAATCAACTTCAGAGATCCATCCACCTACTACCTGATTCCCAGTGTGCCCGGCTTGGCAGCCAACTCGGTGGCCTCAGCAGCCTGGCTGAGCAGTGATGGGGAAGCCCTTTTTGCTCTGCCCTCTGCAGCAGGAGGCATCTTTGTTATTAAGCTGCCTCCTCACGACATACCTGGTAAGGCTGCGTCCTCGTACCTGCTTCAGCACAGTATCCCCTCTTCCAGCTGTGAACCTCGATGGCTTTGGGTTTTGTCATGCACATCTTATGACTTTGCTGCGAACGCAGCATCTCTTCTGCATCGGCCTCCCTGCTGGCAGCAGACGTTTTGCCACTGAGCACTCAGTGTGTTTTTTTTCCTGTGTCGCTTTTAATTTGCAAGGGGTTGTTTCGGTTGTGGAATTGAAGCAGAGCTCGGTGGTGCAGCGCTTCCTCACCGGTTGGATGCCAACGGCCATCAGGTTGGTGTCTGGGGACTGACACGTGGAGCTTGCTTTGCTTTACGGTTCCCTCGTGCAGAAGGAGGCGGTGTTTCTAGCTGAAGTTCAACGTGGGCAGATCAGCATCTGCAAATGTGGTCTGAGAAGTTAACTGGGTCACAGGCCCCGTCACAGTGAGACTCAAGGGCTGGATTAGTTCATCTTAATGGGGTCCTGCTGATTCCGTGCGTCGGTGTCCGTGAGCGCGTTACGTCGAGTAATTGGCCTCTGAGGATTTGCCCAGGATGTGGCTTGCAGCCAGGGCAGATTAAGGATTACAGCAGTTGTGTGTTCTTGTCCTTGTTCCGAAATGTCAGGCTCCTTCCTGACCGGCAGAGGTTATGTGCGGATGACACGGGTGCAGGCAGCTCATTTGGTGTCTGTAGTCTCGTGGCATCTTAAGCACGTGATCAAATCCAGAGCCCTGTTAAACCCTTCCTGGGAAATGTGAACAAGCCCACAGCACCCTGAGTGAGTTCCATCGCCAGGGATACATTGCTTGGGGCTGGGTGCCTCCCTTCTCCCACCTCAGTCTTTCATCTCCATCTGTGGGTAAAATATCACGATAGAAATCTTGGACCCGCGTGCCTACCTCAGCTTCCTTTTAACCCCCTGTGCTTTCAGGGGTGATGGTGGCCCATCAGATGTGCCCATCAGCCTTGCAGTTCACTGCCTGGACCACGATGCCTTTCTCTTTGCGCTCTGCCAGGACCACAAGCTTAGGATGTGGTCCTACAAGGTGAGGCCCGTGTTTGGGGCAGCAGTGTGGATGCGGGTGTAGTTTAACAGGTGGCATTGAGTTGTTTCCAACTAACTCAGGAAGCCAACGGATAAGGCAGCACCCAGAATGGGTGTTTTGCTGCTACAGTGCTAACGTAACGTGACTCTTTGTCAACAAGAAGTTAATAAAAGCCTCTGCTGCATGCCATTTGCTCCAGAGCTAATCAACCAGCACAGGCACTTTCACGGCTCGGCTGTGCTGGAATGTGTGTGTGCTACTGGTGGGAGGGGGAGCTTTGTGTGCTGGGTGAGAGAGCACAGATGAGCTGGGGAGCTAAACTGCGACCAGAATGCTTAAAGCACACGTAGGGATGCTTTGCTGGCATCCTGGAGGGAAGGATTTGGCCGCTGTGCTCCTGGGGAAGAATTGAAGGCAGCTTTGCAGTCCTGTTATTTCTCAACGCTGCTCTCCTGGCTTTCCCTGCAGGATCAGATGTGCCTGATGGTTGCTGACCTCCTGCAGTTCGTGCCGGTCAGCAAGGACCTGCGTCTCACAGCTGGCACCACGCATCGACTGCGCCTGGCCTTCTCCCAGTCCCTGGGGCTCTACCTCGGCGTGTACATGCATGCTCCCAAGCGAGGGCAGGTAGGGAGCAGCAGTCTGCCTTGCTACAAGCGCTTCTTTCTTGGCTCGTGCACAAAACAGATCATTCCTCCTCGGAGCTGAGCACGCGTAAGGTGAAAAAGTAAAGAGGAGTTTCTTGTCTGCCCTTACAGAGAGGGGAGGCAGCGCTTTGAGTAAACATTTTTGTCCTCGGTACTGTGGGACGTGTCCTTGCCTTGGCAGGAGAGCTCTGTGCGATCGAGCTGAGTGCTGATCCACTCATTCACCTTCTGTTCTGGTAGTACGTCTGTGCCATGGGAAAGGTCTGGAAGGAGCCACAAACGTGGAAACGCAGAGCGTGTTTATGTTGGGCTCCTGGGAACGTGCAGACGCATCGCAGTGTGCTGCCAGATGTTAGCTGCTGTGGAACTCCTGTGCTGTGTGGGAAATAATAAATGCAGCAGGAGGGGCTGACGGCGTAGGACAGCTTCTCCTTGCAGTTCTCCAGGGGATTCAGGCTCTGAGTGGAAGTGCACGCTGTGGCTTCTGCTGTCTCTCCAGTGCTAGCTCACTTGTGTAAGAACGTGCAGAGCTTTGTTTGCAGTGGCTTGCCTGAGGATTCTGGTCTTTTCCATCTCGGCTTGCCTGCATCGTGTTGTCGCTAGCAGGAACCAGCACTGTTGTTGTTTTTCTGGTTCAGTCTTTGAAAAGGCTGCTAGGAACCCTTCAAGTCCAGGCAGGGATCGGGCTGTCCTGCCTGCGAGGCTGGCTGGGGTCTGGAATGCTGGCTCAGTCCGGTCTGTGCTGAGCCAGCACGCTGTGGCCCTTGGCCAGGCAGCTGCCACATCAGGGGCCTGTGGATGGTAGCGAGGAGAGGCGAGCTTCCCTGTGGCATGCAGGTTGGTGTTCCTCCCTAGCAAATGACTTACAGGATGTGTTGGTAGTTCTGTGTCTTCCAGCTGGTGAGCACCGAGAGCAACCGCTACAGCCTTGACCACATATCCTCGCTGTTCTCCTCCCAGGTGAGTGCCAGGGCAGGCCTTTCTAAAATAAGAAGGGGGTGTTCCCTGCTGGATTTAACCGTTGGTCAAGAATTCTCTCCAGAATGTGGTTAAGTGGCACGAGGGAGAGTGTGGCTCCATTTGAGCACACAAGTCTGTGCTGTTCTTGCCTTTCTGATGAAGTCGATCTGTGCTCTTCCTCCTAGGAGACTCTCATTGACTTTGCCTTAACCTCAGCTGAGATCTGGGCGCTGTGGCATAATGAAGAGAACCAAACCATCGTGAAATACATCAACTTTGAGCAGTGAGTTTCTGCCCTGAGTTACTGGGGGGCGGAGCAACTGCCAGGGCAGCTCCAGATGCTGCTGTGCTCGTTGAAAGCTCTTACCTAGCACCTGTAGCTACCACAGTGTTCATGTGCACAGCTGTGTCTTCCTGCAGTGCAGATCACGTGGATTTATATGTGTTTTTCTTTTGT
Source organism: Callipepla californica brunnescens (assembly GCA_023055505.1). Lineage (NCBI taxonomy): Eukaryota > Metazoa > Chordata > Aves > Galliformes > Odontophoridae > Callipepla > Callipepla californica. The sequence continues at coordinate 5,913,854 of JALIRH010000033.1, read as the reverse complement.
CCTGCTGTATAATAACCCTACAGCTCAGCTGCAGGAATGTGAAAAATGTAAGAAGCCAGGCAGTAGGCTTGCTGTGAGGGAGGGCTGCATTTCACCAGCAGTTCCTCCAAAGCAGATCTGGCTGCTCTTTTTTTTTTCCAAGAACGATTGTGTTTTGAGATGAGCAGTGACACGAAAGCATCGCCCTTATTTCTTTAAAGCCAAGAGAGTCCTTTTGGCACGTAACCGGGTGGGGGGTTAAAGACTGGATTAAAAAATGCTGAGCGCTTGGGGCTGGGGATGGCACTGTGGAGCTCTGTTGGCTCACTCTGTTGTTTGTCACCACTCAGAGCCCTGTCCCCAAACCCGTGGGGCCACGGTGGCTGGCTGGCTGGCAGCTGGTGCAAGTGACAGGTTGGGTTCAGGTGACAGCTCCTGGAAGTGCCCTGTTGGGAGTGCTGCAATGCAAAATTGATTGTTTAATTACTCCAGAAACGTGGCGGGACAGTGGAACCAGGTCTTCGTGCAGCCACTGCCTGAAGAGGAGGTGACAGTTCGACACAACCAGGACCCCAGGGTGAGCTGACTAGAAAAGCAACAAGAACTAATGAGGCTTCTCTGCCCTGAAGGAAAACGTTAAGGCTGTGCTCAAGTGTACAATTTATCTTGTAACACTTGTTAAAATTACTCCAAATGAAAGGAGGTGAGCCTTGGGCTCTTATCACAGCATTGCAGTGCTGAGCCTGGTTACAAAGCCAGATTTGGAGGGAAGGGGAGAATTTCAAGTCAGTCTAGAGCAAGCCTTGAGACAAGATGTGTGAATAAATGAGGTGTGAAGTGTGTGGGGAGCTGTACTGAGCCGTGGGAGCTGCGGTGGGTGGGGAAGAAGAGAGGCTGGAGCAGAGTGTGAGCATAAACTGAAGCTGGAAAGAAATACAGAACAAGGGTTGGGGTGGGGGTGGTGAGTTTTCATACAGGAGCTAGTACCAGCAGCAGTATTTTAAATGCCGTCCTCACAGTATGTGTTGTTTCTCTAAATTGCAAACTTGTTCTCTTCACAGGAAACCTACTTGGAGTACCTCTTCATGCCGGGCCGCTTCGCAAATGCAGCCATCCAGAAGGCTTTGCAGGTTCGTGAGAAAGCATTTCCTGCTCCCTCTGTTCAGCTTTTTCCTCACAGCTCAGATGTGAGGCAGCAGGATTCCTTGGCTGGCATCAGTTTGCACTCGACAGCCTACAGGCCAGTCAGGAGTCACTGGAGCAAGCTGGGAAGGGTGAAACTAGCTGAAGCACGTAGCACCCAGCCCTGTTTTTTTCACACTTTCACCCCACAAATCAATGGCTGATGCTGTTGTGATTGTTGTGTGTCGCTGAATGCCTCTCCAAGACAGCTCTCTTGGTTTAAAGAAAACGTTCGTGGTGTTGATTTTCAGATCTTTTCTCAAGGAACTGAGAGGCACGTGGACCTGACGTGGGATGAGTTAAAGAAAGAGGTTACTTTAGCTGTGGAAAACGAGGTAAAATTTCTTTTTCCCTGTCATGTTTTGTTCTTGGGTCTGTTTTGTAGTAGTGTTCAGTGAAGCTGGCTAAACGCAGCGTGACCCTGTTCCCATCTGAAGCTGTTTTGGTCCTGCTAGTTCCAGGGCAGCGTCACAGAATGCGAGTGCTCTCCGGAGGAGTTCTGGCAGCTGCAGGTGGAGTTCTGGTCCAAGTTCTGTGCCTGCTGCCTTCAGTACCAGGAAGCGCTCTCACGGCCCCTGGCCCTGCTCTTGAACCCCTACACCAACATGGTGTGCCTGCTGAAGAAGGTGAGGCTGAGTAGCAGTGCTCAGGGCTCTTTGGCAGTTGGCCTGCGTGTCTTCGTGCCCTTTTGGCTGGGGAGTGACTTTGCCTTGCCTTTCTAGGGTTCCTTGTCCTTCCTTACGCCCTGCTCCTTGGTGGACCATCTCTATCTCCTCTCTAATGAGCATCTGCTAACTGAGGACGATGCTGTCATCTTCGATGGTAAGTGAGGAGATGCAGAGCTCTTCCATTGTTGGAGACTGAAATGCTGCCTTTCAGGGAAAGACTGCAGCAGAGGAACGCAGGAGTTCCTGTAGTTGCCTTCCAAAGTGCTCCTGACTAATTCTCTATGCAGAGGTAGTTTTCTTTTGCCATTTGCTGGGAACTGTGCTTGTCGTGAGCACTAGGCTAGGGATTAAAAATGGGTGTCAGGGCTGTAAATCTGCCAAAAAAAATCATTTCAGGAAACTTGAAAAGAAAGAATCCTAGATTTCAGGCATCAGCAGTGGTGTGATCATTTGCCTCGGTGGCATTCTGAGCTCCCTGAGTACACGCTGGTGCCTTCTTCACACCTACTGTATGGGTCAGATCTGCCAGGCTGGAGCTTGACAGCGTGCTGCTGGGGCTCAGGAGCTTGTGTTTCTGTCCCCTGCTTTTTAATCATTCTCTGACAGCTACCAGGTGAATGCAAGCTCAAGCCAGGAGAGCAATTCCATCAGGAACACTAATTTTCTATCATACCAGCTGGTCACCCCATACGTAGGGGTCTTACAGGTGACACCCTGGTGTGAACCCTTTTTAGTTCTGTCACAGCTTTGTGATTCTCCCCAAGGGCTGTAGGACCTGCTCTGACTCACTGCAAGCCATCCCTTTTCATGAAATTCCCCAATCTCTGCTGTGCTGGTGGAGTGAACTCCCTGAAAAAACCACACATTGGAAAGAAACTTGTAGTTCTCTAAGCACTCTGACTCCTGAGACTGTTAGCTTAGCTTTTAGTGGAATATTTTCACACAGGCTATGGAGAGGGGATGGGCAGCTTGTCTCCTGGAAGGTAATAGGAGGGGGAGCAAAACTTGATGTGAAGATCATTACCACAGTGCCCTCTATGCTTTGCTGGTGATGGAACAAGAAAAAGGCATTGGAAAATGTTACTCAAGTTCTGCTTTTGTGCTTGAGTGATTTTTATTTTTTCGGGGTTATTTTTAATCATCCTCCACTTGGTTGAGCTATTTCTGGCTCCAGTCGAAGGGAAGCTGGAGGCCTGGGCTTGTTTGGGAGGCCAACGTTGCCTGCTCTGTCTGGTTCAGACTTCTCAAAGAAAAGTGACTTGGTTGTCAAAAAAATAATTACCCGGGGGGGGGGGGGCTGCACTGGAGAGCAGGGATTTATTGGGATTTATTCTGCAAAGCCTTGGCTTTGAGGTCAATTCTCAGGTCATTTCTAGGGATGTGGAGATCTTGGGGAGCTGCTGCAGCAGGAGTGGTGGTTCCTTGGCAGATCTGATGGAGCTCAGCTACGTGAGCCCTCCGCTTTGGGTTTCTTTGCTTGCTGCAGAGTGTTTCCTTTCAACCTGTCGCTGGTGATAATTCTTTAGAGGGAATTTGATGGTTTAATTGCTGCTTTTTTTTTTTTTAACTTCCTTTATTTTTTTCAACTAATAAAGTCCAAATCTTCCCTTCGTCAGCTGCCAGGTTTTTATTTGGCCTCTTTAGCAGGGCAGGGTCAGTTTGATATGCAGGACTGTGCCCGATCTCCTGCTAGTGCTTTGCTAACGGTGATCTGGACTAATTGGTTTTGGAGGGTCCTCCCACCTTCCTGTTGAAATCTCTTGTAAATATACAGTTGGATCCTTTCATTGCAGATTTGGAGATGTCTCGTGACGTTGTCTGTCTTGTCCACTGCCTTCGATTGATCGGAAAATCGATTTCCATGGATGTGGCACTCATTATGGAAATGGCTTGCTCCCGCCTCCAGCCTCCAGAAAAGGCTGCAGAGCAGATCCTGGAGGACTTGATAGCTAATGACACGTAAGGAGAGGCATTCCTGCAGGCAGGGATGGCTGAGCAAGGGTTGCCTGGAGCAATCCTCTAGCTGGGGATGCGTGGGCTCTCCCTTTGCTGCCAGAGGGAGATTGTGTGTGTGTGGGTATTGGTCCTGCTAGCAGGCATTTTATACCCCAGACCCCTTTGCTGCTTCCTTGGGCTCTCCTGAGCAGAAATGTATGCAATTCTGAGATGAGGCAGGGCGGAGAGGAGCAAGTTCTCGATAGCTGATTGTGCGGGCACACTTATTAGAGGTCAGAGCCATGGTCAAGCCATTGTGGTTACACGCTAACCTCCTCCAGTCACTCCCTGTGGAATGCCAGCTATCTGATTGCTATTTCCTAGTGCCCTGGGGAGCTGAATAAAGAGCCTGGTCCCTGCAGGCACTGTAATAAAGCTATGAGCCAGGAGAGGATTCCCTTTGAGAATGTCTGAGCTGATTGGATGCGCTCCCTTCCAGAGGGGGATCAGTAAGGGCAGAGAGGGGAGCCTTCCTCGGTTCAAACCTCATCTTTTATTTACTTCTTTATTTTTAACAGGGAGAACGTGATGGAGGATATACGCAGCAAGCTGCAGGAGATCAGAAACCCCATCCACGCCATCGGAGTGCTCATCCGAGAAATGGACTACGAGACTGACACTGACATGGAAAGAGGTGAAAGCTCTGCAGCACCACTTTGAGCTGGGACAGCGGCCCGCTCAGCCGGCGTTCCTGTTGGGCTGGTTCCTCCTCCCCTCATCTCCCTGATTTTTCTTTCAGCTCACCCTCTAAGTATGCGTATGAACCTCACCCAGCTCTACGGCAGCAGCACGGCCGTCAGCGTGGTGTGCTGGGGGGTGTGCAAGATTGCCACGATCCGTTTCCAGATCTGTCGGGACCTGCTGATCCTCCAACAGCTGCTGCTGCGGCTGGGCGATCCTGTGAGTACAGCCCTCCGAGCTACCGAGCACACCCTTTGAACTTTTGGATCTGGCTTGCCTGGTGCCAGGCTGCAAGCTGTGTCTCTTCCCACAAAGCACTGGCAACAGTTTGAACTAGCCTGAGGCTTGGGCAAGCCCCGTTCTCTCCTCCTGTGTCTTTCCTCATCCTAAGTGAGGCATGTGTGTGCCGCTCACGCCTGAATTCCCCGTTTCCGTGCTGCACGTCCAGGAAACAAAACTCTGAGGGAGGAGGGCACCGTTTCCAGCCCCCCATCCAAACCAGGGCTGCCTGAGCACGCACAGCTCTCCCATCCGCTGCCCGTCCCTCCCACAGCACGGCACAGCTGACAATCGCAGCCTTGTTATCCAGCAGGGCAGCACACAGCTCTTCTGCCTCACAGCAGCAGCATTTACCCAGAGGCCGTGGTTTTGCTTTCCGTGCGAGGCTGTTCCAGCCAGTGCCAGCAGCTGCCACGATGGCAGCTGTGTTTATAGGGCAAACTCAGGCAGGGTTGATTCTGTTGGTTGGGGGTGGGGGGGCTGAGCAAGCAATGGTACTGGTGATATGAGGGGAGCAAGCCCCCAGGGCGAGGGGGATATTTGTTGAGACCGATGCTGATTGCTTGGAGATGCTGTTGCAGTCGTTGAGTGAAAAGAGATCCCTTTCTTCTTGGCTAAGCTTGTCCTGGTGACATTTAAAGCGTGTTGCAAGGTGCCTTTCTGGAGCCAGGCACGTGGCATGGTCAGGAGCTGCTGCTTTGCCACCTTGAAATGCTTGTCCTTCACAAGCGTGGATCGCTGTTCTTCCTGTATCAGCTGCCTGCGTCCTTGGCTAGAGCAGAAGGGCTGCAGTCCCTGGATGCGGCCACAGCACAGCTGTGATCTCACTCTGTGTTTCATTGCAGCACTGCCAAGCACCTTGCTTCACACGTCACTCCGCTTGGCACCGAGGGGCATGGGTTGTTGCCCAGGCCCTCAACGTGTCAGCCCCTGTGCTTTGTTTGCAGATGGTTCTGGGAGGGGGACAGCTGTTCCAGTCTCAGCAGGACCTGCTGCACCGCACCTCCCCTCTGCTGCTCTCCTACTACCTGATCAAGTGGGCCAGCCAGCGCCTGGCGTCGGACATCCCCATCGACACGCTGTGAGTCCCTGCCTTGCCCTTTCTCACGTTGATTGTAGACTGCTGCAAAATCGACCTGAAATCTCCTTTCCAGCAGTGCACGTGGGAGTATCGCTCTCAGAGTTAGTTTGTGCTGGGGTGGTTTTTATCTTCTGTGTCTCGAGCTGACTCCCTTGCCTTGTGCTAATTCTGCCCTGTGAGGTCTCGCTGTTCTGTGCGCTGTTGCCTTTTTCAGCAGTAGGAGTGATTGGAGTTGAACAATGAGTACAATTAAAGCAGGAGGCGTTTTGTTGTCTCTGTGCTGACGGCTTTTTCTTCCCTAGGGAACTGAATCTGCAGCATCTCTCCGTGTTGGAGTTAGCAGACACTACTGTTCTAGCACCCCACAAGCTGGGTAAGATGTTAAATAGGGTTCTTAAACCCTGTTTTTCTGCCACCCGAGGGAAATGCTTAAGGCAGATGCTTGTTTGATCAGCCCTGCTTCCCTGTTCCTGCTGTCCACTAAGAACAACAAAGCAGCTTGCAGCATCGTAGTTTGGTGGAGTTGGTCGTGTTAGGCCTGTCCTGCTCGCTGGCCTTTATCAAGCAGGAGCAGCAGCTTAGATAAAGGGAGAGAAGATGGGAAACGCTTCCCCAAAGCATGCTTATGCTACCAAGAACTTTTACTTCAGATGTGAGTGCTGCTTAAGTGGGAAACTGCAGCTGATAACCTGCTCACGTTTTATGTCTCACTGCAAACCCCAGACACAGTTCATTCTGCTTTCAGCTGCCAGCTTCGGGGAGCGATCGTAACGGGGGAGAACGTAAAGCAACTTAATTAGGGGGATAGGTACTTTGAAATGCTTTCAGAGAGAGGTGATGAGCAGGAATAGGGAGGAGAACACGCAGTAAGAGCCTGTGACTAATCTGTGTGGTGCTTCGAGGCTGAAACGCTTCAGAGGGAGCTGCAAAAATAAGTGAGGAGGCAGCAGGCTGCGGGGAGTTCAGGAGGAGTTCTCTCCATTTGCTGACAGCCCTGTGGGGTTTCTGTTCCCTGCCACCGGGCTGCAATCTTTGGTGTTTGAGCTCTCCATCGGTGTCTCAGTTCGGCAGCAGTTGCCTTTGACGTAAATGTCAGTGCCTGAAAGCAAAATTGAAAACATCCTTTGTATGCTCGCCAGTGTTGTGGGTTATTGCTTGGCCTATTCATGAGGAAAGTCCTGTTTGGCCACTGTGCTTCAGGAAAAGTATGTGAGACGTGGGGAAGATAGGAAGGAGGTGGCAGCTTGGGAAGAGGCGTTGGAAACAGTTAGCTAATGAGAGATGGTGTGCTTAGGGGACTGGAATGAGGAGGGAGGCAGATAGCAAAATCAGCACTCCCTCAGCCCTGCCCTGCGAAACGCTGGGGAAACCCACAGATGGATTGCGAGTAGCACAACTGGGGAGAGAGCACAGCCCTTTATTTGTGTTGGAATTGAGCTGCAGTTAATAAACACTGCGGCGTGTGGCTCTTTGATCTCCTGCTGCTCCCTCTGATTTAACTAGAAGTTGAGAGGAGTCCTCCAGGCGCAGATCTGAGCACTGGACGTCCTTGCTGTTTTGCTCTGGCTTAACCTGTGGGACTTGGGCCGATGAGCCCAGCACAGTAGCTCGATGTGGAAACCTGGGACACCCCCGGGCCTTGTTGTCCATGCTTCCTTTCCCTGTGTTTCAGTATCCAGCCCTCAGACAATCGTGGAGCTCTTCTTTCGGGAAGTGGCCAGAAGGCACATCGTCTCCCGACTCTTCCTGCAGCCCAACACCTCTTTGATTGAAACAAGTTTGAATTGGCCCCATCTCATTACTGCTATAGTGGCTGACTTTCTGCCCCTCCTGTATCCTTGGCTGCGAGCTGTGCTTCCCGTTGGGGCTGTAACGAAGTCGGGGGGTGGGTGTCTGTGTGAAACAAAATTGCTGTGGCCCTGTCCTGAGTCTGTCTCAGAAGAGCAGCTGGGGCTGCGTTGGCCATCTCCTTCCAAAAGCTTCCCGCACCCAAAGTCAGGTCTCCTGAACAAGAGGGTGGTGTAAGCATGAATGGGATTTGTGGGTATTTTAAGATTTCACGGGCTCCGTTCCATTGAGGTACGCAGGGAAGGATTTGAGCTTTTGACTTTAAGCCCCTGAGCTCTGTCTGGCAGGTTTACTTGGCAAGGTGCAGTGCTGGGAGATTTGGAAGGGTAACGAGATTTGGGCACTTGTGGGTTAGATGTGCGAATGGTTTTGTTTTAATATGGATAAGTGTTATTGCAGAAGAATGAACTGTAGAAAGAGCAGCTTCATTTTCTCCTTTCCCCCTGCAAACTGAGGAAGAGCATATGCCCGATGCCCTCAGCTCTCTGAGCCAGACCTGCTCCTTAATTCCTGCTCAGATGGCCCAGCAATCCTGGCTTCCTCTTCCCTGAGTGCCTGATGGGGAGCTGCCAGTACCTCCAGCTGCAGGTGAGTGCCTTTTTCTTTCTCTTTTTCCTTCAATCCCTACAGTCCCTCCAGGAGAACTGTCTGCACGTCTTCACTTCAGCCCTGTGGCTGAAGTGGCTGTGCTCCTTGGCGGGCTCACAGGGAGCAAGGCTGCAAAACCAGCGCTGCTTTTGCCTCCAGGAACCGAAGGGGGAAGAATGGGATGGAGAACATCGGTCTGTTTCCACATTTGGGTTTCTTTTGGTAGCAGGTCTGTGCTCTAGCTGACACAGGTGTCATGCAGTGTGATCTGCGTTCACCTGCAAACATCTGCCTGGTCACTTGAGCTTCTGCTTTTCTGTAGCTGCTGCACTCCGAGGTCAGGCACAAAATGATCTTCCCACGTGTTCTGTGCCCACACCTCCTGTTTGCAGGTGATGGGCTGCAAGTTTATCCTGGGAATAAGGTGGACTACGAGGAACAAGTTATTGGGGGAGAATCGACACAAAGCTGCCTCTAAAACTTTCTCAGTGTCAGCACAGTAAACAAATTGTGAGGTAGCAGGATTTCCATCTCTGTCAGGTATCTGTCACGGTCCTTTATGGCCACCAACCTCTGCAAAGAGAAGGGCTTTTTAGGCAACTATACGGTACGGAGAAAATGCAGCAGAGTTCAGTGGTGGGTTTAAGCTAAGTCTTCATACTCATTTCCTCTTTCACCTTTTTTGCAAGAAAATTCAAGTGTAGGTGCTCAGGGTTCTGATGCGCCCTGCTGTAGGAGGAGCACAGTCTTGAGAGCAGGATGCTGTGGGCAGATGATGGTGTGGAGCTGGACTGGCTTCACAACCTGCCCCTAACCTAACCAGGCAGCTGTGGATCCATGGCAAGCACCCTGCCTGCCAGATAAGGGATGGGATAGAAGTACATTTTCAGGGCGCCTCACTCATTTCCTCGGTGTCCTTGCTGGTGAAAAGGGCAGTGTAAGAAACATCCATCTGTCTTCCCATCGCCAGCAGTGCTCTCTGTCTTGTTAGCATTCTTCCTTTTGGGTGTCTCCACAGCTGTGTGTCAGGGTTTATCTCTCATGCTGCCTCCTCTTGTGTTCTGTGGGGGTTTGGTGGTTCCAGCTGCGTGTGCTCTGCTGAAGAGCATGGTTTCTTGTCTGCAGTGCCACGTGATGCTCCCCGTTCCCCTGCTGACAGGTGTCCTCGAGGCATTCAGGACTAGGCAGGCTGCTATTAATGAGATGTTTTTCCCTGTGCTTAGTAGAACTCTTATTCTCTCATTCCTCTCTACCTGGGGGTTGAATTGCTTTCATTTGTGCTCGTCGTGCTGCTAAGGATGGCAGATCTGCAGCACTCCTGAGCCAGGAAATGCCAGCATGGTTCAGGCAGCATCGCTCTGCTCCCAGCATATGTGCTTTGGATTTCCTCACGTTGCTTTTGCTCGTGTCCTGCCTTGAGGAGATACGAGAGACCTTCCACTCTGCAGGAGTGGGCGCTTCTCCTCGCTGCCTTCTGTCGGCCTCACTGATCCCAGCCGGTCACGTAAACTTGGATTAAGCGCACTGACCTCAGAGAGCTAACAACAGCTTTGACTGTGAGCGTGCATGCGGTGACCCAAATAGAGGTGGAGCTGCAGGAAGCGCCCTGCAAGTAGCAGGCGGGCACGGAGAAGGTCTAGTGACCAAAGTGCTGCCCCAGAATGGAGGCCGAAGCTCTCCTCGGTGCCTGTTGTCTGTGACAAGCCTTGGAGCAAGTTTGGAGTGGGATTTATCTGTCCTAGGTGGCTAATCTGAGCAGGGAATCCAGGCTCAGAGGGTATGTTAGTACGTGGCATTTCACAGAACTGTGCTCGCTGAGGTTGGGGTGGGACAGCGAAGCCTGGGCTCTGCTGCCAGCTCCTGGCTCCCGGTGCCTTTCCCTGCTGCATCCCAGCAGGCTTGGCACAGCTCTGCTTCTCTGTGTGCAAAGAGCAGCCAACGCTCTTCCAGCTACTGAGTCTTCATCATGTCTTCTAGCTCCCTCCTGATTGATGATGATGACCTTTTTCAGTCTTTATATTATCTTGATGAAGCAGGCATGGGGCCGGGTGAGTTGTATTGCCCTGTGCTATGGCTTTTAGTTGCTGTGTGTGCCCGGTGCCATCTGCCCTCTACCCAGTGCCCTGCAGCTTGTAACCTTTGCTCTGGCTGCACTCCCTCTCCTGCCCTACTCCTACAGCAATTTGTAGTGAGCATTCTTCATGATTCTGTGGGATGCTGGCTGCTGTTTGGTGTGTTTTTTACAGATACCAGAGAGATTTCAAGCAAGGCCTAGGGAATGTCTCTCTCTGCACACCCAAGGGGATGTTAAGGTTGGGAAACAAACCTGCCTCAGAGGTGGTGATCAGAGCTCTTCTTCTTCTCTTCCTGTAGGAATACATTCGCCTGCTGCGGCCGTGGTGCCACGTGAACATGGGCTCCTGCTGCTTCATGATGGGCAGGTGCTACCTCATCATGGGTGAGGGCCACAAGGTAAGGCATTTGCTGCTAGGGCCTTGTTTCTGCTGTGTAACTTGGGCTCTGCCTCTGGGCGGGGAGCAGGACTAGGGGACATGGTGGTACCTGCTGTCAGGGCGGTTCTTGTTGCAGCTTGGGGCCGACAGGACCCGTGGGATGAAGCTGAAATGAGCAGCACTGTCCTCTCCAGTACAGCAGGCTGGGGCAGTCCCTAGAAGCATACACTGAGCTGCTCTTTGCTGTGCTTCCAGGCTTTGGACTGCTTCTGCCAAGCTGCCTCTGAGGTGGGAAAAGAGGAGTTCTTGGACAGGCTGATCCAGCCTGAGGAGGGCGACATGGTCTCCACCCCACGCCTGCAGTACTACAGCAAGGTATGCTGAGCCTGCCCAGCGTGTGTAGCCCCATCAGTGCAGAGCTGTTCTGCACCAGCACTGCTCGAGCTCCCAGCTTTTGTGGGGACGTAACTTCAGCCTTGGGAAGTGCACTAGGAAGGGAAACATCAGCTTAGTTTTGGCAATGAGGAGGAGGAGGCTGACTGCAGTGCGAAAGCTAGGTACTTTCCACCTCCTGGTTTCCTAACAGCAGGGCACCGTGAGATCCAGCTGCTGGAAGAGGAGGGGGGGAGGGCAGGCATGTTCAGGCTAGAAGTGAGATGCTGCTTTAAGGGGAGGTTATTAAGCTTTGTGGCAATTGAAAATTAACGTCTTGAAATTGAGATAGGGTCTTCTCACGTGACGCTGTAGTTCAGGCAGGCTGCAAGCTTGGACCCAGACTCCTTGTAGGGGAGTGTCTGTCTTTGAAGTCTGGGAAGCACGAGTTTTGTCTGGTGCCTCTGGTGAGGGAACTTTTCTCTCTATCAAGCAGCGTGTTTGTTCGGGGACAGCCTCATTCACCTCTGTGCTGCAGGGGTTGCCACAGAGCGTTCAGGAAACTTCTGCTCTGGCCACTTAGATGCAGCAACCACGTATCTTAACTGCTCATAAGTTGTCGCTTGCAGGTTCTGCGCTTGCTGGAAATGGTTGGCTTACCAGAGCTGGTCATCCAGCTGGCTTCCCTGGCCATCATGGAATCAGCAGATGACTGGAGAAGCCAGGTACGGGTCCCTTCTGCACTGAGATGCTTCTTCAAGGAGCTTACACGGGAGTTTTCTTAGCTGCGTGTCTTGAAACGTGCTCTTCTGTGCTGTGTGATGTTTTCAGGCTACCTTGAGGACTTGCATCTTCAAACACCACTTGGAGTTAGGGCACAACAGTGATGCATACATCGCCTTAACACAAAACCCAGATCCAGGCAGGTAGGTGACACCTTTGTCCCTTAAATGCTCACCTGTCCTGGACGCCTTGCCTTTTCCAATTTTAGTGTTAAAGCATAAGGAAGCCGGTGCTTCAGGGCAGGACGTGACTGCTGCATTAAGTGGTTTGGTGTAAAGACGCCTTTAAAGAGGCGTACTTAATTTTTGGAAGAGAAGTTATGCTCAGCAGCATCTCAGAAGTGGAAACTGAAAAGAAAACGTGGGACTGTATTCAGGGAAAAGCCAGACACAAAACGGCTGGAGGACTGTGTGCAGAACTGTGTTACGTTTGGGAGAACTTGGAGTCTGATTAGTTGAGTAAAGGAAAGAGACTTGGGATGGAATTTTGCCTTAAAGTGAGCTGTGCAGAGGAGGCTTCACAGCAGCGGGGGAGGGTGCAGTGGACAGGAGAGGCTGGCAACTGGGGTTGGGGATTTCGGGGAATTGGAGTTGTGATTTAGTATGGTGGCTGCAGAAAGCTTCACCAAACAGAGCTGAGGGAAGGAGGCTGCCTTTCTGAGCAGTGTGGAAGGGACCTTCTGCTAATCTTTGTTGCCAACACAGGAGAAACCTGAAGGGACCTCTTGGTTTGAAGCCAGCGAAACCTTTGGCTCTCGTCCCAGAGCAGCACGCTGGTGGCTCAAAGCCCTCGACCTGGCAGTGGGTTGCTTCAGGGCTGTGCTTTCCCTCGGCAGGCAGCTGGATTGTCTGCGCCAGCTAGTGGTGGTTCTCTGCAAGCGCTCCCAGCTCCAGGACCTGGTGGAGTTCCCGTATGTGAATCTCCATAACGAGGTTATTAATTAACCTGTGCTGGGAGGAGGGGGAAGGGGGTTGGGGGGTGACGACTCCTTCCAAGATGATTTTTGACCTCTTTGCGCCACAGGTTGTGGGGATCATAGAGTCCCACGCTCGAGCTACGGACCTGATGACCCACAATTACTACGAGCTGCTCTACGCTTTCCACATCTACCGCCACAACTACCGCAAGGGTGAGGCGTGGAGTGTGGCGGCCCTGTCCCTTCACCTTGCTCCTACAGCAGTGCAGCTGATGCGTGCCTTGCTCTCTCCCCAGCTGGCACGGTGATGTTCGAGTATGGCATGCGCCTGGGCCGCGAGGTGCGGACGCTCCGAGGGCTGCAGAAGCAGTGCAGCTGTTACCTCGCAGCCATTAACTGCTTACGGCTGATCCGACCTGAGTACGCCTGGATAGTGCAGCCGGCGTCTGGAGCTGTGGTAGGGGATCTGTGAGCTTGTATCTGTAAGCACCTCTTGGTAAGGATAAGTCAGATCTCGGGGGAGACCAAACAGCTCAAATTCCTGGCCAGGAGACGATTGACAGGAACGTGGTTTGTGTTTCCCATCTCTCTGTGGGGAGGAGGTGGTTGTAGCCTGATCTGCCAGCGCTGTGCCGTGTTTGATAGCCAGAGATAAGGAGATGTAACCTGAACTGATTAGCAGCCGGATGGTTCTTGATTCAAATCAAGGAGAGCTGGGGGCCGGAGCGTATTGTGCTGATTTGTCCTTCAGAAAGCAGCTGGGTATCAACCTTTTTTCTACTTTTTTTCCTGCAAGTACGAGCGGCCTGGAGCATCCCCAAAGAGAAACCACGATGGGGAATGTACTGCAGTCCCCAGTAAGTGCCTGGTACTGACTTTTTCCCATCTCCTGCCTTCCCACAGCTTTTCCCCTTGACAGAGATGAGCTCCCACGAGGCAAGTTTATAATCTGGGGGTTGTAAGCACGTGAACTCCATTAGTGTTAGCATCTCCTGGCTGCAACGTGTAGCTCTTCTTCCCCAAGGACTTTGTGTTCCTGCTCTTCTGCAGGTTGATGTGCTTTTGCTTTGAGTGGAAATAACTTGTAACAGTAACAAAGCCTTTTTGAGGCAGTTCCTAGTTCTCTGAAGCCCATCGCTGCTGCTGCTTTCTTCTACTCTGTGTCTGCAGAAGCACGGGGTGGGAGGGGTTAAGTTGAGTTTATAATCCGCAGTATTTAGTCTAGAAAAGTTTCAGGTCAGGTATTTTTAAGGCAGTTATTTTTGAATGGACTCCTCTGTAGCCCGTGCTGGGCAGGCAGAGCAGCAGCTGTTTCTAAACACGAGCTAACTAAGGAGTTTGTGTCCCTGACAGATGAGGAGGGGGAGGTTTGTGACAAGGAGATAGGCAGTTCAGGGCAGCAGAACCCGGACCCTCCTTGGGTCCTTTCTGTGGTGTGAGTGCTCTGAGGATGGCAGAGGGGCGGAGATAGCATTTAAGAAAAGAACAACAGAAAAATTGAGATCCCTTTGTATCCATCTGTTACAGCAATGCACCGAATTGAGATCCTGGAACTGGAGGATTTGGAAAAGGAGTGCGTGCTGTCCCGGACCCGTCTGACTCTGGCGCAGCGCAACCTGTCCACAGCAGCGGTGGCAGGTGAGAGGGGTGCAGAGTAGCCCCCTCACGTCACCCACGTGGCACTGCTGTAGCTCTGTGTGGGGCAGGGCCCTGGTGAGCCCAGGGGCTGTGGCTGTGGAGGTGCTCAGCTGGTTCTGCCTCCCACAGGCAATTCCACGCCTGAGGAGACCGTTGCCCTCCTGGTCCAGGCTGGACTCTTTGACACTGCCATCACCCTGTGCCAAACGTTCAAGCTGCCACTGACGCCCGTCTTTGAGGGGCTCACGTTCAAGTACGTAGCCAGCTCCTGCCTCAGGCACTGCTTGTGGCAACAAAGGACACCACGACTGCACTGCTCCCTGTCTTTCAGGTGCATCAAGCTGCAGCTGGGAGGGGAAGCAGCACAGGCAGAGGCTTGGGACTGGCTGGCAGCAAACCAGCTCTCGGCACTGGTTACCACCAAGGAGTCCAGGTAGATCCTCAGCTGCGGGGGAGAGGAGAGCAGAGGAGAGGCTTCTTTAGGTCAAAATTCAGAGACTGAAGTCTTGTGGCAGGCCAGAGGCTCCTAAAATCCAGCGTGGTGACTGCACTGAGGGCTTGGGGTGGCCGTAGAAGGCAGGCATCGAGCAGCAGGATGGGTTCAGGGTGTGCTCTGTGGCACTGCAGGCACTCTCTGAGGATGCTGGCAGGTTGCTGAGGGAAATACTGCTTTGCAGTGCCACAGACGAAGCCTGGCGGCTGCTCTCATCCTATTTGGAGCGCTACCCATCCCAGAACAGCCTGTACCATCGCTGTGTTATCAACAAGCTCTTGGCACACGGGATCCCTCTGCCCACCTGGCTTATTAACAGCTACAAGGTGAGAGCAGGCACAGCGTCGCTGCGCAGCAGTGCTGCTTTGGCCAAAAAAAAGCAACCAGAGGGGCACCTCCTGGAGGAGCTCTGTGTTCCCTCTGGGAACGTGTGAGGTGCCCTGAGCCTGGTCAGGGGCTCAGAAGGAGTTCCTGGGCTCTTTGCAGGAGGTGGACGCCGCCCAGCTGCTGCGTCTCTACCTGAGCTATGATCTGCTGGAGGATGCTGGGGATTTGGTCCTGGAGTATGTGGACGCTGTGCTGGGCAAAGGCCACCAGTACTTTGGAATCGAGGTGAGCTAAGCTGGGTGGTGCTGAGGGAGCAAGAAAATAAAGCCGGGGCAGCATTTCCACAGCACAGAGCTTCTTCCTGCAGTTCCCTCTGTCAGTCACGGGTCCCCCGGTGTGGCTGCCCTACACAGCCATGGACCAGCTGCTGCAGGCGCTGCGGGAGAGGTCTGCCAACCACAGTTACACGCTGGTAAGGAGCAGCCAGGGCTGGGGGGGGGTGGGTGCAGCTGGGGAATCCACTCACTGAGCTGCCTCCTTCCTTCTGCCCAGCTCTACCAGAAGCTGCACGACAAGATCGAGGACTACCACCAGCAGGTCAGCCTGGCCACGCGGGACCGCCTGTACCAGCACAAGTAGCGCTTCTCTACCGCAGCCTACGAGGGCACTGCAGCTGCCCACGCGTCCTGGGGCCACGCAGCGTCCGTTTGAGGGGTCGCATCCGCATCCCTGCGCCCCGGGGCGGAGCAGCGGGGCTGCGTGCCACGCGTGGGAGCGCTGCGCGTTGTATTTATTGATCGGTGCCGTTTCGCGTGGATGTGAATAAAGCCACGTGTCGCCACGCGCGCTCTGGGGGCCCCTCCTGGCGTCGTGACGCGCGGTGACGTCATCACGCAGCGCTGCGTCGTGACGTACGGCGCCGCCGCTCCCCTCAGCGCGGCCGCTTTTCTTCCCGCCGCCGCCGCCATGGGGAAGAAGTCCCGCAGCGCTCCGGGCCGCCGGCCCATCCTGCAGCTTTCCCCGCCGGGACCGCGCCGGGAGGACGCGGGGACACCGGGGCAAGCGGCGGAGGGCACGGAGTCGGGGTCGGAGCCGGGTAAAGGAGGAACCGCTTTGTTGGCGGGGCGAGGCCTAGCGCGGCCTGCGGAGCGGCGCGCGGGACGGGGCGGTTCCGCCCGCCCTCCGTTCCCCCCCCGCCCTTCGTTATCCCCCCATTGCGGGGCCCTGGTTGGACTCGTGCCCTCTCTTTGTTCCGCAGATGAAGCCGAGGCGGTGCCGGAGCCGCCCCGCAGCGCTCCCAACCCGCCGCCCCCCGCCGCCGTCAAACCCACAGGTAGGGACCGCTGCTTCTCCTCCGGCGGCGCCGGGAGGGCTCGGGTGCTCTCCCCCCCCCGCTGAATGAGGCTGCCCCCGATGTAGGTGGGCTGTGCCTGCTGGGCGCCTACGCCGACAGCGATGATGAAGAGGGGGAAGGCGCCGAGAAGCCGGCACGCTCCGCCGATGCCAAGGGAAACAGCTCGAGCGACATCGACAGCACGCTGGCGAACTTCCTAGCGGTGAGCACGGAGCTCCCGTCCTTCCCTTCAGCCCCGTTGCCCTTCGGTGTTCTCCTTCTCACTCCCTCGCGTTCCGTTGGTTTCTCAAGGAGATCGACGCCATCACGGCCCCCCCGCAGCCGGCCGAGCCCACCCCTGCTGCGGCTGCACCGCCTCCCACACCGCCCCGCCCCGAGCCCAAGGAGCCGGGCACGGCCACCGCCAACGGCACGGATGCAGCCGCGGCCTCTGAGTGGCAGTATGACACGCAGTGCTCGCTGGCAGGAGGTGAGCACCTCGTAGGGTGGCTTTCGTGCAGGGGGGATGTACTGTAGGGACGTTGGGTCCTATGAACGATCTGCTTGTCCTTGTTCCCTGATAGTGGGAGAACTGGAGATGGGTGACTGGCAGGAGGTGTGGGATGAGAACACTGGCTGCTACTACTACTGGAACACGCAGAGCAATGAGGTGACCTGGGAGCTGCCTCAGTACTTGGCAACCCAGGTGCAGGGCCTGCAGCACTACCAGCCCAGGTGAGAGCACGCCGGGGCTGGGAGAGAGGGAGGAAGGGAGGGGGCTGCGGCCCTGTGCTGACCCTTCACTTGGTTCTGTCCTCAGCAGCACAACAGCGGGCACTAACGGGAGCTTTGCTGCAGCTGCTGAGCCCTTGCCACAGGAGAAAACAGGTCCAGTAAGCGCTGCCAGACCCGGAGCTAAGCGGGAGGTGAAGAAGGTGAGTTCAGCAGCCAAGCAGTGAGCGGTCTGCTCTGCTCCTGAGCTCACGCTCGAGTCTGGGGCCGCGTGGAGCGGCTGATTTGGTGCTGAAACCCTGCAGGAAGTAAATGAAGGAGTCCAGGCGCTCTCTAACAGCGAGGAGGAGAAAAAAGGGGTGGCTGCGGCCCTGCTGGCGCCGCTCGTGCCGGATGTGGTGAAGGAGGAAGAGGAGCGTTGGAGGAGAAAGGTGATCTGCAAAGAGGAAGTCGAGCCACCCCCGGAAGAGGAGGTGAAAGCAGAGGAGGTGCCAGCTGCCTCTGAGGAGCCCAAGCCGGGCAAGGATCCCCTGGAGGACACGCTGCAGGAAGAGATGTGCAGCGTAGTGCAGTCAGGAGAGAGTGGGGAGGAAGAAGAGGAGCAAGACACGCTTGAACTGGAGATAGTGCTGGAGAGAAAAAAGGTAATTTGGTGTAGAAAAGGCGATGAAAAATGGTTAGTGCTAAACAACCCAGGCAGCAGCGGCCGGTGCTCACATCCCTTCCTGAATCCTCTGGGAGGAGGATTCTTTGTGTCCTGTGCTGCCAGCAGAGCTGATGGCACGGCTTCGCACAGATGCTTCGTGTGCAGTTCTAGAGCTGTTGTTTCCTGTTCGCTTCCCTTAACGCTGCATCCTAATTAGAGTAGTTCTTACGCGTGCGATGTGTATTTGGGGCACTTGGGGTCCCCTGAAGCGCTGCTCACTGTCTCGTGTCTCCGCAGGCAGAGCTGCGTGCTTTGGAGGAAGGAGATGGCAGCGTTTCAGGCTCTAGCCCTCTCTCCGACGGGAGCCAGTCTGCCTCGCAGGATGCCGCCCGCAGGCTGGCCTCAAAGCGGGGCAAATGGAAACTGTTTGCGGGAGCTGCCAGCCCTGATTCCGCTAGTCGAGGCTCCAGCAAAACGGGCCGGGAGAGCCCGGAGGCGGGAGAAGCAGGTAATTTGAAAGGCTCCCTTTGGAGGGAGGAGCGGGTGTTCGGAAATGCTGCAGCCCTCTCCTGCCGGGGCTCCTCCTCCCCGAAGATGGGGCTTGCCTGCGTGGAGCCAGGAGGTGAGGTAGGTGTGCAGGGCACAGGGGTGGCTGGCGGCGTTGTCTCGTGCAGCCAGCTCCAGTGGGAGTTGCAGTGCCAAATCCTTTCCTTCGTCCTATAAATAAAACGATTAGGAGAGCGCCAACGCTTAATGTGTTAGTAGAAGAGAGAGTACAAAAGCATAACCGTGGCTTCACGCCACGTAGCTGCTGTTACAGCACTATAAATCCTAGCGGCAATGTGCTGTGTGCTGTTACCTCACTCCTTAAGCTCTGTTCCTTCTCCCCTGGGTGACAGCAGCCGTGTTTCACACAGCTGAGCTGCCCGCTCGGTGCATAGAAAGCCTTGCTGCGAGAAGCACCTCCTTCCTGCAAGAGCTGTGCTGTGCGAGGTGCGTTGAGCTCCATCCCTGAGCAGTGGCGACGTCGCTCACGTTCCCCTTAGCTCCCCACGCAGCAGCGAGATGCTGAGCTGTGGTCGTTCAGAGATGTGTGAGGAGCAGACGTTGCAGAGCATGGCGTAATCTTACAGCCTGGTGGCTGTTGATGCTCCACGGCAGCTTATGCCCTGCTGGAGGCTCCCCAGCTTGCCTAGCCCTTCTGGAGCAGCTCTTCCCCAACACGCACCAGTTGTGTTGCTACGTCTGGGAGAACAGCACAGAAATGGGGTGTGAGGAGCACCCCGAGCCTGTAGCAGGCGTGATGATCGGTGGAGGTGCTTGCCCTTGGAGGGAGGGTGTGGCCAGAGGGCTTTTCCTTCCACCCCACAGGCTCAGATGTGCCTAGAGTCAGCTCTGCTGCAGCTTTCTTGGCATTTAGTGAGCAGGAGGCTGCATTCCTTTGAGCTGTGCCCTGCTGCTGTGGAATAGCAAAGGGAGACGGACACCACAACACTCCCGGAGCATGATTTTAACGCGGTGGTTCTGGTTGGAGTTCCTTGCCAAACTTCCACCGTGGCACATGATGAGCAGGTGCTGAGTTGTTACTGTCCTGCAGCGTAGCCCGAATGAAACCTTGTCACCTTGGTGGCTTTTGGGAGCTCTCTGATCTCCTTTGGCAGTTGTCTCGATCTCGTACTGCCCGACGTCTCTAACAAATAATTAAGCTGCAGGAGTTCAGCGCTCGGTCACTCGGCTGCTGGTACTCAGCAGTCTCTCTCTCTTTTCTTCTTCCCCATCCTTGCGTTGTAACAGCTGCCATTCACTGAGTCCTGTGTCTTCTTTTTTTCTAGAGGGATCCCGAGCAGCCGATGTCCAGGGCCTGCAGCCCTCTCTGCTTTTCATTTTAGGCTTTTCTCACAGGAAAGAGCTGGCTTTGACTCCCCAGTGTGGCACGAGGAGCGCGGGCAGCACGCTTGCAGACCTGCTCACCTCTCTTTTTTTCTCCTGCAGCTGTGAGCACGGAAGCAGCTGATGGGCCTTCAGACAAAGAGGCAGAGTCTGAGGAGCCCCAGGAGAAAGCCAAAGCACAAGTGGCACCAAAAGTAGAAGAGGAGGAGCAGGACCTAAAGGTACGGATCCGTGCAGATGTGTGACACGGTTCGTCGTGCCGTGGGGATGGCAGCAGGTCCTGGGGTCCTGAAGGGGACAGTGGGGCCAGCTCCCCCTGTGGCAGAGCTGCTGCACGGGATCAGGCCAGCATCTCTGCAGCCTCGTGCCCTGTCTCCTGCAGGAGTCAGCAGCAAAGGCTTGAAAGAGGCTTTATAGAAGAGAAAAGGGGGATGGGGGCACAAAGAATGACCCCCAGGTCTTGCCACGAGAGAGAGCAAAGACTTTGGTGTTAAATTCTTGCTGTAACGGTCCTGCAGCGTTCTCTCTCACACGCCCCAGGCTGAAGACTCCTCGTCCATAAGCACTCTGTGCCCGGAGGCTGCCAGTGCTGGTCCTCCTGCCCCGTGCTTAGCTTTGTTTCATGAAGCAGCAATGGGCTGCTGGGTGCACGCTGGGGTTTCCTGCTCTATGGCTCTGATATTCTCCTTCCTGAGGCTCAGTCTGCTTTTCCAAGCAGCCAAACAATTCTCAGAGCCCCTTCCTGAACGCGTGCAAGAAATGTAGACACGTGGCACTGAGGATTTGTGGGCACGGCGGGGATGGGTTCGCAGTTGGACTCGATGATATGAAGAGGTCTTATCCGGCCTCAGCGTTTCTTTGATTCCTGAGCCGTGTGACGTGCACGCAGAGCTTCAGGCTCTGCAGATGGTTATGCAGGAGGGCAGGGGGCATCTCTGCGTTTGTTCTTTGCAACCCGTCCCCTTCATTCCTCAGTCGCTCGTTACCGAGGTGTGCTTTGTTAGCAGCTTGAATCCCTCCTTCAGCCAGATCGTTTATGGACGGGGAGTCACTGGTAGAACCCCACCAGAAACATTCTGCTCTGGAAACTCACGCTCCACCCTGCCTTTATTTCCCCTCATTTAACCACTTTTGCAGTGCGAAAGGGCTTGAACGCCCTCGTGGCAGATTTAACCTCTGTCAAAATAAACACTTAGCACAAAACCTCCTCCAGCGTAGCACATACGTGAGGCTTTTGTGGTTATCTAATTTCTGACAACGAAGCCTGTGGCGAGGGTCGTTCTCATCGGCTGCCGCATCCCAGCCAGCTGCTGGAAGCCTGTTAAAAGTGTCACATCTGCTGTCACCTTTTCTTCTGGTGCTGGAGGTGCTCTGTGTGATGGACTGTGTGCCGTAGCGTGGTGATTTCACGTGCAGGATCCCTTTAGCGCTGTTGGAGGAAGGCCGGCTCCTCGGGTAACTCGTACTCGTTCGCTTCGTCGGTTCGGGGTGGTTCTCTTCAGCCTGCTCTGTAGGAGATGGTGCGCTGCGGAGCCGCCCCCTGCTCTGGGATCTTCCTGCCTTCTCCGTAGGGATCGCAGTGTGGGAATTGGTTTCCCTGCCTCGGGCTCCTCTAGCGTGGCTCATCAGCCCGGTCCCGTTGTTGGCTTTGGGAACCTTCCAAGGTTTCTTCCGAAGAATGATGGAAAACGAAAGGGTTTCAGAGTCCTCCTTGAATCGTGCTGTCCCCTGGAGGCATCTCTGCTGCTCTCGATTGCTTCCCGGCTCACCCCTTGCCTTCAGACTGCTCCCCCGGGGCACGTCCCCCTCGTAGAGCCCCCGCTCCTGCGGGGTGCTGGGGTTGAGCTGTGCTCACCGCGGGTTGGATTGTAACGCAGATGCAGCCTCAGCTCGGGAGTAAATCTAGAGCTGGTGCCTTTCTTGGCGCTCTCCAGCCAGTTCCTCTGGGCGGCAGCGATGTACAAAGGCTGAAAAAGGCATCCTGGCCCACTTGGGAAGCGCTTCGAGCTTATTTAACGATTACTTAACGAGCCCGTGTTTGCTCTGCCGTGGCTGATTTGGAGCTGGGAGTAGGGAGCAGTCCTCAGGAAGCAGCAGGGGCCGCGGGAGGGAGCAGGCTGGGAGGAGGGGGCGAGCAGCACAGGAGCAGGGCGTGCTTCCTCGCCGCGGGACCGCAGTGTGGGACCCCAGGGACGTCCCGGAGCGGGCACGGCAGCCCGGTGCCAGCGCCCGAGCGCGGCTGCTGACTCTTTCCCCTTTCCTCCCCGGCAGTTTCAGATCGGAGAGCTGGCAAACACTCTGACTAGTAAACTGGAGTTCCTGGGCATCAACAGACAATCTGTCTCCAACTTCCACATGTTGCTGTTGCAGACAGAGGTAACCGAGCCTTCGCCCCTCGCTCCGGCCTTCCGTCTCCAAGCGGATCGTCCCGCTGCGCTCCTCTCGAGCCCCGGTGCTGCTCGTGGCTCCGGCGCCGCAGGGCCCGTCCTCAGCGGGGCGCGAGCGTGGCTTTGCGTGGAGGCGGGCCCCCCTCCCGAGCCCTGTGCCATAAGGGAGCCTCTCCCAGACCTCGAGTCCCGTCCCCGGGGCTGCCGGCAGCCCCCTCAACGGCTTCCCCCCCTGCTTCTTGCCCCTCCAGACCCGCATTGCAGACTGGCGAGAAGGTGCTCTCAATGGAAACTACCTCAAACGCAAACTCCAAGACGCAGCCGAACAGCTTAAACAATACGAAATAAACGCCACCCCTAAAGGCTGGTCCTGCCACTGGGACAGGTACGCCCTCTCCTACCTTTCTCACCTTTCATCTCTGACATCTCAGACATGATTTGTGACCATCACCACCTGACGACGCGGCGCCGTCCCTCTCCGAGACTCCGTTAGCGGTGCTGGGCAGGCAGAGCAAGTCGCGGCACTTACAGAGTTTGAGCCGGCCGCCAAACGGGAGAAATGCAGAGCGAGCGCTCGGTGCTTTGAGACGGAGCCGATCCACTGTTTGGACAGAGCTGGTGGCACTCTGACGAGTGTAAAGCGCTGCTGCGGAGGGCGGGCCTGGGGGGTCGCGCATGCGAGAGCTCTGTGAACTTTGCAGGATCTCTGGATCACCTCTTCTGACCAACAGCTCTGACAAAGGACAAACTTCAACTCATCGGCGGAACGAAGAACAAGATTTCTGTCTCCTGCCAGCAGGTCAGACCCAAACATTTCTTTGTCTATTTGGCTTTCTCGATTAATTTTCCTTTATTTGAAATCTTTGCTCTTTTGTTTTTCAGCTCCCAGATCCGCTCCCTCTCTCTAGCATTCACTGTATGTTTGACACCAAGAGTATCATAAAAGCGACCTCCACGCACCGCGGGGTTGGGGGGCAGCCGCTTCTCGCTGGGCTGTTCCCCGCTGCCCCTTCTCGGAGGGGCGACTTTAAGCCGAGGCGGCGGCTCAAAGTCGCGGTGCTAGCGCGACGTGGCTCTGCTGCACGCTGGCCCCCTCCCCTCCCTCGGAGCAGGGGGCTCGGGGCGGTGCTCACGGAGCCGGCGGGGCCGCTGGCTTGGAGCGAGCTGGCTTGGGCCTCTCCCGCCTCCATCCTCCAAGTTGTTTGTCGCCTTTGGGAGCGGCAGCCCAGCCGCAGAGGGTCTTCCCTGCGAGAGCACACTGCTGTCGTGGGCAGGCCCGCCTTGGAGTGTCGCTGTGAGGGGAGGGAGTGTAAAGCTTCGTTTTCTTTCTTGTGATTTAGGGAGCATAGGCGCTATTTCTATGTTAACGAGCACTCGGGAGAGTCGCAGTGGGAGTTCCCCGACGGAGAGGACGAAGACGAAGGACAGCAGAGCGCCGACAGAAAAGCCGATGGTCCTCCCGAACCACCTCCCCGAGAGAAAGGAGAGCATCCCGGCAGCGCCGCCGAGGCTTCAGCAGGTACGGCGCGGGGATAGGAGGAGCAGGGGGGAGCTTGGTGTGGCCCTGCCGGCCCTGGGAGCGGGGCCCGTAGCTTTAGGTGAGCCACCCTGGTCGGCGGCAGGGCCTCGGGAGGAGGCAGCACGCGCCCGTGCTGGCAGCGGAGCGGCGGCGCGGTCAGTAGCCTGGGTTTTCAAGCCCGTGTCACTATGTATTCTTCAGGCTCCCTTTGTAAAGAATCCTTCTCAGGCCAAGTCCCTGCTACGTCTCTCATGCCGCTCACTCCATTTTGGACTCTGCTTCAGTCCTCCGTCCCGGTCCTCCAACCTCCCTTGCCTTTGGAAATGCCTCCGCCGCCTCCGCCCCCACCCGACTCTCCTCCGCCGCCGCCGCCGCCTCCGCCGCCTCCTCCTGGAGAAGACGGCGAGATCCAAGAAGTGGAGATGGAAGACGAAGGGGGCGAGGAGCCGCCCGCCCCGGGGACGGAAGAAGACGCTCTGCTCAAGCCTCTCCCGCGTCCGGCCGTCGGCAGGAGCCAGGTGAGCTACAGCTCTGGGCGGAGCGGGGCCTGGCGTGCAGTCTCCACCTCGCGAGCTGCGTTGCTGGGCTGTAGCTGGAGTTCTCAGCCCAGCTCTTTCCCTCGCAGGCCGAGCCCGGCCCCGCCGTGCTGCTCTCCGCCAAGCCCCAGAAGCGGAAAGCCGCAGAGATGAACCCGGAGCTGATGCAGCGAGCGGCCACCATCGGCAGCTGCCCCGTCATCTACAGCCAGCCCCTGATGGCCGCGGGCAAGTACCAGCCGTCGCCCGTGCCCCTCGGCTCCCTGAGGCCGCGCCAGCGCCTGCAGGCCGACATGCAGAGCCGCGCCAACCTCCGCCTGCCGCCGAGCCACGCCGTCCCACAGCCGTCCAGCATGGCCATGCAGCCCGGCTACTTGGGTGTGACAGCACCCGCCGTGCCCTCCGTCATGAGCTACTCCGAGTGTGCCATGCCCGCCGGCCTGGCTGCGGTGCCGCCGGCACGCGGCCCCCTGCCCACCCCCGGCACTACCGAGCATCCCCCGCCGCCTCCTCCGCCGCAGACACCCCCACCCCCCGCACCCAAAGCGCCGCCGCCGCCCGATAAACCCGAGAAGCCGAGGAAGGGGCGGAAGGAGAAGGTAGGAAGGCACCCCAGGGCGGTCCCCTCACCCGTTGTCGCGGTGCTGTGCCTAACTGCGCCGCCGCGTGCGTTCGCAGAGCAAGAAAGGCAAAACAAAGATGCCTTCGCTGGTGAAGAAGTGGCAGAGCATCCAGCGGGAGCTGGACGAGGAGGAGAACTCCAGCTCCAGCGAGGAGGACCGGGAGACCACGGCGCAGAGACGCATTGAGGAGTGGAAGCAGCAGCAGCTGCTCAGGTACGGGGGCTTCGTCTCCTCGTCCCACCGCGACCTGGAGTCTGTGGTGAGGGGTGGGAGGGAGCAGCAGGGAGTGCTGACGGCCCGCTTTGTCCCTGCAGTGGCATGGCAGAGAGGAACGCCAACTTCGAGGCGCTGCCAGAGGACTGGCGAGCGCGGCTGAAGAGGAGGAAAACCGCATCGAGCACGTGAAGCGTGCGCGCCGCGCTGAGATCGATGGGTTGTTGGTGGTTTTTTTTTTTACAGTTGTACAGTTTGGAGCCCTCTGAGACTCTGGCGTTGTCCAATAAATTGTAGCAGTTTGGGAGGTGCCCTTTGGGGTCCGTGGGCTCGGTGACAGCGGGCTGGGGGCTGAGGGCTGCGTCTGCCAGGGCGCAGTGCGGCCCCGCTGGCTCCTTCCCCAGCTCCACACCCCGGGGCTGCCCCGTCCTTCCCGGTTGTGTCTGGGAGAGGGAGAAGGGAACAGAAGAAGGGGCTGAGTGCCTCTTGCTGCCATGTGGCTCCTGAGACGCCCTGCTAGCCCGGTTGGGGGCTGCCGGGGTGGGGTGGGAGGAGATGTGGGGTCTGCCTGCCCTGGGAGGGAGCAGGACCCGATGGTGCATCGCCTTGCCCCCCCGGGGCTCCCCGCTCAGGCTCCAGCAGTGCTCTCTCAAGGGCCAGAAGACGGCCAGCTCCGCAGTCCCCAGGGCCCTGCAGGCGGTCACACAACGGGCGTGTGCCTCCGTCCCTCCCCAGAGTGGGTCCCCCCCGACGCAGATCCCCTCAGCCAGCCCACGGAGCCGCTGCTCGCCCCTCCTCAACCCCGTGCCATCCTCTGTGGGGCCGAGTCCCGCTCTTCCCAGTGCCCCCAGGCTCCTCCTGGGGCAGGGAAAGCATCTGCAAACACCGCTCCTGGGGCCTGGCGGGGGACGCGGCCGCTTCTTCAGCCGTCCCACGTCCCCCTCGGGCGGGAGGAGCTCCGTGGGGGCAGGGGAGGAGGAGGAGGAGGTGCACGGGGCAGCCCGCTCCCGGCACGAAAGGCGGCGGCGGCGTGGAGGCCGCGTCGCCATGGAGACCGGACCGGAAAGCGGGCGGAGCGGCGGAAGGGGAAGCGGCGGCCGTGTCCTTCTGGGCCGGGGCGGCAGCATGGCGGACGAGGCCTCGCAGGTGCTGCTGGGCTCGGGGCTCACCGTGCTGTCGCAGCCGCTCATGTACGTGAAGGTGCTGGTGCAGGTAAGGGGGTGAGCGGGGGTTTGGGGTTGGGGGGGTGCGGGGCGGCGGGGACCGGCCGTGCTGTCGCGCCGCAGGTGGGATACGAGCCGCTGCCGCCCACCCTGGGCAGAAACATCTTCGGCCGCCAGGTCTACCAGCTTCCAGGCCTCTTTGCGTACGGTGAGTGGAGCTGCGCAGCCCCGTGCGGGTGCGTGGGGCACGGGGATGGGGGTTGTGACGCTGCCTGTGTCTCCCCCTCCCCCCTCCTCCTCCTCCTCCTCCTCCTCCAGCCAAGCATATCGTGAAGGTGGATGGCAGAGCGGGGCTGTTCAAGGGCCTGGCCCCACGGCTGTGCTCCAGCGCCATTGGCACCGTGGTGCACAGCAGAGTGCTGCAGGTACTGTGTCCCCTGCGTGCCTTCGTTGGCAGCCGCCCGTGGGTCGCTGCTGAATGTGTGCTTCTCTCCACAGCGGTACCAGGAGGCCGAGAAGGGTGAGGTATGTGGGGGAATTTCGGCTGGGGGGTTGTATTTCAAGCGGCTGCTTCATGCTTTTGTCTCTCTCTCCAGCTGGGAGCCAGCAAGAAGGAACCCGGGTCCTCCTTGGAGCAGGTGCTGAAGGAGGTGAGAGGATGGAGGGTGCTCCGGGGCTCCCCGTTGCCCTCTTTCCCTGTCTCTGACAGCTCTTCTCCCCTCCAGACTTCCCGAGAGATGGTCGCTCGCTCTGCTGCCACCCTCATCACCCACCCCTTTCACGGTACGTACCCCTGCCGTTGCCTGCGGCCACCTCCCTGGCTCCGTGGCGATGGTCTCGGTGCCACTCCTCTGTGCCACGCTGAGCCCGGCTCTTCCCGCAGTGATCACTCTTCGATGCATGGTGCAATTCATCGGCAGGGAGACCAAGTACAGGTACAGGGTGGGGCCGCAGGGTGCCACGTCCCTGTACCCGTGCTTGGTGTGACCATTGTCCTCTCCCTTCCTGGCGCAGTGGAACACTAAGCGCCTTCACTACGATCTACCGAGAAGAAGGCATCCTGGGGTTCTTCGCGTGAGTGCTGTGGGTTTGGGGGCTCGGGGGAGGAGAAGTGGGGTCTTTTCACTGAACCCGCAGTCCTCGGGTGATGCTTCTTGCTTTGTTTTCCCATCCTTTTGCTCGCTGCTCTTCGTAGTGCTTCATAGAGCAGCAGCGTGGTCGAGTTGGAAGAGACCACAAAGCTCCCCATCAGCTCAGGCTGCCCCTCCAGCCTGGCCTTGGGCACCTCCAGGGTTGGGGCACGCGCTGTTTCTTTGTGCACTCTTGTGTGGCTAAAATCGTGCCTGAATACCCGCATTCCCGAGGCTGAGAACTCTTTTTGTTGAGCGAAGATCCGCTGCCTCCTGTTCCTGAACCTGCTCTCCCCTTCCTTTTCAGCGGCCTCGTTCCTCGGCTCCTCGGAGACATCCTCTCTCTCTGGCTCTGCAACATGCTGGCCTACCTCATCAACACGTACGCGCTGGAGAACGGGGTATGGGCTCTGTGCTGAGCCGGGCTGGGGCCCGGTGCCAGGCTGGGGGTGATCACAGCCCCAAGGGGACGCTCAGGTCCCCGCTTGGGGTGGGCTTCAAGGTGCCTCCCTCCCCCTAGGTGTCCATGACGGAGATGA
This sequence comes from Callipepla californica brunnescens, assembly GCA_023055505.1. NCBI lineage: Eukaryota > Metazoa > Chordata > Aves > Galliformes > Odontophoridae > Callipepla > Callipepla californica. Next base: position 5,885,860 of record JALIRH010000033.1, on the reverse strand, counting down.
AGAGCTACTCGCAGGCGGTCACCGGGGTGAGTACGGCCCTCAGGCACACACGTTGGCGTGCTGCTGGCGTTCCCCGCTCAGCAGCCCCGCTGTGCCTTGCAGTTCTTCGCCAGCATGCTGACGTACCCCTTCGTGCTGGTCTCCAACCTGATGGCTGTCAATAACTGCGGGTGAGAGCTCAAAAAGGGCAAAAGGACGGTGTCCAGCCCCCCGGGGCTGACCTGTGGGCAGGAGCTGTGTTACGGATGGGGTTCAGCCTGGCGTAGGGCTGCAGAACGATGGGTCCTGGGTACGAATAACGCTGTGCTCTCCTTCCCAGGCTGGCTGGGGGTCTGCTCCCCTACGCACCCACCTACTCCTCGTGGCTGGACTGCTGGAGCCAGCTGCGCAAGGAGGTGAGCGCTGCTGCGGGGCCGGGGCAGCCCCGAGCTGCCGCCGTGCTGATCCTCGTTGTGTTTTAGGGCAACATGAGCCGAGGGAACAGCCTGTTCTTCCGCAAGGTGCCCGCAGGAAAGCGATACGTGTGGGACGAGAGGAGGTTCCGCTGATGCCGCGCTGAGAAATGATTCCGAGAGAGTGCTGATTTCTATACTATTTTTTTTTTTTTTAAATCATGGAATTTTGAGCGACGAAAGCAGCTGTGTCAGCGTGTCTGTGCGCGGCGCTGGGGGCTTCAAAAGAAGTGGGTTTAGGGATGGGGTCTCGCTCTGCCTGGGGCAGAGCCGAGCTTTCCGAGGAGGCTTGCACACGATCGTGGGGGAAGGAGGTTCAGGCTCTCTCGGCGTTAGAGCTGCCCGCCCCACGAGCGCTCCGCACGACCGCTGGGAGCGCTGCAGCCCCACGGAGGGGACCGTCCTTGCGTCCCCTCCATGGCTGTGCGCAGCCATGCGGCTGTGCCGCTGGGCCGTGGGGGTCCCGCAGCGCGTCACGCTGTGCGGGGACACGGAGCGGCGCTGCCGGCGGCTGCTGGCCCAGGGGGCGGAGGGGGGAGGCGGGGAGGCGGCCGTCTTAGTGCCGCTGTGCTCCGTGCGGGGCCGCCCCGCTCTGCTCTATACGCTGCGCTGCAGCCGTCTGCGCGGACCCTACGGAGGCGACGTCAGGTTGTGCGGGGAGGGGGGAAGGGGTTGGGGGGGTTGGACCTGCCGGAGCGCAGCCCTTTTATCCCCCCCATCCCCGCAGCTTCCCCGGGGGGAAAAGGGATGCGGAGGACGGCGGAGCGGTGGGCACCGCGCTGAGAGAGGCGAGGGAGGAGCTGGGGCTGAGCTTGCGGGAGGAGAGCGTCTGGGGGCGGCTGCGAGGGCTGCCCGAGAGGGTACGGAGCGGGGGCAGCGAGGGCTATGGGACCTGGGGGGGTGGCACGGGGATGGAGGTGGGTCGTGGAGATTGGGGGCGGAACGGTGGGTGGAATGGAGATAGGGGACGTGGGGACGGTGCTAAGGCGGCGAGGGGACGCGGGGATGGGGTGGGAACGGGGGGATGGCTCGGCTGGGTTGAGTCGTGATGTTGTTGAGCTCGGGGCTGGCAGTAAGTTGAGGGCAGCAGCTTGTGGGGACGGGGCGGTGTGGGGTTAAAAGGACGCGTGGGAATGTGGTGACGGGGACGTGGGGTGGGTGGGGACAAAGTGTCATTGTGGGGCACTGTGTGGCTGGGAAGTGGAACAGAGGTGATTGGGGCCAAAGTGACAGGGACACTGGGGACTCGGGGATGGGGCTGAGAGCTGGGGAGATGGGACAGCAGAGACACGTGTGGTGGCTGGGGGTGGGCGGCAGGGACACGGGAGACTGAGGCTGAGGGTTTGGGATGGAGCATGTGGTGCTGGGGAAGCGGGGTGGCTGTGGCATGGTGGTGTTTGTCACCCTGTCCCTTGTTGCCACGTGCTCCCTGCCAGAACGGGATGCTTGTGGTCCCCGTGGTAGCCAACCTGGGCCCCCTGGAGGATCTGCCGCTGTCCCCAAACCCTGACGAGGTGGGTGACCCCCTGCCCTGCGTCCCCATCCCTTCTGCCCCCCACGTGCGTGTCCCCCCGACCCTCTTCGCACATCTGCAGGTGGCAGAGGTCTTCACGCTGCCTCTCGAGCACCTCCTGAGGGAAGAGAACCAGGGCTACACCCATTTCCGCACTGCCGGCCGCTACGGCTACACTCTGCCCGTCTTCCTCAACGGCCCCCACCGCATCTGGGGGCTGACGGCCATCATCACCGAGCTGACGTTGGAGCTGCTGGCCCCCGATTTGTACTGCAGAAAGACCCACGTGCCCGGCCGCGGCGTCACCGCTCCCCAAAGGAAGACCTGAGCTGCGTTCTGCAAGGAGCCGAGGGTCTGAGGGTGAGGGGTGCGGGGTTGGAAGGTGGCACGGTTTCACCGCTGTCCCCCCTCTGCTTGACCCTGTGATTCCAGCATAAAGCCACGTTTCGAGCCGCTCTCGGTTCCAGCAGTGTTTATTAAGGAGCCCCCACCGTGGGCGAGAACCCGCTGGGGGCAGCGAAGCGTGCTGCCATTGCTGCCAACCATCCCGACCTCCTCACGCCGAGGCCGCTCGCGCTTTGGCCTCCCCGAAGCGCCGCATCCTGTCCTCCAGCTCCGGCCGAAAGTGGCGGATGAGGCCCTGGGTGGAGCAAAGCGAGCGGAGTTGAGGCTGGGAGCCAGGCCCCCGAGGTCCCGCTGCTATCCCCGGTCCCCACACTCACCTGCACGGGCCACGCGGCGCCGTCGCCCAGCGCACAGATGGTGTGGCCCTCGATCTGCTTGCTGATCTCCCACAGCGCGTCGATCTCGGCTGCCTGAGCGTCGCCCCGCACGAAGCGTGCCATCACTTTGTTCATCCAGTCGACGCCTGTGGGGATGGGGATGGGGTGTTGGAGCCCGTGACGCGGTGCCCGGACCCCGTGGCACGGAGATATTCACCTTCCCGGCACGGGGTGCACTGCCCGCAGCTCTCGTGCTTGTAGAACTCGATGAGACGAGCGATCGCTTTGACGATGTCAGTCTGAGGAGGAAGGGGACACACTCGGGGGACGCTCGTTCGGGGGAGAGGGGCAGCGTGGGAGGGGAGGGCTCACGCCGTACCGATTTATCCATGACAATGACAGCAGCCGTGCCCAGCCCGCTCTGCGCCTGCACCAGGGAATCAAAGTCCATCAGCACAGTCTCGCACACCGACTTGGGGAGCAGCGGGGTGGAGGAGCCCCCCGGGATGACAGCCAGCAGGTTGTCCCAGCCACCACGGACACCCCCTGCCAAAAAGAAAGAGGGGATGCACTGAGCCGGGCCCTGCAGGGCCGTCCCGCCGGGTGCGAGCACGGTGCTTTACCGGCGTGCTTCTCGATGAGCTCCTTCAGCGGCACCGACATCTCCTCCTCCACGGTGCAGGGGTGGTTGACGTGGCCGGAGATGTTGAAAAGCTTCGTCCCGGAGTTGCGCTCGCGCCCGAAGCTGGCAAACCAGGCCCCGCCACGCCGGCAGATGGTGGGGGCCACTGCCACCGTCTCCACGTTGGCCACCGTGGTGGGGCAGCCGAAGACGCCTGGAGGCAATCAGAGCTGCGAGCGGTGCCCGAGGGAACGAGGGGAGCGGAGGTGGGCAGAAGGGCTCGGGGACGTACCCACGTCAGCAGGAAAAGGCGGCTTGAGGCGTGGCTTGCCCTGCTTGCCCTCGATGGACTCGATGAGCGCCGTCTCCTCGCCACAGATGTACGCCCCAGCACCCCGCACCACGAAGACGTCGAAGGCGTAGTCAGAACCGCAGGCGTTCTTCCCCAGGAGCCCGGCCTCGTACGCTTCCCTGATGGCCACCTGCCGAGGGCACAGCAGGCACGTAGCAGCAGGGGACGTCCCCGTGCGCGTCGCGCTGCGTTGTGGGCACCCACCTGCAGGTTGGAGGCCTCGTTGTAGAACTCTCCACGGATGTAGATGTAGGCTGCGCGGGCGCCCATGGCACGGCCGGCCACCAGGCAGCCCTCCAGCAGCTTGTGCGGGTCGTGCCGCATGATCTCACGGTCCTTGCAGGTGCCTGGTTCCCCCTCGTCTGCGTTCACCACCAGGTACTTGGGTCTGCCAGGACGCGGCGTCAGTGCCGGTGCTCTGTCCCAGCTCCGTGTCTTCTGATCCTGCGTCCCTGGTGTTCCCTCTGCTCCGTCTCCGCGCTACCCCACCTCTGTCCCCGTCGTGTTCCCGGTGTCCCTAAGTACTCACACCCCCCTCCCAACCTCCCTGCCCCCTCAGCACCCCGATCGCTTTGTCCCTGTAGTCCCTGACCCCAGACATCCCTGCCCACGTTATGTCCCCGGTGTCCACGTTCCCATCTCCATCCTCAATGTCCCAGTTTCACTTTGTCCCCAGACACCTCTCTCCTATCTCCAAGCCGTGCTCCATGTCCCTGGTATCCCATCCGCCCCTCTCCCCTCCTGTTCCTCCCACGTCCCTTTTCCCCATGTCTCCAAGCGCTCCTGACCCCTCAGCCAACCCCTGTGTCCCCCCAGTATCCCTGTCACTCGGACCCCAACTGCTCCCGTCCCTGTACACCCTGCACCCCAATGCCACTGCGTCTCCATTCACCTCAACCCCATCTCCCAGTCGCACCACATCCCTCATAGTCCCTGTCCTCGTCTCCCCAGCCATCCCTGTCCCCTCATAGTCCCTGTCCTCGTCTCCCCAGCCATCCCTGTCCCCTCATAGTCCCTGTCCTCGTCTCCCCAGCCATCCCTGTCCCCTCATAGTTCCTGTCCTCGTCTCCCCAGCCATCCCTGTCCCCACTGTGGCCACGATCGCTGCCGTCCCATCTCCCAACCCTTTGCCCCCGGTGTCCCTTTGCCCCCACACCCTCCTTTCCCATCTCCCACCCCGTGTCCCGTGCTCAGCTCTGAGCCCCCCTCCCTGTCCCTCCAGTGTCCCTGCATCCTCGCCCCCCACCTTCCGTCGGGCGGTTTGTTCATGAAGCTCCACTTCAGCCCGGTGGGGAAGCCAGCCCCCCCGCGGCCCCGCAGCCCCGAGGCCTTGATCTCACCCAGGATCCAGTCCACGCCCTTCAGCAGGATCTCCTTGGTCTTGTACCAGTCTCCCCTCCGCAGCGCTCCCTGCAGCCTGCGGGCACGGCACTGAGAGCACCCCTTCCCCCCATCATCTCCCCTCCGCACGGCACTGAGAGCACCCCTCCCCCCCATAATCTCCCCTCCCCCCCCCATCATCTCCCTCCTCCCCCATCATCTCCCTCCCCCCATCTCCCCTCCCCCCCATCATCTCCCTCCTCCCCCATCATCTCCCTCCCCCCATCTCCCCTCCCCCCCATCATCTCCCCCCCATCATCTCCCCTCCCCCCCATCATCTCCCTCCCCCCCATCATCTCCCCTCCCCCCCATCATCTCCCCTCCCCCCCATCATCTCCCCTCCCCCCCATCATCTCCCCTCCCCCCCATCATCTCCCCTCCCCCCCATCATCTCCCTCCCCCCCATCATCTCCCTCCCCCCATCATCTCCCTCCCCCCCATCATCTCCCCTCCCCCCATCATCTCCCCTCCCCCCCATCATCTCCCTCCCCCATCATCTCCCCTCCCCCCCATCATCTCCCTCCCCCATCATCTCCCCTCCCCCCCATCATCTCCCTCCCCCCATCTCCCCTCCTCCCCCCATCATCTCCCCTCCTCCCCCCATCTCCCCTCCCCCCCATCCTCTTCCCTCCCCCTCCCCCATCTCCCCTCCCCCCCCATATCTCCCCTCCCCCCCCATATCTCCCCTCCCCCCCCATATCTCCCCTCCCCCTCCCCCGTCTCCCCTCCCCCTCCCCCATCCTCTCCCCTCCCCCCCCATCTCCCCTCGCCCCCCATCTCCCCTCCCCCCCCATATCTCCCCTCCCCCCCCCGTTCCCGGCGCCCACCTCCACTCGTGCCGCCCATAGAGATTGCTGAAGACGCGGTCCTCGTCCTTCAGAGAGCCGAACTGCGTCTTCTTCGGCGCCGTCTGCGGGGCACAGAGGGTCGAAGCTCAGCGCGGCTCCGTGCTCGGGCACCGGGCTGTCGGGTCGCTCCGGAGCTCACCGAGAAGCCGGCGGAGGAGGATGATGAGGATGAGGAAGGGGGGAGGCGGCGAAGGGCCGCGAGCAGCCGTGCCGCCATAGCGCTCCGCCGCCACCTTCAGGCGCCCCCGGCCGTGACGTCATCGCGGAGCGCCCCGCCCGCTCGCGGTGATGACGTCACCGGAGCCGCTCCGCTCCCGGTGTTCCGCGCCCGCCCCGGGGATACCGCGGGGTCCCCCCCCCCCCCGGTGCTTGAAGCCCCTCACTCGTGCCCCTCACCCCCATGCTCGTTCCGCCCCCTGCCCCCCCCCCACCCCCCCCCCCGCATCGCTGCCGCGCTGTCCGGTATCGATGTCCCGGCTCGCGTTTCGGATCCGGTTTCCCCGCTGCAATCTCACCCCGGCACTGGGAGATCGGGTTCGGAGCCTGGAGCTTAAAGGGGGGGGGGGGTAGCGAGGGCTGAGCCGCGGCCCGGAGCCGTCATGTTCCTGTTCATCCGCAGCCCCCAGCGCCGCGAGCCCGGCAGCCCCCTGCCCTCCCCATGCCGACCCCTCCCGGGGGTGAAACGGGGCCACCGCAACCCCCGGGGGCACCGGAGCGCTTGGAGGGGGCAGCGGAGCACCGAGGAGCCCCCCCGGCTGCCCCCAGCTTCCAGGCAGGTAAAGGTGTGGGGGCACGGGGCTGGGCAGGTAGCGGGGAAGGATGAGTAGTGGGGTGACAGTGCTGTCCCCCCCCTCGAGGGGAACAGCTGGGCGGCTCCCCCACATCTGGAGCAGCGTGGCCGAGCAGGGCATAATCCGAGGGATTATGTGTGTGTGTGTGTGCGGGCAGCGTGCGGCCATCCCCCCCCCATCCCCCGCCTTGCCCTGCATATCCCGAGATATTCCATAAAAACCGTAAATCCCCACGCAGCCTCTGTTGCTATAAAAAAACCCCGTCCTGGCGCGGCCGGGCCACAGCGGCGGCCCCCCAGGACTGCTCCAGGCGGCCCCTCGGGGGGGACCGGTTATGCCTGGGCACCCCCTGGCCATGGGCAACTGCACCAAGACCCCCGAGAGGAGGCTCTCCAAGGTAAGGCCGAAGCGCAGCGGGGTGCTGGGGGGATGTGCCGGCCTTCCTGCTGCCCTCTGGCTCTGTCTGCAGGATGGGAAGCAGCGCTCCGGCCCGCCCGGTCCTCAGGATGGCGAGGAGCTGGCGGAGGCTGCACAGTCGCCACCGTTGCAGAGCTACTCGGTGCTGCATGGGCTCGTGGGGCCGGCGTGCATCTTCCTGCGGCAGAGCATTGCCATCACGCAGCTGGTACGTGACCGTTGTACCCCCCCTGGGGTGTACCCCGCTCCTTTGGGGTCACTGAAGTGCCCTGGCGGTGCCCCTGTGGTTACCCAGTGATGCGGATTTGGGGTGGCTGTGGGGAGGGAGCTCTCCTCCAGCCTTGCGTTCTTTTTGCCAGGACCGGGAGCTGCGGCCGGAGGAGATCGAAGGTGAAGTGTGGGGACACGTCTCCGGGCTGGGTCCTTGTGGAGCTGGGGGTGCTGCTCCGCTGTGGGGTCTCACCCATACCCGTTCCCCTTGGTCCCCATCCCAGTTCTCTTCTTGCTGCCCTGTTCGATGCCCATCTGTCCACACGCTGCCCTCGGTTCCTGGCCTATCTCAGCTCCCGTTCCCTCACTCCCCATCCCTGTTCCTGTTTATCTTGGTCCCCACCTGACCACCCGTTCCTTTCAGTCCCTTTCTCACCACGCGTTCCCCTTCATCCCCATCTTCGCACCTCTTCTGCTGGGTCCCCGTTCCTGTCCCCACTGTGCCTGCTATCCCTTTCTTGGTACCCATTCCGCTTAATTCCTGTCTCAGCCCACATCTTGCCACGCATTTCCCTTTCTCTCACCACCTGCTCCCCATCCCAGTCCCCGTCACAACACCTCTCCTACTGTCTCCCCACCCTGCTCCCACTGTGCCTCTTCTTCTGCTCTGTCCCCATTTTGCAACCCATCCCACTCAGTTTTCATCTCACCGCCCGTTCCCCTGGTCCCCCATCCTGGTCCCCATCTCAGCACCTTTTCCACCGGGTTTCCATCTCGGTCCCCACTGTGCCACCCTGTCCCCATCTCGATGCTTGTCTCCTTGGATCCCAATCTCCATCTCAGCACCCGTTCCACTGGATCCCTATCCACCCGTCCCTATCTGTTCCCTTCATCCCCACCCCCTCCCTGCAGCACCGCCCGTCCCCGTGTGTCACTGTTGTCCCCGCGCTGTCCCCAGAGCTGAAGCAAGCCTTCAAGGAGTTCGACAAGGACCGCGATGGCTACATCAGCTACAAGGACCTGGGCGAGTGCATGCGCACCATGGGCTACATGCCCACCGAGATGGAGCTCATCGAGCTGTCCCAGCAGATCAGTAGGTGCCGGGGCAGCTTGGGGGGGGGGGGGAGGGATGCAACCCCGTGCCCCCACGGCGGTACCACCCCCGCTGACCTGCTCCCCCCCCCACCTCGGTCCCCCAGCAGGCGGCAAAGTGGATTTTGACGACTTTGTGGAGCTGATGGGCCCTAAGATGTTGGCGGAGACGGCGGACATGATCGGGATCAAGGAGCTGCGCGACGCCTTCCGCGAGGTGAGGGCTGCCAACGGCAGGGCCAAGGGGGACGGGTACGATGCTGGGAGCGTGCTGGTGACCTCGGGTCCCCCTCGGGGCAGTTTGACACCAACGGGGA